>JAKGUB010000332.1:14557500-15157500 GCA_026261675.1 Hippocampus mohnikei | reverse complement strand
CAGTAAAACAGGCCAAATGTCGTGTTTAACTCAATGCAAATGGAAACAGCCGAAAAGTGCGTATGCGACTATCTGAGGGGGATGAGAAGAAGGTGATGGTGGCGGTCGCTGGTTTGGGCCACTCCAATCGCTGCTTGAATGAAAAGATTCAAACCAGTGGCGCATTGGCAGGGCACAAATGGTGATGGCGAAAACAAAATTGATGTCAATGCCATTAATCTGAGGAGCAGAAAAATCCGTTGATTAGCCAGCACCCTCAATGATCACTTTCACTCGCTTCCAAGGAATTTACGAGAGGCTACCTCATCTTTTCGAATGACACGTCACACATGCAAACCATCTCTGGTGCCCTCTTCCGTCAGTCACTCTGCCCCTGGTCGTAGTTTGTTTAGTTGTCCTCTGTGTGACGTCACGGTCCACAGATCAAATACAACACAGCCAATCGTGTCGTAAACGCCGAAGAAGAAAGTGTCGAAAATTTATGACGGAACATCAAATCCCGACATGACATCACAGCCATTTGAAATCGTTTTTCTCTGAAGTCATCCCAACTCATAATGTCAAATGTCTGTTTGAAGAGAACTCTTGATTTGTGACTCGTGCGAGACAACAGCTCCGTCGCTCTGCTGACTTTGCTGATCCTGGGACAGACGAAAAAAAGGGCCCGCTCGGCGGCATTCGGTTTTGACTCTTGAAACGCTTTCGTCGCTCCCTCGAGGCGTTCGGCAGCCGACCTCAAAACACGAAGATTTACGGCACACGTTTTCCAAATTCTAATTTAGCTCGAAAACGTGCTAAAAATCTATCAACGGCCATCCCCGCATGTGGGGCTGGTTATTGTCTGTCGTTGCAGTTCCCGATACGGAGAACCTCTCCGAGCCAGGAAATGACCCAATCGTTGGCCCCCAGCTGCTCCGACCTTACTACTGAGAAGCAAAGTAGTAAATATATCAAACTTTGTAAACTCGTTCCAGCCATTCTGTCTGCGCCGGGAGGATGTGTCTTCGCATGCGGCCCGCTAATCAAAAAAAGCACAGCTCCTGCGGTCGGCGGGTCATCGTTAAAAAATTCCAAACTTGAAATTTGAGCTAAATTGTTTGTCTCGAGTCGCCAAAATAGTAGCCGGAACTCCAAGTGACGTCCAAACAAAAACAAGAAGCCCCTTTTACCCTCCCTTATAAAAGACGCCATTTTCCTGCTTATTTCCGTGTCGCTCTTCTGCTTAAATGGCACTGACAGGGAACGGCGAGTGACAAAGTTGCCCCGAGAATATTCTGCCTTTTTAGAGGCCGTCACAGAAGGATGGAGCACGGCGAAAACTTGGCATGCAGGTAAATCCCAGCTTTGAAAGGCGACGCTAAAGGGGCTTTTTGGCTCTAACAAGGACATCATTTATAAGCCGTGGAGGAACGGAATATGCGCTTAAAGCCGAAGGGTCTGCTTTGCGGTCCGGTTTTGAATTTTTTATTTTTTTTTACGATTCACAGTAGTTCCTTGTAAAACTTCTTTATGCACCCGCGTGACCGTTAGCAATGCTAGGATTGATTTGAGAAGTGACTATGCGTCCGCTTTTTTCTGAGCGACGTGAATTGGAACGAGATACCCGTGGAATCGAAGTGCGTCACAAATTACAGAACCCCGCTTGCCAGTGTGCTCACGTTTGAAAGCGCAGACGTAGCGGCATACCACTCAGCCAGTATGCTAATGCGGCCTTACAGGTGCCGTCACATGACTTGGCTTCATTTTGCATTTACTGACTACTTTGTGTAACTTTTGCCTGGATTGGTTGCTCACTAAATGACACGTTTCTTTAGGGGTTTTTTGGCAGTGTTAACACTTAGGCTTCAGCTAGTTAGCATGTCTTGCTAACGGCTAACTCAGCGGCTAACACTCTGGTTTATTGTTATTTATCTCAGCAAAGCTGAATCACCGGTCGATCAAACACATAATTTGTTGTCATTTATTACTGTTAACTCATAAATGGCGGCTGTAAAAAAGAAAAAAACTTTTCATAAAAGCATGACCACGTTTGAGATTGTAACAGCCTCCTGCCTATTCATCTTTTATCACTTGTGATAATATCCAGCACAACATCACTCCCTCCGGTGCGATATTGCTGAAATGAACCGCGAGACAGTGGGATTCAATGTACAGAAACGTTCTTGAAATCGGAGCGGTTACCCGATATGGGATGTCTCAGCCGAGCGGACGCTCGTAAAAATGCTAACCGCCACAATGTTATTTGAGCACGGGAGAGCAGGGATTTATGCCGCCGAAAAGGAAGCCTGTATAAGTTTTAATGTAGCCAGCAGCGTTTGCGGCTCCCCGACAGAAGCAGATCCGCGTGTAAATGCGCAAGTCGGTGCGGCAAAGGGGTTGACAGAGTTTCGAAATAACGACCTCGCGCGATGGCAGCTCCGACTGCAGCCGAGTGCGCACCTTGATAAGACGCCCCGCGCGCTCCTAAATCCTGTCACCATTAGCATAGCTGCCTCCCCGAGTGCAAGCGGCCGTAAATCCCTGCCCCTGAGCGCCTGCTGAGTGCACACACCTCTCCTGAGACGCTTGCCGTCTTCTCCAAATCAAAGTATTAAAGCCGGGTGGTGTCAGCAGCACTTGGCTGGTTTAAGCCCCCCACGTCATTGCTGCCGAGTCACTTTTCAGTCTTCACTTAGTAGAGCCAAAGGGGTCGGCCACATGATCTTTTTTTGAGGGGGGGGGAGCGGTGGGGTGGCGGTGCTTATTTTTCCATCCATCGGTCCAACGTTTGAAACAAAAGAAACTGTTCGATGCACTGATGCAACGAGCACTGCTGTACATAGTGCAGTTACCCTTTATAAAACCCGTTTATTTCTTTCCATTCTCTTTTACGATGCCTTTGCATAATGCGGTGGCATTTTTCTTTATTACAAACAGTCATTTAAAAAAATAAATACAAATATTGCTCGGCTGGCGGGAACGGATGAGTGGCATTTCGGTGTGTTTTTCATTGTGCACCAAATGGAGTCACAAACTTTTATCGCGGCAGAAATGAAGCAGTCGGAGTTTGTTCCGGACAAATAACAAGTGACTTTTTCCTCAAGCGTTGCAGCGTGTGCGTTAACATGTGTAAAGGAGCTGACTTGCAACCTTCATCAGCCCACACACACACACACACGAGAGGTCAGCAGGAGCTGTGGGCAGGTCGAACGCCACACGGCAGACGGAGGAGACAGGCAGGCAGGCAAACAGATGCACAATTCAGCGCAGTTGAGATATATATGTGTGTGTGTGTGTGTGTGTGTGTGTGTGTGTGTGTGTGTGTGTGTGTGTGTGTGTGTGTATATATATATATATATATATATATATATATATATATATATATATATATATATATATATCAAGGTCAAAACATGGCAAATGGCTTGAATGGTGTTTTCAGCCTTTTCTTCTCCCGCCGTAGTCTGAATGCGCCCGATGAAAAAGATGTGATGTCAGGTTAGCTGTGTGCTTCAATTTCCATTTTGATTAGCAAGTTGTTTCAGAAATGGACGCAGTGGCAATTCAGACACGGTTAACATTTAGCAATTAGCCGGTCGCTAACATTTTAGGGGATTGGCTAATTAATTGACTTTTCCGTTGCTCAAATTATTCTATCAGTCTTTTTTGTTTGGCTGGATTACTCAAAGGCAGCATGACCGACCAAACGTTTTGTACGTCGTTGTGAGAAAATGTCAAATGACAAAGCTCGCTTGACGTGGAAAGTGATAACATGTTGGTAAGCCGTCATGAGCTAGCGGGCTAGCCATTAGGTTGCACTTCAAAGACCAGCACACTCAGCATTTCTTTAGTTTTTTACAGACTGTCTTCCGCAAACCTGACGATGATGTTTCCTAATCTGTCCACTTCGAAATTTATACTCCACCATCCGCTTGACGTTACGCATAACAACAATTTTACGATTGTGATCAGGAGGCGCCTCTTTATCAGTTTGTGGGCTGCCGTAGTTACTCAGAGGTCCTTATCCTATATACCGCAACGTTTTTCGTGTTTGAATAAAACTAAAAAAGATGACTTTGGGTTTCTCGATTTATTACTTTAATTTGACCACAGTTAATTCTCAATTCTTCAAACCTCACGGGTGTTCAATTGCAGTCTGGGAAACAGGAATTGGAAAATAGTCCACAAACTCTGCCGGTTAACTTTCCTAAAGGTCCTTCAAAATATATTCGTGCAACAAGATGCCAGTTTGGCTTGGAGAGAGACGGCAACGTTCCAAAGCACAATACCGGCCGGCCGAGGGGGAGAAGAAGAGTAGGTAACCGTGTTGGCTGAAGAGCTCTTGACCCCACGAGCCCTTGGTATTTGGAAAGCCAGAAGGTCAAAGTTCATCTGCTGCTAACGAATGAAAATGGATGTCTCTCTTGGGTAAAAGAGTATTTGTGGAAATAATAGCTCAGGCACGTGCAAATCCGACTCCACGCGCTCACATTAATGCTCAAGACCAAAGGCGGCAAAACGGTACGAGACAGATTTGTAGGTTTTAAGAACTCGCGCTGTTTAGGTTGAGGCGCCTATGCGCAGAGTTATGAGCCATCCAAGGCTATGCGCACCTCCTGAAACATAAATAGCAATAAAAACCACGACACATTTCACACATCCTCAATCTTAACCTTGTACCACATGCGGGGCCACGCGGCCTTTGTATCATTTAAACTGGCTGGCGTCGTCGAAAGAAGACGACCGCGCTGCGAGCTCGCCTTCATTATTTTCTCTTCTCTCTGAACTCTGGGAATCTCGTTTCAACACTTCTCGTTACCAGACACTTTGAATGCAAGGTTGCGTCGCTAGGTACTATTTTTTATTTTTTTTAAGTAGGAGATGATACAAAGAGTTCAGCAGTGCTCGCAACACAGTTATGTGACGCCGCAAGAGGCGAGGAATGTGCCCCTGTATTCCTTTTTCAAGGTGAGCCCCGCTGAGAAAGAAAGGCTGACTGTCGGCGATGATTGAAATTCATTTTTTCAAAGTGGACTTCAGAAAAACAAGACATTGTGAAGATAAGTTGAACAAAATCACTGGGCCTTGGTTCAACCCCGTAACGGATTTATTCACCACTTCTGCAGTGGTGAGAACCATGTATAGCAGCTAGCTAGCTCTGATCATAGCAACATTGCTAGCTATAGGGGATGGAGTTTGTCTGGAAATAATAAACACCTCTGGTGTGTGTCGTGTTTTTCATTTCATGTTATTACTCTTAATGTCGCAATGAAATGAATTAATTGTTGTCATGAAAGATAAACTGCTGAACTGTTTTGGTCAGATGTCACTGTGGCTGCAGTTTTCCCAGCACGGCAGAGAGACGAGGTGGAAAAGCAGTGTAACCCGTTTTTTTTAGAAGGCCAGACGTGACAGACGGCATGTGACTGTCTTCATGCTGGCATGATGATTTTAGAGCGCTTCGTTGGTCGCCATGAGTGCGTGCACCTCACAGAGACAAAGTGGAAAAGCATTTTTTTTATTATTATTTTTATTATCGGTTGTGACTGACTTCACTCTGGCGTGGCAGCGTTAGCGCGCCTCGTCCTCGCCATGTGCATGTATTTGAGCCACGGGGGGTTGTGAAATCTTCGCAGCTCAAGCATGTAGTCATGTGTCGACGTGCGAGAGACGCAAGAAGAAGTAACAGCCGTCGTAGTGTTTGATTGACGGTTGACATTGGAGGGGGTGTGGTTTGTGCTTGACATTATTTACAATTTAAACTATTCAAATAGGCAGTTTTAGGAGGGGTTCAATTGTTTTTTAATTTTATTTTAGATTTATTTGTGCGCCAGGGCTTCAACCCCCCCTTACAATAGTGGGGGCTGATTGTATTTGGACAACTGGGAAAGCTGTTTCCAATCATCGTGTTCAAATGTTTCTGATGTGCACGCGTGCATGACTTAGCCCCCTGGGTTGAAATTTATGTTGGAGTCCAAGCACAGAAATTCACTTGAATTTATTCTGGAAATGTTGACAGGAATAAGCTGCTTGGACATCATCCAAAACAAAAAAAAAGAAATGAGAAGTTAAGAAAAAAAAATTTGTTTAGCCGTCCCACGCCGTCCCAAGCCAGCAATAAAACGCAAGTTGTACTCTGCTCATCGCCGCCTTATCGTTGATTTTGTTGTTGGCCGACTGCCACGCTGCTTTTCCGCAGAGATGACCTTTTCCGCGTGGAGCTGGACATCGCCGCCGCAGATGAGATGTTCTACAGCAAGGTGAGCGCCTCGCGGGCCCCGACCGCGGCGTGCCGCCCCGCGCCTCCCAGGAATTTTAACGACTTCACGGCGTTGTGGACACGCAGGAACGTTTTGACCTTTTTTGTGCGTCCAGAAAAGAACATGGGAGTCCAACAAGAACGACATCAGGATCTGCAGGATGAAGGGCAAGCATGAGGTGAGACGTTTTTGGTTTCTCAGATGAGTAAATAATTGGCGAGAGGACGTGAGGTGGGACCATCGGGCATGGATGTTCCGTTAATGTTGGGCTTAAAAAAATATATTAGAGCTGGACTTTTTCCTGGATGGAATGATTGTGCAACATCTACATGTGCATCTCATTTAATGGGAACTTTGTTGAAAATTATTATTATTCTTTTTTTTTTTGGTAGCTCCATTCAAAATGTTATCTGGTCTTTGTCCAAATATGATCAGTTTCATCTTTTGTCACAAATCGATACTATTGTTCTGTCTGTCTGTTGTTTATTTATTTGAAATAGCTTAAGAACAAATCTATGAACTCTCTCAGGCACTTGCACTGCATTTTTGTTGCCTCAAGAGTGAAAGTTTGGATATTATTATTATTATTATTATTATTTATTTTTTTTTAGACGGTAAAGAATGTAATAGAGGGAAATGAAAGTCGACGCAACTTCCCTTCATGGCAGGCGTCCAAGAGAGTTCATCAATTTGTTCTCATTTGGGAATTGGTCAATAACGCGTGAAACGAACAGACAAAAACGTGTCGCTTTGTGCAAAAATATTGACTTTTGGACACACGGGGTTTCCACCTTACGGCCACTTCAATATTTTACTGTGACGAAACCTTCTCCCATTGACAATCATGAGTGACTATTCCAAAGCTCTAAGAAGAGAAAAAAAAAATCACATTTGGATCATAAAACGTTTGGCCGTGAAATTTGATGGAAATACGATGGAGTGCAAAAATACGACATTGAATCAAAGAATGAAGAATGACTTGACAAAACAGTGGAGCGCACTCTGCCGCTGACCCTAAAAACACTTTTAATTGAAGGATGTATTGATTTGAGAGTTTGGTTTGGCTCCATCTTTCTCTTCGCGGGAGCATGTTTACGCAGACTTTCGGCACTCCCCGAGCAACGGAAAAAAAACGTTGGGGGGAAAACAGCCCAGTTACTTCATTTGATGCTGAAGCTATTGATGAAAGATAGCGTGTTCGGAAAATATGCCGTATCGTGAGACCTTGCAACTTCCTCTCCTGTCGTTCCAAGTTGTCAAAACACGCGCAGTGTTGGAGTCGTTTCTTCCCAACATTTTATTCACTTCTTTCAGACCGTTTCTATTGACCACTTGAAATGATTTTGTCCAAACACGTTTTAGCCTGCGCGCGTTGCCATGTCAACCTCATCTGCGGGTCCTTTAGAATCAGTACGCCGGCCGACATAACTTCGACTTCATCAGCAACGAGGTGGAGTTATCACATTTCTCAGTATTTTTCCAGCCTCTGACCGGTTGGGAGAAGCAAAACTTGTTCCAGGTAACTTGGTCTGCGCTTCCTTCAGGCAAACGACACGCTCGAGCAACACCCAAGTGCACCCAAAAAAAAATAAAAATAGCGAGAGGAGTCTGCTCCGCGAGAGTGAAATGACAAGACCTTCAGTCAAACGCGTCCGTTCGTGATCACACGAATTCAGCAAATACGCAATTTATGAAGAAACAGCCGGTCGTTGGGTTTTTATCCATCGGATTGTCCTCATCGGGCTCGCAAAGGGCAATTTGGAGTCTTCAACGAACCTCACGTGGAGCCACCTCGTCCAGACTGCTCGCTGTTAATTGCTCTCACGGGCCCCCTAGTGGTCACGGGGCCCCTAAGCAGGTGTTGCGTCCGCTTATGCCTTGGGCCGACTCTAATGAGGCAGACGTGCTAACGGCTAGTCGGCCACCGTGCTGCCCTGCCCTGTTTATTCTTTTCCCTGAAAAATAGGAGAGCTTTCCAGTTGAAAGGAGCAGCGAAGAGAGTGACATTTCACTTTTATAGTCAATTATTGTGCGTGTGTGCGCGCCGTGTGCTAGCCATCCCTGAAAGGCTGACTCAGTAATGAAAGGTCTCCTGGCCTCTTAATGACGGGGCCGCCGGCTGCGCCGTGAGTCACGCATTGGGAGCACAGATAAGAACCTGGTCACTTCGCTTCCATCCACTCATGAATGAAGCGGCAAGTGGGCTCGCGCGGCGGGAATCTCGTTGGAACATCGCGGCCAAGATGCGCTAATCAATACAGGGGGAATTGTTTTTTTTTTTTTATTTTTTAAATCAACAGAGGGACGCTTGAAACTCGACAAAACTTGTACGTTGCCAAGGTATCACTGTAGAACACAGCTCAAAAAGAATCCGTTACATTTTGGTGAGGATTTGGATTAGGGCCTGACTGTTAGTTTTTTTATTTTGGGGGGGGGGGGGATACATATAAAGGAAAGAGCACTGGAGCTACTGTGAAACATGAAGGAGGCTCCATCGCTTTTTAGTTGCACCTGGCACTGGATATGTTGAATCCGTACAGTTTGGATTCTGGAGCAAAATGTGCTGTCCGCAAAGGAATTGAAGAAAAAAAACCCACATAAATAAATAAATAAATAAATGAATGTGCTTGGGCGACCCGATGGTTCAGTGGTTAGCGCGTCGGCCTCACAGTGCAGAGGTCGTTGGTTCGGTTCCGGCTGCGGCCTTCCTGTGTGGAGTTTGCTGTATGTTCTTCCCCGTGCCCGCGTGGGTTTTCTCCGGGTACTCCGGTTTCCTCCCACATTCCTAAAACATGCATGGCAGGTTAATGGAACACTCCAAATTGTCCCGAGGTATGAGTGTGAGTGCGGATAGTTGTTCGTCTGTGTGTGCCCTGCGATTGACTCTCAACCAGTTCAGGGTGTCCCCCCGCCTACTGCCCGAAGACGGCTGGGATAGGCTCCAGTTATGCTAATGCTCTGCTCGTATGCGTTGCTGCGCTGTTTGTGTTCAAGTGGTACTCGTGTCAAGGTTTATAATTACCGTAACTTCCATGCTAATTTTCATTTGCCCGGCGATAGCATCAAGCGAGGGGACTTTGCCTCTCCACGCGCTCTTTTGCTGATGTCCTGCCGACCTCGACTTGACGTTGCCTTTTTGGTGAGGTGGGGGGGGGGGCATCTGGCTAGTGATGCTTGAGTAGCTACAGCAGCACTTTCCTCTCTTTAGTATTCCTTCATCCTTTGCGCCCCCTGACATTTTTTTTTTCATATTGTGATAGGAGGGTGGTGATCTTGTAAAAATGCTAATTTGCTTCTAAAGCCAGATCCTGAAAAAAAAATAAAAGAGCAGAGTCACAATAGCAGAGGAAGCACAATGCACTTTCATAGCTCACTTTTAATTGGATTAATCTCACATGAGATTGGGCCTGTTAGATCACAATCAAGTTTTTTAATTTTTAATTTTTATTTTAATGACTGACTACGCACGCACGGTTGAAGGTGTAGGTGGGATCAACAAGTTTTGCATATACACCGTCATACATATTCATGACACTTGAGTGGGTTTTTTTTTAAACTGTCGTCTTTGTTTGGCAACCCAACACATACATTAACGAGGCACGCAATTAAGCAGAAAATCTCAAGCGCCTCCACCACAACGCTGCCGTCTTCGCCACTTCAACCTCCTGCAAATGTTCCCTGCTGTTCGTGCTGGGTGGGGCGGGGGGGGGAGTTGGGGAGGGGGCGTCGATGTGAGCGTGTGTCAGATGTGATACATTCACCACCTGATAATTGGTTTTGTAATTAAATGTTTCCGTCTGGCTGCTCACAAAGGACACAGAATTCTCCCTAATTAGGTAGAAAATTTCACGTCCTGATTCTTGACGCATTTTACCTTTCCCCACCCTCTTCGTGTTGTCCGGACGATTGTTGACGACGGTTCATTTGCATATTCCCGTCATGGTTGCCTTTGTCCTTGGCTTGTCACCATCTCTCCCTTTTTTAAAGTCTCTCCTGCCCTTTTTATTGTATTGTTATGCCGCTCTTTCCACCCCCCTTAACTCCTCATATTGAAAAGGATGAAGGAGGAGGAGGAGGAGGAGGAGGAAGGTGGCTGCGTGCCAGCACGTCATCACGAGTCACATGATGATGCCAACAGGCCATTTCACATGGAGAAGTGGGCGGGCAACATGATGGTGGGAGTTTGTTCAGTATGGCGTTGATTGAGCTCTCCATGGGGTGCTGGGGGGGTCAGGGGCTTTGGAAACATGAGGCACGTAATATGTGGTTTCGGGTTTTAAGTACTTGTGGAAATCACAGGTGAAGTCACTTCTACTAAGCTCACGTGTACTAAAAATGTTGGTCATGCCCTCACATGTGGGCAAGGAGAGCTACAGTGGCCAATGCAATCACGGCAAAACACAAGAGTACAAAATGAGAACACTTGCAAGGATCTGCTGTAGGCCACCACTCACATCCAGACATTCACATTGTCCAGCTCATGATGTCACTCACAGGGTCAGGCCCCTTATTGCTTTTCAAACTTCTTATCTAATATTGTTTGTCGTGTTAGTCATATGTTATATTAATATTCTATTATTTGTGTGTTATTATATAATATGTTATATTTCTACAATACAGTGCTAATTTTTGCACTTAAATACAGTGCCGGTTTTTGGTATGTGCCACATGTGCAGCCTCACAGCTGTTCCCAAAAGAATGGCACGTGAATTGGTTTTCATCGTGAAATGGAAACTGTTGGCCCATATATTTTATTGCCCTACCTTTTAACAAACGTGACGTAAACCGTTTTTAACACAGCGATGCGACTTTCAAACAGGTGGCTCATCATTTGTGAATAAATGCGGAAATAATCTAAAGCGATCACTCTGTTATTATCGTGTTGAAAGTCCCTCGCCATGAATCCGAAACAAGTCAGCTCGATGGAGACTCGAAATTGCCCATAGGTGTGAATGTGAGTGGGAGTCAATTAATTTGCGGTTTTTATGGTCGCTCAGCTGCGCTTTTTGGCAGTCGCTGTAACTCCAACGATTGTCCAGCCGTACAATCTCCTCCAAAGCGCACATAAGGACGTAAAGGTAGGCAGGTTTTCCCTGACTCTGCAAACGTAGTCCAGATGGTGACTAAACACTCGGCATGTGCGAGGGGGGGAGGGGGGGCCTTCTGTTCTTCACGCGAGGTTAGCGAAAGCGAATTTCAGGGCTGCGACTCATTTGTGCTTTCACGATGTCAATTTGCCACCTCGTTCTCGGCAGGCTGTCAAAAAAGGGTGACGCGGGTCAAGTGTGTCCGCACTTGGTCTGCAGGTTTTTCCCACCTGGGAGTCATCGGACGCCCGCCATGTGCAGTTGCAAAGCTTGAGTGGCGGGCTATTTTTCCGACTAGCCGCCTCCCCGCTGGTGTTTGATGTTTGTTTGTGGCCCTCGGTGTGTTCAGTCCCAATTACCATCAAGCAGAGAGGAAGGCTCGCAAGCCGGAGGGATGCGGATTAGTTTGAACGGTGGAGGCGACGGGTGTGTATGGGTTGGGGTGGGCGACACTCGGAGCATTGCGCGCTGCGGCGCTGCTAATTTGGTGCTGCTGTTAATTAATCCCCTGCCCACATGCTCACTAACATACACACCCTTTCATCCTGTCACGGAGCATCACTCGCTCCAAATGGTGCGCCAGGGACTCTTTTTCTGGGAAGCGACACAAGAGCTTTTGTTAACCGGTTTAGGAGTGGGCTTGGCGAACCTTGGAGATCTCAACATGTAGGAAGAGGCGTACTCTCACTCTCCACTTGAGAAGAAGTGTAGATACTTCTAAAAAAATGAATAAATAAAAGTCCAGCCCTTAAAAAAAAAACAGCTGCCTTTTTCTGTCATGTTTTCAAAAAAAATACAAGTATCGCAGAATTGGATAAAGACGTGTTCAAACTTTAAAATGAACTTTAAAAAGTCAATCACATACAACAACCAACTAGGAACAGAAAGAAAACACTTATCTGCACGTCGAAAAGTTTCCCTCTTTATTAAATTAAGAACATGCCACATGTTGTTAAGAGCTAGCTAGCTTTGGCTCAACTTCTATGCTATTGAAACGTCTTCCTTTAGCTTAGCTAACATTGCGAGCTAACAAAATGCTAAATAAGCTAACAATAGCAAATGAAGAAATACACCTTGAATGTGTGGGGGGGGTTTTCAGATGACGCTGAGTGTTTTTGAACGCAACAAGAAAGTACAAATATGTTTTAAAAAGTCGCCAGAAAAACAAATAGTACCGCTAGCTGCAAAATCTGCTTTAAGTACAGGAGCAAATTAAGTATTTGTACTTGTCACTTCCTATTATTGTGTGTGTGTGTGTGTGTGTGTGTGTGTGTGTGTGTGTGTGTGTGTGTGTGTGTGTGTGTGTGTGTGCGTGTGTGAAAGAATCAATGGCTACTCTTGACTGCTCTCTTCTCCCTCGTCGCTAACATCAGGGAGGCAGCCAGCTATGTAATGGAAACTTTGGAGATTTAGAGGAGCCACCGCGCCAAAGACGAGCCCCTGATGCGCCGCTGCCTTCTATAGCTATCGTACCCACGTTAACGTAGCAGGTTCGTGGCGAGCTATAACTAATATTTCACGAGCCGATGAATCAAGCTGAGGCTGGGGAAGTGCTTTACGACGGCACCGCTGTGTTTTGTTTTGTGATTCCGACGAGGAATGTTGATTGTAGCCGCAGGTAAAAAATGGCCTTGGTTAACATGAAGTCAAATGAAAAGTTTGTTTGTTGTTTTCGGTCCCAACAAAAGATGGAAAACGGATGCAAAAGTTGGAGTTTCCTCGCGATTACGAATTATTAGACATCATAGTTTGTTACCGTACTCAAGTAGATTTCTTTCTGTATTTCTACTCTGTTGATTATTTACTTCTCTTACATTTAAAGTACTTTTGCCACCTCTGTTTGCGACTGATGCTGTGCCTGTCTTTTGGAGCATTTAATAGGATTTTCATAGCAAACGTAACGCTCTACGATTAGCATAATTGAGATTTTAATCTTTTTTAATTGTGATTAATTAATGACAGGATTTTTTTTTTTAAATCTGCGTGAAATAACACATTAAGTCACATGTTTCTGTTTCTGCACTCCGAGCAACTCGGAACCTTTCTGTTTCTAAAATGACTCAGTGGAAGCGTGAAGAGCTTGTTTGTGTGGAAATTGCGCAACACGTACACAAGACTCATGAATGCCAAGTCAAAATCAAGATGAGTCGTTTGTTTACACTTTCGCCAGAGTATAACATTGGCTCACGTTCGATACCACCTGGTATTACCTGATATTAGAAATATTGATCCGATACCGATACAAATATCCTTTTTGACTTCACCCTAGTGGTTGTTCCAATACTTTTGGAGGGGGACACAAAGTGTCACAAACAAACGGAAAAAAACCCAAAACCTGAAATGAAACATGCTGTTTTGTCGTGGCTAATTCAAGTGTGTTAGTCAGTGTCGTTAGCATAGCTTGTTAAATGTTGGCAAATAACAAGCTCTCGTCTCCAATGATTCTACATTTGGCATTCATGACGCGTGACAACTGCAAACTATTCGCAAACAAGTGCCACATTCTATGATAGAAATGTTTCTAGCATGAGAAATCTGATCTGGAAAGTATTTGAAGCCGGCAGAGGAATAGCATTAGCCTCTAGCTTCGTTGTGCTCAGCTCAGCAGTTGGAAATATCCGATGACCGCACCCGAGTTTCAAAATGGGCGGCGCTTGCCGTCTGGACTTTCAAATTTGATCGCTGCCGTAAATCTCAGTAATCAGTCTCGTATCCCTTTAATTATTCACGTATTTACAGCGTAGCAGAGCACCTGATGTCGCGTCAGATTTCATCTTCCAAGTTTACGTGGGCTTTCATACCCGTACTCCATCAGGACTGTTGGGAACATCCCTAGCGGTAAATAAAAAGCTTGACATATTCATCCCCGGCCATATTTATGCTGGCCCGCCGCCTGCTTCATCTGAGCAGGAGATGAATTTTTCAGAGGCCCTGCAGCTCTTGCCAGTGTCCGTTAGATGAGCGGGAGGACGCGGGGAGGAGGAGAAGCGGGAGGAGGAGGGTCTGCAGTCGTCTGGGGTTTTTTTTTTTTTCGCAAAGGCTTGCCAACACAGCACAGGTGGCGTTTTGTCTGGACGCCTTTCCCAGGAAAGGGAGGCAAGGAGCAGAGAGCACCGTCGGAGGGGAGAAGGAGGCATAAGGACATTAAACATTTGGATCTATATACAATTTTATCATTCGCTCGTTCGCGGCTTGATCATCTGCTGCGTGTGTGTGTTTTTGTGTGTGTGTGCGTTGGTGTGTGTGTTCAGAAAGCGCGCTAAAAGCCTAATCCTGCTGACTTCATTTCTCTTTGAATAAAGCTCACGCCATCGAGTGCCAAATTGCTTCCTGGAATAGATGAATGCTCGTTAATGAAACGAATTCATGCAGCAGCAGATGAATTTTGCCAATCTTCATAAAGAGAAAATGGAAATCAAAAGCCAGTCGTTAGAGTTCGACAAATGGACCCCATCCCTTGTTTTCATCCCAGATGAATCATTTTCTCCAATATGGAATGCTGAGAAAAAAAAACCCCGCTTGTATTGATTTCGGAACATGTTCTTGACGCTAAAGGCGAAAAGGTCCATGTACGTGAGCACATTTTTTTCCTCAGGAGGACGGCAACTCGCCACACTACTGGAACGACGACGGCGCTCTCGTGGAACGATGCTGTCTTACTAGTCATGTGCCCCCCCCCTTCCACTGCTAGTACCATTTTTGGCCCACTAGTAAACGTTCATATTAAAACTACTATGCTGCAGTATTAATATTACAAACCCAAACTCTTGGTCCATACTTGTAGCCCCAAGGAGTCATTTTGTCCCACTAGTAACATGTCCCACTAGTTTGCCAGAGTTGTCCTTTTAGTGTGCTGAGATGTCATTCAATTGTGAGGTGTGAAGAAAACATTATTACTCAGACACAGTTGTTCTCGTCCTGTTGTTGTCGGGATTGTGTTACTGGTGAGGATAAAGAAAGTACCAGTACATGGACCTTGACACATAAATGACTACAGAGGCCACCTCACGAAGCGCGTCTTGAGGGAGCTCCGACAGGTTGTTCAGTTTGGATTCGAGGATTACACTTTTGATCAAATCGTGAGAAAGTGAATGTAACATGCAAGGTTTACAAATTCAAGAAACGAGACACGCCGATGACGTCGCCTAACTTGATCCGTCTTTCGAAAACCCACAAAGAACCGATAAGCTACGCTAGCTATGCTAAGTGTCGCTTAGCTAATGGATAAACATTAACCAGACTTCGTGTCACTAACGTGTTCAACAAAAAAACAAAGACAACCGAGACAAATATGTGATTGTGTTCAAACAGCTAGCAAATGCGAGTCCAGCTAATGGGTGGCTAATGTGTCAGTAAGTAGTGTGGCTAATCAAGATTGTTCGACTTGACTTAATTTTTGGACTTCGGCCTCACTGATGCCTCATGTTTTGAGACGGTGTTCTTTTCAAAGACTCCACTTGGGGAGCAGTTTTCAAAACTTAAACCAAAGCCGAGGGCTGATCACACGTTAACGTGGAGCCGACTCACGCAGGAAGCCAGGTGGTGTGTGTTAATGGAGGGGTGGGCGGCGGGAGCTAGCACATCACTGTCACATGGAAAAATGACACCTCACACTTGACACCACACATCGAACGCGCGCTTACACTTTTTGTTTTTTTTAACTGGTGAAAATTGAGAACCTCGCTGGTACTGAAGCGGCAAATTTGATGGGCGGTTTCGAGGGGCAGCAGCATCTGGCTTTGAGCTGGTTTTTATTCATCCCAAAAGGGGGTCTTTAGCATGACCACCCTTCACTCTGATGTCATTGAACGCCCAGCGAACCGGGTACACATATTTCCGAGGAGGAGTACACCAGAGGGTTTGGAAATGGGCGGACGATTTTTGGCGTAAACATGCTTCGGTGCCTGTCAGCAAAAATAAATAAATAAAATAAATCAAGAAACCTTCCTTTGTTAGTTATCTTAAAAAACAATGTAAATGACATCGCAAAGGTTGTGCAGGTGTAGTACACGTTAATGTTAACACGTGCGTGAAATCATTTGTCAGCGACGGCGGCGGATTAACTCGAGTCATTTGTCTCCATCGGGCACCGTCGGCTGCGTGGCGGCTCGTCCGCGCCGTTCCCCTTTTTAAGAGAATGATTTTTGTCGTGCGACTCCATCTACTTTGAAGTGTCATGGTGACGAAATTAGCCCCGGACGCGACGTTTGTTTTAAGATCCCCGGGCTGGTTTGGATTACAGTCTGTCAATCATCAGCGGCGGCAACGCTCGCCCGTCAGTAGACGCTTTCAGGGCCGACAGGCCGCATTCAACGTCCGTCAGCGTGATTGGCAGCGTTAACGGTGAAATAATTCCACACATCAGGCGAGTGAAAAGCTTCATTTCACTGAGCCGTTTTAGATAATCACTTGTTTGGACCGGGCTTCTGCTGACTGTTTTCATGCGTGCGCTTACTCTCGAGCTGTTGTCATATTTAATTTTTTTCCTCTCTCGACTCGTATTAATTTTCCTGTTCATTTACAGTTCATAACGACGGCTATTCCTCTTGTTGATACGGCTGCTGTTGTTCTGTTGTTCATGCTTTGGCCGCTCAAACAGCGCTTTCCTGTTTTCCGGAGCAGGCAAGTTGCAGTCACTGAAAGGATTGATCATTGTCAGCCTCTCCCCAAAAAACCCCAAAAAACCCCGCCACAATCTGCTTTTATTCCTGGCACTTTGCTCCTCTTTGCGGCCATGTGCTTCTTCCTTGACAATCGCTCCACGTTTTTGCGGTTCAATAATTTTTTTTTTTTTTAAAGGAAAACAGTGGAGCCTCAGAACACAATGCAGTGATCCCTCGTTATGTCGCGGTTCGTTTATCGCGGCCTCAGTATATATATATATATATATATTAGAGCTGTCAAACGATTAAAATTTTTAATCTAATTAAAAACTCAACTGTCATAATTAACTCAAATTAACTAAAAATTAATCATGATTGCTCACTCATTTTTTATCGTTTCTGAATTTCCTTTTATATTTTTTGTCCTATTTTCCCCCATTTTAATGCTCTCATCAACATGGAATCATGAATCAGTTTTCTATGTGCAAAATGCAAATATTTACTGAAATAACAATTTTGATTTTCAATTTTACATGAACATTTTTCACTTGGAGCAGTTATTCACACATTATCTCTCACACAATATTACTGTCCATCAACAACAGTGAAAACAATATTTTGTCACACAACAGCTGCTTGAACAGCTCTTTTTAGGGAATCAAAACAGCGCAATATAACATTATAAAGTGCACATCTAAGGTAAACTAGTACTCAGCCTATAATGGATTTAAGCCATGGTTGCATACTTCGTTTTTCTCAAATTTGCTTTGAACACAGCAGTCAGCCTATGCTGATTCTGTTGGTCCTTCTTGCTCGGAAGTCTCTCTACGGTTTTGTGTCGACATCATTTCGATTCTTGTAATGGAGGCTCTCGCTGGCAATCAGTAATGGTTGTTCAGTTAGGGATTGTCGGTCAGCATGGAAGGATCTCTCGTTCTGTACTTTTTGGATCATTTATTGGAGCACTTTGCAGCAGAAGTAGGAGTAGTAGTAGTTGTAACAGAAGTATCAGAAGCAGGTAATAACCTAAACTACACATAAATGCAGTAAAAATTAATATATCTATCTTTCTGCATCGCAATGTAAATATGTATATAATTGACATTAATGAATACCTTTATCTAACAATACGTTTAATAAATAATGTAATCAACCCTGATTTCACTATGTATCATTATCGTCATCATTATTCATTGTTTTAAACGTAAGAAACCATTCAACACAAACATAAAGTCGAATCGAACAAAAGAACTACAAGTCCCAATACTCAATCCCGGAAGTGGAGCGCCGGCATGAACATATCAAGTCGAATCGAACAAAAGAACTACAAGTCCCAAAGGTCCAACCCGGAAGTGGAGCGCCGGCTGCAACGCAATTTACTTTTTTAAACGTCAGATTGCAGACGGACAAACATGACAACTATGCACAAATGAGCTAAATAAAGACACCCCTGTTCTAGCAACATTTTAGCCCACGCTGTTTAAATTGCCGATTGCTTCTGCAACTTTGTTCTTTGTCGTGTCATCCATTTTCTTCGCTTTGAAATGATCCATAGCCGTCTGTCTGAGACGAGGGGGGCGGGCAACTCACGCAGCGGTGTGCTTGGCCATTAATTAAGTGGTATTTCAGACTCGACGTGCTATGATGATAGCTCAGTTTACGACTGCAAAACATCCAGGTCATTTTGGTCTTGTCAGTGGAACAATCTGGCAACTTTTTAAAAGTAAACTTTCCATTCATAAACTATTTAAATATCCGTTTTCGGTGTCTCGCGCTGCTGTGGCTGGCAAAACAAACGTGCGTGGACTTGTGCAGCGCGCTTGATGTTTTGTTTCTGGTTTATTTATAGAGCAACGTCACATCCGCTGTGACGTCTGCCGCGTTAATCTCGCGAAAATTTTTGATCCCGATAAAATTCATTTAAATTAATGTCGATAAAACGCCGCTAAACTGACAGCTCTAATATATATATATATATATATATATATATATATATTTTTTTTTTTCTCCCATATACATGGAGTACAGAGTACAGTACTGTATATGTTGCTCTATGTGACTTGCTGCTGTTTTGCAGCTTCTCGCGGACCGTTTGCGGACTTTTTGCGGACTTACCTGTATATGTTAGTTGGTCGCTACTTCGCGGATTTTCGTTTATCGCGGGTGGTTTTGGTCCCCATTAACCGCGATAAACGAGGGATTACTGTACAAGGCAAGGTCTTAATAGTTTTTGGAATTTTCATGATAGTTCTTATTTCATGTTGAGTCTAGTTAGAATTGGGTTTTAGAGCGGGTTTGTTAGTTTTATTAGTTTTAGTGTTCGTTTTAGTTTTTTTTAAATGCTATTTAAAAAAACAACAACCCTGATTTATTGTGATAAATAAGCCATTTTAAGGGTTTGCAGATTTTTGAAGTGCAGTAAGTGCAGCGCATAGGACCGTTTCTAAAGTTGGCTGCGTTGCAACCCTGACGTCGTCAATAAAAACCTCAGATGGTCTGGCTTTCCATTCCTTGTTTGCCAAGTTGCTAACTTCCACATACATTTCAAATCAACCCCGGCGGCTCCTGTTTTACATTAACTGACCAAGATGAAAACAAAACACATTTTGGAAGGAGAACATTCACAGGCATGAGGAACGTCGTTCTTGACCTGCCCAAGAAGTGACTCGGTGCCATAAAGTGGACTTGAGTCAACTGAAGCGCTTTTGTTTTGTTTTTGTCACCATGCAGGACGAATGTCGGAATTTCATGAAGGTACTCCTCAGTAGGCCCGGTGGCCTGTTTGTGTGCGGCACCAATGCTTTCAACCCGCTCTGTGCCAACTATACCGTAAGTATAAAAAAATAAAAGAAAATGAATGTCCGATCTGTTTGCCCTTGCTTACACATCACAGTTAGTCCGCCTGCCAGGCTGAACATGCACATTGTTTGTTTGAGATCATCCCGCCTTCAGCCGTTTGTCAAGAGTTTCTCCCCCCGTTCTCGTGTCGAGCTGTTCCTGTCGCTTGTTTGCTGAAAATGTACCCATCATGACTGCTTTTAAATAAGTAAAACAGCTGTGGAATATTTTGGTGTTTGGATATCCGACTGAAAATTCAAACTGAATAATTGGGGCTTTGCATTATAAAAAAAAAAAAAAAGTCCAAATGGTTTTCATTTTTAAATAATCACCCATTTATACTTCCACTTAAACTGTGTATAGCAGTGCACTGTTTTCAACATTATTTATTTATTTATTTATTTTAAACACTTTTGGGGGGGGGCCAGGTACAGTACTCTCGTAACTTGAGTACTCGTTTCAGCCCACAAGTACAGTGAAACCCGCGCTAGCAAAAAACTGTCAACAATTGACGAGAGGCACAAAAAAATAGCCTATCGATGCCACAAGATGGTGACAAAGTCTCTGCCCTGAAGTCGCATCCTTCCTTTCGATAGGCCACTGAAGTGGCCGCGCCAGACCACCTAGTTGTCGAGACACGAGTGCATATACATACGTCACTCGGAGAAAGGCAGAAGATTAAGGCGGGGGGGGTGGATTGTTTTTTTCACGGTTACGTCACTTCCAATGACGTGACAGCAGATTTTGAAGAGGCGTCGAATGAATGAGAACATGTGAAGATATGAGTAATTTGTTTCTCTGCTTGGGTTAAAATAAATAAATAAATAACTAAATGATCGAAGAGAAAATATGAAGTCAACAAGGTTCTGCTAACAAGTGTTGACCGCCCCCGATGCTGTCAATTTGCCCTCTCATCGCTTTCCTCCCTTTCCCATTAGTCAAACACTCCACCGTTCTTCAATTTGCCGCAATCCGTCAGCATGCCGCTGAATTAGTTTCCCCAAAGGCACCTCGGCTCGCCTCTATCGCAACTTCAAACCACGGCAAGGAAACAGTAAATGAGTCATTGGCTTGGCCGGCGTTGGATCAAAGCCGAAATACTTTGATAATCAAAGGCGGATCATTTTTCATGCCTCACATTACAAGCGGCGGTGAGGCGCCGGCTCGTTATCTGTCAGCTACTAATGACAACTGTGCTCGACGCACCTGATTGCCTCGCTGTTTCCTTCCCTGGGGCCTAGTTAGCAAAGCTAGCAACTTCTTTATTTATAGCTGTGTGTTAATGCAACACCGCCTACTGTATAATACCGTACACGAACCCCTTGCATATTTTGTGGTTCGCCCGCACATAAATTCATGTCTTGACCTTTTTTTTCTTTTTGAAACGAGATGATAGAAGATTCTGTGAAAGATCTGTCTAAATAGGGAAATAGTACCTCTAGTATTTCTGTCGGTAACATCGCGGTGTTGTCATCGTTAACGCACAGTTGTTGACCGCGCATTATTGCACAGAACATTTTGGCGACTAAGCTGGAGCTTCCCTTTGGCCTCATACCTCGCTAGCAGTCCCGTGGTGCTGCCCGTGTGAATATTTTAACATTAGCGTCGTTTGGAACAGCTAAAACTACCGATGCTAACCGCTATTCCAAATAGCAACCGTCTTATTGCGACGAGCGCACTCGAGCGTCCTTCAGTCGCTGATTGAGCAGATGCCCAATACATGAGCGGCCATTAGTCCATTTCAAGCTTCAAACTTTGCCGCGCGGTAGGAAAGTTGGCTCGTCGGCTAACTAACACATCAGTTCAATCACGGACACATAAACGGATTACTGGTGTGGGGAACTGGAGGAAACCAAGTGATTTATTTGTGGGAGACCTTTAACCATCCTCTGTGTGGTGTTTTTGTGTGTGTGTGTGTGTGTGTGTGCGTGTGTGTGTGTGTGTGTCATATTGATGCGCCACTGTGTGACTCTCTTGTTGTCATTATTGCACCTAATTGCCACCAATGAATCGCTAGTGTACGCTTAGGCTAACACGCGCTAATTGTCATTCTCCAGTGACTTGTTTTTCCATAATACCCCCATTCACATCGCAACTGATTGTTGTCTCGGTGTTTGTGTATTCATACATGCGCGTAACGTGTGTGTCACAGGGGGACACTCTGGAAATGGCCAGTGACCCCGTCAGCGGAATGGCCAGATGCCCTTACGACCCCAAACACGCCAACGTGGCCTTGTTTGCAGGTAAAGGTGACGCGTTGCTGTCCCGCGTGTCGATCGTGCTGCCACGATGTTCCGGCCGTACACGGGTTTGTTCTGTCGTCTCCGTAATGACTTGAGCGCATCATCATCATTAAGGAGCCTTTGTTGTTTGTCACCAGGGTGGATAATGGGCCTTTTATGATGCTCGGCTGCGGCTTTCTTCAGTTTATTTAGCCGCCCCGTTTGTTGATTTCACTTGATTTAACACTTGACAGTGTAATTGACCAGCCTTTCTCTATCCTTTATTTATTAATATTAACTTGTACTCTTGTGATAGCTGATACATTCCAGATGCAGGGGAATATGCATCATAGGGATGCCGGGGTGTGGTCAAAAAATTTTCAGCGGGGTGGCCAGGGTGACACGTTTGACTGAGAGATGACCATGTGCATGTACATACGTTAAAATAGCTGGAAAGTCACAGGTATCAAAATCTTCCTCGAGATGTGGGCGTGGCCAGAGACCCATGTAATTTAAGCACACACAACCCAACTGGTGTCAAATGTGGGATAAATAGTGTGAAATAGTATTAGGGTGTTTGCTTACATCCGTGTGCCATCAAGAGGCGGGGCTCATTGATCGGCTGTAAAATTCACGCGTTGGATGCGTGCCTTTAAGGGGTGCGGCCTGTTGAGTGACGTAAGGAAGTGTTAGTCTGTGAGCGTCTCGGTGTAAGCTGTGGCCTACAGCAGCTCTTTGCGACCGTTCAATATGGAGTTGGAAGTGCATTGGTGACCATTTCTCATGAAAATTTGGGATACAAAAACTATTTGGAGGTTCACTGTCAAACATTCCTTGCCTTGAGTGTCTTCAGAGTAGTTTTGCTGGCAGCCCAAATGGACTGACTCGCCTGTCAACTTGTCTTGTTTGCACGCACGTGTCTGCGTGTGGGCTGCGTGCGTGCGCGTCACAGAGGGAAATCTGTTTACGGCCACCGTGACGGACTTCCTGGCCATCGACGCGGTCATCTACCGGAGCCTCGGAGACAGTCCGGCTCTTCGCACCATCAAGCACGACTCCAAGTGGTTCCGAGGTACCCGAAGACGTGTGTGTGTGTGTGTGTGTGTGTGTGTGTGTGTGTGTGTGTGTGTGTGTGTGTGTGTGTGTGTGTGTGTGTGTGTGTGTGCGCAAGCGTGTCATTTTGTGCAGAATTATGAGTATCGAAGACTTAAGGTTGAGTGTGCCCCCACAGCCTTGACTACTTTATGTTGAGTTAGCAGCTGCTTGGACACCCCCCCATCACTATTTCACCAGCTTAAGGCAGTAAAAAGAGCCGCTATCAGGCTCCTAGCAGGTAGACATTGCGAGTATAAATCCAGTCAAACGGCAGGGTGCCGTTAGACGCTTTTTATTCCTGGTGTCTCTTCCCCTTCTCCGTGCCCACAAGCGAACGGCGCATAGCAAGGCAATTGTGACGAGAGTAGAAAGTCTGTTTTCAAATGCAGGAAGCATGGTCAGAAAAATAATCACTCGAGTCAACTACAGATTAGCTGAAAAAAATCTCCTGAAGTAGTTTAGCAAAGTATTTGTCACCTTGCTAGCACGTGTCCAATACTTTCCTCTGCACTTTTTTTATTGCCCAATGCAGAGCCTTTCTTCGTCAGTGCTGTGGAGTGGGGCCCTCACATCTACTTCTTTTTCCGAGAGATCGCCATGGAGTTTAATTACCTGGAAAAGGTAACGAAACGACAATGACGTATGTCTTCCTCCACTGAGGGTGCCGCCGTTCGGGAAGGGCCTTCGACTTAAATGACGAAGGTCAACAAGAGCGAAGGATTCATAGATGTTTTTAAAAACATATTTTATTTTTTGCTGTAATTTTGTCAGGTTTTTGTTGATTTTTTGCTCAATTTTTTGGGGAGGCATCATTTAAAAAAATCATTTTTTTGGTGGTATAATTTTTGTCCCTCCCCATATTTTTTTGCCCTTTTTTCTTTTTTTCCCCCAAATTAGTCAAAAATGGACAAAAAAAAACTACAAAAATGGAGCAAAATTGAACACAATACACAAATAAATCATTAGCCTACTAGAGTTTGTTTGTTTTTCTCATTTTGTAAGGGTAGGTTAAAAAAGATTTGGGCAATTATGGCGATCATAACAAACTGTAAAAAAGAGGACAAAGAAAAGAGAAATCTGGCAAAGAATATACAAAAATAGGACTAAAATAGGGAAAAGGTTGGACAAAATTGATTAAAAAGACAAATAAAATTGGTGAAGCCAAACAAAAAAACTGACCAAAAAAATCTAACAAAATTGACCAAGCCTTGAAACAGACGCTTCTCTGAATCTGCACTCGTGTAAATAAAATTGCCCCCTCGGAGAAAACAACTCCTGCATGTATCAATTGTCTGGATACAGGTTGTGGTGAGCACACGCAACCCAACTGGTGTCAAATGTGGGATAAATAGTGTGAAATAGTATTAGGGTGTTTGCGTACATCCGTGTGCCATCAAGAGGCGGGGCTCATTGATCGGCTGTAAAATTCACGCGTTGGATGCGTGCCTTTAAGGGGTGCGGCCTGTTGAGTGACGTAAGGAAGTGTTAGTCTGTGAGCGTCTCGGTGTAAGCTGTGGCCTACAGCAGCTCTTTGCGACCGTTCAATATGGAGTTGGAAGTGCATTGGTGACCATTTCTCATGAAAATTTGGGATACAAAAACTATTTGGAGGTTCACTGTCAAACATTCCTTGCCTTGAGTGTCTTCAGAGTAGTTTTGCTGGCAGCCCAAATGGACTGACTCGTCTGTCAACTTGTCTTGTTTGCACGCACGTGTCTGCGTGTGGGCTGCGTGCGTGCGCGTCACAGAGGGAAATCTGTTTACGGCCACCGTGACGGACTTCCTGGCCATCGACGCGGTCATCTACCGGAGCCTCGGAGACAGTCCAGCTCTTCGCACCATCAAGCACGACTCCAAGTGGTTCCGAGGTACCCGAAGACGTGTGTGTGTGTGTGTGTGTGTGTGTGTGTGTGCGCGCAAGCGTGTCATTTTGTGCAGAATTATGAGTATCGAAGACTTAAGGTTGAGTGTGCCCCCACAGCCTTGACTACTTTATGTTGAGTTAGCAGCTGCTTGGACACCCCCCCCCCATCACTATTTCACCAGCTTAAGGCAGTAAAAGAGCCGCTATCAGGCTCCTAGCAGGTAGACATTGCGAGTATAAATCCAGTCAAACGGCAGGGTGCCGTTAGACGCTTTATTCCTGGTGTCTCTTCCCTTCTCCGTGCCCACAAGCGAACGGCGCATAGCAAGGCAATTGTGACGAGTAGAAAGTCTGTTTTCAAATGCAGGAAGCATGGTCAGAAAAATAATCACTCGAGTCAACTACAGATTAGCTGAAAAATCTCCTGAAGTAGTTTAGCAAAGTATTTGTCACCTTGCTAGCACGTGTCCAATACTTTCCTCTGCACTTTTTATTGCCCAATGCAGAGCCTTTCTTCGTCAGTGCTGTGGAGTGGGGCCCTCACATCTACTTCTTTTTCGAGAGATCGCCATGGAGTTTAATTACCTGGAAAAGGTAACGAACGACAATGACGTATGTCTTCCTCCACTGAGGGTGCCGCCGTTCGGAAGGGCCTTCGACTTAAATGACGAAGGTCAACAAGAGCGAAGGATTCATAGATGTTTTTAAAAACATATTTTATTTTTGCTGTAATTTTGTCAGGTTTTGTTGATTTTTGCTCAATTTTTGGGAGGCATCATTAAAAATCATTTTTGGTGGTATAATTTTGTCCCCCATATTTTTGCCCTTTTTCTTTTTCCCCAAATTAGTCAAAAATGGACAAAAAAACTACAAAAATGGAGCAAAATTGAACACAATACACAAATAAATCATTAGCCTACTAGAGTTTGTTTTTCTCATTTTGTAAGGGTAGGTTAAAAAAGATTTGGGCAATTATGGCGATCATAACAAACTGTAAAAAAGAGGACAAAGAAAAGAGAAATCTGGCAAAGAATATACAAAAATAGGACTAAAATAGGGAAAAGGTTGGACAAAATTGATTAAAAAGAAAAATAAAATTGGTGAAGCCAAACAAAAAAACTGACCCAAAAAAATCTAACAAAATTGACCAAGCCTTGAAACAGACGCTTCTCTGAATCTGCACTCGTGTAAATAAAATTGCCCCCTCGGAGAAAACAACTCCTGCATGTATCAATTGTCTGGATACAGGTTGTGGTGCCCCGTGTGGCCCGGGTGTGTAAGCGCGACCAGGGCGGATCTCAGCGCGTGCTGGAGAAGCAGTGGACGTCCTTCCTGAAGGCCCGACTCAACTGCTCCGTGCCGGGAGATTCCCACTTTTACTTCAACATGCTGCACTCCACCAGTCCCGTCATTAACATGCACGGCCGTGACATCATCCTCGGCGTCTTCTCCACACCGGCAAATAGGTACCAACCAGACCGGTGTCCACAATAAATGAGAATTGTCATGATTTGCTCTTTTGTTTTGTTTTGGGGTTTTTTTTCCCACCTTTTGTCAGGCTACTCTGTGGCATGGGGGATGATGGTGATGATGATGGTGGGGGGGTTGGTGGGGAGGTGTTGTTCGAAGGCAGCTGAGTAAGTCAAGGACGAGGAAGTCAGTAATGGACAACACAGGCTTTCAGAAGCTCTCAGAAAAGTGTTTCATCAGCTGCGTCTTATCTGCCGCTTTGAAAGAGAAATTGAACATGCGGACACACACACACTCGTTCATTGGGTCCCAGATAAAAGCATTTAGCGGAGGCGTCAGACTCATTTTCAACGTAGTTATGGTTTCCATTACAGAGCTGTTTAACTGTATTAACTCTATATCATGAATCCCTTCATATTTACCGTGCATCCTTCACAAATTTTCATATTCAGGTTTTTGAGTGGACCTATTCTCGGTTATTTGCTGAAAAACTCTCATTTGCACCGTTTTGTGCTCGGGCTAAATAGAAGCTTTCTTTTTTTGTGGCGCCTTGGTATTAAAGTGAAGTGAATTGAGGAGCTTCTCTGACAAAAGTTAGGCTTCACTGCCATCTTGTGGCACAGGATTTCAAATTAGGCTTCCAAGCCTGGGTTGGGTTTCAAACAGGGGTTGGGGTATCAAATTCAGGGTGAAAGTATTGGTTTGGGTTTCAAATTAGATTTTGAAACCCAGTTTAGGGTTTTAAACCACACTTAGGTGTTCATATTTTATGACAGGGTTAGGGTATCAAGTTATGATTTCAAATTAGCGTTTGGGGCTGAAAATCTGTATTACCGACACTTGGACACTTTATATTGCTTCAGGACTCTGTACTTTAAATGTTTTTTCTACACAGTACAGTGTGTGCTTAATTTATATTCAAATTAAATTCCTCGGTTGTTTTAACATAGGTCACTTGGCCTAAAGTAGCAATGATTCTGAAGAGGAGGAGGAGAAGGAGAAGGAAATAAATGCCAGAATGTCCCACTGGTCCCATGTGGCCTGCTGCGCCACACTAAGTGCTAGCCGGACAAATTGCTTCATCTGCCAGCACACAATGGAAGCTGGGCGCAAAGCCACAGAGTGCACTCGCAGGTGTTCGCTCATGTTGCCCTTGTGAAACATTTGCCACGCAAACAAGTCACGGAAGAGGAGACTATCTATCTCTCTATCTACCTACAAGCACAAAACAACCATCTGTCTGTCTGTCTAGCTAGCTAGCCATCTATATAGCTAGCTAGCCATCCATCAAGCTAACTAGCCATCTATTGAGCTATCTATGTAGCTATCTACCAATTAGCGAGCCACCACAAAGTGGTGGGATTTGAAAAAAATATATATTACTGCATTCAAGTATGTGGACTTAAGTATTTATTTCTCAGTTTACCTAATTTTCTCTTTTCGTTTTTTTTTTTGCTGTATTTGTCTGTAGTGTGTTATGAAATGTGGTGACTAGAACTAAACACGGAATATTATAATTCCATTAGATATTATAAATCTGGATGTATTGTATTGTAGTGTAGATAGTCGAAAAATGACCACTGATGTTTGGTCAGCTGAAAATGATGTGAGTGCTTGTTTGCTTGGTTTTCTGTGAGAGGATTGGGAGAGAGAGAGACTTAGAGGAAAAAAAAAAAAGAAACAAGCAAGAACGGCCGTGTTCTCAGAGTGGGAGGCCAAGTTTGAATGTGGTCCTTGCGCCGTGAATCCCGGGAGTGCATGATGGCCACCTGAGAAAACACCACCAAATCAGGAAAGCAAGGAGCATATCTACTTCAAATTGTCTTTCTCCCTTGAAATGATTGATTTTTTTGGGGGCAGTTTTCTCCATCATCATCATCATCATCATCATCATTATCATAATCTGTCTGATTTTGTCAGTTTTGACCTTATTTGCAGTTTTTTTCAGGGGGATATTTTGTAAAGCTTTTTGTAAGCGTTCCAGCTTTTTGGGGCCTTTTATGTGCTTTTTAATGCATTTTTATCAGCTGTTTCACAATTTATTTATTATTATTATTATTCGTTTATTATTATTATTATTTTTATGATGATGATTATTTTGCCAGATTTGAGTAAATTGTCAGCTTTGTTACATTTGTTAAAAGATGTCAGGTTCTTCCCCGCCCGCAGAAAATCAACCAAGCGACACCAGTAACTTGAAAAACTAACAAAAAATGGGCAATCGTAAATCCGAGTTCCACCGTATTTGTTCCACACTAAAGCGAATGAGATTCTGATCCTGGATAACCTCAAATTCATTTTAATCTTCAGGTTCAAAAAACATGATCCTTATTTTTGCAGTTATAAAGTTGCCGATGTTCTCATCGCTAGTTGCCTGGCAACATCATAGGGAGGACTTCATAGAAAGTCACTTACTGTAGCCAAGAGTGAGACCCCCCGCCCCCAAATCGTCCTCCCGCTGGCGTACCCCCCCCCCCTCCAGCAAAGCCACATCATGTTGTTCTTATAATTCACCTTTACAAGATGTGACATGTTTCCCTTTGAGAGGCAATTCTTTATTGTTGTTTGTCTCGCTCGTTATCTGCCGCCCACCTGGCGGCTTCATTTTCAACCGAATCATCCGAGGGGACGGAGCTGCACAAGGACAGTTTGAACATTTTGTCTTGGCAAATGCCGTGTTGAAGGGCTAGAAAGGGGGCGCATTCATTTTTAACGGCCGGAAGGGGAATAAAGAGAGCGTTCGTGTTTCAAATGAGGCTCAATGTTTGAAATGTCACTTCCAAGGCAGGATTAGGGTTTGTAATTAGGGTTTTCAAGGCACGATTGAGGTTTGGAGTTAGGATACTGAATCTGGTTTCACATTTCAAACAACCGTTTGGGTTTCAAGTTAGGGTTTCCAGCCACGGTCAGGGTTTCAAATTGGCGTTTCAAATTAGGAGACGAAACATTGTGTCGATCTTCAATTAGAGTTTCAAGTCTGTGTTAAGCTTTCAAAGTTGGGTTTTAAGCCCTCGTTAGTGTTTTTGGGTTTTTTTTTTGCCACGGCCCACCTCAACTCCCCCCAATAAGAATGAAAAAGTACTGCACAGCTTGGGACGCGTGTCCGTGTTGATGTGATCGAGGCATAAAAGAAGTCCTCTTTAGATTTTGGATTTTCAAGAGATTTTGTTTTTTTCTTGTTCCACCGTTCGCACCACACTTTATTCGTCATCTGAGGCGGTCGAGCATTCCTTGGACGGGGCGTTTTTTGTTTTGTTTTTTTGTTTTTGTCCAGAGTGCTTCATGTGAGTCTTTGCGTGTGGGCGGGGGACAGATGCGGCGCTCCCCCATGACAGGGTTCACCGCCAGTTAAAGCGCCCCCGTGACTCAGCAGGCGTTGTTGGCGCCCTTCATTTCCTTCACGCAAATCTCCCCCCCGCCCCCCCGTCGGTTTTGTGACGGGAGGAATAAGCTGTGACTCATTTCCCGTTTTTGTTTTATGTTCCAGAAATTCACGCCAAGACTTTTCTAATCTCTCTCTCTCTCTCTCTCTCGCATCCAGCGCCTGTTTTTTCTTAAGCCGCCGACTTGACAGGTTCCATCTTTGCCTGTCATTCGTTTTGCTCTCGGTAACAATCCCCCCTTTTGTTTTCAAGTACCGACTGTGAAAATATCAAAAGCCCAAATCCTATTTGTCGTCTTTTGCTTGGGTGTCTGTCCCCCGAATGGTGGCCGCAAGCCTCATTATTGGTGCATGAGAAGGTTCAGCACAAATATTTTTTTTCCTCCCCCCCCTATCCGTCCGTCCGTGTCCGCAGCATCCCCGGCTCGGCCGTGTGCGCCTTCGACATGGAGCAGTTGGCCGCCGTGTTCGACGGCCGCTTCAAAGAGCAGAAGTCAGCCGAGTCCATTTGGACGCCCGTTCCCGATGAAGTCATCCCCAAGCCGAGGTGAGCGGCACCCGACCTAATTAGCGCACTGCGCCTTTGGACAGAATGTACTCGATCTGGGCTGGGTTCCAGCTGCACCTGCAATCGATGACGATCCAGGATATCAAACTTTTTTTAAAAAATCTACACTTTACCCATACTGCACACTCCAAACACACTTGAGTGTATTAAAAACAGACTTATTCAATGTATTAAAACACTTGCGCTCACCGTTTTCCTCTTGCTCTTAATTATTCTGCATTTCTTCCGGTAAGAGCTCAGTGCTGCCCTGCCTCTTGTGGCCCAATCTGGAACTACACAAAATACATACATAACTCAAAATTTGGACGATCGAAAAAAAAACAAAAGCTTGAAAATGGGTGACATGGGGTACATCCAAATGCCAAATGATTTTAACCCTTTCAGGGACAGTGCTTACTGCAGTGGACATTTTATCGTGTTATCAGTTGTAAATCGATCAATATTTGATCCCATTGGCCTTGATTGAAAACCTCTTCTCTTACATTTGACCTGCTTTAAATTGCAGATTCCCTTTGAGGATGTCCCTTGAGGTGTGAAGCGTAATTCCAGCTTGAATTCCGCTTGGTGCGTTGTGACTTTTTTTGTTGTTGTTTAAATCAACCAAGCGACACCAGTAACTTGAAAACTAACAAAAAATGGGCAATCGTAAATCCGAGTTCCACCGTATTTGTTCCACACTAAAGCGAATGAGATTCTGATCCTGGATAACCTCAAATTCATTTTAATCTTCAGGTTCAAAAAACATGATCCTTATTTTTGCAGTTATAAAGTTGCCGATGTTCTCATCGCTAGTTGCCTGGCAACATCATAGGGAGGACTTCATAGAAAGTCACTTACTGTAGCCAAGAGTGAGACCCCCGCCCCAAATCGTCCTCCCGCTGGCGTACCCCCTCCAGCAAAGCCACATCATGTTGTTCTTATAATTCACCTTTACAAGATGTGACATGTTTCCCTTTGAGAGGCAATTCTTTATTGTTGTTTGTCTCGCTCGTTATCTGCCGCCCACCTGGCGGCTTCATTTTCAACCGAATCATCCGAGGGGACGGAGCTGCACAAGGACAGTTTGAACATTTTGTCTTGGCAAATGCCGTGTTGAAGGGCTAGAAAGGGGGCGCATTCATTTTTAACGGCCGGAAGGGGAATAAAGAGAGCGTTCGTGTTTCAAATGAGGCTCAATGTTTGAAATGTCACTTCCAAGGCAGGATTAAGGGTTTGTAATTAGGGTTTTCAAGGCACGATTGAGGTTTGGAGTTAGGATACCGAATCTGGTTTCACATTTCAAACAACCGTTTGGGTTTCAAGTTAGGGTTTCCAGCCACGGTCAGGGTTTCAAATTGGCGTTTCAAATTAGGAGACGAAACATTGTGTCGATCTTCAATTAGAGTTTCAAGTCTGTGTTAAGCTTTCAAAGTTGGGTTTTAAGCCCTCGTTAGTGTTTTTGGGTTTTTTTTTTGCCACGGCCCACCTCAACTCCCCCCAATAAGAATGAAAAAGTACTGCACAGCTTGGGACGCGTGTCCGTGTTGATGTGATCGAGGCATAAAAGAAGTCCTCTTTAGATTTAGGATTTTCAAGAGATTTTGTTTTTTCTTTGTTCCACCATTCGCACCACACTTTATTCGTCATCTGAGGCGGTCGAGCATTCCTTGGACGGGGCGTTTTTTATTTTTTGTTTTTTTGTTTTTGTCCAGAGTGCTTCATGTGAGTCTTTGCGTGTGGGCGGGGGACAGATGCGGCGCTCCCCCATGACAGGGTTCACCGCCAGTTAAAGCGCCCCCGTGACTCAGCAGGCGTTGTTGGCGCCCTTCATTTCCTTCACGCAAATCTCCCCCCCCCCCGTTGGTTTTGTGACGGGAGGAATAAGCTGTGACTCATTTCCCGTTTTTGTTTTATGTTCCAGAAATTCACGCCAAGACTTTTCTAATCTCTCTCTCTCTCTCTCTCTCGCATCCAGCGCCTGTTTTTTTTTTTTCTCTTAAGCCGCCGACTTGACAGGTTCCATCTTTGCCTGTCATTCGTTTTGCTCTCGGTAACAATCCCCCCTTTTGTTTTCAAGTACCGACTGTGAAAATATCAAAAGCCCAAATCCTATTTGTCGTCTTTTGCTTGGGTGTCTGTCCCCCGAATGGTGGCCGCAAGCCTCATTATTGGTGCATGAGAAGGTTCAGCACAAATATTTTTTTTCCTCCCCCCCCTATCCGTCCGTCCGTGTCCGCAGCATCCCCGGCTCGGCCGTGTGCGCCTTCGACATGGAGCAGTTGGCCGCCGTGTTCGACGGCCGCTTCAAAGAGCAGAAGTCAGCCGAGTCCATTTGGACGCCCGTTCCCGATGAAGTCATCCCCAAGCCGAGGTGAGCGGCACCGGACCTAATTAGCGCACTGCGCCTTTGGACAGAATGTACTCCATCTGGGCTGGGTTCCAGCTGCACCTGCAATCGATGACGATCCAGGATATCGAACTTTTTTTTTTAAATCTACACTTTACCCATACTGCACACTCCAAACACACTTGAGTGTATTAAAAACAGACTTATTCAATGTATCCCAAAAAAAAAGGGCTCACCGTTTTCCTCTTGCTCTTAATTATTCTGCATTTCTTCCGGTAAGAGCTCAGTGCTGCCCTGCCTCTTGTGGCCCAATCTGGAACTACACAAAATACATACATAACTCAAAATTTGGACGATCGAAAAAAAACAAAAGCTTGAAAATGGGTGACATGGGGTACATCCAAATGCCAAATGATTTTAACCCTTTCAGGGACAGTGCTTACTGCAGTGGACATTTTATCGTGTTATCAGTTGTAAATCGATCAATATTTGATCCCATTGGCCTTGATTGAAAACCTCTTCTCTTACATTTGACCTGCTTTAAATTGCAGATTCCCTTTGAGGATGTCCCTTGAGGTGTGAAGCGTAATTCCAGCTTGAATTCCGCTTGGTGCGTTGTGACTTTTTTGTTGTTGTTGTTTGTTTTCTCAGACCAGGAGGTTGCGCCATTCAGGGTTCCAAGTTCAATTCGTCCAACTCGTTCCCGGATGAGATGCTTAATTTTGTCAAGACGCATCCACTGATGGACGAGGCCGTCCCATCGCTTGGACAAAGGCCGTGGATAGTCAAGACCATGGTCAGGTGAGATCAAAAGTCCCTATGGGCTCGCTTTGGAAGGATATCAAAACTGATGCCTTGACTTTTCTTCAGAGCTGAATTGACCAAGTGCTTCCACGTCCTTCAAACGTTTAATACAAATGGTCTTTGTTCCCTTTTTCTTCTTAGAGGTGCAACACTGGATGTAGGTTTAAAAACGAGGTAAGGAGAAAGCATGGCGCTGAAAAGTCAGCCGGGTCCGAATTCTGTGACCCCCTTCAAACTGGCCATCCGAATAAAAGGCCGTGCATTTCACTAAGAACGTACCGAAATTGGAGCACGCCTTGCTCGTCGGGTGCGTTCACACGTCTGGGAAACCGCCATAGCCCTGTCTAAATCTCTCGACTGAGAGAGAAGCATTGTGTGTCAGGGAAGTGGTCGGTTTAGCCTGGGTTGTTAGTGGGAGTTAACACTAACATTTTATTTTAAGGTTAGTGTTATAAGTAAAGTTCAGAGCCCATAGTTGGAAGCAAACATGGTGAAGTAGCAAATTCCTGATATGCTGCACAAAAATGGAATAAGCTGCCAACCCATGATGACATTCTTTCAAAGCCTTTTAAAATCTTGTTCTTGCGCTTTGGGTTTGTAAAGTAATCTACAAAAGTAGTCAGTTCCTTTTGTTTCTTTCCTTTGCCTTTAAATGTCTTTGACGCTTCAGACGCTGCAATGTTGTACTTTGAATTATATGAAGCATGTTGAGTTCACTTTTTGAGTATGAAATGTGCGACATAAACGAAGCCGCTTTGCCTCGCCTTGCATGAATTAGGTCTTCAGGTCGTAGCCTCTTTGGAGTGCCTCGTTGTCACGGCATGGAAAAGCCCGGCGGCGAACCGGTGGGATGTGATCACGCCACTGAAAGCTAGATGCGGATATACAGAATTTTTGCATTCAAACATCCGTTACAGGTGGCATCCATTTTTTTTCCCCCGGGTCATCGTCGTTGCATTTGATTGACGCTTGACAAGTCAAGCCTCGTTTTATGTACCGTACACGCCGATGTATTTATTTATTTATTCGTCATGAAAATGTAGTCGAAATGTGGCGTGTCAAACTGAGATGTTTATTTTCACTTTACCGGAACTTTAACGGCAAGTTGCTGCGCCTAACTTACGATTGCCTCGGAGGAATAACGTGCTTGTTTTTTAAATTTTTTTTTTTATTATTTTTTATGGCACATAAACAATAGGACGATCGAATGAATAAATGGTGGCCGTCCACACTTGGTACTTCATCTCCCCCGACGGTGACGTACGCGCGGCAGTAAAATTTTGCATTCCCGCTTATCCACGTCTAAACACAATCCATAATCTCGTAAACAATTATGTTTCCCTCACCGCATAAAAGGATTAAGCCGTAGAAATCGGGCCAGGCGGCGTTGAAAGTAATGGAGCTGTCGGAAGTAATGGACTCAGGTTGTTCCGTGGGACGCTTTCCATCATCTGTTGCGAGCATTCGCACTGTCACTCATCCACGAGGGGATTACTGGGCACCAGATAAAAAGGCCGCAACGAAGCTTTGGCCACAACATGACCGCCGCAGTTCACTTGCGCTCTTCTTTTGTTTTCTTTGTGTAATTAACGCCCCAACGTCGAACGTAATTAGTGCGCGACGCAAATCTCATCGGCATTTCAAATTCATTCCATTCCAGTCCCGTTGCATGTGGTCCTTATTTGATTTCTTGTAGAAAAAAAGAAAAAGATCCCAAAGCTGTTGTTTTTTCTCCACTCTGAGCGCAGGTACCAACTGAATAAGATCGTGGTGGACTCGGAGGCCGGACCGTACAGGAACCGCACGGTTCTGTTCTTGGGCTCCAGCCGGGGGACCGTCCTCAAGTTTCTCATCATGCCCAACCAGGACAACACGGTCACCAGCAGCAACATCTTCCTGGAGGAACTGGAGGGCTTCAACCCGGAAAAGTAAGACTGAAGCCAGCAAGCGTTTGCCATGAAGTGTGGGGAAAAAAAAAACGTTGGTCCGGTACAACAGTTTCATGCAAGGCGAGGCGGCACTATTGAGATTTCATGCGCCAGCTAACTCAATGTGCTTCACGCCATTCAACATACAAACATTTGAAGGCATTAACAAACAAAATCGATGAAAAAGGACACACAAAGAGAAGAATTGAAGACATTTAAAAGCAAAGTAAAGGAATATCTTATTCGATCATGCCGCCATTTTTTTGGGGGGGGGGGGGTCTCATCACACCGATCGAGTTGCACAAATTCTGTCCGGAGTTAAATGGGTGCCATCTGGTTTTGATGTACACCCCCAGAAAGAGATCAATGAAGATAAAAGATGTTTACAAAAAGACGCGGAAGAGGGGCCTTTAATTGTCACCCCGGAGGGCAAAATTGATTGAAGTTTTTTTCCTTTGACGTGCAATCACAATCATCGAGAATAGGACGTATAAACACGCGCAAAAAACACACAGAATTGGATGTCGTCGGTGTCTGTGTTCGCTTTAAAACAAAGAAAAGTGTCGTTCGGAGACAGACTTGAACTTATTTGTACCCAAGCCAAATTTGGAGTAAAAGGGATTTTAGTTTTTCTTTTAACGCGTCAATCAGACAAGAAAGTAGCAGTGTAAGACTCGATTAAAAAAAATATATACTTGTTGATATTTTCTTTCTTTTTTCCCCGTTCTTTAATATTTTAACACATTTTCAATGACCCTGCCCTCTTCTTACTTTTCGATTCAAAATGTCTCCATACGTGCATGTACGTTGTCGTGTGCATCGTTGTTGCAGGTGCGCCGGCGACTCTCCGCAGGCCAGGCAGCTGCTGTCTCTGACTCTGGATCGAGCGAGTCACACGCTCATCTTGGCCTTCCCCTCCTGCGTGGCGCGAGTGCCCGTGGCACGCTGCCAGCTTTACTCGCGCTGCATCAAGTGAGTCGACCGCTGCTTTTTAAAACTGCGTTACCAACCGTTTGCGTTCCAAACGAGAACTACAGGGTGGATATTCACGCAGCTGGAAAGTCCTTTGGAAATTCCCACGCACGCAGGAAATCCATCCCCAAATTCATTTCATGCTCGGAAAAGGATAATGAACCTAAAAGAGGCGCGCTTTTCCGTTCTTGCGATCCGATCCTGGGTGGAAGTGTGATGTTCGGTTTCCCCGCGTAGGAACTGCATCGCCTCCAGGGACCCGTACTGCGGCTGGACCAGAGGAAGCACCTGCTCTTTCCTGCGCCCCGCAACCAGGTAACAGAACTCCTCAAGCTTGCGTTCTTCTCTTTTGACATTGAACGTTTTGCTAGCTTTATGCTAACGCGGAATGGGAAACGCCATAGACGGGCTCTAAGAAATTAGCGCCAATGTTCTGGTGGTTTTAAACCTTCAAACAACTGAGCCTTGAACACACAAGGAGCAGCAACGCATACAAGCTCAGCATAAAAACGCGTGGGGAAGTGTGTTCTGATCCCAGGTGAAACCAATGTTGAACTTTTTGGCCATCATTCCAAAAGGGATGCTAGGCGCGCTCGCCTGAAGGAAACCAGACCGACAGTGACGCACGGGACAGCTTCGAGTTTATCTCCCGGCGTCGCACCTGCGATTGCGTTTTTTTAGTAAGATGGTTTGGAATTCCTGTTTTGAGAGGAACAGCTGTGCCGTCTAAGTGGCTTGTCAGTCCCGCTATTGGTTCAAGATGTCTCTTGCTAGCACCGCATGAGACCGCCGCTTCTTTCACTTAGCGGCGTAGGGCGCGCTCTCACCTGCGCTGCCGTCTCCCTCCTGCGCTTCGACCAGACAGCTCATTAAATTAGGAGCTCCGAGATCGCCGATCGTAGCGCCAAGAAAACACACAAAGCCGGCCTGGGAATACCGCGCGCGGGCGTTAAAACGCCTTTGTGTCGGCCATCCTTTGATTTGATTTAACGAGGCCGCTCCGCTCGCCGATCGATTCTGCTTCCAGTTCCAAGGAGATTCCTCCAGGCGGGATGACGTGACGCAAGCCCCTTTTCTGAAAAGCGTGGCCCGGAGCACAAACCTGTCATAATACAGTGGGTGCCCTCTACTTACCAACGTCCCTTTATACGAAATGTTCACGTTACGAAGCGTCTCAACAGGAAAATATTGCCTCTTGTCACGAAAGAAATTTCAAGATACGAAAGGTAAAAATACAGTATGGGCTGGTAGTCGCAGCTCCGAGTTTCCTGAACGCAACATACTCATAGCTGCTCTGCCATTGGCTACTCCAGAGCATCATCCTGGCCTTCTATTGGCTAAGAGGGACTTCTCTCTATGTGTAGCTAGATAGATATATGTCTATGCAGCGTCCTCGTCATTCGCCCCTAGTTTGACGTAAATGCGAATCCCCCAAAAATAGTGTTCACCAGTCGGGAAATCGCTCACTATGCTGATGTTTGCCTTGGACATTTTCGACGAAAACAAACGTCCTCGGATCAGTTCTTGACAAAACGCCAGGCAAAAACCACCTCTGAGAGAGAGAACACGCACTAAAGAGGGCAAAAAAAAATGATGAGGACGCAGTTAAAAGTGAAATGACCGTCATTTTCATTCTTTGTTGTTTACATTATACACAACTCTCATTTACTGTGTTAAAAGTTTTTGAACTAATTCGCGGACGAGGCAACTTCACTTGACGCTTGAAGTCAACTAATCTCTCATCTTGTAATATGAACTTTTTGTGTTTTTATCGATTGTTTAGTTTGTTGCTATGCTTTTAAACAAGTGTCAGGTGTTTTTGAAATATTCAATTCAAGTCCTAATTAGATATTTTTGGCCATCACTTTCCGCCTAATTAATTTTGCGGCCTTTGTGTGTTCAGCAGCGTCGCGACCGAGTCCTACTTGACTCTGTTTTCGCAGCTGTGTTTTCTTCCCTTTGGTCGGCTCTCATTTCATCTCGGCTTCCTATCGCCCGCCCGAGAAGTTTGTTAAAATGTCACAGACGAAGAGAGTCACGCAGGGCGCACTTCAAAGGCTTCCGACTCAATTGAGCCGGCCTCGGAAAAATCCGCCTTCTCGGGCGCCGTCACTTTGTATTCGTGTACGTTTTCCCCCGTTGCTGAATAAGGTCAGCAAAATGTATCAATCTGAAGCAGCTGTCAGTTTACGCGTTTCTGACGGCGTCACAGTGATGATCACCTTCCGAACGGCCATTATTTGCCTAAATCCAAGTTACTCACAAATATGACAACATTTCCAGAGGCTCAGGTGTGAGTGAATCAACTCACAATGTAATCATATTTTTATTATTATTATTGGGGGGTTTTGTTGGGTTTTTTTTTGGGGGGGGGGGGGTGTAGCAGCATCCCAAACTTGGAGAGGGATGTTGCGTGATATCTTATTTATCAGGCCACGAATACAATCCCGGCGGCCCAGCTATGAATGATATATGAAGAAATCTTCAGAGAAGGGATCCTAATAAAACCGGAGCGTTTGTTTTCTGCTGGAGAAAAATTCATTTGGATATCAATATTACATTGTTTTGAGACTAAAGGCTGCCCGGGGTGCCAAATTGAACACCTGGAGAACACAAATAGGGTCTGAAATATAAATGTGGCGCCAACATTTTATTTTTATTTTTTGGGGTGTAATGACCACGGGAAAACACGAGCAGTTGTCTTTCTCGGTTATTCCTTTGGCAGGAGGATCAGAGCTTACCCAGCGTCGTCAATAAATAAATCAACAGAAAATCAAGCCAAACATCCGATTATGATATGCGGACCACATGCTCCTTCGTCAAACATTATTCGATAAATGATCATGTGATCCCCAATATGTCCGCCTCGTTCTGTTCTAAATATTCAGTGGCTTGTTTTTGTGCACTCTATATTCAGAACAAGTTATTGGGAGAGGCTCGGGTGGCGTTTGTTAAAATAAATACCCATGTCGAGGGCCCCCCCTCCCCCGAAGTGTGACCAATTTAGGTCAATGGTGAAACTCATCAAAATTGACTGCATGACACACACACACGCACACACACACACAGGAGTTGAGATTCACCCCATCAATAGCGAACGTCAACGGCCAAGCTGCTGACCAAGACGTTTTTTGCGACTCGGCTCATTAAGCCGCTTCATTCAACTCCCCGCGGGTATCCGTTGATCTTTCAATTAGTGCTGTGTTTCGTTATTAGTGTCATAATAAAGCCACGGGGGCATTTTCATTCTCTCTATTTGGTTGTTTTTTTTTTTTTTTTTTTTGGGGAGGATCTATTTACAATGAATCCTTTACAAAGCTTGTGTTTGAGAAGCCCTTTTCTCCTTGTGAATTCAGTCGGATTCGAAACACAAAACTCAAGTCACGGTTATAAGTCGAGCATGTTTTGCCATGATTTTTGTCAAATTCAATCCTGTTAAAGAAATTGTATCAAATATGTTGCCAGTATATTTCCGAACACATTAACACATCATTAATCTTTTGTTCTTTTTGTGTTCCTCCTTGACAGGCTGCCGTTTGAACAAGACATCGAGCAGGGAAACGTTGCTCACTTGGGCGACTGCGACGGTAAGCTGCGCTTGTTTGTCGAAGCAGAGATCCTGATGTTAAAAAAAAGTGTTCGGGTTTGGAAACGAGCTTTCATTGTGTTTTACAATAATACTTAACTATATTTATGATTTCATATGGACCTGTTTTCACAAACCAAAATGTGGGGAGTCTCTGTTGCTGAAATGCAAGGTCGCAGTCGGCAAACGGGGCCTGTCTCATTTCTTTGTGCCACTCCGGTTGTTTCTTGACAATCATGCCATGTTTTTGTGGTTCAACGAAATCTAGAACAGTTCAGTTTCATTGAAGTGGAGACTCAAAACTTGATGCGGGTTCGCAGTTTTTCTGTTGGAACAAGTCGGTCGATGTGCAAAACTAAATCGCTGCCCAGGAGTCGTCAACTGTCATTTTAAGGTATCGGGTTTCGTGGAAGCCGCCGATACTCGCCACCAATACTTAAGGCAAACACAATCTGACATTGAGTAAGTCCTCCTGGGCAGTAGTTGGCGCTATACTGCTGCAGTTTGACACATCGGTGACTCATCAATCTGTGTCAGAAAAAGAGTACGGTCTTTGTTCACAATTTTTTTTGTCATTGTGTTCAATTAAATGTTCTACACCAAAAAGTACTCCATATCAGTGGGTACTCAGAGTAAAGTCTAGTATCTATCTAAAAAAAAAAGTGATGATGAGCATCCCGACAAAAAATGACCTTTACTGTCAAAAATGTGCATTACCAATTTTTAAAACAAACAACAACAAAAATCTCAAAAATAGTTTCACACTTAAAACACTCAAGTTCCCTTCCAGTATGTCGCATGCTGTTGTTTAAACCGTTTGCTCTTTTTGGCTTGCATTTATGCTATCTCAACGTCGCGTTCCCGTAGCTTTGCCGACGTTGTTAATTGACGAACAAAAAATGTTAAACGACCTTAAAAAAATAAATGTAAAAAAATACACCTTATGTCTATATGCATAAAATGGCAAATGTACTTGAAAGTAACAAAAATAGTGTTTGGTTTCTTCCCGCCACTAGCAGTAAGCGATAGCAAGCGCGTGTGCGTTTCCGCCCGCGCCAGATGAAACGCGACGCAAATAAACAACGGCGCGGCGTCCCCGCGAGAGTCGGCGCCGCCGCCATCCAACACAAAGCCGGCCGGCCGCTCTCATTTAAGTGCGGGAGCCGGCTGCCTGTTTTCAGCTGACTTTGTTCTTCTCGCTTGTTTACTCTGTCCTTACATGTACACGCTTTTTTTTTTTTTTTTTAGCTTTTGTTCCATCAACTTGTGGCTAATTATGTGTTCCTCCAGCTAATTCCGCCTTCATGTTAACTTTTTCCTCCGGCTTACGGAATTCAATTTAGGTTCACCTCGTATTATATTTTAAACCATCGACTCCAGATGAGGTTTTTGGATGCTCCCCGACACGCACGCACGCACGCACGCATGCACACACACACCGACCTCACTTTCCTCTCTTTCATCTTAGCACTAATTCCAGTGCGTGCAAATGAATCCTTTGCCTCTGAAAGTCGCCCGAGTTCATGCGCCGTGTGCTCCCCGTGAAAAGGAAAGATAAATATTGGCTAATCACCACACCAAATCCGGTTGGAGATCAGCATCCCTGTTTGATGTTACGCTCCCACTTCAGTTTGCTGGAAACATCTCAATGGGGGGGGAAGGGATGGAGAGCCCGAAGAAATGCCCACTTCTTACCCATGGATTAACGCTAATCATTTGTAACCATATCTTGCTACTTGAGGATTGTTTTTTTTTTTCCTCTGCCAAGTTACGAATAGAAACAATATGAATTGCATTCTACCAGGGGCTACACTGGATTCATAGCTAATCACGAACCCTATGAGTCCCAGCGCGGCAATAAAACAAACATACTGAACCAATGTGCAGTACTGCGGTATTTATTCATATTCTAAAATGGCGACGAGCGAGTAAACGAGAGTCATGGGCCAATAGCGGCCTTATTTCAAGGCATCAAGGACTCGTGAAAGATGCCGATACTAGTCACGATACTCAAAGCAAAAAAAAAAAAATCAGACGTGGAGTACGTCTTCCTTGCGAGCCGTTTTGACATATCAGTGAACTGAAATCGAAAGACAGCACGATCTTTGTTCAGAATTATCTGTCATAGTATGAAATGAAATGGCAGCTATTATCATAGGTGGTTGCGGTAACCGTGAGCACTGCAATGTGAATACTCGTACTGGTATCGTTCAGAAAAAAAAGTGGCATGGAACATCCCAATTCTTTCAGCTATTAAATATTTTCAAAATGGCCGATTCTATTGTATAGTACCAATACAAAATGCGTTTGTGAGGTGCAGGTATTAATGTCGTCCATTTGGGCTTGCCTTCCTCAAGTTCTACGCTTTTGTACGTGTGACTTTGAATTTGTGTGGCTTTGAAAGGCGTGGCCTGGTGAGTGATATGGGAGTCAGCGAATGAGTGGAGTTAGCGGTCGCTAGCTCAGCTTAGCCAGTCTGCGCGTTGAGTCCCCGGAGCCCCGGAGCAGCTCATAAATATACCAGGATGTATTTATTTGAATCCTGTTTATTCAAAGAAATTACACTAGCGACTCTTTCTCGTTGACCACCCTTGGTGGCAACACAACACGCTCCAACCGTAGCAGTGGGAGGATATATAAAATTAGCTAACCTATTTTTGTGTCTGCTCGTCGACGTCGCTCTTGTTTTTAAAGTGTGAACTGGTCCTAAACTTTCAACATTCCGTGTTTTTTTTTTTATTCGCTCTTTCCTCCTGACTTGTGCTCATAGTAATCTGAGTCGATAGCAACATTCGTCCATCTACAAACAAAAAATTAAATTAAATAGAAAGAGTGAGACACGAGATTTGGTGCGCAATCATTAAAGGGCAACCCAGTCTTATGTGCCGCTAACGTGATTGAAATTTGAACTGCCAATCACTCCTGTCACAATTTCTATTCCCCCCCGCCACTTCCTGATTAAGTTTTAATAAGTCCAGCCGGCTTATTAAAACCTATTCATTATTAATGTGCTTCCATATTTCAGTTTTGCATGCGTGAGATCTTTTTTTTTTTTTTTAAGCTGTCGAAACTCTGATCTCATCCTGACTTTTTCATCCAAAGTGAATTAATTTGAGTGAACTCATTTGCAAAAGGCGCGTCCTTGAAAAAGCAAAAAGTATGCACAGGTTTTCCTAATGTGTGCTTATCGAGATAAATGAAGGCGTGATGAAAGAAAATAGCCCACATTTCATCCTCACTTTTACTTTTGAATCTCTCGCCTGCACCTCTTGGCGTCTCTCAAGTGCCTCTCGCCACCCGTCAAGTGTGAAATGACACATTCTGCAACATTTGTTTTGCACTGCCTGGATCCCAAAATGGGCCTTCAAGCAAACAAGATGTTCGGATTTTTCATTTAGTGCAGATTATAGTGCACCGCGCGAATGAAAGCCAAAAAGCTCGAGGAGAGCTGCAGTGGATGCGCAGATTGGTCGCTGTTCCTCAAAAACACCGTAAAAGAAGTGCAAAGTGGCAGCGAGTTTATTCAGTAAAATTTCGTTGCTCTGGGTCCAACATACTATACATAGCTAGAGTGGTGCGCTTTGATGTAAATTTTCCGATTTAAATTGGAGAAAAGAACAGAATCTGAGTAGAGGATAAAGATCAGGAGGTCAATCACAGCTTGTCACGTTAACGTTAAAATTCCAATGTGTCGGAAGTCGGATCCCACACGCGAACTGAGCATGCTGCCATAAACTGTGTGCGTGTTTGTCTCACATACTGCAGGCATGGGCTGATAGTAGATTCTGACGGTCTCATGAACATGAGTGGAAATCCAGCGGTGTCATGGTATTAAATTTACAGCTGTAAAATGTCATTTTGAACCCAATCAATTTGACTTCCCAAGAAAATTATGTAGCATGTATAAGTTCAAATAATAAATGAATAGGTGTGAACGTTCCTCTTCCGTTTGAATTCCTCTTAGTAAGTCACAATTTCCCATCACTCGCGACAGTCGGGAAATGCACTTTATTTATAGAGTAAAAATACATTCGTGTTTACATTGCCCCTTTCCTCTCGCGCCCTCCCTCCTCCTCCTCCTCCGTGCGTAACTGCTCACCCCTCCCCGCTCAGCTCTCTGAGAAGACGTGGGGGGAAAAAATTAATTGGAGGCAATTAACTCCAAAGAGGCGGCTTCTTAATTCAACTCTGCAATCTTCCAATCGTATTGTTGCCTTGCTAAGAAGTCCCCTTCCGTTCATTACCGTTGACGGGCAGTATTAGCCGTTATTGAAACCCGGACTTTTTAAAACCACCATTACCGGCCCGCACCATGTGTCAATTTCTTCCCACTCAAACATTTTGATAGTTTCGCTTCCATTGTCGACGAGCACAATATCGGATGGCTCTCGAAAGATCCGTCAAAATGCTCTCAAGCGGCCGGCAGCGGGGATCGAGTCTGTTTTGAAAACGGCTGGCGCTGAAGACGTGAATTTGTGGGAAAGCGGTGATGTCTCTTTAAGAACTTTGAAGGACAACATTCAGACAGCTATTTGCCCAACTCAAGGTAAAATATATATATATTTATATATAAATAAATAAAAATGAGGGAATAACTACAGGTCAGAAGCCACACTAAATTGCGCGTTGACATGATTGCACCTGCCTTGTGTCGTTCGGCGGTTCGGAGCGGCGGAGGGAGCCCATTGAAATATTTCACAGGCTGCCTGCGAGCTGACGTGCTTTTCTTCAAATTGACTTTGGCACTTGAAAGTCCACCGAGGAGCCGCTGATATAAATCACGACTCGTCAAAGTGGCGCGTTTGCGCTCGTCACCCCCGCTCGGCTTCGCCCGTAACCCTCCGACGACTCGGCGCCATCTTTGTTCGAGCGGAGCTCGTTTCTTTGCGCCCGATGTGTTGGCGCTTTTGTCGCCACGGGAAGTTTGACAGCGCTTTGGCTTTGATGATCTGATCAACTTTTTAGTGCCGCTTGTCTTTTTCATCATTTTTGGTGGTGCTTTTTTTTTTTTTTGCAGTTTCCTGTTTTAGCTGGGATTGTGACAAGCTATAAGACTGACATTGTTTCAGTCTAATTATGACAAACTGTCAACGGCAACATTAGGATTTGATGAATTTGGCCCACTATCGTTTTTTGTTTGTTTTTAGTGAAGAAAAATATGACAGAATTTGAGAAATAAGAACAAAAATCAAATCAAATATCATTATTGATGTTGTCGTCAGCAACCTGATGGGAAATGGATTATGTAACGAGTTTGATCCTTGTTTTTCCAAACTAAAAGAAAATGTTGGCAATTTTTTTTTTTAAATAGCACATCCAAACAGTGTAAGAGAATCTTTCCGTGCAAGAGGGAAAACCACGCTTTGCTTTTGCGGCTATTCACAAAGGAGCAAAGTCATTTACCGGAGTGCTTTATTGGGCTCTGTAGTCGCCCCCGCTTCTCCTTAATGCCTCGTCAGTCCAGTCAGTGCAAGACTGATTTGGGCTCCGCCTTGTCATGAGCGCTCAAAGAGAGATGGATATGACCTTGCTTCGAGAACCGACCCCGCCCCGCTTGGAGAACCGACCCCTCCTTCCCCCGGGCCACGTAGAAGAAGCATCGGCTGCAAAGGAGAATCGATTTTCATTTCGTCCCCTGGCCTGTGTCACTTAAATTGATATCAAGGGGTGATTCCTCTCGGGGGGGAAGAGGAGGAGGAGGAGGAGGAAGGCGGGGGGTGGGGGGGGGTCGTTGGTAAATCACATCACCAAGTAAGCGAGGGAAAGAGCCGAGAGATCACAAGACGAGGGCCAACTTTGAGGATGTGATGGGTGGAAAGGCTTCGGCACATCAGAGGCGAGGAGTCGTGAAGGGGAAAAAAAAAAGTGGTGGATTAAACATGAAGCTGAGGAGCGAGACCCGCTCGGCCGCCGCGAAGCTGGCGCCAAGTCCGTCCTGGCCTCGTATCGCCTTCATCTCCCTTTTTCATATATCATCATCTCATCGGCTGCCCCCTCGCCCTCTTGTCCCCCCCGCCCCCTCCACTTCTCCATCTGACAGAAATGTCAAGTAATCCAACATGGCGTTCTCCTCACTTTGCGCAAATAAGAAAAAAAAAAGTCAACGGGCCAATTTCAACGGGGGCAAGCAGGCAGGGCGTAGCTGCGTTTTATTACCTTGTGGGGCTGCGGGGCTTTTCTCCGTGTTTATTAAAATAAAGATTGCATCCACACACGCACACACACACACACACACACACACACACTTTAAATATGAGTATGTGGGGACATGCTCCTGTGTTCCTTTTGATCAAAGCGGCGTGAGAGCTCAGAGTTGGGAGGTGGGAGGGAGTGGGCGCATTTGGTTGAAACAGATGACGGCGGCAAAATATCTACTGGACGCAGGTTTGTGTGTGTGTGTGTGTGTGTGTGTGTGTGTGTGTGTGTGCGCGCGTGTGATCCTCATCGCAGACTAGCGTAACAATCGGGCTGAATTGACACAGCTGTTGCCGGCATTTTCCTGTTCACTTTCTGCACCTGTAAAAGTCCCCCCCCCCCTCCATAAGAACCCCCCACCCCCCATACAAAAGCTAACAGCTTATTGATGTGAATGTGTGCTCAAAACAACTGCAGAATAATTGTCAATCAAAGCTCCCGCTTCGCCTCCCTCCAGAAAATGTTTTTTTCTGTCTCGGAGAGCCGACGTAACTAAAACTGCATGACAGGTGACCCTTTTATTCTCTCTCCTCTTTATTTTGGCTGCAATTCCACTGTTGACCACTAGATGACAACACGCTATTTAGGGTGACACGTAACTTTGAAAAAGAGGAATGAATGCAAGAATTGCTTCCAGCTCAGACTCATTTTGGCTGACGATTATTCATTATGATCCGCTGACATCCTGCTTTTTACGCCTACAGAAAAGTAGCGGGTTCATTTGAGAATGTACGTTACATCTTTGCGCATGATTATCGATGTATATTGAGAGATGCTAACTTTCTGACTAACGAATTTTCTATCGTGCGCATGTTTCGTTGGGTCCGTGCTCACGGCCCCCGCTGACAATGGTGTCATAGTCAACTCATAGCAGATATTTAACAGTCACCCGTTCGCCATGAGGGCGGTCAAGAAGAACAACGGTCATGACCCTGACTTGAGCTGAATCTGACCGGTAGATGTTTCTGAAGGTTTTTTTTTTCCTGAAGCCTTTCCTGGATTGGCAGGGGTGTGGCCAAAGATTTTTCAGGGGCGTGGCCAGGGTGACGCAACTTCTTACTAGCCACTAGTGCAAAGCACGCGTGTTCATAACTGAGAAGTTATTGTTTATCGTACCATCTACAGTCTGGGTTTCATGAACTAAAATGCACACAGAACCAAATGTTCTCGTGGTTGCGGGGCGGCCAGAGTGACCAGGGGTGACCCTGATCCAGGGGTGACCCTGGTCACTCTCTGGCCACCACTTAAGTCCGCCACTGTGGACCAGGGCTTAGCCGCATTTCATCGATTTGACTTTACTGTCAGAAAAATGGTGTCAAATGAAAACTTCCTTTTTTTCTTTGTCAAGCCAGACTGTGATCCAGCTTTTGTATTGGATCTCATTAAATTGCCTCGATGTGAGCCGCTTGCCCCCCGTTTGTGTTGTCTAATGCATTTGTGCAAGCGCCCTCCATTAGCAGCCGCTCCCGGCAGCAGACGGGCCTGCCAGTCAGCCAAACTCAGGCAAAACGTACTTTGATGATGTTGGAGCTGAACGCAATTCTGACTTCCCGGCTGCTTTTTTTTTTTCTTCTGTGTTTGTCTGAAACATGCATGCATGCGACAGTGTTTTGGTAATCGAAAACCGCCAATGCAAACATGTTAACGACTCCAATTTGATTCAGGCGTGGACAGACGCTACAAGATGTCACATCCACTTACGGCGGGTTGTCACCGCGTGACGTGACCGTTGCCTGGACCTGATTTAAAAATTGGGAAAAAAAATCCTCATCATCGTCATTCCGGTTCATGCTGACAGGCTTGAACGTGGCAAACGCAGCCCTCACTTTTAACCCGCTGCGAGAAATGTTGACTAAACCCACGGGGGCGAAAGCGGGGTGGAGTGAAACTGCAAGTAATTAATGCCCTCCCCAAAATGGCTTCCGCAAGCTCGAAACAAAGCACTTTTTTAGACAAGGCTATGGCCTCACTCAATGAAGCTCCTCCCCTTGATTCAACATAGTTCCTTGCCACAAAAATGCCACAAGGTATCACCAAAACAATTCTTTTGTTTGTTTTGTCCTGAGCATATAACAGCGAATAGGTGATTTTTTTTTTTTTCATTTCATCAAGTATTGGAGGATAAGTTTCCCCCGGAAATCTGCGAATAGGTGAATTTCACAATGACAAAAATCCACTATGAATTCTTTTATTTGTCACTCGTCAATTAATGATGCAATGAACAGGTGACGCCAAGCAAGAATAATTACATTACAATAAGTACATTCTGGTGAGCAAAATGTGTGCACGTGCACGCTTGCACGCACTAAAGCGCCGCCCCCCCCCGCCCCGCAAAGCGCTCGCATGTCACGGCGTACCCTTTCAGCCGTCGAGCCGCGGCTGCAAAAGGAAGCAATTAAGGCGCCGCGAAAAATATTTCCTCGAGGAACAGAGCGCTGTTTTGACTGGTGCAGCAGCGGGGGGCAATCACTCGGTAATTGAGGTCCGCCGACGCGTTCGACGGGAGATTCCTTTGTTTGCGGCGCGCCGTTCACGTGCACAGCTGACTGTTTTTCTTGGCCGGCTGCTGTAAGTTGCGTGCGGCTTTTGTGTGCAGGAGAGGGAATTTGTTATCAAATTTACAGTGGCGGTTTGGTCCAATTTCCACTCTAATGGCTGCGGGTTCGGAGGCGGGCTCGCGAGGGCCCTGTAAAAGCGACAGAGGCTCCATATTGACATTTGCGGCTGGTTGAAAACAATTTGTGTCCCCGAATACGACAGAATTGCTCATTCCTTTTTTGTTTTTTTTTTAATGGCAGAAACATTATGTGTTCCTACTTTGGATTCATTATTTACAAAAAAATGCTGACAGTTGTCCCTACTGAGCCATTCCAATAGTGAAAAAAAAAACGGCAATAATTGACCGGCAGTATAGCACAGACAGCTGGAGATGTGCCGAGACGGTCACAGCTTCTCGGGAATCCACAGTAATATTGGCCGTTCTTTGCAGAGGATAAGGAAGATGTACATTTGGGTAACACTATACTGTCTGTCTGCATGTGTTGCCCCACTTCAAAGTGTTTTAGAAGACTGCGATGCCACTTCAATCCCACTTCACGGCACAGATGTGCTTATGCCAAATGCGGCGACGAGTGCGTCACATTGAAAGCGAAGAGAGGAGACGTTTTGATTGAAGTCGGGCTGTGAGCACTCTCAAAGCGGCGCAGGCCTCCCTGCTTCAGATCCACCAGCCTGCGCTGGTCTCCCGTTTCTGGTCCATAGCAATAATAAATGAACCAGATGAAATCTGCCTAGCAACAAATCAGTGTTCCAATGCATAATAACATAAATAACAAAAGTTTTCATCAATCATTTTTACCAGATTTTTGTGCTTGTGTGCATTTATAACAATCTTTATTTTTATTTTTTCAAGATAGTAACATACATTTTTAAGGCGTCTTTCATCTGCCTTTTTACTCTCCGGCGTCCGCGCAGCGGGCGCCCTCCGCATGAAGCCCTTGCTCTACTTTCGCAGGACACATCAATAAACGTGTCCTCTTTGTCCACTTGGTCTGTGTTTTGAATCAAAATCCCCCCTTGTATATTTCCGGCTCCTCTCTCGGAGTTTCTGACTTGTAAATTTGCAAGTCCTCCCCCCCTCCCCCCCCTCCGTATCGATGGTTGCCGCGATTATGACCGATCGTTCTGTCACGGAGGCGGGGGCGTTTGCAAGGGGGATTTCAAAACTGTCCGGAGAAAAAAAACTAAAAGAGAAAACTAAAACTAAACGAACAACTAAAATAGTTGTTTTTTAAATAAAATTACAAATGGAAAATCCTAAAAAACAAACAAACAAACAAACAAACAAAAACCTAAAACTAATGCCAAAACGAATAAAAACACGTGTCTTTGACAAAATGGAACATGACTGAAACGTTACGGATGAGTCATCCATTTATTAATGTCGGACAGGCAGCTCTTAATACTTGTACTTATACTACTAATTTTTGATCCTTAAGTCCTAATTCGATATGCGTGATTATTTGGAGGACATTCTTGGCCCGGGAACGTCCTACGTGTGCAAAATGAGCACTTTTGCAAAGGTTAAGGGTGGTCTGTGATGGTGGTCTGTGATTTAGCACAACAGGTGGTGCTGCTGTTGCTGCTGCAGCTGTTGAACAAATGGGAGCCGAGGGTGGTCTCAATCAGGCCCGCGGAGGATGTCCAACGCTGACATTGTAATCATTCCGCTGGACTTTGCGTTATGTCTGCCAGGAACCCAACCAATGCCGGAATGGCGGAGGTGTTAACATAAAAACCGGCTGGTGGTCTTACATCATGTCCGTGATGTGATCTACGGACGTGGCCTGTTTGAGAGATTAACCCGATTGATTTGCCGAGTGAGAGATGAACCCTCCGGGCGGATTGTTTGGATTGAGCGAGCGGGCCGCTCTTTAGTTTAGAACCTTTTTCATCATGCCCCCCCATAAATGAGAATATTAATTATACTCGGGTACAGTCACCCACCCGGATTTTACTTGAAGCCATGATGTAAGCGCACCTCGCCGGCTAATTATTGCAGTGATTGATGTGTCTCAACAGGCGCTTTGTGTTCATGAAAGATTTTACTGACAGAAAGCTTGCAATAGAAACCAAAAATATTGACTTGTAGGGGAGTAAAGCTGATTGTTAAAATGATGACAATTTGGGTTACGTGGCAGGAAAAGAAATTGGCGGTTTGATTCGTACAAATCTGAGCATTTACACCGCGCTTTATCAAGGCGACGCACCAGCTGCTCAGCCTAAAAATAAAAAAATAAAAAAATCATATATCAGAGAGACTTGTAACTGGGGAGGGGAAAAAATTTGACTTCAATTTGTTCAGGGAGCAGAAAGACTTGGACTAAGGGGGAATGGAAAAGCGTCATGTTGTCTCGTGGAGCCTGAATTGACCCCAGTCCAGAGTGAGAGACACATTGGCGGGTCAGGCAGACGATTCGGTCAGCTGACTCGCGGATCATCCAAACGCATCGGTGGCGACGCGATGATCATTTCAGCAGCGAGCCAGCCAGTTGCCCAGAGCAGGAAATGGTGTGAAATGTTGCTTCATGCTTGCAAGAAGGGAAGAGTAGCACCACCCGGTGGACAAATCGAAAACAAAAAATTGAAATCCACCCGAGACGTGCCTTGTGATACAAATGAACGAGAAATGTTTGTTGTGTTTCTCATGAAGAAAATGGCACTCTATAATATGCTATTGTAATTTACAAAGATGGATAATGATGGCATAATTAAATACAATGTCAAGATTTGATTCATTCATAGCGGTTGCTTCTGGTGTGTGCGACGTGGCCACTAGGGGGCAGTACAACTGAGTCATTCAGACATTAATGAAGAAGAGTTTCACAACCACCAAAGTAACTCAGCAGGCTGAATGCAATCTGAGTCGTTTTGTGGAGGATAAAGGATATATGCCTGTCAAAAAGTTTGCAAGCGGGATCACTCGGATCTCAAGGCACCACTGTAGTGCAAATTGAAATCTTAAACTGTGAGATTAAGTGTGGGATTTAAATTTAAAAAAGGCAATTTCAGTGATTTCCATTGTGGCACTTTTGCGGTGTTGTTTTCATTTGCCATTTTCAGCTCAATGACGGGAACACAGACGGCAATTCTAACATTTCTTGAAAATGAATATCCTCTGGGAAATTTGACCGATCTTTAGTCAACACAGCCCAAATGTCTTAGGAAAAAAATTGAACAGTCTAAAATGTCCCTTTGCGGTGATTTGGAGATAATGCGCCCAAAAAGTATGACGCGGCGTGAGATCCACCAAGCAGGACGGCAAATAAGAGACTTGGGGTTTTTTCCCCGATAACAATGTCAGGTTTTACTGGAAAAATGGGACTCCAGAAGTTCAGCATGGAGAGTCTCTGGGATGTGCTTGCGTCGTCTTTATACAATGCTCCAATTCTTGCCCCTTTTTATACAAAAAATATTGTCCAAAAAGTTGATGTCACTGTGCAAATCCAAACGAAAGCCGCTCCAGTGAAATATTAGCCAGAGAGTGCGTGGGACTTCTTTTCGCTGGCTCTTCTTTGTTTGGACTGGATGCAGCACGTCATTATCTGCTTTTCACTCCAGGTCGACCGACTGGGATTTGGAGGCGAAACAAAGTCTCCCGTCATAATTGGATCCGTAAAATATAAATTGAGCGCATTCTTGACTGCTCCACGTGTGCACGCGCCGAGTGAATAAAGCATTCATGGGGAGCCAAACAAAGCTTCTGATTACATGCTGGCAGCGGAGGGGGGGAGAGGGGGCTTAGGGGGAGTGGATTTCTGACTCAAAAACACCCCCGCTGATGATTTTAACACACAGCTTTTCCCCAATGCAAATTTCGACTCGTTCACCCCTCGAGATGAGACTTTTTCATGAGCATGTGTGCACATAAAACCATAAAAATGCAAATATATGAAAACAGATCTCAAAATGAGTTTAAAAAAACCCCAAATAAAAACAACAACAAAAAACTTTGTCATACCTTTTTACTGAATAGGGACCATATATTTGATGAAGTCTGAAGCGAGGGCAGAGGAGTGTTGGAAGTTTCATTGTAGTGAGTAGTAGTTAATTAGTTTCTATTTTTTATTGTTGTTGTTGATTGTATTAAATTTTCAAGGTGGGTTTGTCATTTTTATTAGTTTACATTTTTGGGGTAAATGCTTTTTTAAAAAAGTTTTAGTATTAGTTTTAGTTTTTTAAATGTCTGGTATAATTATTGAATGCAAAATTTTTTTAAAAGCCAATAAATATGGTGTAAAATGTAGTTTTCAAACCACTTTTTGACCTTCCTTCATCCGTATGAGCAAACAGAAATACCAATATAAATACTGCACATCGAAGATGACAAAGATGAAAACAAAGGACATTTTCACTTTCATTGTTTAGTTTTCATTTTTTAAGTTTTATTGAGTTTTTATGAACGCCAGACTTTTTTTTTTCATTTTTGCTATTTTGTGGGAAAAAAATATGCTTTCAATTTTAATTTGAGTTTTTTGTTGGGGTTTTTTTTCGTTGTTGTTAACTCTAATAACCTTGTGCCACACTTATCTCAAGGTAGTGATTGTAAATCAAAGCAGAAAAAAACTTGTGTGGTTGAGTCACTCGTATCTCCAGGTAGGAGTCCTGAAACCTTTCTGAGAAGTTAGCTAATGAGTAAGTTTGGGAAGCAAAATAAGCCTTGGCGGCATGAGAGTTGGAATTGATCAGCATTTTTGTTGGTGGTGATTTTGATGGACTTTTAATTGCAATCCCGGTTGGTGCGCAAAAGTGTTTTCTCGGTTCAGTCGTTCTGGTCAGCAAAAATCCCGCCGACCCCGTTGGAGCCCAGGTTGTTTTTATCTCCCGGAGTGATTCGGTTCTCCTCCTCACTTGAAAAGGCTGTCGAGGAGCAGCCGTAAAGATTTTACAACCATCCTGAGGGTAAACACGCTTTACGAGGCCCAACAAAAAAAAACTAGTTTCAGCCCAAGTAAGGAGAATTACAGCATACTTACTTTCCTTTTTTTTTTTTTTAACCTTGCCTGAGATGATTCGATATATGCCGCTTTGCCTTTGACTGTCAGAGAGGATTTCACCCCCTCAAAAAATGGATCTTGAAGCTTGCTAGCTTCGTGTCAGCCATAGGCTTGACTGGCCCATTTTTGGTGCTGAAGCACCCCCCCAAAAAAAATTTGAGCGTTCTTTAGAATTTTTTTTTCCTGGCACATCAAGTTTTTTTTCCCCACAGCTTGCCAAATGATTGGACTCAGCCACAGCTACGTGGCAACTTGTTTGCGCAATCATAATTGAGACGGTGAGAGGTGCGTGCGGCTCCCACCAGGTTAGCGCTGTCAATATCTGCAAACGGAAATCAAGCCTGGTAGGAATGAAGAGCCTTAGTGGTGGCTTTTTTCTCAACCTTGTAACCGTGAGCATACCCTTCTAAGTTCTATCACTTTTTCAAAAGCCCTCAGTGTCTCAAAGCGTCATAGCCAAAGGGGGATAATGAGCAAAATCGCCGAGCCGTGGGCACAGCGAGTCCATGCAGTCTCCGTTGACGGTGTCGCGGCGCATGTGCAATTTCTCCGTGCATGTCTCGTAAACATATTAGCATGCGCAGGGATGCTAACTTGTGGGGATGAAGGCCCCCTCAGATCAGTCGCTGACACATCCGAACCCGTCAAGCCGAGAAGTGCGCGCGCCGGCGACATGGGCGCCTCCTCCACCGGGGAGGCTTCCGAGCCTCCTTTGGTGTGCTTTGACATCCACGTGCGTCTCTTGGTACTTGAAACGCTAACTCTCCACCGTGCGTAAAAGTTCCTGTTTTTCAAGCTGCCATAATGAACGCTGTTTTTTTTTTTTTTTTTTGAGACACAAAAAATTTCAAATGCAGGCATCCAAAGTCCCAAGAAGTGTCGTGTCATCCTTTTATGGTCACGAACTGGAAATGATGACGTTTCAGCGAATAGCTTGATGTAGATTTGATGATTTGACTTGGACTGAACCATTTTGAAAACGAATCTACCGTAAAAAAAAAAATGGACTGGGTTTTTGTAATTTCACACTTGATGTGTGGGCGGACACTCCAGGAACCCCGATATGTGTATACAAGCAATTAAAAAGTCACTTTCCGCCGCGTTAAAGCAAAGTAACGACTTGTTTTGATGGGCCCGTGAGTGCGTTTGCTCTGCCGTAATCAAAATGAGCGCAACGGTTGCGCTCTAAACGGGGAAGACGAAATCCGCCCGTGGACACTTCTGACAGTAATCGTTAAAGAGACATAAAGCATGTTTTCAGTGGTCGTTTTGCAGTGTTGACGGCAGGTATAAAAATGTCAAAAAGTGCGCTTATGATGTTGGAAGCGTGGAGAAAATCAATATTTGACGGGGAATGATGTAGTATTTTCCACCCTGGCCAAGCTGATGCCCGACTTCCATCAGCGATTCACTTATGCTGATGGATGCATCTTTATGCTCTCCGCATCTGTGACTGTGAATGCGTGCAACTTTAAATCCGGAGAAACTGTATATCACATTAGCTTTTGAACTTTTTTTTCATGGAACATATCGGTCCTATATTTCAAAAATCTCCACGCACACGGCTGCTATTGCGCAATCACATTTAATACTACGGATTTGACTGGATGTTAAGATTCGGATTGGAAAAAACTCCTTCCGTTTATTCATCTGCTTGCAAATGGGCAAAATTGCTCCGCGCTGGGCATCTCCCAGAGGCTTCACTTTCAAGCAAAGGCGTCCCTTCTAAATGGATGGCTCCCGGAGGCAGTTCCACAGTATTTCAGTGGAAGGGAAATTGGTTTCCAGTGGTCTTTGATGCCCCTCGCCGCCGTGTCGGGAGCCCCCCCCCCCCTCCCCCGCTGAGACTCCATTTTTGCCGTCATGAATGCATTGGCTGTTAATTTGGGCCAATCGTACTGGTTCTCGTTACAAAAGGCAGATTATTACCAACATGGGCTCACTTTCCGCCGTACTTTGAATGAGCTTATCTTGGGAACGATGCACCAGAATTCATTTCATTCGCAGCAATGAGGGCGTTGAGCGCATGTGAAACGAGGTTTGCGGAAAAGGGGAAATAACAAAAGCAACCAAGTGGGTTGATTATCAAAGCACTGTTTAAATACAGTGCTGCCTTGAGATGAAGTTTGGTTTGTTCCAGATCATCTTTCCCAATTGAAAAGAATGGAAAGGCTATTAATCCGTTCCAGCCACCCCACAAAAACTTTTTTTTTTTTTATATGGCAGTCTATAGTTTTGTAAAACATACCATAGTTACACAATTATAAAGAATGTAAATTTACAGACAATTTTTCCCCATATTTTTTTGCTTCAATTCAATGGTCAACTCCTGCTGGAAATATGCCTTAAAAGCCACACAAAATTTGTAGTTCAAACCATGTATCAGCAGACCACCCATGGCAAACAGTGCAAGTAGATGCACGAAAATATTTTTTTATGAACCAATGGGTGAATCAGTAGAATATGCGATTCTCAAAAAAAATCAAATTCAACAGCTGCCACCCAACAGCAGTGCAAACTATCATCACGGGTTTTGCTTTTCCGTTGGCTTTTTTTTGTGGATGGCGCAAACTAAGATTTGCCAGCAATTCATTTTATTCACATCGGCGAGTCTGTTGGGCACATTTCAATTGAAAAGTGGCCCAAAAAAAATTCTATGAAATGGGTAATCAATTCCACGCAAGCTTCCCATTGACAGATTGCGGATCATCTCCCCATTCGGTGATCAAATTGTCGACAAGTGCCAAGCACTCGTCCGCCCTCATTGGTTGCAAATTGAAACAACCAACGCGACGCTTGTGGGCCTTTTCATTAATTTGCCACTCGCGCGACTCGATTGGAGGGTGCGCGACAAGGAATAAATTCCCAACCCCTATAAACTCGAGCACAGCTGTCACGTTTGCTCTGTAAAAATATATTTGGGGGCTGGAGATTGTTTTGTAATTGTACCCGAGTGAAAGTTTCTTTGGATATTCCAGGCCAGAGGTGGGCAAACTACGGCCCGCGGGCCGGATCCGGCCCGTTGGGCTTTTTAATCCGGCCCGCCGAAGGTTGCTACACAGCACAATTAAGGTTCGATATAAATGATTGCATTCATTTCATTTGGACTTGTAATGACAGGCATTTCAACGCCAGGTGGCGCAGTTACTTGAAGTTGCAGAGCACAGGGAGGGAGGGGGAGACGATACGGAAGCCAGCAGTAGCGCCAACTCAAGCAACTCCCGCTGGATACGACGGAATAAGTGTGTCCGCGCCGCTATTTTCTATCATTGATCCAAAACAGCGACATGCAAGTGACTCTTTGTTGCAGTGAGTTTTACTGCAATTGCTAACATTTTCACGCCCTGTCGATCATGGCATGATCAATGAAAAGGTACAGTAATGGCCACGGAAGAGAAAGTGAAGTGTATCTTATTAAACGAAGCGAGTTACAAAATACGAAACATTCAGGAGACGCTTGAGTCTGCAAGACTCAAATCTACAAGACTTTGAAAACGAGAAAGTGATTTGTGCTCAGTCCGATTCTGGCTATTTCCATGCCCAGAGTGAATTGTTTATGCTCGACGGACAGTCGAGTAAATAAACGCTTTCCTGGAATGGTTTGACTGCTATCGTATAAAAACTTTCCGCAAACTGGACCGCTAAAAAGAGAGTAAGCGAGTCCCAGAGCGCTAACTATGAGCATAGAAGACTTCGAAGCGTCCCGTGTCTGGCTTCAAAAGTTCGCTGCGCGACATCAGCTGAGCAATGCTGTCATGTGTGGTGATCGAGGGGAGGTCAAGTCAAAGACAATGAGTGAGTCGAAAGAAAAGCCACCAGGTCTCTTACACTCATTTTGTAGCAAATAGTCCCAACTTTGTTATATTTTGTCATATACCTGTACTGCTTGCTGCAGTTTTTGGCCAATATATTGTTGCGCTTTGTTGCTTGTGTTGTCACATGTATGTTGCTCACATACTTGAACCTTCATACCGGACATATACCATAGTTGTTTCACTGTTCTCATTAAAAAAAAAAAAGGTATGGGACTACTTGTTCTGTTGATGTTTGGTATGGACTGTCAACATATACATTTTTTTTATATGTACCGTATCTTGTCCTGACACGGCCCACCTGTCAAATTTAGAAATCAATGTGGCCCCCGAGCCAAAAAGTTTGCCCACTCCTGTTCTAGGCCATTAGCGCCGTCACGCTGCTGATCAAAGCCACACTAGCTAATGGAGGCGATGCAGCGAGAGGATTAACGGCGAACAAAGAGGATAATCTTTTTCCCCTCTACCTTCCCCAGCAAAATTTTCCTCCCGTCTTGTTATTGTCGGACGAGGCGAGCAGCGCGGAATACGTCACGCCGGCGGCTTCGATTTGGGTTTAATCGGCGAGTGCCGGGCGAAGGGTGGAACCTGTTGCCTTCGCGCGACATCGCCTTCAGGGAAAGCAGCGACTTAGAGTTCTTGCCCGGTAACTTTTCTTTTAGAATGTACTTTTGAGGCAGATATTTCACAATGTCGTGGACCACATCATGGAACCAACCTCGAGCCAAACAAAAAACAAAACAAAATCATCCAATCTCGCTGGAGGCAAAATAAAGCTAACGACACGCTAGCTGGATTCGCTCGATGAGCTGGACTGAAGCGCGCGCGTCACACATAATGGACGGCGGCCACGTGCGGCGTCGCTGGACTTAATTAAAGCAGAAGAGGACATTGATTGACCAGCAAGTTCCAATCGATTGATTCAAGTTCCAGTCGATAAAGACCGCGCGGCTTTCTCGCCAGGGCGTGGACTGCCCATCAGTAATGTGGTGAATCCGATCGACTTGGCTGTCCAATAGAAGACGAGGACTCAAGAAGAGTTTTTTCTAACTGCCCGTGAGCGCCGTTTGCCTCGATTCATCTGATAAGCGAACAGCAATGAGCCTGTTTGTCTGCGGCCTCGTGCGTGGGAATATCCCTGGCCCGGAATTCTCGTTTTGGCCCCCGGGGGGCCGCCACATCCTTGTTGTGTTTGTTGTTGTCAGTCCCATGACTCGCGTTTCGTCTTCGGGCATTTCCTTAATTGATCCCTGACATCCTTGGGTGTCTTGAAAGGCGCTTATAAATAAAATGTATTATTATTATTATTATCTTCCTTGACATCGCCGCTTCATTCGTATCTGCCATACGTCATGATTCTCTGAAGCTCGGAAATGCCACGTATGTATAAAAAGAACCAACGTTAGAGCGCTCACATGCAATGTCCCGCGAGCAGAGCGAAGACGGCGAATGCCACAATTGTTTCTTCCCGATAAAGCTAATGTTGTGAGACGCGCTAATGCAAAGAGCCACTCTCAATCAGGGCCACGCTTTATAGGCGCTATTAAAATCACGATTAAAATCACGATTAAAATCACGATTAAAATCACTCTCCACTTTATGTAATGAAAGTCATTAACCGGCGCACCCTTGGCGGGAAGAGAATTCAACGATTCTTGACCAAACAGGATCCCAGCGTGGCTCATTTACTTCGCACCACCGAGTTCAGATGGTCGCGAGCGTCGACTGATCTGCTTTTCTGTTTCTCCTCCCCCCCGCCCGCTACCAGGATTACTGAAAGAGACGTTCATCAAGGAGCCAGACGGACTGGTGTCGGTCAACCTGCTGGTGGTGTCGGCCGTTTCGGCTTTCGCCACGGGCGCGCTCTTCTCCGGCCTCGCCGTCTGTTGGATCATGAGTCACCGCCACCGCCACGGCCGGGAGCCGGCGCCAAAGGGGCCCGCCGCAAGAGCGACAAGGAGCAAAGCATGCTCGGGCCGGGCCGCAGCGGCTCGGTGATGAGCGTGACCAGGACCAGCGGCGGCGAGCGGCGCGACTCTCAGGTGGACAACCCGTTCGTCACAGCCAACGGATGGCCCAAAGGAGACATGGATCCGGGCTTGCTGCCCACCCCCGAGCAGACGCCGCTGCAGCAGAAACGAGTCGTGCGTCTGCCCGACGCCGACTGGGACCCGAGCCAGACCTTCCTGACGGCCCTCGGGTCGCCTTGCCCCAACAACTCGGTCATCTACCTGAGCTCCAAGTTCCTGCAGGGAGGCGGAGGCGGCGGAGGGATGGTCCGGATCGACGAGCCGGGCGAGGTTCTGTTGCCCCCGCATGCCGAGCGCCAACGCTACCTGATCCTTTCTGCCCAGCGGGGCGGGAACGGCGGCGGCGGCCGTCCGGCGGGCGCCCTGAGGAGCTCGGCGGGGGACTACATCTACCCGAGCACACCGCAGGAGTCTCCAGACCGGCGGCGGGTGGTCTCGGCGCCCACTCCCCACATGGACTACGGGGAGCCTCGCTGGAGCCACGAGGCGCTCAACTACAACGGCAACAACGGCGTGTCGTACCGCCCCCAGCGCCAGGGGCTCATCCGGCCGGAAATGCACGGCCATCGAGGGGGGCTCGGACAGCTGGCCGACTACAGCCACCTTCTTGTAAAGAGCGAGCGAACCCCTAGTGGCCAGTGAGGGAACTGAAAGCTCTCTGACCGACCCGTTCCCTCCGGCAACTGGAAGAAACTACTCCGCCCCCCACCCCTTCCCCCTCTACAACCACAACCACCCCTTACTTTCCCTGCCTGCCCCTTCTCAGCGTCATTCAACGTTCTGATGTCATTCAGCTGACTGAAGAAGCGAAGCCAAAAGGGACACTTGAACTCAAAGGTGCCCTTTCCTCTGCTGTTTGGCGCAATTCTCGCTGCGCCGGCGCTACAATCGGCGGGAGCGTCGGACGCAGTTGTGAGGAGGAGTCGGGGTGCTTAAGGAAGCGGAATCTCGGGGCAAAACGACAGCGTGGAGACAATGATGGACAGCTTGGACTTGCAGAGGCACAATTGGAGATGCCTCCCTTCACCACCATGTATATTTTAGTTTGTGGTTTTCGTGCTTTTCTTGCCCCTCGCCTCGCCCACACTTTGGCTATTGTCGCTGTGGAATACGGCAGGCGTGCGTGTGTTTGTGTACGCCAGTGTGCTTGTGTGTGTGCGTAAATGTTTTCGGGGCTGAACCGATTAAGCGGCAACTTTACCGCTCCCCAAACGCGTTTGAAGCTTGAAGTCAGTGAATCTGCAACTCCCCACCGAAAGCAGCGCTTGGCGGTTCCGAGCAGCAAACTAGCAGTGGGCCTCAAACGTTTGGAATATTTTACGAAACTGGCAACACGGTCACCCGCAAACGATGCAGGTCTTTGAACGGCCATGTGACCGGGCACCCGCTAACGCTAGCTGCCGAGCAATCCACGGAACACAGAAACGAGAGAATCGGGGCGAGCGGCGGATAATCAGCATTCTCTTTAGTGTGAAAATGAACGGTGAATGTCAGCCGTAATCACGCCAAAACCCGACAGTGTTACGCTCCAGCGCGTAGCGAGTTGGCGTCTTCGATTAGTTGACGTTGTGTTTACATGTGAGGGACGTGTGAGTACCCTCTGACGTTTCAAATGAAGGAGGGACGTTTGGCGACATCAGCGAGGGAGAAAATCAACAATTCAATCCCGACTCGCTTGCTGCATGTTCTGAACTCCCGCTTCCATGTTAGCAATGTAGAAGCGGTCATAGCGCCAAAGTTACGGCTGCAGCTCAACTTCCTTTGCTATTGAGACTGCGCGATGCCGACTTTGTTTCGAGACGTCGGTCATCAACAATTTTTCCCACCCAAATGAATTCTTGGCAATCAATTCATGGAATCATCTGTTTTGATTATGCCCCTTTGATTGCGGCCCCTCGCTATGAGCCATCCGGGTGAGCTTGTCATGCCCATTGAAAAGCTTCAAATGCGCCAAGGAGAGCGAGAATGAGCAAAAATAAAACAAAATGATTTTCCAATCTCGGTTTACCAAAAAAACGGACAAAGCCTCCTTTCCGCCCCCGCCCGCGTCTCGTCTGACCTGACCTTCAGCCTCGCGAACGTGAGCCGCGGCCGTCCGGTGCCGTCTGACTCGGGCTGCTCGGGAGCTCCATTCAGGCCGCTCGTTGCCAACACTGAGCCTCTTTGTGCGCTAACAAATAGCCGTTAAGAGTCAGCGAGCGCGACTCCCGGAATATCAATGAGGACGGGCAAGCCGATCCATCCGTCTTGGGAGATAAGACAGGACGTGGCCCAGCCAGCGGTAACCTAAACAATATCTGAAGCACTGATCTCCATTTGCAACCTAATATCTGTTCCATGAAATTGGTTCAATGAATCCCACCTTCCATCTCGTCTCTTCATTTGATCGCGTTTCTCTTCGCCGAACTGCTTCTGGTACGCGCAGGTGGATTTTACCCACTCAGATTTCAGCCTCTGTGTTGCCATGTCTAGTATCTAATCTGCCAAGAGAATTTCTAAAAAAGCCACGCCGGCCCATGAAACATAAAACAACAGTGGTGTCTTGAGATATGAGTGATTGACTCTGCAATCATGTTCTCAAATCATTTTTTTTCCTTTTGAAATGAATTCAAACCTTGACAGTTCTGCCCAAAGCACTTTTGTTTTGTTTTTTTCCATAAGGAAAAATGCACTCAACAGTATTGTCCTGTATAAAAACACACAGAAATAACATTTGCTCTTGACCTACTGGAACTAAAGCACACGGAAATTGTGAGCGTAAACCAACAATGTACCTAATGAAATGTCCTTGTTCTTCCTCTCTGGGGTCGATTGGCAATTGACAAACGAGCTGAATGGTGCACACATTGGCATTTTTGCCATGGAGAGAGAAAATCACATGAAAACGCAGCAGGGAAATCAAAAGTATTCAAGTTCGGTGAGCTTCGCTAGTGGCAACGCAAGGTGGCCGCCAGTGGCTTCACTTTGCGCTAGGGCAGGTAATCGGTATTTTCAGTCTGTCGTCTGAAGCACGCTCGTATCGGATTACGCATTATCGGTTTTCTAAAATAATCAGATTTTAAATTCATCATTTAAAAAAAAAATCCTAACATGGCCGCTGGTCCTCTGACGTTGGCATTTTTTTTGTCCCGACTGTTTGGTTAGCTAAACTTGTTACAGCCAACTAAAAAAAAAAAACGTCTGAAGCGGTGTGCAACTGTGCACACATGAATACGTCCAGTCATCAAATTCTCTGTTTCAAGATCACTCAGAGGTGGAATAAATCGGGTAACCAACGTGTGGATTCAGTGACTTGTGAGGACTTGCCGTCGCACTGCTTGCCGTCATCCCTTGTGGCTTCGGCACTCAACTTGCGCTCGTAACAAAGGAGCCATGCAGACGACAGATGGCTACTCTGTTTGGGTCTGGAGGCTCTCATCGCACTCCCTGATGGGTTTATTTTTTGTGTGTTTGTTTTTTTTTTTCGTCTGGCTCCCGTCTTTTCTTGCTTCTCTGGAGACCGATCGGTTAATCTAGGTCGCGACGGTGCATGATGTCCGTCCCTTTGTTTGCGTGCCCATTATGACGGCGCACATGTGGAGCGAGGCTCTGATCGACACGATTCCTTTATCTCCCCCGCTTTTGTGTTCTAACCCCATTTCCGAGTCATTGACGTCGTGCAGCATCCCAGCTGACGCCCAAGTCGTGCCTTGCTATCGATCCGTAGAGGTAAACGAAAGGTGCATCCAACAAAGCGCTGGTAAACAATTAGAACTTTGCAAATTTGAGTCAGAAATTGATTTGTGTCCCAAAATGTATTTTTGACTCTCATTTTCAAAAATGCCTTTTGTCGAGCCCATCAGGGTTTTGAGATATTTTTCCTTTTTTTGTTTGTTTTTAAGCTTGACCTATAAAAGCTTGCGCAATATGTGGCCATCTATAGCCATTACATTTCATATTTTTTTTATCCCACAGTGATGCTGGAACTATTAAATATTACAAAATATATGACTATACAGACGCTCCCCGACTTATGAACATCCGGGTTACGAACAACGGTACATACGAACATTTTCACGGGTATGTCGAAAAAAAAAGAAAAAGTTAGATTTTTTATTGCGCGCCTTTTTCCGAGTACAGGTACTGCAGTACTTCTTCCCGCCGCTAATACCGACGTGAGGCGCTATGAGAGCTCGCCCAGCATCCACCCCGAATCCGGCTTCCTCTGCCCAGTTGTTAAATATCTCGTGCATCCATTATTCAATATGGTTGGTAAAAAGCGAAAGGCTTCTAGTGGGAGTGGGCGTGTAAAGAAGAGGCAAGCCATTTCATTTCAAATGAAAGTGGCAATAATAAAGAAGCTTGATGCGGGTGAGAAAATGGTGAGCGTTGCACTTGCATACAACATGAATCGTTCGACCATCGGTACCATTTAGAAACAGAATTATCGGAACCTTCAAGCTGAAGCCGCTGCTAGTTTACCGGGCAGCTAAGAACGTGATGAAAAGCTCTCTCCCCGTTATATGGATGTCAAACATATAAGCCTTAAACATACATTCCAGACAAAATATAGCACTGAAGCAACTTACGAACGAATTCACCTTACGAACAATCGTCCGTAACGTAACTCGTTCGTAACCTAGGGAGCGTCTGTATGACATATTACATGAATATTATGATGTATCATAATTAGGATTATTATGCAAACCTGATGTGGGACAGAAAAAAAAACAAGGGCGGATCCTGAATCAGCACAAAAAGAAAAAGTCATCTCGAAGTATTTAGTTTACGCCACCTCTGATTTAAAAATGTAGTCAATAATTTGGCAAGAAGAATGACCGCAATAACGTGCAAAAAGTCAACCCATGGAACAAACCATGATTTTATTCTTTTTTTTTAAGAAAACTATTTTCCTTGAAAAAAAATTCTATCTACAGTATTTTAATGCAGACTGTCTCTAAATATTGTGTGCCAAAGAGAACGAACAAATCCATTTAACAGGTACTGTACTATGAAGTACCAAGTACACACTTGATTCGCTTTATTAAAAAAATAATGTGCCAATCACCAAGTATTCCAACACTCGACAACCTTTTGAACAAACCACGAATATCCATTTTAAACAAAAATGATTTTTTTTGTCCTTTAAATTTTCAAAGTTCCTCAAAGACTATTTTCCTCGAGTAGCGGGGTGTCTCGAGAGCGGCGCAGCAAATAGCCGACGGCGCCGTCTAAGAAGGATGAAAGCAAGGACAGAGGAAGACGAGGATGAGGAGGAGGTCACGCGGGGCCACCATGTTTAAGTCGCGGCATTAGCGCTCGAAGCAGGTCATTAGCATCGAAGCGCTCGGCTCTCCCCCTCCGCGCCAGCGTGGCCCGAGTGTCAACGAGGCGTGCTTGGCCACCCGTGTCCCGCTAAACATGCCTGATTAGCTCCAGTACACTGCCGTGGTCTGACGAGCCCGAGAAAATCACCGCGAACACGTCGCCCCACCCTCAAGAGCGACCCGCGCCATCGTTCGACAAGCCTCGGTCGCACACCAGTCACATAAAACGCACCCGCCCGGAAAGGGGCCACTTGCATGTCCGAATTTTGTTTCGACACTGAAAAGCAATCACGAAAATAGATCCGGCAGACTGCTCTTTTCTGTGACTCTACCTGTCTCTCTCATTTTTGCTTCGGAAATGTTCCTTGCCAATCCTATTTTGAATGAGTACAAAAAGAAAAATGGCAGTTTTTGGCTTGTGCAAACTCTCGGCTAGCACTGCTCCAAATAAAGGGGAAACTCGAGGCATCCATCTCTGGGGACTTTTTTTTTCTCTCTCTGGTGTCGACTAAAATTGATGTCAAAGTGCCTTCGGGCTCGCATTACAAACGTCACATGACCAATCCCAGTAAACAAGGGAGGCATGACGCTTGCCAGCATCTACGGTGTTTTGAAATGCATCGTGCAAGTCTTATTTTAGTTTTGGTTTTAAACATTAGAGTGGCGGTGACGATCAACAGCTGGACCCCCCCCCCAAGTATTGTTCACTATTTGACAAAATGCTCTTTCTTGTCAGGTGAGTACATTTTTGCCCACAAGTCAAAGCAAAAAAAAAAAACCCAAGTTGAGTTCTGCTCATGTCATAAAACTCAAACAAGTCAGGACATTCTTATCTCAAGGCGGCCATTGTGTTTGTATTTGAACGAAGACATTCAAGCCAGGCGTCCCCCTTCACGCCGCCGCTTTCCTTTTCATCCTCATCACCACCTGCCTGTTCCCTCGTATTGTGTTGTAGCCCCACAAATGCTTTTGTTGTCGCGAAAATCTCTTTTGTGTTCCCCGATTTGACAGGGCTCGGGCAAAGGCTGTTGTGTGCAAAATTGCTTTCCTTGTACGCCTTTGTGCACATGCACCAAAACACACATGATGGCCTTGGCCGCGCCTGTTGCTATTGATCAGCTTGTGGGTTGTTGTTGTTGTTCACGTGTAGAACCTTTAAAAAAACAAAAAGAAAAGGTGGGATGAGAATCAGTAAGTCGAGTCGGAGTCAATTGATGACGTCATTGATTTTTTTTTTTTTCAAACTTAGCCGGTTTTCACGTAAAGACAATTCAAAAATCGAGCTTTTGACAAACTGAACAACAGCGGGGACAAAAGCCAGACAGCCTCTTTTCTGAATAAGCATTCGCGCGCTGCTCAAATGCTGCTTGTTGAGAAGTGAGATGCGTTCACGGCCGTCAGGCTGCGCTTGTCAGGGAAAAAAAACTCGCCACTCGTATTTCAAAGCACCACTGTATGTCTCCAAAACCAATTGAATGAGATGGAAAATCGAGTCGGAGTCAATTGATGATGTCATTGATGGGTTTTATATTGAAATATGATTCGTGATTTGTGTGTGTGTGTGTGTTTGAGAGAGAGAGAGAGAGAGAGAGCGAGAAAAAAAGAGAGAGAATCTGGGGTGTTGTGGGATTGTGTACATGTGAGCACGACAGGAATTCCCAAACAGTCTGCATTTTTTTAAGTGTAAAGTTATTTGTTTTTAATCGGCACTGATCATCTTTTTTGGTCATGTTTGTTTTTCCGATGCTTTGTGAAATCGCGTGGAATTTGTTTACGATTCTTCTGTTGATATACGCTAGGTGGGACAATGAAGGTGAAGACTATCATGTTCGGGTTCGACAATGAAGTTCAATGCGGGGCGCTCGCGCAGACCTGAAGTTAAAAAAAAAAGGGGGTGGGGTCCTGTGACGCCCCGCCCCCAGCTGTCAATACCATGACAACCGACCACGTGTACATAATTTGATTCTTTTTGTGTAACTTAAGTGCGGTAGCTGCATGTCCACACGGCCTCTGTTTGTGCGTGTGCGCGTGTACAGAGTTAGCCACGCGTGTGAATTTGTACCGTACGTTCGAGTGCGCGCTGCTCGTGTCCGCAAACGTCACACGCGCATGCGCCATCCCGCAACTGCATTCCACACATTTGCACGACATTCCCTGACAACGCTACACGTGAAACGACACGACACCACATCACCAAACAGCAAAACATGACATGACAGTACTTTACGTTACAATAGATTAAACCCCATTATTTGTTCAGCACACTCCCCCACATTACGCGTTAAATTGCATAATACACACATTGCATAATACAATCACACTTAAATGACACTCGACGACACTATATCGCACATGACACAGCGCTGCATTACGTTACATATTACCAAATGTGACGCAACACCGCCCCACGTAACATTACAAAACAACAAACCGCACCACGCTACGCTACACTTCACGCTACATGATAAAAATATGAAACAAGGTTTCTCTGTGTTATATTACATATCACAAAACATTACACAACACTGCACCGCATTGCATAATGCTACACGTTACCCTGGATTACATTTGACCATACGTCACCACAGTGCAAAGAGAAAAAAAAAACAACTACAGGACATTCATGACATGCCAAACATTTGTGCACCGTTCCCCACATCGCTCTGCCTGTCACTCCGCATGGAGATTTGACTCTTGTCAGTTTTTCTTATTCTAAATAAAACCACTCGGACATTGAGCCTTTTTTTGTCATCGTCAATCTCGATCAGTGTACGCAATAAATAAAGTATATAACATATTTTGGCTGTTGTCTAATGTAAATTGGCACTGTTAATGTAGGAGACTGTTTGTTATTCAATTGATTTTCTGTTTTGTTGCATTGTTTTCACTTTTCTGGGCGTCAGTCAAGGGATCATTAATTTACGTTTTTTCAGAGGCGGCCCTGAACGCCTCTCGAGTCGAACGGCAGTTGAGAAGACGCGTAGTCCAACATAGACGTGTCTGTATTCGCCCGAGTGTGAAACTAATTAATAAAGTGAATATTCTGAAAAACACCGCGGCAGCTCTGTTTGCTTCGGAGCTGCAACATTAAGGGTAGAAGGAAAGTTGTAAGGACAACAATATCCATTCGAGAGAAATCCCTTGAAACGGTGTTGTAGTACCAATCTTAACCACCAGATGCCAGCACATGCCAGCGTCTGTGTTTTATTTCCTCCTGTTTTTTCTTCCATTTGGATTTCATAATAATAATAATAATAATACATTTTATTTATAAGCGCCTTTCAAGATTACCATCTAATTTATTTATTTTTAAACCACGTACATGAATTATTGTATATCCTTGTACTTACAGAATAATACCTTTTTTTTTTTAACATTTAAGCTTAGTCAAATCAACTCAAGCCGTCTTCCGGATCCAAGCAGAATTGAAGCGCTAATGTGGTTGTGGTGCTGCAGATGAAAATGAAATTAAAGAGGAAATTGATTTGAGATTCACTTGAAGTCGCCGTGGGGATTTGCGTAAGAGATGTCAAGATGTCGTCGTGTGGGGAAAACGTCCAGCAGGCGCTTCAACACGAGGATCAGAATCCCAGCTGCAGCTCCACGCGTTGCCACTAGATGGCAGAATAATCCGACTAAACACTTGCTCAAGGATCAGCGACCACGACACAGTTCCTCTGTCGATTAAGTTAATCAAATCAACACGAAGGGATGGATGCGAAGTGTTTTGCACAATTATTATGTTTATATGTGATGTTGGCGTGTGATTGGTGACGGTGTAAAGTTGAAAAAGTGCATAAAAATAAATTGAAATTGATAACTGAGAATTGGAAGTGGTACATTTGGCGAAGTTGAAATCAACTGTTGAGTGCTTCTTACCTTCGTGTGGTAGTTTCCTGTTTGGTATGCCCCCCATTGGCCAAATATGACTACTGCGCCTAGACGTATGCGCTCCTTGCAAGGGTCAAGGGTTAAAATAAAGTAAGATGGCCGCCTCGCTGCCGGAGGTTTGAGTGAAGGGCAAGTCAAAAATGCGTGTGTCTAAATAAGGTTTCAATAAAGCATACTTTTAACGCAATATTGATGTTTTTGGACTCCTTTTAACAAAGCATAATTTTAATGCCGTGTTGACATTTTTGGACTATTTTCAAGCTGGAAAAATCTGTCAAGTTCGTCTATTATCAACTCATCAACCCAAGCAGCATCCATGACCCGGTTGCACACGTCCTCGCCTGAACCACCAAATGGTGAGTGAATGCACGTCTATCCGAATCTGCTTTTGAATTTACCACACAAAAACATTGGAATCCTGGGAAAATGGCACAAACAGCACTTGTGATAAGAGATGCTGGCTTTTGGGTGGATAATGTGGCTATGCTGTGCCATTTTGCTAAAATGGGCAGTTGTAAAGCTTTTGTGCAGAGGGAACTGGTCAGCCATAAAATCAAATTTGTGTTCAGATTAACATTCACACAGTTTAGCTCATATTTGTATTTTTTGCATCACTAATGAGTCCGATGCATTTGTAATAGAGCTGTCAGTTTAGCGCGTTTTTATTGGCATTAATTTAAATGAATTTTATCGGGATCCGAAATTTTCTCGCGAGATTAACGCGGCAGACGTCACAGCGGATGTTACGTTGCTCTATAAATAAACCAGAAACAAAACATCAATCGCTCTGCACAGGTCCACGCACGTTTGTTTTGCCAGCCACGGCAGCGCGAGACACCGAAAACGGATACTTAAATAGTTTATGAATGGAAAGTTTACTTTTAAAAAGTTGCCAGATTGTTCCACTGACAAGACCAAAGTTACCTGTATGTTTTGCAGTCGTAAACTGAGCTATCATCATAGCACGTCGAGTCTGAAATACCACTTAATGGCCAAGCACACAGCTGACGTGCGTAACTCCGCCTCGCTCTCAGACCGACAGCTATGGATCATTTCAAAGCAAACAGCGTGGGCTAAAATGTTGCTAGAACAGGGGTGTCTTTATTTAGTTCATTTTTGCATAGTTGTCATGTTTGTCCGTCTGCAATCTGACGTTTAAACGAAGTAAATTGCGTTTCAGGTTGGGTTAATCATGCCGGTGCTCCACTTCCAGGATTGAGTTTTGGGACTTGTAGTTCTTTTGTTCGATTCGACTTTATGTTTGTGTTGTATGGTTTCTTACGTTTAAAACAATGAATAATGATGACGATAATGATACATAGTGAAATCAGGGTTGATTAAATTATTTATTAAACGTATTGTTAAATAAAGGTATTAATTAATGTCAATTATATACATATTTACATTGTGATGCAGAAAGATAGATATATTAATTTTTTACTGCATTTATGTGTAGTTTAGGTTATTACCTGCTTCTGATACTTCTGTTACAACTACTACTACTACTACGCCTGCTGCAAAGTGCTCCAATAAATTATCAAAAAGTACAGAACGAGAGATCCTTCCATGCTGACCGACAAACCCTATTCAGGGGCCGTGAAAATTATAGGCTGAGTACTAGTTTACCTTAGATGTGCACTTTATATTGCGCTGTTTTGATTCCATAAAAATAGCTGTTCAAGCAGCTGTTGTGTGACAAAATCAAGATAGTACATACGGTCCTTTACAATCATCTTGCATATTGTCCCATCTGAAAGAATCATTTTGTTGTCATTCTTCGCAAAGTTGAACTTTGCTCCTTTCGAAGTTGCTGCATCCACAGAAAGGATATTCTGCGGGTATTCTGGGATGAGGAGAGCATTTGTGAGCTTGACACTCACTACTCGTCCACTGCTGTCGGCCAGCTTGATTTGCGCGTCCCCTTCTTCTCGACACTTCCGGTGATCCGTCTTCCATCAGCCAGCTGCATGATGTGATCTTTAGGCGGAAACTTTCATCAAATCGGATGAATGCGGTCTTGTCGGTGATTATGTGGGCAGAAGCACCGCTGTCCACGAGTAGTCCATATTGCTGCGCTCCCTTGGGTCGCCATTCACTCACCCGAGCAATAATGTTTCTTCTTCTTCCTCGAAGATTTGGCTTGGTTTCTGCCACGGAAAACTTTTTCCGAATCGTCCATAACTGTAGCCACTTTATTGTTCTTATCAGCTTTTGTCGTTCGCTTGTGTGGTTTCTTATCCTTACTTGTGCAGTCTCTTGCTTTATGCCCCACTTTCTCACAAATAAAGCATTCTCCATTGAAGACGTATTTCTTGTCTTTTCTTTGGGCTTCGGCTTGAATGACTTGGCGGTCATTACTTCATCTGGTCTGGGCCTGCTTCGGTAGCGGAGGGTGCATTCAAAACTTCTCAGCCTAGTCTTGAATTCAGCAAAGGTTAACACTTCCCTCGTTTGAGTCACATGCACAGAAAATGGGTTGTACTCATCAGTGAGTCCTTTCAACACCATAGCCACCAATAGTGCATCGCTTAGGTTCTCTTTAGCTCTTTGTAGCGCGGCCACTAGCTTCTCGACACGTGCTAGATAGCCCGCTAGCTCCTCGCCGTTATCCATTAGCATATTGGTTAGCTCTGTGTACAGCCCGACAATTCGCGGCTTTTCTTGGACTCAAAATGGCGTCTCAATATTTCCAGACTTTTCTTACCATCTTCTGGTGCTTCATACAGGATGAGTGTCAGTGTTTTATCATCCAAGCAGCCGCACAGTTCAGCATATGCCAGTTCGTTTTTTTCACTGTTTCTGTTGCGGCCTGTTCGCTGGATCCCGTAGCTACATCACACCGAGGATAGCATCTTTTAGCCCGATGGTTTTCAAGTATGCTAGGAACCTCGCCTCCCAGATGTGATAGCGGGCCTCATCTCCGTCAAATCGCGGCGGTAATCCTCTCCCATGGAGCGCCGCTGTGCCTGGAACCCACCTGGGCCCATAACCTGTTGATCCTTCTGCTGCGGAAGTCCCTCGCTGTTCATGTGTAGGCATCATTGCTGGTGACTACACTCGGTTCGAAGCACAAGACAGGAGACGATTCTTATTTTTCTTTGTGTGGTCGCTATCACTGAGTCGCTAAACACCTGGCGTGCCACAGTGCACCTTCACTGCCAGAAGCGAACTGCAGGGAAGCTCCACCCCCTTTATTTACATACACCCCAGAACATGGTATCCCTCCACACAAAATAGTACCAACACTAAACTCTAATGCTAGTGGCGTACATCGTCACCCAACAGTAGGAGACTGTTTGTTATTCAATTGATTTTCTGTTTTGTTGCATTGTTTTCACTTTTCTGGGCGTCAGTCAAGGGATCATTAATTTACGTTTTTTCAGAGGCGGCCCTGAACGCCTCTCGAGTCGAACGGCAGTTGATGGACAGTAATATTGTGTGAGAGATGATGTGTGAATAACTGCTCCAAGTGAAAATGTTCATGTAAAACACCGCGGCAGCTCTGTTTGCTTCGGAGCTGCAACATTAAGGGTAGAAGGAAAGTTGTAAGGACAACAATATCCATTCGAGAGAAATCCCTTGAAACGGTGTTGTAGTACCAATCTTAACCACCAGATGCCAGCACATGCCAGCGTCTGTGTTTTATTTCCTCCGGTTTTTTCTTCCATTTGGATTTAATAATAATAATAATAATACATTTTATTTATAAGCGCCTTTCAAGATTACCATCTAATTTTTATTACATGAATTATTGTATATCCTTGTACTTACAGAATAATACCTTTTTTTTTTTTAACATTTAAGCTTAGTCAAATCAACTCAAGCCGTCTTCCGGATCCAAGCAGAATTGAAGCGCTAATGTGGTTGTGGTGCTGCATTGAAAATCGAAATTATTTCAGTAAATATTTGCATTTTGCACATAGAAAACTGATTCATGATTCCATGTTGATGAGAGCATTAAAATGGGGGAAAATAGGACAAAAATATAAAAGGAAATTCAGAAATGATAAAAATGCGTGAGTAATCATGATTAATTTTTAGTTAATTTGTAAGATGGCCCCTGGCTGCCGGAGGTTTGAGTGAAGGGCAAGTCAAAAATGCGTGTGTCTAAATAAGGTTTCAATAAAGCATAATTTTAACGCAATATTGATGTTTTTGGACTCCTTTTAACAAAGCATAATTTTAATGCCGTGTTGACATTTTTGGACTATTTTCAAGCTGGAAAAATCTGTCAAGTTCGTCTATTATCAACTCATCAACCCAAGCAGCATCCATGACCCGGTTGCACACGTCCTCGCCTGAACCACCAAATGGTGAGTGAATGCACGTCTATCCGAATCTGCTTTTGAATTTACCACACAAAAACATTGGAATCCTGGGAAAATGGCACAAACAGCACTTGTGATAAGAGATGCTGGCTTTTGGGTGGATAATGTGGCTATTCTGTGCCATTTTGCTAAAATGGGCAGTTGTAAAGCTTTTGTGCAGAGGGAACTGGTCAGCCATAAAATCAAATTTGTGTTCAGATTAACATTCACACAGTTTAGCTCATATTTGTATTTTTTGCATCACTAATGAGTCTGAGGCATTTGTAATAAAGGGGTTTTGCTCTTTTTTTTAAGTATTAAAGGCTGCGAATCATTTCAATCAATGGAAGTGTTGTAAATTCGTCCCCCCCCCCCTTTTTTGTGGCATTATTAAATTAGCAGTTTAACGTGATTTTGGCATCATGTTGTGTTGATGTCTCTGCGCAATGGCATAGACCCATATTGGGTACGCTACCAACCGGAATGATGCCGCACTTGGTAACACAAGCAACTTCGATTTTTGAGTTCCTGGTTTTGTTGATGTGAGGAGTTAAGTAATCGTACACTGCTGCACTCTGCTCCAGTTGACTCTAAATGTCCAAGCGAAAGCCGCACGCATTTCCCCGCCTGTGTTCTGTGCTACAGTCAACCCGAGGAAGAAAACCTGAGCACACCGTGCCTTTCAAGCGCAGTGCCTGATTACAGCAAGCAGTTTGTCATGCCCGTGAAGGTGTAATTGGAATAATCAGCAAGGTGATAAAGTACATGTCTGGGCCTAATTTGCAAATGATAAGGATGTACAGCTGCTCGCCGGTAAACAGTGACATAACAGGTACGCTATATGAACTGAAATATTGGGACACCTGGTTAACTCCGGGCATTAAAAAAATAAAACTACAAAAACGGGGGAGGGGGGGAGGCCAAAACAGAGGCGGACGACAAGGGAGAAGAAGAAAACAAAGAAATCAAAACATGAAAAGTTGCATTATTATTTCAAATGGAGAACAAAATGATTGACAAAATCTATATCATAATCGTATTGCAGTGTACACCCCACTGCATTTAAGAGGCAGAGCCTGACGAACTGGCGAGGGTGCCTGTGAGGATTTGGGTGTGATCCACTTTGTCACGTGGCCATGGATGTCATTTTTCTTAAAACCCAAGGACGATTACCGGTAGTTGTTTGCTTTAATGGCGTACTAACGCCCCCCCCCCCCAAAAAAAAATAGTACTCACATTTGAGAGATTGAAATCTGAGGACTTCAAAAAAAACCCGGGTGCAGTCAGTAAACGAGGGGCTAGATCACTGCCTACTTTCTCTTCCTGTCTGCGCCAGTCTGCTTCCTCCTCGACAATTGTGCCATGTTTTTGTGGTTCAACCCCCCCACCCCCCCACAAAAAAAACAACAACAATAAAAAATCAGACAGTACTATGTGCTGTATTTGAGCCTCAAACCCGACATCGGGGCGCAGATGTCGTTACAGCGCATCTGGAGTAGGACTATGGAAATAATAATCACAGTTATCTCTTTCTGGCTTTGACCAACCCTTTTAGGATAATGCCCGCACCTTACGTCGAGGCGTTTGGTTTTGTGAGACTCGACAGCCATCAGACGCGTTATGAAATAACCGCCTTATCTAACACGCCGTGTCCTCGTCTGAGCCGCGGCTTCTCATTCGGTCCGGCGGAAGGTGTACGTTTGCTCTGTACACGCCGCCGACATGGAAGGGCTCCACGAGAACATCTTGAATGCCTTACCTCCCCGCAGCCTCTGGAGAGTGTTCCCGCATTTATCTGCAGATTTATAAATGTATAAATTAGCGCACACGCTGTACAGGCCATCTGACGTGCTAGCAGATAAGGTGTTGGATAACGGAATCAGATTTCCTGATTAGTGCAATTACGCTCGGTGCTGAAACAATGTCGGCGTCCTAAAACCGAATAGGCAACGTTTTAAAGGGGACGTCATATGGAAAAAGATTTTTTGGTTGAGGGCCCGTCACAAGTGGTCCTCGCCCCAATATGATATAATAAGTTAAGTTTGAGCATCGCCATAATCTACAGTTGTTTTTTAAAAATATATTTTTGGGGGGGGTTGGAAGGGCAGCGGGTAGGATACAAAGCATGATTCATGATTGCACTGTTTTGTTTTTCTCTGCGGGTGGATATTACGCCACAGTTTCAGCAAAGCTGCTGAAGCCCAAATGAAGAGATTGAGATTTTTTTTGTTATTATAATTTTATTTTTATTTTTTTATGTAACATTTTACTAATGTCCTCCTGTTCGGTCCGACTGACAGTAGTCACAAATATGCTTGGTGCTGGACTGTGGAGGTTGCTTTGTACTTTGAGTCGGACATATGCGAAAGGTTGCAGAAGGCCGCTCCACTTGTTGATGTCAGAGTTTATTGGGGCAGTGGAACAGAACACAATTTCATCAGCGTGGCCTTTTGTCCCATCCTCAATGCCGATACCATTTTTTCTCTTTTTCTTTTTTACCTCAATCTCGTTCCCCCGCTAAATGTCCTCCTCCTTTGTGATCCCTCTGTCCGCAAAGGTGTTTGTCGGCATTGTGCGAGAACGTCATTACCTCGCCGCCATTGTTCCGCCGAGCGCTTATGTGGAGGAAAAAGTGGTCGTTGCCACGGTAACGCGGGTCAAAGGTTAATATATTTCAGATGCGCTAAGCCGGCATGTAAAAGTGCTGTAAATTGGCACGACGTGACAAGACTTTGAGTCGAGTCCGCCACGTCTGTGCTGTGCTGTTTCCTCTTCCTATTAAGCGCTATATGATATTCCCGTATGATAACAAAAACAGCGCAGTACTGTATATGCCCTTTAACGTACTTATTAATGCATGAGCATGGAAGTGCGAGGACCCAAGCGACATGGCTTTCATTGCGGCGACAAACACACACAGACAAGGTGTGTCAAAAAACTCCCAGGACTGTTGTCACAAATTATCGATTCTAATATATCGCGGTTCATCATTTGCGCTACGAGCGAGCCCTGTCGCGACTCGTGAAGATCCGCAAGTAATTGACGGCCACAGAAAAATGTTTTTAATTGCTCGTACTTGCCGCAAGATGGCATCCAAGCACTTTTTTTTCAATTAGACAAAGTTATGGCCTGGCTAATTCAAGCTCCTCCTTCAGTTACTTGCCTAGCATTAAGATGCCACCATATGGAGCAAAAGCAGTATTTTTTCCCCAACACCTGCCTTTGGCCTGAGCACAAAAACAGCAAATAGGTGAGTGTCCCCCCACCCCCCCCACCCCCCAAAAAACTGCAAATACGCAAATATGTGAAGTATGCAAGGTTTCACATTTCTCTTACTATCTGTAATGCCCTCACATGTGGGAAAGGAGAGCCAGTAGTCCAATATTTTCTCCATATCCCAGGTTTGGATTTTCAGGTGAATATTTACCACTTGAATGGCCATTCTTTACTATGAATGACACAAGAATATGAAGTTATTTAAGATAAATGGGCCATTTTCACTTTTTTTATTATTAGTAGTATTTTTTTTCAAGATTTTCTTTTCAAGATCTGACTCAAGATTTCAAGATTTCACTCTGCCCACAGATTTGTACCATTCTAAAGGAAGGGCCCTCTAATTAACTGCAACTATTGAATTGCCCCGTTTTGAGAAAGCCAATGAATCATTTTGAACATTAGACCCTTTCTCAATTAGTTCATTATAATTACATTATTGGCAGCACCATGACATATTGCTGAGTGCGCCCGCCTCACACTCGACAGGTTTTGGGTCCAAATCTCGGTTGAGGCCCTCCTGTACTTGAGTTTGGGGGGTTTTCTGGTACTCCAGCTTCCGCCGATTTGCTCCCTCATTCCAATTAAATGCATGCTGGGCTCTTTGAAGAGTCTAAATTGTGATTATGCGAGTGTGGATTAAGTCCCCACTGAAGGTCCGTGTCCGAAATTGACCGCCCGCCACCCGTTCAACTTGTTACCAAAGGAATTGGCTGTGCCGAGGAGATGCAAATCCACCAAAATCATCCACGACAAGCCTTGCTCTTGTCGTGTGTGTTGTGGTTTGTAAATGTGTGTCAGTGTGTCAGGCCCGGCTTTGCTGATTAGCTCCGGTGGTAGCGTTGTGCTGTAACACCATACGAGGGACGGATTAGACCAACGTGGAGCAGCTCGAGATCGTTGGCTGATACGACGCAGTTGGCCCATTAAGGGCGAGGCGGGAAATTGAGATGTTGACCCATGCTCGCTGTCGGTTTGGAAGCGGGAGAGCAATTGAACGTAAGGAAGCGGCGCCCTTTGCTCGGTGTGTTTTAATGCAAAGGAGCAAAGTCAACCAGTTGCTGTTGTTGGTAAAATACAAAATTCGAATAGAATTATTAATTTGGCGTGCCTTGAACACTGTATGCATGCGGAGTGGTCGCTACAATGGAGGCTATTCACAATCTGTTCAAAATCAAACAGGTACTCGGGCATATATTCTTTATCCTCTCTGAAAAACAACTTATATTACTGAATCCTACTGAAGAATTGTGAGAGTGTCCTTGACTTATATCCATATGTCTACATTATACTGCCACCAGGTGGCCAAGGTGTACACACCAGAAGAAGCAGCCCAATGTCTATTGAATTGAAGCAAAATGTGACACAAACTCTTTCCATTCAAATTTATGCCATTACTCTGTGTTTTTAGCGCATTATTGTAGTGTGCTATTTTTCTCAGCGACAATTTAATCTTTCTTCTTTTTTCCGTTCGTGCATTGGACCGCATCAGAAGATGTATATGTAGTTAAGTGAGGGTGTAGATGTGTTTTTATGCTTACATTACACTCTCTATCTGTACCAGCTGACCTGAGGTTATATATTTTGTGGAGGCGCGCGTCTCCATTTTCACGTGTCGCCATCATCCTTTTGACACCTTCACAAATCACATTTCTGTTTGCTATTCAATTACAAGGATGAAAAGAGTTGGGACCTCGAAAGAGATGAAGATGAAAGTGCATAAAGTCTTACCTTCTGACGGGAATGAAACTTCACTCACCCACTTTGTTTACACATCTTGTTCAATCTGTATTTTCTTTTTTGGGGGGGGCCATTCGACCACCAGTTAGCTAGCTAGCTAGCTAGCTAGCTGGCTACCTCTCGATCTAGCGAGTTAGCCAGCTAGCTAGCTAGACACAAACCCTTACTGTACTTTGTTATTCCGCTTTAATAATACACTTTTTATGAATATTTTTTAAAAATAATTTTATGAATGGTTTGTTAATAAAAATCCACTGTGATGAAAATGAAGGATTTTTATTTAGTTTTATTTTATCTAGCCTACTATTGGTTGCTAGCTATACTAGGGGGCTTAAATTGAGGCAACGTTACGATGAATTTGATGTGTATTGCTATACCGGTATATTTTCTAGCGATGGAATAACGACCGCGGCATCATATCATTTTGTTCAAATACTCTGCAGCTGGAAAGATGGAGCTCATGTTTACCTTTAACCATGACAGCAGCCTATCTCACCGCATGACAACTCCCAGGGTCTCCATGACAATAGATTAGCAGATGCACTGTCCTCATGACTGGTGTGCTTTTGTGTGTGTGCGCGTGTGCATGCGCGTGTATGTGTGTGTGTGTACGTGTGTGTGTGTGTGTCTGTCTGTCTGTCTGTCTGTCTCGCTCGATTCAAAGCTCGGATAAGATTATTATTCTCCCACCATTGCAGGGCCATTCCTGAAGTGTCAGGGGTCAAATTGACCCCAAGTATAAAAGATGTTTACAGACTTCAAGGGAACACTCTTATTGAATGAAATGTCGAAAATGTTACTTCCTGCGTCCACACTTGGATTTGAGGGACAGCGTGTGCAATGCGGCAGCTGATGGAATGAGGAACCTCAAAGCACAAGCACTTTGTCTATTTGTTTCGCCGTCCATAATTCATTCGCTGAGTTTATCTGCAGGTTGCGCAAGCGATCACAAGATGGGGAAGAATCAGAATGCGACACCAAAGTCTTGTTTGTGTTCTTTTTCCCTCATGCCGACACGCTGCGCCGCATCGCACACAACTTCTCGTGCCTCTCGTTTTAAGCGTCTTCAAAAGTTTTCAGATGAAACCAGTCCGGTTCTCCACGGGCATTCAGTTATTCCTTCCGCGGAACAGCACGATATTTGATGGCTGAACTTAAGAGAAAATATTGTGCTTTTTACACCATTTAAAATAGAGCTCCAACGATTCATCGGGTAATTCAATTAATTCGATTGCCCAAAATTGGGCTGCAATGGCATCATATGTTAATACGGATGCACTATGTGTGTGGAGAAAAAGTTGACAAGTTTCAGGTTTCAAAATGATGACGCGTGACAACCTGAAGTCAGCTTGGTTCAAAATTCATCACTCTCTGAAATAACCAAATCCATTTATTTTCGAGAAAATGCGAACTCAGCAAAACGTGTTTTCATGTTTGGATATGAAATTATTATTAAGGTTGAATATAATAGAAGGAAATAAAATAAAATGTTCCGTCGCTGGTATATAAACTTTTGCCGCCATTGGACACAACTCGCCCCTAATCGCTCACACGCTAAGGAACGGTGAATCGAATGCCAGCTCTTGATTAAAAAAAAAAAAAAGTTTTTTTTGTCTTCTTCTTCTTGTGATGTCCTTTTGGATGCTATCGAATGCATATTTCCGAGGCCCAAAAATGACTTCTCCCCTCACTTTTTTAACCCATCTGGTAACACTTCCAAAGACTGGACGATGTCACGTTTCTCTAAATATTTCATGATGTCCGCTGATATAATAATCACGGTTCCACTTTGCGCTTTTTGCAATTCCATTTTCTCGTTGGAAAACAGGCAACTATAATTCCCCAAGAATGTTAAGGCTCTGTGAATAATGCCTTTATCAAATCCAATCATCTAATCATAATAATCATAATAATAGCGCCAGTAGAAAAGTAGTCCTGGGGTCTGCATTTGTTTTTCTTCCACGACTTGGGTGTGACATTAACAAACGCTGTTGTTTGTCTCCAGGTAAACCAGATGAGAAAGAAAAACATGAAGAGTTGCCGTAATGATAACATTTCCTGTACTGTCGCTATATTAAATACTACCCGGAGGCATCTGTCGGAATAGAAATGTGGGGGGGCCGGGCAGAAATAATGAAAGCTGCGCAGAAACATTGTGCCTGTAATCCAATTTATTTGACAAATCGAGTGTACGGGTAATAAATGTGGATGCTGTTTTTTGTTGAAATGATTCAGAAATGGTGTTTTGTTTTCTCATCTGCTCGTACATATCCAAGGCTGCAGGAGGCATAGGATGCATCATTTATGCAGAGGATTAAGTACAGATTGGAATTCTTTCAACTTGAAGTCATTGTCTCCAGACACACCGAACGGAAAACAGCTGCTGCCGCTCCCCAACTGTCGTGTGGAGTTGAAAAAAAGTCAATCGAATGATTGAATTGCAAACTAAAAATATTTTTTTATATTTTTTTTTGTAAATGATGATTTCAATGTGATGAACACAAACATCTGGCTACTCGGTTGATTTTGAGACATAGCATGGATCAGAACCGGGAGAAGATCAAATCTAGAGTACAAGAGGCTCGGGATTCAAATTCAGGACACATTTTTAGGTTTTTCCTCGTAGATCATGAAAAAGATCACAAACTTCCACTTTGAAAGAGACAGACTGGCACCCAAGTCTCTTCGTATCAAGTTTGTCGATGCCATTATCTCTCAGCTATGAATAAAATGTATGCTTTGGTTTGTCTTTTCCGAGCAATAGTTTTGTAAAACATAACGGCTAGCCAGCTAGCTAACGTCAGCGCTATATTGAGCTATCCATTTCAGTTTACCTGTTCAAATGTAAATTCTGGCAGTTGTTTCAAGCAATGTACATCTTATCATCACCTATTCAACAACGGCAGTAGCGAAGAAAGCTAAACTCATCATTTAGCCTCCCCCCCCACCTCTCTGTCAAACACTGCCTTTGGTCAAATGACATGGAGTGTTTGTTTACGAGTGATGCAATCGGAGCTCTTGCCACACAGAACTATTATGTGGCGTCACGGCGATAGTCTATATTCCATCTTTAATTTTTCATTTTTATTTTCTACAAGGTGTCATTATCCGCGGCGGTTGAAAAATGTCACTGAAGTGAGTAGAAACTACAGATCGGTTTTCAAATGCAGGCAGCAAAAGTACAAATTCGCAAGACAGGTTGAAAATCGAGTACAGTACAGTACAGATTCCCCGCAAAACTGACAGTGACCAAGTATTTGTTCCTCCCCTCCACTGGTGTCCATAGACGTGTTTGGATGCACATACGTGTTCTGTGCATTAACCGCACACTGCGGCCTGATGATTCACAGCAGACCGAGGCACAGGGTCAGGGGCCCTACCGTTTGTTGTCATGGAAGCAAGCGCTGGAAAGAGCAGATCTGCTTTCAGTGTCATCGTTTCGATTGTTGGGACATCCACTTGGCGCTCGGCTTGCTGGTGCGTCACGCACCAGCGTCTCTTTCCAAGTATTTTGCGCTCGTCCGCCCGAGTCTGCTTCTCTTACATGCCTGTCTGAAATCAGAACTTTGTGTCTGTGCTGTCTTAATGGATGGAAAACACGATCAGTATTCGCTGTTGGACCCTTGACATTTGTCCTGGAAAAGGTTTTAAAAAAAAAGGATTTCACAACGGGGGATAGGGTTTCACAATAGCTTTGGGTTTACAAACGAGGGTCAAATGGTGGATTTGTGACTAGTTTGAGATTTCAAACAAGGGTTTCGAAGAAAGGTTTCAGGATAACGTTGGGCTTTCAAGTTCGGGGATTTCAAGACCGGGTTTGGGCGGCGCGGTGGATGACTGGTTTCCATATCTGCCCATCAGATTAGGATAAGCGGTGTCGAAGATGGCTGGGTGACTAGGTTGGGTTTTCTGGAAACTGTTGTGGTTTCAAAACAGGGTTAAGGTTTCAAAGTAGTCTTTGAAGCCACAGTTAGCGTTTCAATTTAGGTTTAGTGGTCACCGGACAACCCGGTCTACCAACTGATCCGCAGCGACCCAGCATGCTGTTGTTGCCCCGCTGGTCGCCGGTGATACCAGCAGTAAGTAGCTGGTCACCAGCAATCACCAGACCCTGATAGAGCCCCGGCGAGAGCCTGGTGCCGCTGGACGGCTGGGGCTCAGTTCATACAGCGGCTCGGCCACTGAACGCAGGTTCGAATTACCGTAATTGAATTTTGGCTGTTTTGTTTTGCTTCTGCTGCTGCTCTTGGTGGCGACCGCGAAAACACGACAAAACTACATTGGTCTATGCTGGTTATTAGCTGGGAATGGTTAAAATTTCACGTGAGGGTTTCAAGACAAATGTTCGGGTCACAACTTGGGGTTGCAGGACAGGGTCCGGGTTTGAAGGCTGGGTTAGGATTTCAAAGGTGGTCTAGCGATTCAAATTGTGGTTTTGTGAGAGGATTGGCGTTTCAAAGTTGGGGTTCGAGCACGGCTTGAAGTTTCAAAGTCGCGTTTCAAATTTTCAGTCGGGGTTATGAAATATATTTTTAAGCCTGGGTTAAGGGCTCAAAGTAGGGTTAGGGCTTCACGAAAGGGGTTCGGATTTCAAGTTAGCCTTCAAATCGGAGTTTCAAGCCTGGATTAGGGATTCAAAATAGGATTTCGAGACTCTGTTCGGGTTTCAAATGAGTGTTTTCCAGTTTGATTTGACAGCTGAACATCCAATAGTTGACGTTCTTGTTTGGACAGCAAACAGGATCTGAGACTGGATCAAAACGTAAATCTGCGGCGAAAGTGCAAGTAGGCCAAAGCAGTCCCTAACTTCGGTGAAGTTGGTCAGATAGTCGAGACAGTTTCCTGTTCTGCGTTAATGTACTTTGATAACTTCTGCCGAGTTGATGACAGCTCATGATGGCCCATAAATTATATTAGACAGAGTTCAGACACATAAGCCTTGAAGACCCAGATAAATAAAAGAAAGAAAAAGGACACCGGATGTCTGACGTTATCGGCTCATTTCCAAGTGGCCTTCAAAAACGATCTCTTTTATCCGATTCCGTCGCGGTCAGGTAAACTTTTTTTGAAGGAGGACATTCTAATTTTAGAGATAAAATCATAGGATTTTGCGAGTCCAATGACGAGTCCGAGACAACAACAACAACAAAAGTCCAGACTCGAGTACTGCAGGCGTGCCTCGTTGTCTTGTCAGTTTGCTGACCTTTAGTTCTTTGGTTTCTTTCAATCCCTGTCGGCTCATTGTTGCTGTGAGTCCTGTTTTTCCACCCGAATTATATATATATTTTTTTCCATTTGTAGTTAGTCCATGTCCAGTTTTGGTTCTCATTCATATTTGGACTTTGTTTAGTTTTTAAAAAAAAAATTTTAAAAATTTATTTCAGTACCCTAATTTGCCTTTTTCGTTCTTTTGAAATCTTTTTAGGACGAGGAACACAAAGCGCCCTGCCCCCCCCCCTGCAACTGGTTCCTCGGCCTCACGCTAATCCTTGACAACACTCCTTTTTAATTGATGCCATATTATATGCTGTCATGCCAAGACCCATCCTGGCTCTGTTATGACAGCAGGCGTCAGGCCCAATGAACAATGAGGGGGGTGAGGAGGGGGTGTGGGGGGTGGACAGCAGATGGGATGAATATAACACAAGGTAGTCACCTCTTGGGCTTTACACTCATCTGACCACAAGTGTGGCAATGGAAAATAGCAGCAGAAGCCATCGTTTTTGTGTGTAGCACACCAACAGCATGAGCTCATATGAGTAACACTATCCCTGCCGAGATAGGCGTGAGTCACAGGAGGCAGCATGTCTCCATCCACTCTCTTATTTAATATTCGTCTAAGGCGCTTTTTCTTTTTTGTTGATCTCACAAGCGTAATCTCTGCCATAATCTCCTCTGAGTCTCAGAGTAGATTAATGTTCATTCCTCTATCCTTACATCGGGGTGGGGGAGGAGGAGGGCTTGTCACCACACCGACGACGGACCTGAGACAGAGACAGAGACGCTGGAGCGGTTTTGATAAGCAGGACAGACAATCCACGTGGGAGGGCAGTAAATGCCAACTTTAATTGGATGCCCGGTCATTTAAATATGGCAAATCAACAACGCGGCGCGGCATCATGTGGAAGGTCATACTGTCATTTTTCTGGTCCTAACAGCTGCTGAGGGAGGACGCGAGGTTACAAATGACATGTTAGACGGTTTAGCTCAGAGGAAGTGTCACATTTACAATCGCCATCCCTGTATGTGTCCTCTGCGTGGACAATTTTACCTTGACAACCCCGGCAACTGCGTGCGTGCTTCTCTCGCATGGCAACGAGTCGCTTGATATAGTATGCCAAGGCCAAAGTCTGAGCCATATCGATATATTATCAGTCATGGTCGCAGTGTGGGTTGGCTGATGGTGGGGAGGGTCGGCGGGGGCTGGTGGGGGAGTCACGTGATGTCAGTTCATGCGTGGCAATAAACTTTTCTTTTTACGAGACATTATGCTGCTGGCAAGTAAAATGCAATTGCTCAGTGGCTCTCATCGGGTAAGGGCCATCAAATATCCACACTGTGCTGTCGGAGACCATTTTCGGTCACCGAGGTACAACTTTTTGTCCTGACTGGGTTCACAATTGAGCCCCAATGTTACGAATAAGTACTGTTTATGGTTACTAAAGTTATGTGGCAGGTCCAAACTGGCAAAAGGACCACGTCTGCACATATTTTGTTGACATGTAAGGTTACAACAAAGTGCAAGGCCAAAATCAACGCCTTTCGAATGACCTCGCTCTTGTACCGAATGCGGTGAAAAGTTCTGTGTGAACCCTTCCACCCGGTCCTTCTATGACCAGAAGTCTGCATATTCTCAGTTGAACAGTTGGTGAATGCGAAGAAGATTGAGACACGCGCATGGAGCCTTTTCTGCAAGATGTGGAAGAAGGGTCTAATCTATTCAAAATGGTTGCGCTATTCTTTATACTCTGCGAGCTGCACCCATGCGGGAGGGCAGCTCTTCCTAGCTCGCGCGATGATGTGTAACTCGACGGTCTTAACTGGTTCCAACTACAAAGGAGAGATGCGTGCCAGGGTGCAGATAGACAGGAAGATGCCAAGCCCAAAAAGAGAGGTCACAGAAACACGACAGCACAACGGCCTAGCGCAAATCACCAATCTGATTATTTGTGCCAAAGAGGCCTAACCTAACAGCGGTTTAAAAAAAACTTTAACGAACTTTAAAGGTCCTCGTGAAAAAACAAAACAAATATATATATTGCTGTTAATGTATTGTACTTTTTGTCCCCTTTTCAGTACTCGAGATGTGTTTTTCCATCGTCAAGTCATTAATCATTATTATTTAAGTGCGTTTAGGTGACCCATAGTTGGTTGATTGTGTGCCTAAATTAACTTGAGTGACTCTAAAATGCCACAAAAATCAGTCATAGCAAACGGCGTCTCTGCGCTCTTCTTCTGCAATGGCGATGAACAAGTGGGAGTACTACGAAGTAATGTCTGCCATCTAGTGGTGAACGGTGTTATGACAACATAAAAACGATCAGATGAAGTTTTTTTTAACATTGCCCATCCCTAACCTTAGGGTAGATATTTGCTTGCACAAGGTACAAATTTTAAGCCCTTAACATTTTTCTATGCTCACTAACTGATAAACTTGGTGGAGACGTATGATCATTGCGACATGAACTTGAGTGCATTGCTTTTGATTTTTGCTGACTCCACCCTGCTGCACGAACCTAACCGGCAGTGATTCATTGCAGGATTATCATTCAGGAGAATGACAGTTAAAACAATATTGACAAGACTATTATAGGTGTGTGCGTGTGTGTGTGTGTGTTTATGTGTATATACGCTGTGATGACAACCATCAAGAGGAAACGCCCAGCGACTCTAACATACTGACCTACTGAAGCAAAACCTTCGGCAGGTGAAGCCCAGGGACAAACCAGATTACAGGATATGGAAAGCGCTGTGTAAAAGACACACAAAGGGAGTTTAGCGGGCATTGGAAAGAGGAGAAGGGGAGAGAGCTTTCAGCAGGATGAGGGAGCGAAGAGAGGATTATGGGTGCTTGTTGTCCCAAAATAATCCGCTCGCTATAGCGGCATTTGCATGCACTGCTTTGGCCTGGTCAAATGTGCATTGAGCGTGCGGGAGCACACCGTGTATGATCAATAAATAATGTGTGTGAAAAGTGGAGGCCTTGAACATGGCACAAAGGGCCTTTTGTGTCTGACTTGCCTTTTTCCATGCTCTAATTTGGGCAGCGCCAGAGGTGGGGGAAAAAAAAAAATCACACTTTGTACTAAAGCAGAAGTTCAAATCATTTTATTCAAAATAAGAAACTAAAAAAAATAAAACGTTTCTGTGACCACGCTAGTGACTCAAATCACTGTTGTGTATGTCAAATCGTCTTTCCCCAATGGAATGAATGGACATGGCATTAATCTGTTCCAGAATTTTCAGTTTGTGCGCCATGATTAATTCGTTGTGGCTCCTTCTGCTGTGCCCATTTGGCCAACAAAGTAATTCAGACACAAACAGAGAGTTTCATTGCTTCTGTAATAGACTCTGTAAAAAAAAAAAAAATCATTAACCCAACCTTGGGTAAAAATAACCCAATCTGCTCAAAATACACATCTGCCAAGCAAGAGGTACTTTGTAAAACAACAAGGCATTTTTTAAAGGTGTATTTGCTTTTTAAAGAGGATAAAGAATATATGTCCCTCAGTACTATTTGTTTCGAAGTGAATTCAGTTCACTATACAGCGCTCGTATCTGAAATGTTTGCAAATCGAAGCAAAAAATAAAAATCATCTGAACAAGGTTTGTATCCCGAAAAACTGTCAGAACACGCAAGATAACAAGATATCTTTGCTTATCCTTGAAATAATTCAATGCCTGTGCCTCCCACCACTGTTCAAAAGGGACTTAATCTGCATGATGTGCCATGGTCTAATTTGGGCATCGCCATGGTTACGTAAGACTCCGGGTCAGAGGGTGAGCGGACACCGGATGGATGCATGGCTGCTTTGTGGACACGGCGAAGGACACAATCTAATCCCGGCGACGTGGCAGATGAGGATCGGGGAAGGAAACGCGAGCCGCCTAAACGGGAGGAAGTGGAAGTTTACACGGCTGCGGGGTGAATAGAACACGAGCGACGAACAATCGGGGACGGCACATTTCCCATCATTGTGCTTGTAAAGCAAGAATGGGGAACGTCCCGCGTTTATTTGCCAAGGTTTTATCTGCTTTACAGAAAGTAAACACGGGCCTACGTGCTTTGAGAGGAACAACAAGTGGAAGTTGTGTACTGGGAAGTGTTCAGCTGAGGTCCAGTTATAGGGTGGCGGCGAGAGCCGCGCCTCCCGAGAGCGCATGAGCGTTTTCCGAGCGGGAGGGGTGCGTGAAAGCTCTGTGTTGCTCCACTAACCTACTTAGTATAATCTCTCCCCTCATTTCATAACAGCGCCCGCTTGTCATCGAACCCACGTCGGACGATCAATTAGTCAGTCATTGTCATTAATCGCCGGGCTGTGCGGGCCCGCAGCCGTTGGTCATATCGACATCTGCGGAGAACACAAGAACTACATTCTAGTCTTGAAATAGTGTCGGCGTGAAACACGCACACACTGGCAGTGAAACAAAACAACCTGTTGACTTCCGTAATTCCCTCAAACGAGATTAGGGGTTGTTAATCCGGTGATATAATCGATTTCCCTTCAGTGTTGCATGTGGCTAAACAGAAAGAAAAAAAAAAGAGGAAGCAATCATTGGTCTTACAATATAGTTACAGTACCGTTTTGAGATACAAGTGTCCCGACTTCAAACTTGTTCATGATACGAGTCATCGTTTGGATGATTTATTATTATTTTTTCCCACATTGACTTGCAAGCAAAAATTTCAGGTGCTACATGCTAACGGTGAACTCAACTCACTTCTCAAGCGGCAGTTTGCTAGATAGTAAACAATTCTTTTAAAACGGTTTCATTTCAATCCCAGCTGAAGTTTACGATCAAACTCAAGAAAGAGAATTACGTGTCATCCGTTTAAAACAACACAATTTTGCCTTAATTCCATTCGCGTCATGCTATACACATTTTGGAAATGCCATGGACGGGCTAACAAATAGCATCTATGTGGCGATGCTGTAGAACTATTAGCAACCGATGTTGATATATACTTCTTTTCTGTTTGCACAACATATCAAAAGCAACAGAGACCACTTTAAATCTATTTGCACTTTGTGTTATTGTTACCGTGTCAAATATAGAATTGTATACCATGGATGTTGGATGTGATGTGTGTTCTTCAAACGAGTGTCATAATACTGGAGAATATCATATATTTATCGATATACTAACTTTTAAAACTAACTCTTAAAAAAAACTTGCCAAAATGATGCAGATAGGGTGCTGTATTCCAACAAAAATACAGATTTGGTTTTAAATATGATTGACTACGATCACTTTTGTCCAGTATTGAATCCAAGCCAAACTCATTATGGCAAACAGTGTAATATTTATAAATGACGTGGACAATATTCATGTCTTGCACATTAGGTACTGTTAGCATACATACACTGCATTAGCTTTACTTAATTTGCCAGTAACTTTATTTATTTTTTTTTTTACTGTATAGATGCAATGTGTGCATTTTTACTGCAGCTACAAACCTCATTTTGTAGCCCTGTACTTAAAGTACTGCAAAGGCAATAAAGTTACATAAGGTTGCAAAGTTTCAATGGATGAGGTGGCAAATGTATACTCATGCTCTCGGGAGTGGTGGAAAAAAAGTACTGATCCATCTCTTATCTGTACAGTAGGTATGAATAATTTGTTACTCTTACCGTTTCATATCGGTATGTTGGACATGATGTGGGATCAGCTCACCGGCAAGCTCCGTGGGAGCCCGATAACAATCCTGGATCATTTGAATTAGGTGGCTTGGAGGAGGGAAACATGACAAATATGCAAGATGGTGGCCCTCGAGAACCGCAGTTTGACATCTGCGCTTTCGATCGTGAGGTCATTCTCATTTCTTTTCATTGGTCGATAGATAAGGTGGAGAAATAAGTTTGACATATTATTCACGAGGTCCTTCTTTTTATTGATTTTGGCAGGTGGATAGAAAGATGCACTTTATCATTCGCGCCGCGTAATAGTTCCCACGCTGCGTGGCCGTCGGCTTGAACTGACACACTGCCACACTTTCTCACGCACGGGAGAGAGCGAGAGAAAGAGAGAGAGAGGAAGAGAGAGAGAGGGGGGGTGGGGGGTGCTGACGCGCGTGCCACCAGCCCGCCCTGCGTGCTTGCGTATGTGCGTGCGCCTGTGTCGACTGTCGGGCACGCACGCGGCGGGCGGGCTCGTTCGCTCGCTCGCTGGCTGGCTGGCTGGCTGGACGGGTGACGATCATGTGTAGTCCGCGCGTCGTTGAAAGTAGGTTAGCGCCCGCCCCAGAGCAGGAAGGAAGAAGCTGCGAGACCACGCGTGGGTTCACCGTTTCGACCCAGCCACAACACGGTGCCCCCCTCGGGAAGGAAGACAGCGTAGAAAGTAGGCGAACTTGAACTCACCGCAAACTCCCGACGGCTTTTTTTTCTTCTCGCCGTACAGTGGACGCGCTTTTTTGGGGACGAAAAGGCTGCACGAGCCGTATGAGGAGTTGCTGTTTTGACAGCTCCAGCCAAGTTCAGTTTTAGCTCCTGCTTTTTTTCATCGCCACGATTTGTATGACTAAAGCGGCGACATGAGAGGTACGTGTGCCATGACAACAAAGTTTGAGAGTCTTGTAAAAAAAAAAGTCTGAAGTTTGCACTTTTTTACGGACCACTTAAACGCATCTCGAAAAATACAGGAAGTAGAGCCGAAAATTGATAGTAAATTTACAACTACATAGATATAAATTTGACATCTACTCACAAATATGTAGCGAGTTTGTAAGGTGGCCTGTGTTATTTTTCGAGTGCGCATGCTGTCTCTCCGGTGACTTGACTGCGGTTATGTAAGAGTGAGAGAGGGAATGGCGAAGGGAGGGAGCCAGCAGGCTGATGATTCAAGCGAGCCTCGAGAAAAGACACTTGGCGCGGCCACCTTGTGATCGATTTAACCTCCTTATTGTGCGCGCCTGTGTTTTAATAACAGCTCCTTCATTAACTAACTTAATTTTCTGCCACTTAATGAGCATCCCATTTGACCAGAAAAATTAGTATTCCAGGAAACAAGACAGACTGTACTGTCAAGGTACACCTAGACGTGTGAAACCAGTGTTGTTGTTGTTTTTTTTCTTTCTGTCAAGTGAGTTGTTTTCAGCAGTATGGTGGACAGTGGATTATGTTGTTCTGTCGACGTGGGGGGATAGGAGGTGTTCCACTGACCTAGTTCTGTCATTGAGGATTACAGTTTTTGTATGCGTGTGTGTGTGTGTGTGTGTGTGTGTGTGTGTGTGTGTGTGTGTGTGTGTGTGTGTGTGTGTGTGTGTGTGTGTGTGTGTGTGTGTGTAGTCTTTTAAAAATCACTTTTCAGTGGAGAGGGATGCTCATTTTTTCATATAAAGTATAGTCTTATGTCCATTTGTAAGCATATCCAATAGATGAGCAAGCGTCAGCATGAGCTGTCATGAAATGGAACTTTTTGATTGAAAAACAACAAAAACAAAAAAGAAGCCCTCTCACAATCTGTTTTTTTTCCATCACCACCAATCCCCGGTCATTATTCACAAACTCATCCCCCCGCCTTATCGATCCTCAGCTATTTGTTTAAAAAAAAAAACCTCACTGATTTCCGGTTTTGTGCACTTTGTCCATGGCTTAAAATGCCACAAGATGACGCCAAAGCCGTGGAGCTGTAATTGGTGTCAAGGAAGTGATCCATTGACCCACCCTGATATTCACCTTGATTTAAAAACGCAGGGGATTAGATTAAAAAAAAAAACATTTAAATACGAAGCTGTGTTTTTGGGGGGGGGGGACGAGGGATAGGTTCGCCCCCAAGAAATGTATGAAATTTTAAAAAGTCAATTTTATTATTTATAAAGTTACTCAAATCAATTTCAAATGATATTCAAGTGTTTGGGGTATATGCAAGTATTAATACTGGCAATTACCAAACATTTTTAGAACTAGGAATTATTAAGTCACTTTTTTTAAAGCTATTTGCGGCTAGTCTGAGCCTACTCGTGTGGGGTTCCTGTATATCGTAATGTGCAAGATGTAACTGTCCAAAGGTGCCCCTGCCATTTTTGTGATGTCACCGTTTCGCGCACTGCTGCGGCAAAGCCGGATATGGGCACAGCAAGCCCACATTTAAACATGAGGGCACAGCAGGCTTGAGATAAACTCGGTTTCCTCTGTCAGCTTGGGTTACTCGCATCAGCCGGAGAGAACACCACTCAGTCCGACACCGCTGGATGCTTACATTTTTCTGACCGCACCCCTCCACCTTTTATTAGTACACGCACCATGTATTAAATAACAATTTAATAGGTTTAACTAACATGGGGACAAAAAAAAAAGTACCACGTGGGTTTAAAACGATTAATTTAATAACTTCCCACATCACTCATCAGGCCCTACCTTTTAAAGCCAGACACACTCAAGGTTCCAAGTTGAGAATCGTAACACTTGCACCTTACTTTCATTCACCTGTTGTCTGACAATGCCAAATCAAATTGTATCTAATCACGCGATCAATTGTTGGGATCATCGATTGTGAAGATATTCAATAAGCTGCTGGCTGAAGGGAAACCAATTAGCTTTGTTGAGTTCACGAGGAAGAAAAGGCCCTTGGGTGCCGTAAAGGCCAAAGGTCGCCCCGTGTTCTCCGAGAACGCTGCGGCGCACAGCGCAGGAGAGCTCAGAGTCGCTATCTATTCAATGCGCAGCCTTGCAGGAGTACACAGCGAAACTCGGTATGTGTCAAGGTGACCTCTCCCCGCGCTGTCGGCTGCAGGCTGAGATTCCGTTCCACTATTATCTACGGCTTCAAGGAAGAACGCCCGCGGAGACTAACTTGATGTTTACAAGAGTGCAAAGATAGCACCCAAAATACAATATTGTGCCCAGAAATGTTTATTTAAACTTTGGTGGTAGTTTGAAGCCAAGTCAGTGCGATAAGCAAGATCTGCTTGTTCAACTTTTGCGATTGGAGACGTGACATTGAAACAGGCTGTAAAAAGTTCAAGGCGACCGCGATTGATGTGCGCCGGGTCGTTGCGGTATGTACAACAGAATCACAACCGAATTCCTCAGCCTGGTCCTGCTTGCGTCGCAGAGGCCCGCGTGGCTTTGAGGCGGCGAGAAGAGGGATCGGAGTGTGTTCGTGTTACTGTTCAACTGGTCAAAGTTCATGAGTAACAAGTCAAGATGTGGGAAACTTAAGACAGGTCCCAAAAGTCAAGTCAAGAGTTCCGTTTTCCTGTTCGGTTTCACCAATAATATTTATTTGACGCTATTTGACGGCTCAGACTTTGCGGTTTTGGAAAGCGCACCGTTCCCTTGCCCCGATGGCTCGCCAATTGACATCGGAGCAGCGTTGCATAATTGTCGCCTGGCAAGAAGTTTGACGCCGGTTGAAGAAGCTTTTATAGCCATCGCGCCGCTCCAACTTGTAGTACAATTTACCCGGAGTCGGTGGCAAGTGTCTGGAAACAGGATCTCTTCTCGACAAGCCGCGCCGCTGCTATTGCCAGCAGCCAAAAGCCTGGTAAAGCCTACAGGACCGAGCTGCAGTCAGCCACCGGAAAAAGTTCTTGCCAGGCGGCAATTTTGCAACCTTGCGCCAAGTGTCCGCTGGCTCGCCACGGCAAGGCAATGATACCGTGTGTTTAGAAAAACTACGTTGGGAAGGCCTGTGTCATGCGGTGATTCCCAACTTCGGTGCCGTGTCACAACCATCACGTGTGCTTCGATTAAATGATCCAATTTCACTTAACCGGTCCGAAAAGTCTTATTACTATCTGTGCGTCCCTTTAATAAATTCCAAGTATGTCCGCTTTGCTTTCAACTAAACGAGAGCAGATGTGACACGGACTAAGAGTCAGTACGTTCCGGAGTAAATTGAGACGAGATCATCATTATTTCAAAATACACTCTTACTTTTAATGACATTTCGGTTTGGTGCTATGCCACAAAGTGTTTCCAATGTGAAATATGTGCCTTGGCCCAAAGGCTGGGAAAGACTGACATCATGCGGCAGTGGAACCTCTTTCCCGTTTTCCCACTTGGAAAGAAGGTCACTTGAACGAATCCCAGCACACTATTTTCATTGTGAAACCTTGATCAACATATCACGTTAGCGCGCCCAACTGTCAAATGCGTCAAGAGGTTTTTCGTAACTCCTCAAAACAATATGTTTACTCACCCTTTGATGACAGGCGACGAACGTGGCCATGTTACAAGTTGCCCAGCGCGAAAACGGTCCTTTCTTATTGTTCAACGTCAAATATTGTTGACTTCAACGATGCTAGCTTGTACTTTAGCTTTTCACGCTATAGCTACATCGTCGCAAGATAATTATTTCATCTTGTCCTAAATTGGATTGCATCACTTACTCAGACAAGGTACATATGATGATGTATTGTTCGAAATGAAATGTATTGATGTATTGTTCAAAATGTATTTTTCGCACCCATATCCAAGTAACTTGATTTTGAGTATCTGCCGATATCGAGTCCTGATCCGATACCTCGATAGCGCATTAAGAGGAATTGAATGAATTAATCATTTTGCCCCATTTACATGTAATTGAATGATTTTCCGCAGCACATCTGATGATCCTTGACAGCACAGGTGTTGGGAATCACATTACATCCTTCCGTTTTAATTGTGCCATCGTTTAAACGTTTTTTTTTTTTTTTTTTACTGTGCTGGCCGACAAATCCTCAAAAGTCCTTTTTTAGGATGCGTGCTGATGGAAATATGCCTTTGGGGCTTCTTGTGAACCGTCAGTGTTGCGTTGTGGCTGCATTCTGCTTCAAATTGGAACTCTCCCCGGTCTGCTGGAAACATTCTGTACCACGAGTGTAAATTGAGCCGGTGTGTGATTTGGCCTGCTTGTCAATGATGAATTGCCCCGCAACCATCTTGTCAATCAAGAAAAGATGCCCATGAATGTCAGAATTCAACCCGCGGTGTCTAGCCACTCTCGAGGTATGTCGCAGGGCTCTGTGATGGGCCCCTTTGTACTTTCAGCTCTCACTCAGTGACGGTTGGATCAGTGCAGTAATTACTTGCATGTTCATGCAGTTCTTTTTTTTTTTTTTTTTTTTACAGGGCAAGTGCCAGGTCATACTATGCTGTTTTCAAGGCGGGTCAGGCAGGTTAAATGGCGAGTAGCTTCTTAGAAAGAGAGCGTCAATCACTGGAACAACTGACAGAGGGGAAAATATTTTAAATGTCTGCCTTTTACTTGGACTGCACTATGTAATAATGATCCAGCAATAACTCACAGACGCCATTCCTTTCCAAAAGTAGGTTAAGTACAGTATGTCAGGTAAGGAACGGGTAAATAGGACCTTGGACTGTTTGATTAGCTCGAATGAGAGAGCAAAGTCTGCACTGACAAGCCTTTTACAACGCTTTTTTCTTGCTAAAGTGTTGAGACTGGAATAGGGGTGACTAAATTTGTTTCTGTTGTCGCCTCAAAGGCAAAAAAAAAAACAAATACGGTTTAAACTATTAAGACAGGCCAATGAATCTTTAAAGAGGCCAATACCTCCTAAAAAAATCCTCTCCAAGTACCACCAAAATAAAAAAAAAAGTCCACTTCCAAACTCTGAAATCTTTTCCTTTTTAGTTTAAAATGGCTAACCTTAACTAGAATTCCGCGTTGCATTGTGGCCAAAAGTAAAATGTCATCAATTATTGGTGCTGTAAATCCTTGCTGTGGTGGGTGCCGCATACTAAACTAGCGAGGTAGCTAAAGAGACGGTCCCACATTAGTTGCCACGACTGCTTCTTATCATTCAAGTTCATCTTTCGTTTTATTCCTCCATTCTTCTTTTGCCAGTTGGCAAATTCTTTTGGTGTATTCCCGTCACCTGTGCGCGACAATTCAATTCGCTAGTTTAGCATGCGGCTTCTGACACAAGAAGTATTTACTATTTCCAAAATGCAAAATAACCATCCAAGATTCGAGACAGGTTCTAGTTAAGGTAAGCTATTTTAAACTAAAAAGGAAAAACGTTTGCATCGTTAGAAGTGGAATTTTTGAATGCATCCGGAACTCTGGGATTTTGGGTGTGAGTCTGAGCTCTGCTACATTTTTGTTAAATAAAATACACACATACACAAATCAATTTTCTGAATTGATGTTCACGTAGTATTCGCTCATAAATTAAGCAAAATGTCAAACCAAATACCGGCCCTTGCGTTAAGCTTAGTGACAAAGTTACAGTTGCTTTTGTGCCATGCCGCTAAATCTCCTTGGCGGAGATAACGAGTGATTAAACTTAAAAAGTGACGTTTAATCTGGCTGGGACCATTGCCATAAACTGCCCCCCCCCTTTTTTTTTTCTTATTGATGGTAATACATGTTTGCTTTTATTATTTGTATGTCGTAATTACCGAGACATTTATTCGCCTGCGGGTTCATCTACCGCCGGCTGCAACCCGAAGCAAAAATAGATTTATGGACTCGCTTGGGCACAGCTGAAATTTCACTCCCGATACTTGACATGCTGCGACAAGTCAGGAGCCGCGATTGGCTACAGCTGTTCTTGCCACTGGGCTCCGACTCGCGTGTACTTTGGCGCTTTCAATAAATCCAGATGTCAAGCAAGTTTCGAAACAGCCACCGACTACGTCTTAAATCTGTCATCCACGTTATGTTTTACAAAAGTTGCACTCCACACCCATTCTATTCTTTGATCAGTCCTAGCCTGCCTTAAAATGAGAAGAAAAAAAAGAGGAGGAGGAGGAGGCGCTTCCTCCTCCTCGTCCGCCTCCTGCTTGACTGGGAAAGTGTGTCAGTGGAGCAGTTTGGACTCCGCTCAGCTGACTGGCAGGTGAGCCGGCGAGTCAAAACGCTCAAGTCACCCGCCCGGCAGCCAATGGCAACGGAGGCAGGCGAGCGAGGAACGTCACACGGTTGCCCGGACAACCACCTTTTGAATGCGTGCATTCGTGGAATGCGGCCAGACTGCAGTTATATAACAAGCTGGCCGAGGGGCGGGAGGCCTTGAAGAGGAGCAGTAGAGGGAGCAGCATTTTTTTTTCCTTTCCACTTTCCATTTTATTTCTTCATGCATATCCTTCCGATACCGCCCATGAATTCAAGCTAGCCCCCGCTGCCCAGACTCGCAAATGTCACCTGCTATGCAGGAAGTATGGATGAAACATTTCCAAGTTGTTGTTTTGTTTTTTGTTTTCCTTTTTTGAGGATCTCATTTTCTGCTCAAGTGTCGAAGCAGATCTCATCTCCCTACCCAAGCCGGGTGCAATTCTGAGTATTTTTTTTTTTTTTAAATAAAAGAGCCTTTAAAAGCAAAGGAAGGGTGAAATCACTGTCATTAACTGTCGCCGCTCAGTTTCATCAGTTGCGGTTTTTCCCATTCCAGATCCTCAGAAGTAGGTTTGTTTTTCTGGATGAGCCTGCAAGTATTTTGTTCTTCCTAGAGAAGGACAAGGACAAGTAGGAGGAGGAGGGTGGGTTGGGGTGGTGGCTTGACAGAGAGCCATGAAACTTTATAACCTCGGGCCTCAGCTAATGCAATTGACCTGCTATTCTGGGCTTGAGGAGGCCCGGCTACTTAGATAAACAACGTAATGAAAAGAACATGCTGTTCCGCGGTAAGAAGGCTCAGGCTTCCACAATGAACTCAAGGTGCATAATGTATACGGCGGCTCCCGTGTCAATCACGGGAGGTGCCGGGTTCTCGCTCGTTGCGTTTTGCCATACATCGCCGCGCTTGTGACATCAAGTAACCTGAAGTTTTTGGGCCTGGAAATAAAGTGAGTCCAAACTGCTTGCAGCATGTTGCCTGACATCAGTTTTGATGAATGCTGTCAAGATGTTTGAGTTGTTGGAAGGTAGAATCGATGCAATAAGGAGCAAAAAAACAACAAAAAACAAATGCCGTTCCATGAAAAGGCGCAGCATTTCCCTCTTTCGCTGTTCAGTCGACATTCCGATTCATTTTGACTTGTATTGCGGCCCTGACAATCATTCCCAAAAAAAGAATGCTGTGGCGCCTCGAGAAAAAGAGATTCATTTGTTCCGTGACCACATTGATCATGCCAAACCTCTGCGTCTCAAATCATCTTTCCCCATTGTAATGATTGCAAATGTCAAGTTGTCATCAAACTCGCTCGAACTTGCATCATCCACAAACAGCGCCTCTGCCCCCCCCCCCACCACCTCCACCCCCGTTTGAAGACGCACTAAATCAACACTCCCTTCTTTTCTCTCTCTAGCTCAAATAGAAGTGATACCCTGTAAAATCTGCGGGGACAAATCTTCAGGCATCCATTATGGTGTCATCACCTGCGAAGGCTGCAAGGTGAGTCCTCGCTTGTGCCAAATCACGTCACTGCCATTCAGTTCATGACACATGGCTCGCATCCAACAATTGAAGAAAAAAAAAATTCCGCCGCCACCCAACGGATATTTGGAATGTGAACACACGCGTTTTTCGTTTTTTCGTCAAGGGCTTCTTCCGACGCAGCCAACAGAACAACGCCATGTACTCCTGCTCGCGGCAGAGAAACTGCCTGATCGATCGGACCAATCGCAACCGCTGCCAGCACTGTAGGCTGCAGAAGTGTCTCGCTCTGGGCATGAGCCGCGACGGTGAGTCCTGTCCGAAAGCACTCGCATGCTTTCGGACTGTACCTACTACTGTACCTACTACTACTGTACCTACTGACCTCCAACTTGTAGTGGCACATGGTCAACACCAGATCGGGATGGCGCACACCACATGTCGACCCGGGCGATAAAACGATCGAGAATGGGGATGGATTTTCAGTCGATTAATTTGTTTCTCTCAAGATTTGCTTTGCCAACGACTCTGATCGCCGATCTCCTGCTGCTCAGCAGGTTGAAGGCCTAAGCAAGCTTGAGGGAAACAAACAGTAAGCTTGGCAAGCAAGACGAGCTATGAGCCATCACTTGGCAGCTTTTTTTAAATTTCCCTCCCTCGTTTTGTGTTGCAAGCTCAAATTTGAGGTTCACGCAAGTGTCAATTATGGCTCCGCCTGAAGAAAGAAAATGGAGCAATTAAAGCTTGATTATGCCTTCGCATGTGGCCAACTCACACTCACGCTCACAAAGGAGCCCGCTGAAGGCCAAAAGTGACGCCCAGACGATTACACGCAGATGAAGCAACAAACAAACTCCACTCGAGCACCTGATGTCATTCACGAGGCCAAGACCCCTTCGATGGCACGCATCCAACATACAAATAGTATGCACAGTAAATAGTCGGCTTTAGAAAACTAGCTTACGTAATCTGTCATATGTTTTTATACACGACAGGACTATTTTTCTTGATGAAAAGCAATTGGCAAAATGTCTAGTGGCTTTTTTTGGGGGGCGGCGGGTGCTGGAATGGATTTATGGTATTTGGATTTCTGTTAGTGGGGAAAATGTATTTGCTTTGAGTAGATTGAGTTTAGAGCGGAACAAATAAAACTCATAAGCCTAGATTGTCACGTTTGCGAGGTGGTGGTGGACCCCAAAAAGCAGGCAGGAGGGAGGAGCAGGGTAAACTTGATGAATTGTATTTAATAAAACACAGAAAAGACTAAATCCAAAACAAAGTGCTAACAACCAAAACGAATCCAAAGTATCAAACAAAACCATGACTGAAGCTCAAAAAACTAGAACAGAAACATGACAGTAGCGAAGAGCAACAATGACCCGACAATGAGTAGTCGGACTGGGAGTCCTTTTACAGCACTAATGACATAATGACCAACAGGTGTGCAGCTGCAGGGAGAACCCTACGGTGCCACCTGTTGGTCACAAACAGAATCATGACAAAGGGGCCACTTGTAGGGCCACATTATTTTTTCTCACGGAGTGTGCATGCATTTTTTTAATGGCAATACTGCATATATATATATATATATATATATATATATATATATATATATATATATATATATATATATGTGTGTATATATATATATGTGTGTGTGCAGTATTGCATATATATATATATATATATATATATATATATATATATATATATATATATATATATATATATATATGGGGGGGGGTTTCATCGCAATACATGATCTATTTTAGTAAGTTCACGTTGCACATGTTGTCGTTGACTGTACCCAAGCTTATGTGCACCACTAAATGTACACGTGTCGTCGGTGCAGCGGTGAAATTTGGCCGCATGTCCAAGAAGCAGCGCGACAGCCTGTACGCCGAGGTCCAGAAGCACCAGCAGTCGCAGGAGTGCGCCAGCATGGCAGCCCGGGAAGAGAGCGGCGACCCGGCCGACCACAGCCGCACCTACAGAAGAGTGTCCAGCACCACGCTCAGCGATCTGGACGACTTCACCACGTTGCCCGACGGCCTGCTCTTCGACCTGCCGCTGACCCCCGAGGACGGGGGCTGGGAGTACGGCAACCTGGACATGCTGGCCGGCAGCGCCGGCAGCAGCTCATCCTCTCAAAGCTCGCCGGAACAGACCAACTTGGACTTTACGGAGGGCAACCACGGCATCAAGCACGAGTACCAGCTGTTGCACGACTCCGGGCTCTTCTCGCACGCCATCCTCAACCCGCTGCCTGAAGGATGCTCCCTCCTTGAACTCGGTACGGCTCGATTTTTCTTACCTGTGAACGTAAAGATCAATCCCGAGCGTGACAATAACCTAACGTTCTCTCCACTCAGAGCACATAACTCAGTGTGTGGTCAAGTCCCATATCGAGACGAGTCAGTACAGTACAGAAGAGCTGAAGAGAATGGCGTGGTCCACGTATAGCATGGAAGAGACTCGAATGTACCAAACTAAGGTATGTCCCATCAGGGGTGACCCCTTTTTTTTTTTTTTTTTTAATTAAAGAGATGCCGCGGGAACCACGTTGGTGACCCCTTGGTCTACCGCAGAACAGATTTCACTCACATACCACAACAGCACGTTTTACAATTGCCAACACAAGGCATCAATTTGAGCTCATTTAACGTAGCCTACCACCGCTAATTAGAACGTATTGTGATGACATAGCCGCCGGTGCACTTCTAACGGCTCGGGTGCCCAAACAGTCACAAAGATTGAACATGTGATAAACATACTTCAAAGGTGGCAACTTCTGCCCAGAGAGCACAACAGTCAACTCTTCGCTCCCACGTCGACCAACAGGCCCCTAGGCGTCCGCTCTTCAAAGCCACACACACTCAAAGTCACAGATAATATCGTGTGGAATGTGAAGATGGCGACCCCAAGTGGACAAGAGTAATATCTGCACATTTTATTGTGTAAGAATGCAAAATGATTTGCATCTGAGTCGTCGATTTTTTTTCTTTTTCTATTGTAAATATGATAAAAAATACAAGTAAACAATTTGAGAGGCAAGTTTAGCAGCAGTTTATTTGTAACTTTGTCACATACTGTGTCTTCGAATTCCATTTTTCTTTGAACACAGTCTTGAGGCTACTCGTTCTTGTTGAATATGTTTGACAAATAAGCCACCAAATCCAAATAGAACGCAAAACACGCAAGATTATGATCATCTTCTTTTTTTTTTTTTTTTAAGAATCCAAGCAAAAACAAAAACAACTAAAAAAAAGATGTGCCTTGTTCCGGCGGATGCATTTTCCTCAAATAATTGCCCCTAACCACAAATAAACATCTCAAAATATTTGTGGGTTAATCAATCAAGCACGCACGCTATGTAGGTCAGTATGTCTTTGGTGTTGGAAAACTATTAATAGCGTAAACCAGATGAGCGCTGAACAACTTGCATTATTGTTCTCTCTGACTAATTGCATTCTGTATGGTGTGGGGTGTTTTTCTTTTTCTTTTTCTTCTTCTGTCAGTCCGCTGAGGCGATGTGGCAACAGTGCGCCATTCACATCACCAACGCCATCCAGTACGTGGTGGAGTTTGCCAAGCGCATCTCCGGCTTTATGGACCTGTGTCAGAACGATCAGATTATCCTCCTCAAAGCAGGTCAGTAAGCCTTTAAAATACAGTCCGGTCAATGCCAGTTCAAACCTTCAACTGACTGCAACACGAACACACACACACGGAGCAGCGGTGCGTACGGACGGCTCTACCGGTCGACCGGCCTCAGTGCCGTTCCACATGTTCTGGCACAACATGGCACTCCATCCAAAGACAAACAAACAAACACAAAAAAAAAAAAAAAAATCAGGTTGTGTTTTGGTCCAGTGCAGCTGGGAGCTGTTGTCGCAAGGAAATGGGGCCTCTGGGGAATATGGCTCCCCTGCTGTGTGTGTTTATGACTTTGCTGCCTCTTCGTTGTAATAGCTATCCTTATTGTCACATGAAAGTGCACGCGCGCTACATTCGCCCCAAGGTGCCGCCGACTTCACGGAGCTCGACAATCACAAGGATGCGGCGTGACTAAGAAAAGCGCCAGCGTCTGTCCTCCGTTTGAAGAACGGCGGCTCTTGTTTGGACGGCGCCGCAATTATTGCGCTGACAGCCATGCTGTGGAGAATCTGCCATTTGGAAATGAGCAACAAGTTAACGTTATGGGCTCATCAGACGTGATCGAGTCCTATCAGAGGAGCGTTGGTGACTTAGCCCGGCGCAACTTTAGATTCGCCGGTGACAGCTTAGCTGATGTTGAAAGTCGAACTTGGAATAAAACTACAGTCGTTAACTCAGCTATTTGCCGATTAACCTTCGATTCGTGGCGGAGCGCGATCCCTATCCCGTCCATCCATCCACTGTCTGAACCACTTGTCCTCACAAATAGATTCCTGACCTTGATTGCAAATTTATTTCTCTTCTATCCGCAGGTTGCATGGATGTCCTTCTGATCCGAATGTGTCGAGCCTATAACCCCATCAATAACACCTTCCTCTTTGACGGAAGGTTCGCCCCTGCTCACTTCTTTAAGGCACTTGGTGAGTGACGCCCTCGCGCTCCGTCTTCTCACACCTTCCCCCTCGCACTTTTTCCCTCCGTACACCCGTGACACCGCTATATTTTCCCCCCTTCCGCCAGGCTGCGATGACCTCGTGACGGCCGTGTTCGACTTGGCCAAAAGCCTGAGTCGTATCCAGATGTCTGAGGAGGAAATGGCCCTCTTCACTGCCGCTGTGCTGCTCTCACCAGGTGACAAATAAACGCTGGGGACGTTTTATTAATTAACACGGAGCAAAAATGTATAAAGCTCATAACATCATGCTTGGTGTGTGTGTGTGGGGGGGAGTAGCGTGCGTGTATTTGTATAGACAGGTATATAATTTTAAAATAGATATTTTAATTATTATTATTTATTTTATATATAATAATTTTATTTATAATTTTTAAAAATATATATATATATATATTTTTTTTTAAATCTTATATATAAGATTTAAAATATATAATATAATATATAAAATATTTAAATGTACTTGACGATCATACCCGCTCTTGGCACTCAACGGTTGGATTCCAGTTAAGGAAGCAACTGTATGAACGCTATTTTTATAGTTGCTCTATTTTTATTGTCGGCCTCTTTTTCTTAGACCGACCGTGGCTGACAGATGTGCAACAGATCCAGAAGCTTCAGGAGAAGGTCTACGTCGCCCTCAAGCGCTGCTTACAAAAAGGCGGCGCATCGGAAGAGAAACTCGCCAAGGTGCGGCTGCATTTTTGGCCACCGTGAGCCGCGCACGGCCCAATCTGGCCGGTATGTTTTCTGATTGACGTCCTTCCCCTCCAGATGGTGTCCAAACTTCCCATCATGAAGTCCATTTGCAAGCTCCACATTGACAAACTGGAGTTCTTCCGTCTGGTCCACCCCGAGACGGCGTACACCTTCCCGCCACTCTACCGGGAGGTGTTTGGCAGTGAAATGACTTTCCCAGACTCCACAGAGGGCTAAGCAATGTCACGCACTTTAGGACAGAAAAAAACAAACCAACAACCCCCCAAAAAACGAAACAAAACAGAGATTCTTCAACCAAGACTGTGTGAGGGAGCAAAAGAGCCAGAGAGAGAGTTTAAACCACGTGGCACCAAGCAGCCACTCAATGACAATCCTGCACGCTCCACTTTAGGATACACTCCTCTCACCTCGGAAACTCCCGACCTGACCCACACTTGCCCCTTCTGGCGCCGCGCCCGAGCGTGCCTGGTACCTCTCTTTTGAAGGGAGCTCCGAGAAAGGATTAAAGAGTGGCCTAGACAATTTCTATTCTCCAAAATTATTTTTCTAAGTCCTTCAAGTAGATGTCGTTTCGACAAACAGTTCTTACAGCTCCAGTAAACTCTGGTTGAATGTAAACCCCCCTCCCCCCACCCTCCCGACTCACCCGCCCTGTGCCCCTTTAAAGCGTTCAGCACAGCCTCAAGGCCTGATTCCGAATGTACATACTGAATGAGAGTGAGAACGGACCTCACTTACCTCGCGGATTTTATTCTTTTTTTTCTTCAGTCGCCATTCTCGTAGCAATCAACCACTTTTCACTCCGCATCAGTTGTCACTTTTTTTTTTTTTTTTGCAGGGTTTTCAGCGTGCGGACAAAGCGTTCATAGGGACCATGATCAAACTCACAACCGTTTTTTTTTTCTCTTTTACAAGCGCTTATGCAGGTATTGGGGGGGTGGGGGGTTGTTTTTTTTTTCCTAGCGTACCCTCAGACACAGATGTAAATGGGCTCTTTTCGATGCAATCATTACCTCAGTCCCATGCATCCTTCCCCTTTGCATATGCCACTAAGAGGAAAGTCAAAATTGAGATTGTGCGCATCACAGGTTCCATTTTATATCGAGATATCACGCACCTATATGGCGCTTGTGTCACACACATAAAGGCTGCCTTTGTTTTCGCTCTTGAGAAAATACCAATGGAAAATTACAATAACGGACTCTGAAACAAAAATAGGGCTGCCTGATCTGTGGCGCTATGGCGATCCGATATACACACACACACATACACTCACATATACACACATGGAGGGCGAGAGGAAGGAGGGACACACGCCAGAGCCACCGCTGCTCGGTTTAGCACGCGCGAAAGAAATCCACTAACTTGTTCGGCAAAAGTCATACAATGTAACATGATTGTTTGGGGGACTTGCAAAACACCACAAAGCACATCCATCCACATTCTGAACCACTTGTCCTTACTACGGTCGTGCACGGACAGATTGGTACAGAACAACACAAACGTTGATGCAGTTAAAACACGCACGCGACACACAACAAACACGGTTGTAGCATAAAATGTGTATCATTAAAGCACATTTGCAGTACAATGTGAATGGAAATTTTAATGTATTGCTGACTTTAATGATGATGGCTGTCCGTAATTTCTAAGGGGAAAAAAACCCTTTCCACATCCTTTTGGATTCATATTTTGTTGTTTCTTTAAAAAAGAAAAATGCTTAGTTTGCGAGAACCCATTGTAATATCGTTAATGCGTCATTGAGATATCCAGCAAAAATCGAAATATTAAAAGTTTGTCCAAATCGCACAGCCCTTTATTTGGGTCTTTCCAAAAAGCAACCGAAAATTTCCACCATTGATTCCATTGCACCTCGGCCCCGTGTTAACCCCGACAGCTGAAAAATGACCAGAGCGGGTATTTGTCATGATGTGCTCTATGACCATAGCGTGTTTTGATTTGAGGGGGCGAAGCCAAAGCATAGAGAGTGGACAGATGGGCCGCCGCTTTATGTAAGCTCCTTAGACGTTGGTTAGAGGGGATTTATTATCTACGCCAACTCTCACTACCGTGGAGCCTGACTCCAAATTCGAACACGCTCCCTTCCCTGGTGCCGGTTGACTTACATGGTCAATCCGTTTTTTTACCTCCCCGTGATACATAAACTCAATTAATTTGTAAACTAAGCACATAAGCTGCAAAATACATATACGTGGAGGGAGTTTCCGCAGACACACACACAAAAAAAAGGATTCAAACTTAATTGAGATTTTGAGGCACATTTTTAATCGCCAAACTTTTTGTTCGACTTCAGACAGAAGTCGTCCCAACCCGCTCGTCCCTCTCATCTTCGGACCCTTTACTACCTCATTTCCTCTCACACGTTCATACTGAAAAGCTTTCAGCATGATAGCTAGTACTCACTAAATTTTTTTTTTTTTTTATAGAAGCTTGAGGGTGAAATTTCAGGAAAAACCTAAAATGAACTATAACCTCAACAGGGGAACTTAATTTGACCTTCCGCAAAAGCACCGCCAGCTCTTCAACGGTTGAATTATTTTTGCAGAATTTATCCTGAGCTAAGAACAACCAACGATAGTCCTTGACGCACATGTCACTCACCAAGACAGGCCCCGCCTTTTAAAGCAACACAGATACCACACTGTAGAATCGAAGTATGGGGACTATAAAAAAATAATACTTGTCCCTCACATGCATATTGTGTATTGTTATTGGTTAATCATGTGAAATCAACTGTTCACTGATTTATCGATGGGCTAATCGGTAGAATTGATTGTAAAAATATTAAATAATATAGAGCAAACATCAGCTCCTTGTCAGAGAAGAAAAGGGTGTGGACAAAGTACTTCGACATTGAACAATGGAACATTCAAAAGTTTAAAGAAGGTCAGATTAAGTTCACTTATTAACATTGTAATGCAGTTTAGATTTGTCTTACAATTTTACCCAAACACCCGATACCCCAAAATCTTTGTCATTACCGTACATGGCAAATGTGTGGACAATATACGACGTTTGAAATCCTGTCATTGAAAGTGAAAAATCACAAACGACAATCGTACATCGGATGTGAAATATTTAGATCTCAAGCAGCAGTAAAAATCAGATGCCGTCCTAGCCGCGGCACAGTGGGATTGTGCAATTGGGCCTTTGTTGCCATTAAGTAGCATAGATTTTTTTTTCTTTTTTGGAAAAAAAAAGTTCTTTTGTTTCTAATATGACAAATTCAGAGCCAACTCATGTGCAGGGTTGGCTGGATTGTAACAAGGTGCAATACTTTGTCGTAGAATGTTAATTTGCGTTTCAACCCCCCCCCCCCGCCCCAAAAATAAATCCCTCCATCTCAATCTTAGCGGGATGAAAAATTCCCGGTTGAAGTTCCTCAGGGTGATCGCTCAGCTCTCTGTCCTGTCCTGCCGTGTGTCCAAGGCACCTCGCACCAACAAACTGTAGACGACCTCTGAACCTTGCTCACTGTGTACAGTTCATGTTCTTGTGAATGTCGGAATACAGAAAGTATCAAAGATTTGAACCCCTTTGATTATTGTCGTCATTGAGACGCGTTGTTTTGGCGTCATAGATTAAATAGGATATTGATACAAGTCAAGAAAAATGTAAAAAGAATTAAAAAAAGAGGGAGAAAAGTAAAATGCTTATAAAATATGAATTATAATCTCTCATCCTTGTCTTGGTTTTGACGTGATCTTCAATTTTGTCCTGATATGTACCGTCATATTTTCCTCATCAGTTTAGTGTCTTTTTCATCTTTGAGAGAGATGTAATTTTATTTTTTTTAAAGAGCATTTTAAAATATGTATGTCTCCCTCAACTTTTTTTGTCATGATCCTTCTGTGTATAATATTGTCGATTTTAAGATTATTATTATTATTGAATCATGATAGATTTAAATAAAGTAATTTATGTCATGTCATGGATAAAAGAGCCAGAACGGTTATTAACACGAAAGTGTTATTGCACAATGGTGATATACTTTGTGGGTTTAAGAATGTAATAAAAATCTTTTTACAATTAAGGACACCGGTGCAGTGATTGATCATTGTTCATTGAAATGAATAGAGATGATGATAATCCGTTCCATCTGTTTATAAGAAGCAAATCACTACTCTGTGATATTGTACTGATACTTCACAAAAATGTACAGTTTTAAGATAAATGAGCAGTATGTAAAATGGTTGTGCAACGTAATTGATTGCATCAGTTTCTGGTGTGAGTGACATGGCCACCAGAGGCCAGTCTAACAGTCATACAGACTTAAACGAAGAAGAATTTAACAACTACTGCAAGTGACTCAGTTCACTGCAGTAAGTCTTTTTTTTTTGCCTGTTAGTATTGTTAGATTGTCTGTCTACATGTGTTGTTCCACTGTTAGTGTTGAAATATCCGTTGCTGCAAAACTGATTCATTAGCCCGTCTATGGCGTTTTGCATTGTTAGCATTAAGCTAATGGACTTTCCTAAGGAAAAGCTATGTGGCTGTTTTAAATACACAATATGTAATTATCTTTGTTTGATGTTTATTCTCACGCTGCAGTTCAGCTGGAAATGGTAATACAGTAAATAGTTTGCAGCCAAAAATTGGCCAAACGATCAGATCGCAAAGTCGCTCGTATCTCAAAGCACAGCTGTTCATAATTTGTACGTGAAAATGTTCATGTCCCCTCCCAAAGGGAAATTGAACTGACGTTTTTGCCACGCAATGTTTTCTTTACTCGGGTCATGAAATGCAGGTAGCAGATTCAATAAATATAATACATTTGTGAAACGTTAATGACATGTTTTGCATGTAGGATATCGCAGTTTGCTTGGTTTCGTGATACAGCTTTGTGAAAAAAATGGAGACCAGCGCAAAATTATCACTTCCTCTGAATATGACATTCGTAGGTGTATCTGTTAAGAAACAGTGTTTTATATTCTCATTTCTGTAATGTTGTGATATGTTGTTTATGATAGAAATGTGTCATTGGGACGTAATATTCATTTGTTTTGAGCGGATCTGGCAACCTAGATGCGGCGCTATATCCGGTCTGCACTCGGCGCGAAATGTCTTCCTGTTTAGTGGTGATGAGAAGCGGCTGCTCTCTGTGCAGTCGGCAAATAAACATGCCACGAGTTTGAGTTCAGCAAGAAAATTCACCTCTCGTCGTTATTCTCCCAAATACACTCCGAACGAAGCGCACATCTCAACAGGTTATGGGCCCAGGAGACGCAGGTGACGTTTGGGAGATAAAATAGAAGCCAGTGAGTCCAACTGTACAGGGGCGGTGAGCTAACGTGGCTATCGCTAACCGGCTAAAAGAGCGGAGTAACGTTACAGCAAAATGGATCGAGATCGAGGAGCGGCAAGCAGGCCACTCCGACTGGCATTCGACGGAGATGAAGCTAAGTACGAAATATGGGAAACAAAAATGCTCGGACATTTTCATTTATTGGGACTGAAGAAGACCGTGCTCGGAGAGCCGGTGACAAGTCCCGAAAGAGCGACTGACGCACAGAAAAATGCCGACGCGTATGCTGAATTAATCCAAATGTTAGATGACAAAAGCCTCTCTCTAATTATGAGGGATGCGCCCGATGATGGAAGAAAGTCTCTGAAGATATTAAGAGAGTATTATGCCGGAAGAGGAACACCACGGATAATAAATCTGTACACCACGCTCACGTCGCTTCAAAAGGGGAACGATGAAAGTGTTACAGATTATATTATCAGAGCTGAGACCGCCATCACAGCACTGCGGAATGCAGGTGAGACTATGGGAGATGGACTACTTGTTGCCATGGTATTAAAAGGACTTCCAGAGAGTTTTAAACCATTCGCAATACATGTGGCACATTCAGACGATCAAATCAAGTTTGCAGATTTCAAGACTAAACTACGAAGTTATGAAGCAACCGAGAACTTAAACACTGAGCCAGGTGACAGTGTGATGAAGACAAAGGCCCAGGGTCGAAATGGACGACGACCAACAAAGACCAACACCCATGAATGGATCAAAGATGACACCGATATGGTGTGTTTCAAGTGTGGGATCAAAGGCCACAGAGCAAAAGAATGTCGACAGAAAACTTGGTGCAGTCGTTGTAAAAGCGACACACACAAAGACGCCACATGTAGGCGCAAGAACAAGGACAATAAGAACAGACGAGATGATGCCAGTAAAGTTTCAGAAAGTGGTGAAATCGACAACGTGTTCAAGATGAGGAACGGCGAGACCGGGTGCAGGGAGCGGTCGGACGCCGGCATCCGGGAGAGAGGGCTGATGGTGGACACGGGGGCCACTTCTCACATCATCACAGACGTGACCATGTTTAAAGATTTCGACAGCACGTTCAGGCCGGAAAAACACAGTGTGGAGCTCGCGGACGGCACACGATGCAGCGGGTCGCACAGAGGAGGGGACTGCTGAGGTTTCTCTGATAGACAGCAAAGGACTGAGACACAAAGCGACACTGAGAGATGCTCTATACATCCCTTCATATCCCCAAGATATTTTCTCTGTGAAGAAGGCGACCACCAGCGGAGCTACAGTTGTATTTAAAGAAGGCAAAGACGAACTGATTACCAAAGGAGGTACCAAATATGATATTCATGTGTATGACGAGTTGTTTTACTTGCACACTGAGAGTGAGCCTAATGACAAATGTAATACATGTCATGACATTCAGAAATGGCACGAGATATTAGGCCACTGCAATTATGATGATATCCTTAAATTGCAGAATGTGGTTGATGGCATGCAGATTAAGGGTAAAGCATGTAAACCTGAACAAGAGTGTGAGGTGTGTATTCAGGGAAAGTTCACTCAGAGTAGGAACAGGAACCCTGATACCAGAGCTAAGGCTCCCCTAGAGCTGGTACACACTGACCTTGCGGGTCCTATGAACACTGAATCTATTGATGGTCACAAATATGCAATATCATTCACCGATGATTACTCGGGTTCAATGTCTGTTTATTTTCTAAAGAAGAAAAGTGACACGGTACAAGCGACAGGGAAGTTTCTTGCAGATGTATCCCCATATGGGAATGTGAAACGTATGAGGTCAGATGGAGGAACCGAGTACAAAAGTAATGATTTCCAAACATTGATGAGGGAAAACAAAATCAGACATGAGACGTCAGCTCCCTATTCACCCCACCAGAATGGGACAGCGGAGAGGGGCTGGCGAACTCTTTTTGAGATGGGAAGATGTATGCTAGTTGAAAGCAAGCTACCAAAAAAGCTTTGGAACTATGCAGTACAAATGGCAGCGCATGTACGCAACAGATGCTTTAGCAGGCGTACAGGGAAGACCCCCTATCAGATGTTAACCGGAAAGAAACCTAATGTATCCAAACTGCAAAAATTTGGGTCTACATGTTACACATACAAACATAACAAAGGAAAGATGGATACTAAAGGTGACCAAGGACTTTTTGTGGGGTATGATAAATACAGCCCAGCCTACCTGGTATATAATCCAGACACAAACGGAGTATCAAAACACAGGCTTGTGAAATTTACGAACAAGGCAGCTGTTGAGAAACACACACAGACAAATGAGACAGATCCAAATACAGATTATGACATGAGGCAGCCTAGGACTAGTGAGCTCATTCAGGAGAACGATAAGAAACGAGAGACTACTCAAAAGCCAAGTGTACACAACAGGGACGTACAAAATGATAGTCCAGGTACAGAAATGGGGTTAAATGAGTATAGCCTCACACAACAGAGTGACACAAGAGATGAACCTGAAAGTAGAAGATATCCTACTAGAGAGAGGAGGAAACCCAGTCACTTAAATGATTTTGTGGATGAATATAGTGATAACGATGGGCTACACACCACAGTGGACTATTGCTATAGAGCAGTGTGTGGTGTTCCACAAACATATGCAGAAGCTATGAGGTCGACTAACTCTAAAGAATGGATAAAAGCTATGGATGAGGAGGTCCAGTCGTTAAATGACAATAACACATTTACCCAAGCAACCCTACCAGCGGGCAAGAAAACAGTGGGGGTAAATGGGTATACACTATCAAAAGTGATGTGGATGGAAAAGACAAGTACAAAGCCCGGTTTGTAGCGAAGGGCTACAGCCAGGAGAAGGACATAGACTATGGAGAGACGTTTTCACCAACTGCAAATCTAACAAGTGTAAGAGTGGTGCTACAAAAAGCAGCTCAGGAGAATTTACTCCTCCACCAAATGGACGTGAGAACAGCGTACCTACACGCACCCTTGGACTATGACATTTACATTAACCCTCCAGAAGGTTATGAAGAGAAAGATGATGGACTAGTGTACAAACTAGAAAAATCGCTTTATGGTCTCAAACAATCTGGTCGCAACTGGAATAGAGTTCTACATGACTATTTTAACATATAATGAGTACAAGCAAAATCCAGCCGACCATTGTATCTATACCAAAGAGTCAAAAAGTGACAAGGTGATCATTATCATATGGGTCGACGATTTGATTATTGCGGCCAGCGATGAAATGATTTTGAGAGATGTGAAAGAGATGCTCTCTGTAAAGTTCAAAATGAAAGATCTTGGCACACTCAAGCATTTTCTAGGTATCGATTTCAATCAGTCTGATGGATGTGTAAAAATGTCACAGGAGAAATACATTAACAAAATATTAGAGCGTTTCAATATGCAAGATTGTAAAGTACGAGAAACACCCTGTGAACAAAAGATGGAATATTCAAATGATGCATTGAAAATGAGTGATGTCAGAACCTACAGAGAAGCAGTAGGTAGTCTAATCTATCTAACTACTTGTACCAGGCCAGATTTAAGCTTTGTGGTAAGCAGGTTGTCACAGTATTTTGCTGAACCGACAGAGGAGCAGTGGGTCACTGTGAAACATGTATTAAGATACCTAAAAGGCACTTCTGACAAAGGTTTAAATTTCAAAAGAGATGACAATGAGGAGCTAGGTATTAAAGCCTACAGTGATGCAGACTGGGCATCTGACTCCAGTGACAGGCGCAGTACCACAGGATACTGTGTTAGTCTCAGTAAAAACAGCTCTTTAGTTTCCTGGAAGACTAAGAAGCAGCCTACAGTTGCACTTTCCACCTGTGAAGCGGAATATATGGCTCTAGCTTCAACAATACAAGAGTGCTTGTATCTCTAACAGTTACTAGAGGCGATTGACGACTACCAATACACAAAAACAACTGTGTACGAGGACAACCAGGGGACAATTGCCCTTGCTAAAAATCCTGTTCATAGACAGAGGTGTAAACATGTGGATATAAAGTACCACTTTATCAGGTCCACAGTTAATGAAGGTAAAATAAACTTGGTGTACTGTCCTACTGAAGTTATGGTTGCTGACATTATGACTAAGCCAGCCACCAAGTCAAAGTTGATTGAGTTTGCACCCATTGTTTTTGGGATTTAAAATGTGTAAGGCAGGGTCCACATTGTTTTCTATCTTGTTGTATTTAATTGTGTTTACATTACAGCAAACTGAGTATAAGTGGGGGTGTTAAGAAACAGTGTTTTATATTCTCATTTCTGTAATGTTGTGATATGTTGTTTATGATAGAAATGTGTCATTGGGACGTAATATTCATTTGTTTTGAGCGGATCTGGCAACCTAGATGCGGCGCTATATCCGGTCTGCACTCGGCGCGAAATGTCTTCCTGTTTAGTGGTGATGAGAAGCGGCTGCTCTCTGTGCAGTCGGCAAATAAACATGCCACGAGTTTGAGTTCAGCAAGAAAATTCACCTCTCGTCGTTATTCTCCCAAATACACTCCGAACGAAGCGCACATCTCAACAGTATCTATGAGTGAAAATTAATTTCATTCTATAATCTATTGACAGCGTAACTCGCATAATTCAAATACTGTACCAATACAATATTGACTTTGAACGTTAAATCTTACAAAAGTAGTGCATTTCTGACACCTTCTGGTCAACAGTAATATTGTTACAAATTTGGTTTATGAGACAGAATTTAAGCAAACTTTTCAGAGTCATTTTATTGGAACGCTGGAAAATTATGACCAACAGGAACAACAACATCAAAACAAGATTAGAAAAATAAATCTAAACGACGCAATGTTTCCAAGCCAAAGTTTTGGTTAGCAGGAAGGAATCTTTGGTCGTTGTAACTCAGTGGAGGCCCGCGCGAACCCCTGGCTCACCGGGCAACAAGTGATTTGTGCAGTGGTTTATTTAAGTTACTATTTTTCAAACAAGATAGTAACAACACATACTTTCGAGAAAAGATTCACCGTAATCTCCCATTACGTTTTAGACTTCATTTTAAGATAGTTCCATTTGTTTCCATTTTTAAATTCGTTTGAAGACACATCTTGATTCTTTGGCTTTGGACCCAACACAAGACTGAAATTTTTAGATTGTTTTCTGATGTCGACTGTATATATGTTAGTATCATTCATTTGTGTTTTAATTTATTGTTTTCATTTTTTTCTGTATTATTATTTTATGTTATTGTATATGTAAAGGGCTTTGTTACAGCTGCAGCTGTTGTGAAATGCGCTATATGAATAACGTTGTAGCGTATTAAATGTTTATATTAATGCCTCACCAGCGATTAATCTCACCGCACGTCACTGTAATTTGGCGCGAAAAGTTTTCTTGTTGTGTGAGTGAGGTAAATAATCATTTTCAGCCTATATGACAAGTGAAGTTTGTCTCTGACGACTGAGTAAAAAGTGTGCTTTAATGTACAGTAAAAGCAACGAGAACATCTGGCCTGGTGACCTAACCTGCACCTCCAATCGCAACCACACGGTGGTGGTAGACACCAATGCAAGAGTTCTCACCCCACCCCCCAGCACACATTGAAACTCGCCCCAGAATCATTTCATTCCCCCCCACAGATTTGTTTGTGTGAATACGTGGAAACTCGCCACAATTCACCACTCCACTAAGTTACACTTCGGGAACAGCCTAGCCGGTGTATGTCCGGTGACAGTGGGACAACTCCCCCGCGGACGTGGACGTGGTCAGTCGGCGTGTCCCGACCCAGTTGACGGACATCTGTGCAATCCTATGATACCACCGAATCATTTCCACTCGTTTTGCCCCCAACGCTGCGCGGCCAACTTGGGACACTTTCACGCCACGAAAACGCCGTGAAGTTGAAGACACTGCCAAAATGTCCGTGGCAGGCTTGAAGAAGCAGTTTTATAAAGCGAGTCAGGTTTGTGCAACTTTTCTTCTTCAGCCCAGTTCACCACCACCACCACCCCGCTTGGGTTCGGCTAGCTAACAAACTCTCGTAGTTAGCTTCCTTTAGCGTTCAAGCTAACGCGATTGAGTTTCTGCTAATGCTAATGAACTGTTCACCTCTGTTTACTTCTTGGTGCACTAACACGAAAAAAAGCAAATGTTGCATTTCCCGATGCGTTTGGTGTTTTTGTGTTTCGTGTGTTTCGTCTCCTCCTCCCCACCCCCAAGCTAATTAAAGTGGAGGTGAATCTTCCAGGCGTTTCGTTCCCTTTGAATTTGTATTTACCAAAGTTCACCGACGATCGTTCTTTCAGCCTCCCGGTGAGTCACGGCCGAGAAGCAAACAACTTTTGAATGTATTTGGAAATGTGTCAACTTTCTGGAAGACCCGGTGACCTCTTTTCCACTCCAGCTGTGTTGTTAGCCTTTTTCTTTTGTTATTTAAATCCAGGAGTTCCACAAATCACCCATGACATAGATTGTGAACCCCCACTGTTGTCTTTGGCCACACAATTGATGAGAATTAATCGTAAACGTGGGCCTTCTAATCCTACTTCTACTCAACCCGGGCAAGGATTCTGAAAAAGAATGTCTTTTTCTTCACCACCCCTGCTGATCTAAGCAGGAAAGACATTTGGTTTCTGCCTCGGGCTTCCTGTCAGGAACACAGACAGATCCCTGACGGTTAGAACGTGTTGCAATGTCAGACGAGCTTGTGTATAAACACCAGAAGTGGATGGTGGAGCTGCGAACCGACGCAATGGTTCTTTTTACACTTTAAAACAAATACAGGCAATGTATCTTAAATTTACACCAAAAGGTAGAATATCAATGTCAGCGGTGTACTGTGTATTTTGCTGTATTGTGTAGTTTTGATGGCTTCTATAATTGCGATGTGATAATGGTGGGATTCAGTTGGGTAAATCGCCACGAAAGGCCCAAATGTGCAGCCCAACACCGTTAAACGCATCGAGATAAGCGCTACTTTCCCCCTTTTTTATTATTATTAGTTGGGCTGCACCGCCTTTGTTTTCCCTCTTCTCAATAACAGTTGACACAGCTCGGATTTTCCTCACTGGAGGCATACAGGAAGCGGGACTGGATATCAGTGCCCAGCAGTGCGCATATCCTTGTTTATCTCCTCTCCTTTTCTCGCCTGCTTTTACATCATCATTAACTCCAAAATCATTGAACCTTAAAGGCCAGACAAACAAAAATCACGTTTGACAGCTAGAATGGCCAGAAGGTAAAAGTTGCATTTTATGGCATTGAGCTCCTCGACAGTTCCAGTGAAACCTCGAAGGCAGTCTGTTGATGTGAGAGATGATCATCGGGTGACCTCCGGGAATGTATCCAGTTTCGCTTAATTGGACCAAAAATTGTTAATTATTCACCACAAAAGTATAACTTCACTCATCTATCTATGCCGGCGACATATAGTGAAAGGCAGAGTAACTAAATGCTTGTCAACGAGGATTGCCGAGGGCAATTACGCAAAAAAAAATGATCAGGATTATTATTTTGATTGATATTGACGATATTGTTCATTATTCATTGATTGTCCAACCTGGAACATATCAGTTCAGGGACAGGAAGTGAAACTCCGCTCCAACCACACACCTATTCTGTAAACAAATACAGTGCAGCCAAGCTTTTGACCTTTAAACATCATGGAGAGCAAAATACTTACCACCAGTTTGGTAAACGGCCACTATTCACCAAGGGTGGGGGGACCGAGCCCTGTACCAAATCACTCACAGGGCAACTCCTGTAGTCCTTGGGGCTAACTGGTGCCCGTGGGCGCCAAGTCGGTGACCCTGGATTTCGTGTCTAATCATTAAAAAGTTATTGGATCCTCTACAGCTTATTTGGAGAAACTGTTAAGACGAACTAAAAAAAAATGGTGGCTGTGGAATATGATAAGTTTGCTGTATAGAGTCCTACAGCTTGGGTTATTTTTTATTTTTTCTTTGTCTCAGTTAGGCAGGGACGGTTGACACACTCATGTGGATTGTAGGTTTTGCTAGCCTTGCATGTTTCTTGGCCGCTGTGGTGGGCAAGTCTGGGTGGGAAAGGCTAAAAGTCACTGCTTTTTCGGACACATTTCATTTTTTCCGTCACAGCCTTGAGATTTTGCGTGTGACTTGTCTAAATTTGTGCTTCCTTGCCTGTTTGTAAAATTCAAAATGTGTCCCAACATTTAGCTTTGAATTATGTTTATTTGTCCCCAAATGATTCTATTTTGCTCGGGGCATAATATACATTTTCCTCTGCCAAGGAAAATGAAACAAGATTTTTTTTTTCCCTGCCGTTTAATGAGAATCAATTGATTTTGAGTCTGGTTTGCATTTACATTTTCAAATGACATACATCCAACGCGGAGGGTGAGCGGCTGCTTTCAATGACGTTACCGCAAGTATTATGTTGTTGCATTTAATTTAAAAATTTTTTAATGTGGGAACTTGACCACTATGTATTTCCTGACAGCATATCATTGACATGATGCATTAAATAATTCATAAAAAGTTCACTTGATCTTCTAGAATCGAACGAGGGGTTTAGTTCGTGAATCTTAACTCATAAATACAACTTGTAGTAAATGCGCGGACTCTTTGTTGATCTGATTGATGCGTCGATGCTACGCTCGGATGGGCAACGATCCAATTTGTATCTGACTTTTTTTTATCCATATTTGGAAGCGGCCCGATTCCAATCTGAGGCTATCTGATTCAATGACACATATGCAAAGTGTGCCTCTCTGGAGTCAAAGAAAAAAAGAAAAAGCAAAAGCAAAGTCCCTTGAACCGTCATATAAATCCAGCCGTTCGAGTTCCCTTCTAATAGATAAGCAAACTTGAACCCGGAGACCTCCGGAGACACAAATCTTGATTTCTGTGATGTCGAGTCAGCAAAGACTATCTCGTGACGTGACTGCCTCAAGGCTGCGTTTCAACCTTAGCCTTATTCCCCCCGCCCCCCCCCAAAAAATGTAATTCCAGCCATGACAAAAGGATTTCAAGCCTTACCAATAATTCAAACTATTTTTGGTTCCATCATTCTCATGTGACATTTGCCAGATCTAATAAGTACTCACTTTTTTTTGTCGTTGATACTGAAACCTGAAACAGATTGCTGGCTAAAGTATGAGCATGACATAAAGGTAAAAAAAAAAAACTAGTGTATTTATTATGCTTATAAAGTGGGTCACACAGTTATATTGCAACCCAGGGCTGTAAATCATCGCCGTTTTCTAAGTTGGTGTTTATTGCCAACGGATCCGGGAGGAACTTAAAACAGAATGGGACAGATGTACAAAGTCGCCGAGCCCGAAGTCAACAAGACTGAAGCAATTAGTCCTTGCACCAAAACAATACAGTCAAGCAAATGGCGGTGTTCAGCTGCGGAGCAGGCGTGTGGATGTGTCTTGTGTCTATTAGAACCTTATGGGCCTCATGAAATGAGCTCACCCTTTATACTCCCTCCCTCCCCTTTTCACCCCCCTGGCTCTTTGTCTTCCTCCTCTCTGCCGCTAGATGGTGAGTGAGAAAGTTGGCGGCGCTGAAGGAACCAAACTTGATGACGACTTCAGAGATCTGGAGCGGGTAAGGCAACAGATTCGTTTTCAAAATGAACAAAGAGAGAGCCAACAATAGCACAAAAAAAAAAAAAAAAGGTTTTCTTAGTCAATAAAGCGGACACGAGTCGGTCAACACACGTCACACCCTTCGCGAGAGTGAAAAGGACCCTGAAAGAAAATCTCGGCCCACATAAGTGCATAGATGGGATTGTTATTGTTATTCTTTTTTTTTTTTTTTTTTTTTTAAGAATGACTACTTTGCAGATTGAAATGAACAGCAGCGGATTAAGCCAACCATCAATTTAGAAAATCTTGTTTATTCCTCCTCATTTTTATTTTTTTTTAATACGGGGTAAATTCCTGGAATTTTATTTGCTGTGTCTTTGTAGAAAGTGGACGTGACCAGTAAGGCTGTCGCAGATATGATCTCCAAAACATCCGAATATCTCCAGCCCAACCCCGGTGAGAAAGAGGAGGATGGGGGGGCGCGTTTGCATATTTACAATATTATATTGCAAGATTTTGGAAGCGTTTCATCAGCGTCCTTCTCTCTGCCCTGCCGCAGCATCGAGGGCCAAACTATCCATGTTGAACACCATGTCGAAAATCCGCGGTCAGGTGAAGAACCCCGGCTACCCCCAGGCCGAGGGGCTTCTGGGAGAATGCATGACCAAGTATGGAAGGGAACTGGGAGAGGAGACTAACTTTGGTAAGTAGGAGAACCATGTCGTGCCGCAAAATTGAATCTTTATCCTGTCATATTATTCACTCGGATAATAACGTATACCAGCAAATCAGGCGACCGTCCGATACACAAAGGTGCTTGTCATTCACAGGATTTTCCTGGACTTTCAAAAAAATATGTTTGAAACTTAAATTTCTCTGAGGCATGCTGGTGGAGAACGATACAATTTTTTTCTCTAAAATTGCCGAACATAAATTTTAGCATGTGGGTCTGAATCATTTCATCGGCGCTAAACAGCAGCAGCAAAATACACAATTTGCAAAGTGTGGCCAAAATGTCAACGCTTTATTGCGTCGTTGACATGTTCATGTCCGTCTCCAGGTGGCGCACTCGTGGAAGTCGGGGAAGCCATGAAGAGAATGGCGGAAGTCAAAGACTCGCTAGACATTGACGTCAAACAGAACTTCATCGACCCGTTGCAAGGCCTCTGCGACAAGGACCTCCGAGAAATTCAGGTTTTTTTACCCGACGTGACGCGCCGCATTTTGCGAGGGGGTGCGCTGTGGAGACATTCTGTGATTGCGTCGGTTCGCAGCACCACCTCAAGAAGCTGGAAGGTCGCCGCCTGGATTACGACTACAAAAAAAAGCGGCAGGGCAAAATTCCTGACGAGGACATCCGACAGGCCCTGGAGAAGTTTCACGAGTCGAAGGAAGTCGCGGAGACCAGCATGTATAACCTGCTGGAGACCGACGTGAGCACTCGCTTATTCACGTACTTAGCGTACAGTCGGACTAGCATCCATGACGTACTTTGGTCGGGACACCATGTTGTGTGTTTGTGAGTAGATTGAGCAGGTGAGCCAGCTCTCGTCTCTGGTGGAATCCCAGCTGCAGTATCACCGGCAAGCAGTCCAGGTCCTGGAGGAGCTATCTGACAAGCTCGGAGAAAGGTGTGCTAACATACCGCCTTGTGTATACAACTCGCACACACACGCGCATACACTGAGCTTCAGGAAAACATTATGGCTGCACTTAGCATTGATCTGGCAGTATCAATTCACACTTCAAAACGGGGAGTTGCTCGCTGTACATTATAGCGCACATTTTTAAACACATTCCATCTTTAAGGAGAACCTTGTTAAAGCACTCCTTAGCGCCTGCTCTCACAATTTCACCCGCAAACTTCTCCACTTAAGATGCTGTTGCTCAACTCCCAGTTGAAGTTCACATCTAAAACTCACATATAAGACAAAACAACAAGTAAATATTACATTTTTAAATAGCTAAATGGTCAACCAGACCGCAAAATGAAAGTCTGCTGGCTTTATGCTAGCATGTGATAGGAAAAGCTAGAGATAAGCTCATGGAAATTAGCACAGATGTTACTGTCATTATATACCTTCAAACTGACGAAAGGAGCACACTGAGCAGCAAGACATCCAAACAGACCATCCAAAAAAAAACGTATATATTCCATATATATTCCAGCCTTTTGGGGGACCTTCTCTGCATCTTCTTCTCTTCTTGCTCTCTTTTCTAGTAGAACTCAGCGCCGTCCGACATGTGGCATCACATGGTACAATGAAGGCACAACATGGACACATTGATATAATTGTAGCTATAGCGGTCATTTGATTGACTTGCGCGTCTTTTTGAACAGGATGACTGAGGCCCAGTCCCGGCCAAGACGCGAATACACGCCCAAGCCCAAACCTTTGTTTGACTTCGGAGAAGACAACCACTCCAACGGGGGCTACACCACCTCAATGGCCCCGCCGCCTTCTCGCAACTCAGGTGAGGCACTCATAAATTTGCTGAATTTCATTTGGAAGAGGACACACAACATGTCCGGCGATTCCGGGAAAACCGCCGCACAGATTTGAGGACACGTCTGTTTCTGTGAAACTGAGCCGATAAACATTCCAGCCATTTCCAACGTGATTGCACAAGACCTTCATGAGTCGGTGCAGCTCAGCACAGATATGTCACACACATCTGGCGTGTGCCTGTGTGCCTGTGTGTGTGTGTGTGTGTGTGTGTGTGTGTGTGTGTGTGTGTGTGTGTGTGTGTGTGTGTGTGTGTGTGTGTGTGTGTGTGTGTGTCTCTTTTGGCTGGCCATTGTCTGACTGACCTTGGTCCTCTTCCCCGTGACATCACCAGAACGATCAATTCACTCGGCCAGATTCTCTTTACGGAAGCAAACATTGCGTGAGTCAAAGTGGGCGGAGCATGAGTTTTTCCTGTGGTATTATGTGTTTGTTTTGGGTTGCTTTTTTTTTTTTTTTTTTTTTTGAGGGGTGCTTGGGGGTGAAGGTTGTGAAAAGCAGAAAGCAGAACACAAACTAAATTGTCGAGGAATTTCAACACATGCGTCTCATGGCTTCATGTTTTCATTGCTAACGTTGCACGTGGTGAAACGCATCCATATCCTGCGTTGTTAGCGGAAGCACATTTTTGTTTTGTTTTTTTCTTCAAAAAAGGAACTCAAATTGCCAAGATTTTAAATCATGTGGTGTTGAAACATATTTGTGCATTGCACTGCATCGTGTCAATCATCTTTATGATTTACCACCAAAGTGCACTTAACACGGTTTGCTCTTACCCCGCACGACGTGTGACATTTCGACATTCGCGAACCGTGACACTATTGTGTATGAATTATACGCTGCTTCTAATTTGCTCATGTTAACATTAGTATTTTTGAACTATTTTACATTTGAAAAGGGTCGAAGCTCACGTTTTCAATCTACTACAGTCTGAAATGTACATATCAATGAATGGTTGTATCTCAGGGGGATTCTAGGACTCGGGTAGCGACCAATCATGGCTCACCTCTTTTTCGAGTTTGCTCATGTGACATTTGCAAGCTTACAAAAAAGTCATAGAACATATTATTGGAAAGAAAATGTTTAACTTTACTTCTCTTTTAACTAACAGCAAGGGCAATGCCCCCCTCACATCCAAAGTCGTTTGGGGTACGCTCTATCTTACTCGTAGAAAATGGCTTTAATATCCCACAAATTCGACCACTATTCACTCCATGCAGGTTGGAAATTAATAATTGAAAGATTGTGCCCAAAAATTCCTCAAGTGTTTCACTTAACGTAGGCAGTTCCATTCGTGTCAGTGTCAAATACCTTTTCGGGACATAACAACAGGAGGAGTGATGAGCTCTTTGCGCCTCTCCAGCTCGACAGTGACGCCACACAAAGAATGAATTGTTCGATGACAATTGTGCAGTTTCTTTGTGCACAGAGCTCTCGCTGCTCCCAGATCAGATCAGTGACACGGGTAGTCGGAAGGCAGAGTTGTGGGGGGGAGAAGTAACCACACTCTGGACTTGTAGTGTACCTGTGGTGGTCAGATGGAAAAAATATATACACTGGTACCTCTACTTACGAAATTAATATGTTCTGGAATAAATTTCTTAACTAGAAAATGTAAGTAGTCTTGGCACCTGGCGTGTACCCACTAGAAAGCGGCATTTTCTCGGTCAGATTCTGAGTATTTCCCGCAGAAACGTGCACCAGTAGATCTTTAAAGGGTCTTGAGGGAATCTCGAAACAATGGAAAGGGTAACAAATTCACCGTGCCTGTTTTTAGTATCAGAGGACAAACGGGGAGTACAGTATGTGTGCATGGAAAATGAACAGGATGTAATTGTTAGACTTTTTTTTTTTTTTTTTAAATAACCACCGAGGAGGAGATGACACTACTAGAAAACCGGTGCCTCAGGATGTTGTGACATTGTCTGTAATGCTGTGGTTAAAAAGTCCTGCTTTTCCCTCCCCCTCGGCCGCAGCCCCGGAGCAGCCCAGCTGTAAGGCGCTCTACGACTTTGAGCCGGAGAACGAGGGCGAACTGGGCTTCCGCGAGGGTGACATCATCACGCTGACCAATCAGATTGACGAGAACTGGTATGAGGGGATGCTCAACAGCCAGTCGGGATTTTTCCCCCTCAACTACGTGGAGGTGCTGGTTCCGTTGCCCCACTAAGGCGGAGTGGGTCGGGCGCGGGGCCTCGGACAGACCCGGCGTGGTCCACACGAGAGCCACTTCCGCTCGGAGGACGGACTCTGAAATCCTCCCTTGAATTCTAGACCGAGACAAAGCAAGCACGCAAAGCTCAGGTTGATGCAATACTCCCCCAGTTTCAAATTTGAGCGCCTCAGTGGTGACACCTGCTGGCCACTCTGACAATTGTTTTTTTATTAAAAAAAAAAAATCTGAGGTTTTGAACCACACCGTCGCAGCCTAGCGCTTTCTAGCAACAAATAATACCTGTGGAAGGCAGTTGAAGCATTTATTCCATAACCTTGATCCCCGGTTGAAGGTCCAAGAACTCGTAAGCGCTTTGCCCTCACAAGCAACTAACAAATCTGCAGGGGCCCCAAAATTGAACCCTGTGGAGCAGAGTGGGACTCGGGTCAACCAAGGCCTAACTCATGTACAGAAATGTTTTTTGGGATGGTGCGGCTACAGAACTAGTACGACACTTGTCCTACCAGTGCATTGAATTGTCTTACTCAGGACAAAGGGCATACTCGTACTTGCACCTTAAGCTGGATATCAATATGGAAAAAAATGCTTACAGAGCTTCCCATAGCCTTCAGTGTTTTGGCTTTTCAATGGTTTAGTCTACAGTGTTTTCTTACTGCATTTCAGTGATGCTAGCTTCACTCGACAAGTGCACGTTGCCCCATTTTGTTTCAGTGTGTGTCCTGACCCCTTGTAGAGCCCCTTTTACACACGCAGTGCCTGAAAGGAACAACGCTGCTGGCAGCGCTTGTCTTTTTGTCCGTAATGTGAAATTCCTGCTTCCGTCTTCCATTTTTGGAGGGGGGGGAGTGGCAAAAGTCCCCCTTGCAGGTATTTCCAAGCTCTGGATTTTTATCTCAACTCTTCCTGTGCTCTTAATACAAGCGGAATCACCAAAGTGGAACGGCCAGTGAGACAAATTTTGAGTTCAACCCCTCCTCAAAATATTTAACACACTTTTTAAAGTATTCCTTAGCGTAGCAACTATATTTACTCTCACGCAGTCCAGAAATGGGAGACTATCCTTTAACATCACTTTGAGGAAAAGACGATTCGCTCGTAGTCATCCAAGGAAGAGGTAAAGCGCGCATGCTTCAAGCTTTTTGTTGAAGTTGACTGTAAAACTGACACACAAACAAAAGCGAGTGAAACATTGTCCATTGAAACAACAAAACATTCAACCAAGCCACATCATTTCATCTAACGAAAGCAATGATAACAATGCGAAAGGAAGAGCTAAGACACGTTAGCGTTGACATTACATTCATGGACCTCATGTACAGCAACCGTTTCCGGTGCAAAGATCGGGCGGCAAAATAGTTTCACTTGGTAAGAGGTATATTCAACACATGGTTTACGAGGTTGGAAGAATTTGAAGTTCCTCCACTCACTCCAACATAGGCGCTAGGCCACAAAATGGCGCCATGGCATGTGTTTTATATTAGTCAGGGCTTTAGCAGTGGGTCAAACAGATTGTGTTCCACTTTGGAGCTTCCACTGAACAAGAATCCATTTGTGTACGGTTTGATGATTCCAAACTCGGTCAAAGGGAAAACGATCAAGGGAAAAAAAACTTTGATTCGGAAATGTTTTTACCATTTTGTCAGTGTTTGTGTATTTACCACCACCCCCCAGAACCAGAGCTCCACTGTGTTTTGGTCCTTGTCTAATATGTTTACACGTGGTATCATAGCACTGTGCATGGATTGCTAGCTGTTGAAGGAAAAAAGAACAACAAAAAAAAGAAACAAAAAATTTGCTTTCGAGTGCCTTTTGGAACAGAAAGGTGGGAAACCAAAAATGAATGGAGTAGCTACTTGATAAGTGGTCCACAATTTCTAACCCGTGGAACTTTTACAACACTACAGCTGTTTCCTCACATACACGGATAACTTTTTTTGGGGGGGAGGGGGGGTATATTTTAGATATGTTTCCAAAAGTCCCATTCATTTACTGATTGTAAAGCGCGACGTTTTGTGTAGTCTGTCTTAAATATTCAACGGAATCGTTCTTACACGTATTCAGGCTCACTATAGTATTATTTTTATATCCAAACCGATTACAAAAAATTGCATGTAGTCCTTTATGATATTCTTCATTGTTGTACCCTGTAAAATGTTAGATGTAAGCCACCTTTTTACCTCTGGAATTGAGAACTGAATTTAACCACAATTCTTTCCTCTTTTATTACCATCATGTGTATGTGCATCTTTTCTGACCCTCTCCATTTCTTACAATAAACAAAAGACAAAAAAAAAATGTGAATTTATTTTCTGATACTGTAATGCACAAAAATACAAAATACGAAGAAAAAAAAGTTGTTTTAAATATTTCCAGTGTGTATTGGTTGAAACGCTTTTGAAGAACAGCCTTAAGGTATTTTGCTCCATTCTCATGCAGTTGCGATAATAAATAAAAAGTTAAGAGAACAAGAAACAAGCGCATAATACCGTTGGTCTCATAACTGGGGTGCGTGAGCAGGCTAATTTTTCTCCTTATTACTCTTCCCGGAGCCCAAAACCTTTAAGAAACGGCATTATAGATACAGTGAAATTACCTCAGTGTAACATCAACAAACGTGAACATTGACAAAATGACCCAAAAACAAAACAAAAAAGACATGAGACTTTCTGCCCCCAGTCGATGTCTTATCGATGATGAAGTCAAACAAACGCGGCAGTGATTGGTCCGTCCGCACGTCTCACTGAACGCCACTCAGCTGGCTGTAGACGTGCTCCAGGATCTGGGAGTAGGCTTGGTCCTTGGGGGCGTGGCAGCTCAGTGAGCCCTTTGAGGAGATGGAGCAGCGAGGAACCGTTGACTTCATTAATTAATAATGCCCGTCAAATTATTACCAAACACAACCCCCCCCCCCCCAAAAAAGGTTCCATAAAGCTGATGTTGAAAGTTGTTGTTCTCACCTTGATCTTGTCCATCATGGTGGTGTCGGGACACCAGTACTGGTTGAAGTGGACGAGGTCCGGGGCGGCCTTGTAGAAGTCCACCAGCAGCACCTGCAAACAATTTGCAGTCAGGATTTTTTTTGTATTTTTTTTTAAAAAACCTTATTTTGCACTTAGCGTCATACCATCTCATTGAGGACGTCACTGGTGAGGAAGTTGTCTTGAACATACGTGACCTCCACGGCCACGGGGATCCCGTAATCGTTGGGCCTTTGCTTTAACGAAAGACAGCCCCCCCCAAAAAAAGTCAACTTTGTGCTTTGCGGACAAGTTGGATTTTTAAAACGGTTGCGCGGGCCACATCAGTTGTTGATGAAGTATAAATAAGTAAAATAGTTTACACAGTGCAATAATTAGAATTAACCAACTCTAATTCTTTACATGCATTTTCAAGAAAATAATTGTGGGGGGTGGGGGGGGAGCAGCTAAATGACTGCACCAAATGTTGCATGACTTTTGTCCAATGTAAATGCCTGAACGGCTGCATGCTCACCTCGGGCGGTGGTACGACCCAGAACGGCGTAATAGTGGAGGCCACACCTTGATTACCGTGATAATACGGTCCTGAAAAACAGATGAAATGCTTTTTTTTATTTTCCTCACTTTTGTTAAACATGACAAGTTGTAACAGGGAGCGACCATTATGGATTTTTTTTTTTAGGCCGATGACTGCTTAGTAAACCGCTACATTTTTGGGGGTTGGGGGGGCTTAACAGTCACAATAAAGATATGAATTACTGGCAGAACATTTCATTGTTTTACCTTTAGTATTTTTTTGTACTTTCCCACACAGAGGGAAAAAAATGCCCAATTTTAAAAATATTTGAATGTGTTGATTTGTTTTTTAATTTAAAAATTGTCTGCCTTTTTTTTTTTTACAAGTGCTAATATCGGGCCAATTAAATCATCCGGCTGATTAATCGGTCAGGCCCTAGTTGTAATATCCAAAAGAGTCCCAAGGCGCAGGCGTACCGCAGATGACGCCAAGGCACGGCTGGAAGCCGTTGTTGGAGCCCTGTAGCCTCAACTGGTGGTCCATCTGCGAGTCGATGTCCTGCAGCGACGGCAGGGCCGGACCCCGAGGGTGACTGTGGTACCAGCCCACCAAGGACAAGCCGCGCATGAACAAGTTCTGGCAGATCTGGATGCGTCATGGTAAAAAAAAAAAAAAAAAAAAAAGATTATTTTTGTGACTTTTTTTTTTTAGTATGTGACAATTCTGTGTGTGAAGCTTTGTGCGTTACCTCCTCCTCAACAGCGGAGGCAGCGTCTCTGTCCGCCAGTCTCGTTCGACAAGGGAACGCCCGTAAGACGGTCAGCACTGAAACAACACAAAAAGATTTGAAGGATGCTCCGTTATCATGATTTTTTTTTTTGTTGTAACTTTTCGGGTCAAACTTACATTGTGTGTTGGTGTCCCACCGTCCTCCCAGGTATCCCACCACCTCACTTGTGGTCAGGTGGCAGTGGAAGTCCTCAGGAGGAAATGCAAACAGTGCGTGTGAGTGACGGCGTTTGTGTGATTGTTTGAGCCCACCTTGAGTGTGCCCCCCACACGCCCTCCCAAACGTTTTTAGTGTGCCTGTTTGCGCATTACCATGAGCAGCAGCACGTTACTGGACACGGCCACGTTGAAAGGCTGGAACCTGTTAATGGCCGAAAAGGCTGACAGCTCCACCAGCGTGTGAGGGTCTCTGAGGATGCAAGGTCACCTTGTTAGTGCTCTCCGGTGGACTCGCTAAACTTTGACCAAGGATGACTTTTGAAGACCTGGAAGCGTCCCTGGTGCCCAGATTGCAATATCTGACTGGGATTCTTTCCCGGTCCGTTCTCCTCGGAGCCAGAGCATCTGCAACAAAAGTGTGTTTTTTTTTTAAATCAAAATTATTTGGCCTACTTATGTTATACGGTAGTATTCAGTCATGTCTGGCATCTAGTGGTGAATGGTGGTACTACAACGTAAAACGATAGCCTGCATCTTGGCAGATTGGTACCCATGTATTTGCATTTGACTGATTTTGATGCAAAGCTAAAGGCCGAGACTTTATTGCATGTTTATGCGGACAAATTTAAATATTTTTTTCCACCGTCTTCCTTAAAAACGAACTAAGTCAAGTTACAGAACTTCCCGCCAGCCGTCCCTGAAATAGGAAACCGTTTGCTGAGGAGCAGAAGGGAGATTTACAGAGAGGAGGGGGGAATACCGTGTAATCCTCCAGGTTTGTTGTTTCTGTTCTTCTCTTCTGCTTGTATGGCTGATTTCCCTTCCTCTTCGTCCTCGTCGTCATCTTCCTCGCTCACCAGGCTCTGACGTCAGCAAAACAAAATAATGAGATAGGCGTGACCTACGCTGAAAGACAGCTTGTGATTTCGATAACACGCTTCCTCACCATGTCTGCACTGGGCTGGTATTTGTGCAGCCAGGTGGTCTTGTATTGGGCCAGCTTCTGCCCACGGTAGCGCACCGACGCCCAGCCGCAGCCGGACTTCTTGGCCGGGTTGACCAGACGCTTGCAGTGGGTGGCCCAGGCGCTCGGCGAGTTGAAGATCTGACCCGTCTCCACCCAGCGGATTTTGCCGTCATTCAGCAGGTCCCCGATGAAGTTCTTACCCTGATGGAAGGAAACGTCGGACCATGATCACGGCAATGAAGCCATTTTTAGCAGTTAAAAAGACTTCAGGCCCACTCTCACGTGCTATTTTTTTACCAGGTAGTGAATGGCCAGCACGCCATCGCCAGGCTCCACCAGGCCGTCCTTGAGGAGCACCCGCAACGTGATGCCTCGCCGCGTGAGTAGCGAGCCTCGGCCCGAGCTGGAGCGCAGGTCGGCCTCCTCGCCGCCGCTCAGCTCCTCCTCGTCATCCTCGCCAGCATCTTCCACCACCTGAGGTGAGCCGGGCACCTCTGGGAAGAACACACACACACACACACACACACACACACACACACACACACACACACAGTAAATAATGTTACCATCTCAACTTTTACCAGCGGTGGCCACTATACAACTATTATAAACTATATTAGCAATGGGACAATTTCTATAACCAAGCAGATTTCAAATCCGTTCTAACAGGGCCGATGTCAGCATTTTTCCATCCTCTGATTGGTTGGTCAGAGCAAAACATGTTATAGCCAACTTCAGCTAGCAAAAGACAACAAGCAGCAGGTTGGCAAAAAAACTGACCGATTCCAAATCGAGGTTTCAAGCTCTTGCCATTCCCAGTTGAAATTTACTGTCAAAGTAAACGGTAAACAGTTACACCCTGCATATGCAATGCAGAATGTTATAAACAGCCTATAAATAGCATCCATGACGGTATTATAATACTTCGAAGCAGTTGAATCACACAGTATAACATGAGTCACCGGGGAAATAGTCTTTATCCTCTTTGTGAAAAATGATTGCAATTTACCGAGTCACTTTGTTGTAAAACTTGTCTTTGTTTTCGTCTGTATGATATTATATTGCCTCAGGTGGCCGAGGCGCGCACACCAGAAGGAGTATAAAGGCTGGAGCGGATTAATGGCATTTCCATTCATTTTAACAGGGAAAAATGATTTTCAATGAGAGTTAAAAGAATTAGCTGTATTTTATGCTTGCACTTTTTTCAGGTCAAAAGTTTACATCCACAAAAAGGCCTTGTTAAGTTTAAGTACGTTTTAACATGTTTGGGACGTATTTAAAGAATGAGGGTTCTGCGAAGTGTTTTTTCCATTTTTTTTCTCCCCAACTGCACATGGATGTGGAATATATCCCCCGCGGTAAACGGGGGTTTATCTCTAATTACTGTTGACCAATTGTTTTAGTTTTCTTCAGGGGGGCATAAAGATTTGGTTGCCAAACTGTGAAGTGTCAAATAGTCTACTTTAATGTCTCACTGATAAAAGCCTCCTATTGTGGCTGCTATATGCTAAAGTAATAGTCACCCCCGCGCTCCCTGTTTGTGTTTTCAGGGGGCAAAACGACCCCCAAATGGCGCGTCTCCGTTTACTGTCGCTAAAGTACCGCTGCTAGTCAGCCTTTTTGTTTCCGCGTTCCGCCAGGACACGGTTCCCCCTCGACAAGAAAGAGGCTCGCTCCCCTACGTCCTTTTTCGTCCCCCGCAGCCTTGGGATGACAATTAAAGCCCACTTTCATTCATCCTCCTCACCCATGATGGCTCCGAGGGCGCCGGGAACGAGTCGCTCCAGCTCGGGAAGCCAGGCCGCTAGAGCGTCCAGTCCGGATCGAGGTTTTCTTTCTCTCGCTCCCGGTCGAAGATATGCCGTTTTCCCCCTGCTCACTGTGGTTCGGGCTGTTGAAAAGCGTAAAATGAAGGCTGCGCTGTGGTCGTTTCCTTGTGTTGCTTTAATGTCGGCTCCCCTCCCCTTTCTTTTTCCTCCTTGTCACTCTCTCCCTGGGCGCCAGCTGCCATGCCGACTACCACCCACTTCCCCCCGGGAGGCTTTTATGCACTGACATTATTATTAACATTAAAACACCCCACGAGCGGAGGACAACATTAATCGTGCTAATTATTGAAAATACATCAAGAATGTAAACGGTGTCGCGGTATTGAGGGAGGGGGGGGGGGGGGTAGAGAGAGATTTGGAAGTGAAATGTAAAAAGCACGCTGACTATTGTGGGGTGTTTTTTAAGCGAGAAAAGTGTCACACGAAAAGTTTATAAAATTCCAAATTGTTTCAAGACAGTTTGTATCCGCGGCGCGGTCGGTGTCTTTTGGGAAGAAAAGCTCTTTTCGTGGACTTTGCCAGCAGAGGGCAGCAAATTTCTAGTGTCTAAGGCCGTGAATTTGATTTTTGTTGTTGTTGTTGTCAGTAGCAGCACGTAGTTGTACATGGCTTATACAGAAGGAGCCAGAGACTTTTTACATGCAGTTGGATGACAAACAAGCAGCCGTCTATGGTAGTTTGAATGTAATTATTAGGAGAAATCGATCTTATATTTATGTTCTATACCGTATTTGCCAAATGCCCTCATTGTATTGTCTTTTTTAATTTCGGGATGTTAAATTCTAGACCACCATTTAGAGAAACATCATGATACTGATGACATTTAAAGTCACAAATGTTTTTTTTAAATCATATTTACGTTGTATTTTGTACAATTGTAGACATTTATATATTGAATTAAACATTCGTTGACATTATCACCTGTCAGTACAGTATCAGGTTTCGTTTACACCGGATATGACATCTCGTCAAAAGTGTTTCCTCGCAGCTGATTGGAGTAGCGGCGGTGAGGGGCGGTTCTTTAAAGTCGCGCGAGTGGAAGTCAATAATCAACCGTTCCTGCTTTTTCAAACAGTGACGGGAGAAATTAAATACAGTAATCGCTTTCCACGTAAGTTTTCGGATGTGTGCGTTACGTTTAACGATGCGTCGCCTTAAGAAAGAAGCACTAGAGCCGGTGGAAAACGTCAAACCGACGCGGAAGAGGCAGCGGACGCGTGAAAAAGACGGTAATAATATGTGACAAAATATGATTAAATAACAGCAAGCTTGCTCATATCGCTGTTCATTAAAATGTTTTTTTTTCCTGCCCTAACCTGCCGTGGTATGTTACATCATGCTGACTTTTCTCCTGCAGAAGAACCCACGGATGCTGTTTTGCCCTCCCCCTACCACACATTCTGTGAGCCTGCTAAAGTTGCCTATCTGCGAACTCATCTTCTCAGCTGGTACGACCTGGAGAAGAGAGAACTCCCATGGAGGACTCTGGTATGAATTGAGCAATTTTTGTAAAACACTACACGGGGTCCTCCTGTCATGTACTAACTAATCCCTTGTTTGACTCCAACAGGCACTAAAAGAACCCGATGTCAACATAAGAACATATGCAGGTACGCTAAAGGTCGTCATTGCATTATGAAGCTGCCAAGACTCGCTTGAATGTATTTGTCGTTCCCTGTTCAAGTGTGGGTGTCTGAGATTATGCTGCAACAGACACAGGTTGCCACAGTTATGGACTACTACATAAAATGGATGAAGGTACACATTTTAGTCAGTGTGTGGTTAGACAGTATTTTCAGTTTGTTGATGTTGTAAAGTTGTGTGGATATGTTCCAGCGTTGGCCCACGGTTTCGGATCTTGCCGCTGCGACACTGGAGGTGACCACTATCACCTCAGATCTCAGTTAAAAAAAAAAACATAAAATGAATTGAGACTATTGATTTTATTCATGAGTAGGAGGTGAATCAGATGTGGGCGGGCCTTGGCTACTATTCACGGGGGAAGCGTCTCCATGAAGGTGCCAAAAAGGTGAGTCATGGGCACCTTTTGTCACATTAAACAGCATCTTTATTATTTATATTGGTCAAATGGTGCCATTGGAAATATTGCCACTAGATTAAAAAAAAAACTTTGAATGGACAACTGGTTGTGTAATACAATTGGTGCTTTTGTGTGTGCAGGTGGTGTCGGAGCTTGGGGGCCAAATGCCCGACACGGTGAATGAGCTGCTGAGACAACTACCAGGAGTGGGCCGCTATACTGCCGCAGCCATCGGCTCCATCGCGCTGGGCCAAGTCAGCCATCGTAGACTCGCACATGAACGCCCTTTAGTGGCAGGAATTAACGACATCGCTCATCGCCTAGGTCACAGGAGCCGTGGACGGGAATGTCATCCGCGTCCTGTGCCGTATGAGGGCCATCGGGGCCGACTGTACAAGTCCTGCAGTCACAGAGGCCCTTTGGTGAGTAAATCAACTCTGTCAAGATCTCTGTAAATTCAATCATTACAAGCAGCCTGTGTGATTGATCACAGTGAAAGTCACGTTAAATCTACTACAGAAAGTGTACAAAAGAGAGATAAGATCACAGAGAGTATTTAAATTGAAGTAGAAACAATGACATCATGTATGTACACGCATGCATTCGGGCACACGCTACTAAATACTACTACTACTAAATAGTGTGCAAATAGTTTACATTTGTCAAATACATAATTGTTGCACTGCTAATTCATTGTAAGTAATTTTGCCATCAAAAGTATGTTTTCGTTGTTGTTGTTGCTATTTTATAGAGACTTAAAGGACTGTTTAGACTTTTGAAGTATCATTCAGCCAAAAATGATGAGCATCAGGCCAAAAAAAAAAGAATGGTTCTTTCTTGTCTGTTGTCCTTTAGGGCTCTGGCAAATACGCTGGTGGACCGAAAGCGACCGGGTGACTTCAACCAGGCTATGATGGAGCTTGGGGCCCGAGTTTGCACCCCAAAGCGACCCCTGTGCGAACAGTGTCCTGTACGCTCTCAGTGCCACTCTTACCGCAAGGTACAATCAAAATTACTCACACTTTGGACTGAAATAGAAGTACAGTCACTTTAGTGGTCATGAGAGTATGCAACGGTCCCACCAACACGCCCGGTGTTTGTAATACCCAAAAGTTTGACGGTAGTTCCTCTTTGCCACAGATAGGGCCAAGGTGGGGCACACGCGGCACTTGAACATTCAGCGTTGGCGTGTCAACTTCGGGTCAAGTCAAGCTTGTTAGTCTGTTGGTAGAACTTCAACCGGTACCTGGAGGAAATGATGCTTGCTAGTCATTATTGTGTGTAGGTTCAAGCCAAACTAGAGCAGAATTCCAAGAGGCTGTTGGGGAAAATGGACACGAAGCCGGCCACACTCCCAGACATTGAAGACTGCAGTAAGTCATCTTTTCTTTTCTTCACATGGGACTTGCCATCCTTTTTTTTTTTTCTGGCATCTCTTGCTCAGGTGCCGATGGATTTTGCCCACTATGTCCACGCGAGCCTTGGGATGAGGAGTTGGGGGCTCAGAATTTCCCGAGAAAGCCCGCTAAGAAGCCTCCCAGGCTGGAGCGAACCTTGGCATGTGTGCTGACTCGGCGCGGAGAAAGAGGCGAGGAGGAGTTCCTGCTCATGAAAAGGCCAAATAAAGGTTGGAATTTTGTTCCAATGTGGATTAGGCGGAGAAAAAAAAAGTAGTGTGTTTCCGGTAACCCGACCGACCGAGAATTTCTACCTCGAACAAAAACCTTCTACATTTTTGTGTAATAATAATCGTACATTTCATTTCTACGCGCCTTTCAAAACACTCAAGCACGCTTTACAATCAAAACAAGAACAATAAAACCACAGACAAAATTAGAAATAATAAAAGGAAAGATGAATTTAGAGCGTTTACATTGGTGCAAACTCTCGCGATATTCACGTTGCGTGGTTTGCCCTGTCGTCTGTCAACAACATTGAATCATGGCGGCGGCCGCGATCTCCGACAACAGTTTAAACCGCGTTTTGTGTGTTGCAGTCGCATGCTCGCACCATAATATTAAGAAAATGGCATCCACTGCTGTATCAAAAAGATTCAACGAACTATTTGACGACCACCACGGGCCGTCTAGGACGCGGGACGCAGAGGTAACGAGATGGCTGTAACACCCAGCCGCCGGGTACCCAACTCTCTCGCCACCGAGCGGGGGTTTCAATCAGTGGCGATTGCGCTCGGACTGCAAGGGAAGCTCGGCTTCCTCTAAAATGTCAAAGAATATGTGATCAAATATATGAATGTAAATTTCATTGGGTGTACTTGTCATTGACTAAATATGCGCTACAACGTGCTCAACTTTTGTTCCGAATCAGCTTCTTCTTACTGGTTACGACGCGACTCCCTTCTCATTCATCCCGCAGCTTTGCTGTGCTTTAAACGAGAGTGAGTTCAGGGTAGGTTGTCCCAATGCGTTGAACGGAGACGAGTCATTGGATACAAGCTGGTTTTTGTCCCACCCACGTACGCTCGTCGTCTCTGGGACTGGATGGCAGTGGGAGGGTACCGGACGCCAGGCTTTTCTGCATCCGATTGGATGATCTGTCTGAGCCTGTGTGCCAGTTCGATTGACATTGAAATGAGCCAGTCACAGAGCTTTTAGTGTAGACGTCCGTCGCGAGCAATTTTTCAACTCGCATTCTGTTCCGAGTTGAGCTGGAGACTTCTCCTAATCGTTTTAGCGACACTCTTTGTTGTAAACAAACAACTAGCGACAAATTAATCTTTTATTTCTGGTGGGTTTTATTGTAGTTCCAATAGTTGTAGGACACTAATTAAGTACCGGGAAAAGACGCCTTGTTGGTATGACAGGGTCACAGATCATTTTCTTGAAAAGGAACGGAGCTAGAGTAGAATTCACGTATCAATAAACGGACACATTTTATGATGTCGACCAAAATTGAGCTTCCCCTCTTTGACAGGCGAGCATCCGGCACTGGTTTCAATGTCTCCTTGTTTTATGTTTTATGGTTATTTTGTTTACATTTTTGATGGGGGGAGGGAGGGAGAAAAAAAGATTTAAAAAAAAAACTTTGTCCGACCTACCGACCCTATGCTGAAATTTCACGTTACCGGAAACACACTACTTATTTTTCTACGCCTTATGATTCTCATGATGCATTTCGGTTAGAGCGCAATCGCCAACGTCTTCGATCCATTCCATCAATATCTATTCTATTTTCCGCACTAAAAGGCGCAGCTAAAAGCCTTCCGTTTTCTTAAAAGCTCACAGCACGCCTTAAAATCCGATGCGCCTTGTGTATGGTCATTAGGGTAATATTTGGACCCACAAAATGGCTCCTTGCTTGGGACATGCTGACAACGCAGAGTTCAAACTTAAGGCGATCAGGTTACGCAGTCGAACACGGAAATAGAGCAGCGGCAAGAGAGTTCAACGTTAATGAGTCAAGGTTATAACTTGCTGTTGGTTAAGTGAACTGTGTCGCTGCTTTATTCAATGAATTTTACTGACATCTGATCGTTCTGTTGCCGTTTCCTTGAGGGTAGCTCCATCTAGTGGATGCATTGTAGATTGAGTCTTATAATGCGGTGTGCACATTGTATGAAAAAAATTTACAAAATAGGCCATTCATTGAAGGTGCGCCTCATAATCCGGTGCGCCTTATTGTGTGGAAAATACAGTATGTGGTCTTATATAATTTGCCCCCAAATCCATGTGGTTTTGTCAGGTTTACTGGCAGGCTTGTGGGAGTTTCCTAGTCTTTTGTTGGAAGAGGAGGAGCGGTCTGAAAAGAAACACAAGACGGCGCTGTGCGCGCACCTCAGCAAACACTTGCAAGCGCCGTTGATTGATTGCTCCCTTCAGTACGTGGGAGAAGTAAGTGCTTGAAATTGAACGCTGTTTTCTCCAGGCTTGAAAGCTCCTTTGAATTTTGACCATGTGCTTGAAAGCCATCAGAATGACTCCTTGTCCAAATTAGGTGGTCTTAACTCATCCATTAAAATGAATTCAATTCAACGAGGACCCACCACATGAGCGCCGTATGCGATGTTATTTTGCATCTCTTCATATTTCCAAAATGGAAAAAAATTAATCCACTATTGGTTTTGATTTCCCACCGCGGATGCTTCCCCTGAATTTCTTGCCCTGTCATCCCAGGTGCTTCACATCTTCTCGCACATCCATCAGATCTACGTGGTTTACGCTTTGCACTTGGGAGACGCCGAGGCGCCTCCGCCGACGGGAGACCTGCGCTGGATCAGCAGGCCGGCGCTGCAGGAGGCCGCCGTGTCTACGGGAGTGAAAAAGGTCACAACATATATTACAGGAATCCACAGACACGGTCAACCCCCTGCATATTTGCACTTGAGCAGTTGCCCGTTTGCAGGTTTTTATTTGGTGGAGAGGAAGGAGGGGCTATCCTACGAGGTCACATTACTTTTTATTTACACAATGTGTATTTATCTTTGTTTTATGTTTAATTTGACATTGAATTTCCGTCTCCCTTTTTTTCTTGAAAATCAAAGCTAAAAAAATTAAAAATCAGTCGAACTGTAACTCGAAAAACGATTAAATTGCGTCACCACTGTATTTGTACATTGTATCCTGGGACTTTTTAAAATATTTTTTTTACATTAAACGTTTGTCTTTATTAAAACGTATGTCAACTCCCGTGTAGATTGTGAAGCTGTATGACTCTGCAAGCCTTCAGAAGGAGCGGAACTCTCCAGTAAGTATTCTTCCGCTCCTGGCTTGTTAGAAGCATTGGCTTAGGCCGAGCGTGCAATTTTCAAAACGGAGACGCTGCTATGAAAAGCCACCAGAAGCTCTTGATACTGCCTGTGGTGATCATAATAATAATTCATTTGCACACTTGCCTCACTTTAGGATGCGACGAGGCAAAAGGACGACGACAAGAAAAGGCCACGCGGCACAAAGAAAGGCAAGATGAAGACGTCCAGTAGAAGCAACAAGCAACTGTCGCTCTCCTCCTTCTTCAGGACCTCAAAGCAAGAACCTTGCTGAATGTTTCATATTTCTACGTTCTGTACACGACGGTCTACATTTACGCCGACCGATTTTAGAAAACCTACTTGGCGATTTACTTACATATACGTCAGTGGCCGTTAACGTTTAGATTCCACTTGATGAATATAAACGTCCACAGGAATGAACGAGTTAATAGCCAACTTTCAATTCTGTAAATTACTCCCCACCCAACCCCTCCGTCCATTTTTTTTCCCCTAAATGACTAATTCCCATGCAAAGTTTCCAAGGTCATAGAATTTTTTTAACCCTCATGACAGGCTCAAACAACAATTACAGAATTGCTGTATTTGTAGATGTCAAAAACTTTTTTATTGCGATATATTATGTCAACGATACTAACGGTATTACAAATGCAGCAACAGAATCAAGGCACACACACACACATTCCGATGTTTACTTCATTTCTTTACATTCTCCTATGTTTTATCATGTTTTTATACAATAGTGTTATTTTTCTTTTATTAAAAAAATGTACAAAGTGGTGGTGGGTTTTTTTGGGGGGCTGAGACCGATTAATGAAATGTCAGTTCGTTTCAGTGGGGAAAGCTGATTTGACACGAGTACCGGTACATTGATTCACGTACTCCCCAATGTAAGGGTTTTGTGAGTTATGAGGAGGATCCGACCAATGTCTAATGTTGTAATGTATAAAAAGTTTTGCCACTATTTTAAGTGTTTTGCCATATGCCCTGCTTCTAACGGTGGTAAGAAGAACGAGGACAAAGAAAAAGAAGCCGATGTCTACTGAATTACAGGTCGAAATCATTAGAAAATACATGAGCCAGGTGTGCGTGTCGTCGATTTAGAGAAAGCAGTACGAGCGCCGTTCAAAATGTACGATACAGAAACTGAATGAGTCGATAAAGGCTAAAAGGCCAAACAAGGGTGTTAAACTCATTTTAAACTGCTTGAAAACGTGCCAGGTACCACTGTATTTGAAAGACTCCTTGATGTCTTGAGTTTCATCTTGCTCGTGCCGTCAGTTTGAAAACAATCAAAAGGAAAAGAAACAGCGCCCCCGGTGTACAGTGTGTGTCCTAACCTGACTTTTTTTGTCGGCATGCAAAGAATGCGGACGCGTGTTGGTCTCGTTCCTCTTCATTGTTGCGCTCGAGTGTTGGCGGACGCGTAATGTGCTGCTCTACACAAGGAGGAAGAGCAACGGCCCCCAACCCAACCTGAAGTATGTAACCTTCTCTCACGCGGCGGTATTTCAAATGTTCTTCAAGATTTTGACGACGTCTTTTTGGCGTATGCAGGTGATGACGTCCGCGTGGGAAACGATCTTGTCCGTCCACCAGTACATCGTCGACCATGGCGGTATGTCCGTTTCACTCTTTTTAAGGCAACAGCAAATTTGTAGACTGTTAATACAAGTTTAGTTTTTCGAAAACTTTTGCGTTCTTACTGTTCAATACTAAGCGTGTCGGTGTGTATTCTCCTTTGAAACCTGCTAGACGTGTCGAGTGAATGCCGGCATTGTCTCGGTATTTTTGGTATTTCACCTCGTGTCACATCGTTTGGCCCCTCCATGTGACTAAATTTCATGTGCAAATCCTTATTTTCATTTTAAGAGGCCCGTCGGTCACCTCATTAGGTACATTAAAGTCCGATACCAGCATATCCAGCAGGCACCTTTGATCAAATTGTCCAAGACCTCTAAATCATTAGGCGTAGAAAAATAAGTAGCGTGTTTCCGGTAACATGAAATTTCAGCATAGCGGGTCGGTAGGTCGGACAAAGTTTTTTTTTTAATCTTTTTTCTCCCTCCCTCCCCCATCAAAAACGTAAACAAAATAACCATAAAACAAGGAGACATTGAAACCAGTGCCGGATGCTCGTCTGTCAAAGAGGGGAAGCTCAATTTTGGTCGACATCATAAAATGTGTCCGTTTATTTATACGTGAATTCTACTCTAGCTCCGTTCCTTTTCAAGAAAATGATCTGTGACCCTGTCATACCAACAAGGCGTCTTTTCCCGGTACAGTGATACCTCTGCTCACGAACTTAATTTGTTCCCAGAAAGGGTGTGTGAGCCGAAAAGTTCGTCTTCCGAACATTTATTTCCCATAAGAAACCATTAAAATGAGCATAATCCGTTCCCAGGTCCCCATAAACACAATTTTCTACTAAATAAGCCTTAAAACTACACAAAAATATACCTTATTTTATGTATAATAAATGTGCTATTGTATTGAAATTAAGGAAATAAACTGTACTGTATAATAAAGTCGTTGTATTTACCTTTGTGATCGTAGTTGATGGCTTGATGGAACGGAGTGGGGGGGGGAGTGAGTTACGGTTTGGAAGGAGAGTCACCTTCCATAAGGACTGTAGGTAACTCAACCTCCAGTGTGGCTTCTCTTCTTTGCTTCTTAGAAGGAGACTCTTTATCCTTTTTGCTGACTAAAAACCTCTTAATTGACACCTGTTGCGTGTTAGCGTACTGGTACTGGGACGCTAAGTCACACAAACGCACACCTCGTTCGTGTTTTTCAATGATCTCCTTCTTCTACTCGATCGGAATTTTCTTTAATGTCTTCTTAGGCTTAACACTAGCCTGTGGCGGGGTCTTTTTCGGTCCCATAATAGCAAAAGTACACTCTATATGGTCCAAAATGTCTAGCAAACACAAACCACGTCCGCACTCAAAGAAAGGGGGTGACGAACTGGGACGCCGTGAGCGTGTGTCAGCTTCTCGTGGCCGCCACCGTGGCGCTGTTCGACCGCTTCGTTTGGTTCGTCCGCCGAAAACTACCGTAGTTTGTCAGCAGAGACTATATACTCGCAAATTTAACGTTCTTGAGGCGAAAAGTTCGTGAGCTTAAGCGTTCGTGAGCCGAGGTATCACTGTACTTAATTAGTGTCCTATAACTATAGGAACTACAATATAACCCACCAGAAATACAAGATTAATTTGTCACTAGTTGCTTGCAGTCCGAGAGCAATCGCCACTGATTGAAACCCCCGCTCAGCGACTGGGTGTTACAGCTATCTCGTTACCTCTGCGTCCCGCGTCCTAGACGGCCCGTGGTGTTCGTCAAATAGTTCGTTGAATCTTTTCGATACAGCAGTGGATGCTATTTTCTTAATATTATGGCGCGAGCATGCGACTGCAACACACAAAACGCGGTTTAAACTGTTGTCGGAGATCGCGGCCGCCGCCATGATTCAACGTTGTTGACAGACGACAGGGCAAACCACGCAACGTGAATATCGCGAGAGTTTGCACCAATGTAAACGCTCTAAATTCATCTTTTCTTTTATTATTTATAATTTTGTTTGTGGTTTTATTGTTCTTGTTTTGATTGTAAAGCGTCCTTGAGTGTTTTGAAAGGCGCGTAGAAATGAAATGTACGATTATTATTACACAAAAATGTAGAAGGTTTGAAAAAAAATGCCGACCGTAAAGTTTTTGTTCAAGGTAGAAATTCTCGGTCGGTCGGGTTACCGGAAACACACTACTTTTTTTTCTACGCCTTAAATAAGACAGCGGTCCATGGCATTAAAGCACTACTTTTGTCTCAATAAAACTTCACCGTGGTTCCTTTGCACCAAAGTTGGTGGTGAAGCACTTTGTCGACATGAAAATCCTGAATTGACTTCCATGTAGTTCCGCAGCACCAAAAGGGCAGCAAGGCACTACTTATATCTTAATCAAGGATGCCCAAGTCCTGTCGTTGAGAGCCCCTATCCAACCCGCTTAACATATTTCCCTCCTCCAAGGCACCTGATTCAAATCAGCTCATCAGCAAACTTTGCAGAAGCCCGATATCGAGCTTGATCATTTGAATCCGGGGCGTCGGAGGAAGAAAACATGTCAAATTGGCTGGATGGGAGTTTCTCGAGGACCAGACTTGGGGATGACATTCAAATGTTGGCCCCACCCTTCCCCAAAAAGTGATTTTTAGGTCCGTTTTTCCTCTCTGTTGAAAAGTTAAATATGTAAAACAGAGAAATATTCCGGCTTTAGTTCATATCTTCATTGTTATAAATGTTAAAGGACCAAAAATATATATTTTTTTTTAATGTATCACATTTTTTAAAAATTATTAATTGGTAGATTGATCAGTTATCTGAATGACTAAATATCGCAATAGGCATCAGCCCCAAAAATCCATATCGGTGATAACATGAGAACTTTTTTTTTTTTTAATACAATGTCAACACTTTTTTTGGGGGCAACATTTGTTTTGACTTCACTTTTACTCACCTTGTAAACCTGTCATCTACCTTTATTTCTTGATTTGTTTATACTCCAGACAAGCGAACTGACCCGTGGCCGCTGGTCTACTCGCCGATCCCGGTCACGCTCATCGTCCTGATGTACCTGGGCCTGGTCTGGGCGGGGCCTCGGCTCATGAGACACAGAGAGCCCGTCGACCTCCGGGTGGCCCTCATCTTTTACAACTTGGCCATGGTGGGCATGTCGGCCTACATGTTCCATGAGGTGCGTCAAACCCTCTTCGCTTTTGCAGTGTGTGTGAAGTTGTCCGATTGCCGCCACACGTCTTGGTTCTATGTCATCTGTCGTGTACATATCGACAGTTAAGGGGGAATGAAAACCAATTGAAGATTGAAACAACAACAAAGGTAAACGCCCCCTTTTGAATCAGTCGGCTCGGTCATTAGCTCAAAGCTAATCCTTCGACGAATAAAATGGCGAAAAGAAAAAAAAGATGTATGGTAGACTTCAGGACGAATGGCCCGAAGGATTTGCCTTTGTGGAGAGAACGGGTTCTGCAGTGTGTCCAATTTGCAATAACAAAATACCATACGATGAAACGGTCGAATGTAAAGCGGCACGTTGACATGCTACGTTTGCATCAAAATACCCTGCGGGAGACCGCAGAAAGGAAGCGCGCAAGCTACCGAGCAGGCTGCGAGCTAGCCAGCAGCAACTCCACGTATGGATCCGGCAAGCTGACGATACTGTAATTCCGCTCGCTTTGCTGGATCCAAAAAGCTCCAACTGTGAAAATTCTCGTGTGACTTGTCTTGACAGTTCTTGGCCACTTCCTGGCTGTCCAACTACAGCCTCCTGTGTCAGCCGGTGGACTACAGCAGCAGGCCGCTGCCCATGAGAGTGAGAAACATTTTGGCGGAAAGCGACTTGGAGTGTCTACAGAACCACGTCATATGTTTCATGTATGATTGTTATCATGTTGTTTCTTTTTTTTTCAAAGATGGCTCGCGTCTGTTGGTGGTTCTTCTTCTCCAAACTCATCGAGCTCAGTGACACGGTATATAGATCCACCTTTCTCATAGCTTGGGGGGCTGTCATTGGGAAAGATCTGTCTGTCGCGTGTCATGAAGAGAATGTCCTTTCTCTGTGTTGCCTGGCGTGGTGGTGGTGGTGGTGGTGGTTCAGGTCTTCTTCATCCTGAGGAAGAAGAACAGCCAGCTGACTTTCCTTCACGTCTTCCACCACGCCACCATGATCCTCAACTGGTGGTCTGCGATCAAGTACACCCCGGGCGGACAGTGTAAGTCGACTTCTGCTTGCGGCAATGAAGTCAAGCAGAAAATTTGGCTCTTCGTAGGGAATTTGAATGTATTGTATGTATATATGGGAAAATATATATTTTGCATACCTTTGATCAAAATAATCAAATTTCATGCAAGTACACCTTGACTCTGACTTTTTTTTTTTTTCCAGAAGCACCCACACGCTTCTATAAAGTCAGAAAGACCTCTATTTTTTGTTTTTGGGGTGGATTTGGGGTCGCGTGTTTTAGAGGGTGAGCCCTTTGACCGCTAACGGTGAAAAGCATAATCAAACATCAAATCTTGAGTTGTTTTCCTTTGGACATTCACGTCGCTTCCCTTCATCTGCAAATTGAATCACCATGTGGTGTTGCAGCTTTCCTCATCGGCCTGCTCAACACTTTTGTCCACACTGTGATGTACTCTTACTACGGGCTGGCTGCTCTGGGGCCTCGCATGCAGAAGTACCTGTGGTGGAAGTCCTACCTCACCTGCCTGCAGCTGGTAAGAAGGAGCAGTCTTGATCCGTGTGTCTTTTTTTCGCCCCCCCCCCAAATTGTCATCTGTGGAAGTTGAGAAAAGTAGCAAGTCTGTTTTGACAAACTACAGAGTAGAAAGTACAGATACAGCTTTTCGTTGCAGAGGATGAATAATATATGCCGGGGGGGTATTGTTGTGATGATTGTATGTCTGCGGGCGATTTGCATTGTTTGATAGCTTGAAGCTAAGCGGTTGTTAGACACACACAACTATGCGGGTGTTCTGTGTATCTGTTTTCAAATTTAGGGAGTGAAATAAAACGTCATCAGAAACATAAAAAATAAATTCAGGTCGAGTACAAATAACTGAAAACTCTACTGTAGTAACACTTGACCAGAAGAGACCAAAAACACCAATAAGTTAGTGAGTGACACGCAATGCAAAGAAATTGACGCCAGCTTTCATTCTGCCTCACCAGCTGCAGTTTCTGCTGATTATCACGCACACGACCTACAACCTGTTCACCGAATGCGACTTCCCGCTCGCCACCAACATTGTGGTGGTGATTTACGGCATCATCCTCCTCATCCTCTTTGGTAACTTCTATCGCCAGAGCTACCTAGACAAGAAGAAGCGCAAGTAAGACGGGTTCAGATTTGTGCAGCGCTGTTTTTTTTTCCACTTGAAAATGTTTACATCCAATCACACACAAGACAGGTTGCTGAACTGTGTTTGTGCGCACGTTTGTGCATACTCGCCATTGCCACAAGAGGGCAGCGCATTCCCATATTGGATTAAAAACAACCCGGAGGTGCTGACATGTTTTATTCATATATTTATTATTTCTTGAATGGAGAACATGGCAAACATTCTAAAGTGTGTTTTGAGCAATCTGTACATTTCTACACAGAGGGTTGGTGTGCTTTGCATTACTGTACCAAAGGAAATAAAAACCCCAAGCCCACAAAATCAAACGGAGGAATGCAAAGATTGTTTCCCACTTGTTATTCAAACAACACAGCAACACGAGACGTGTTTTTCTGTGCTTCGGTCTGAAAACAGATGTCCCATGAAAGACGATGTTTTTCAAAAAAATGAATGAGAGGAGATGTTCGCACTGTCACGACACGCTAACCAAGTCAAATGTTTTTCTTTCTTTTTGGTCAGTAAAAGTGATTATGGGAGAATTTTGAAGGCTCGCCCCTTCTCATGAAGCCTCCGTTACATTTCTTGACACCAATACGCCACCAGATGGCGCCAAAACAATCTATTTTAAAGAAGAAAACATGGCCTGCTGAAGATTTTTCTTTTCCATCACCCATCTACTTTTTGTAACTTTTTTTGTGGACCATATGTATTCAAAAATATTTTAAGAGTAGAACCAGTAGAACAATATTTTTTTCCTTAAAAAAAAGGGTCAATTTGACCTGCAGCACTTGTGCTCACCAATAAGTCTCATTTAGATCTTATTGTAGTTATTAATTAATATCATCAGTCTCTGGTCTATTGTACAGTAAACTTCCACTAGATAGTAGGAAGGTAGTAATTGATGTCAAGGAAGTACAATGAAATAACACATTTCCGTTCAACTGCTTTCTGTTTGTGGGGTGAGGAGCCAAATTTAGGCTGGATTGGCTGAGTGCCAATTAAAAATCATCAAATAATCTGGAAAACAGCTGTTTGAAAAAATACAACAACCTCTAGGTTGTAGTAATAATAATAGTGTTTTGCGGGGGTCATAAGTTATTATCAATAGTTTTAAACTCTTAATATAGGCACTTTCAGGAGGGGCGTCAGTTTCTGATGGTTTTTCAGCATTTGCGGCAGGCTGACGACACGTGGACCGAGGCCGCGCTCAAAGCCACCAGTATGGAAGAGGGCGCCCTCCTCTGGATTGGAGTGGAATTGGCACCCCGCGCCACCTTGCAGCTCCTGACTCAAGTTGAAGCCTGGAAGACCCGCACACACACAAACAAGATAGAGGGAAAAAACGAGTACCCTGGCCTGAGGGAAACATGGGATGGCTCACCTGCGGAGCCCAGGGAGTTGCTGGCGGCCTCGTGGAAGCCAATTGTGCTGATGGGGAAGCGTAGATTTCAGATTTCAAATTCACCCTCACACGGCCCACAGCGCTGGCTCCCGATGATATCATCTTCCGACTGGTTTGGTATGAGCCAAACCGTTTGACACGCAACACGTCACCGCGTACGGTTGGCGTCCTAACCTGAACGTTGTTTCTTTTTTTAGTCATGCAAAGAATGCGGATGTTTGTTGGTCTCGTTCCTCTGCATTGTTGCACTCTAGCGTTAGCGGACGCCGAATGTGGAAGCGCGACGGCGCTCAACTTGAAGTTTGTTAACAATCTGGCACGGCGCGTCGTCGGAAAGTGTGTCAAATCTTCTTGTCGATTTTGATTGGGTCTTTCGGGGGGTGCGTGACAGCCAGGTGATGACATCCGCGTGGGAAATGATCGCGTATGTCCACCGGTACATTGTAGAAACTGGAGGTAGGTATATTTCCCTCTTCCTAGCGCAACAGCTAATATATCCATTGTTGATACATGTTTAGTTTTCCTAAAACTTTTACTTTATTGTTTGTAGTGCCCTCTTTGAAAGCTGCCAAAACGTGTCGCATGAAAGTCGGCGTTGTCTCCGTCTTTTTGGTATCTCTTCTAGGGTTAGAATGTTTGTTTGTCCTTTGCATGGGACTACTCCTTGTTTTTGTTTGAAAACGGTCATCTCATTAGGTACATCGACAACCAATACCAGGATATCAAACAGGCAATTTTCCCGGCGGGAAAATTATGCGTCTAGGATGCAGGACGCAGAGGTAACGAGATGGCTGCCATGTATAGTAAGGCGTTTTTAGCAGAACATTTTAGCTGGAAAAAACGACCATGTACATACAGTATAGTAAGGCGTTTTTTTGCCCCCCAAAAACACCATGTATAGTAAGGTGTTTTTTGCCGGAAAAAACGCAGATGTATCGTAAGGCGTTTTTTTGGCCGAAAAAATCAGAACATGTATAGCAAGGCGTTTTGGGCGGGAAAAAAAACGACCATGTATCGGAAGGCGTTTTGGGCCGAAAAAAACGGCTATGTATAGGAAGGCATTTTTAGACAAAAAACGACCATGTATAGTAAGGCGTTTTTTACCGAAAAAAAACCGACCATGTATAGCAAGGCGTTTTGGGCTGAAAAAAAACCCCGACAATGTATAGGAAGGCGTTTTGGGCTGAAAAAAACGACTATGTGCAGTAAGGCATTTTTGGCCCATAAAAACCGACCATGTATAGTAAGGCGTTTTTAGACAAAAAAATGACAACGTATAATAAGGCGTTTTTTCCAGAAAAAAACAACCATGTATAGGAAGGCGTGTTGGGCCGAAAAACGCGACCATATATAGTAAGGCGTTTTAGACAAAAAAACGACAATGTATAATAAGGCGTTTTTTACCGAAAAAAACAACCATGTATATATAGTAAGGCGTTTTTTGCCGAAAAAACGACCATGTATAGTAGGGCGTTTTTAGACAAAAAAACGACAATGTATAATAAGGCGTTTTTTACCGAAAAAAACAACCATGTGTATATATAGTAAGGCGTTTTTTGCCGAAAAAACGACCATGTATAGTAGGGCGTTTTTTACAGAAAAAAATAACCATGTATAGTTAGACGTTTTTTGCCGAAAAAACGACCATGTATAGTAAGGAGTTTTTAGACAAAAAAACGACAATTAATAAGGCGTTTTATTGCCGAAAAAACGACCATGTATAGTAAGGCGTTTTTTACAGAAAAAAATAACCATGTATAGTTAGACGTTTTTTGCCGAAAAAACGACCATGTATAGTAAGGAGTTTTTAGACAAAAAAACGACAATATATAATAAGGTGTTTTTTACCGAAAAAAAACAACCATGTATAGTAAGGTGTTTTTAGACAAAAAAACGACTATGTATAGTAAAGCGTTTTTTACCGAAAAAAAACCGACCATGTATAGTAAGGCGTTTTTTACCGAAAAAAACGACCATGTATAGTAAGGCGTTTTTTGCCGAAAAAAAACGACCATGTATAGTAAGGCGTTTTAGACAAAAACGACTGTATATAGTATGGCGCTTTTAGACAAAAAAACGACTATGTATAGTAAGGCGTTTTACCCCCCAAAAAAGACAATGTATCGTAAGGCGTTTTGGGCGTAAAAACGACCATGTATAGTAAGGCGTTTTTATTCCCCCCAAAAAACGACCATGCCGTTTTTGGCTGAAAAATACCGACCATGTATAGTAAGGCGTTTTTTACCGAAAAAAACCCGACCATATATAGTAAGGCGTTTTTTGCCGAAATAAATGACCATGTATCGTAAGGCGTTTTTTGCCGAAAAAAAACCGATCATGTATAGTAAGGCGTTTTTTACCGAAAAAAAATGACCATGTTTAATAAGGCGTTTTTAACCGAATAAAACGACCATGTATAGTAAGGTGTTTTTAGACAAAAAACGACCATGTATAGTAAGGCGTTTTTTACCGACAAAAAAACAACCATGTATAGTAAGGTGTTTTTACGAAAAAAACCGACCATGTATAGTAAGGCGTTTTTGCGAAAAAACCGACCATGTATAGTAAGGCATTTTAGACAAAAAACGACTGTCTATAGTAAGGCGTTTTTTGCAGAGAAAACGACCATGTATCGTAAAGCGTTTCGTGAATTGTTCCTTGGTGTGAGTCTGAGCGTGAATAGTTGTGCGGGTAAGAGGATCAGCAAATTAATACCCATGCATGTTTTTGAGAACACACATGAAGGTTGGAGAGGGAATCGAACCCTACACCTCCGCGGTGCAACGTCGACGCACTTACCATTTGACTACCAGTCAGGTGACGAAAAAACACTTTGCATTGTCCGGAGGTGTGAGTGTGAGCCCGAATAGTGAGGAAAAGGGGATCAGACAATGGATGACTTCACACATTTTTGAGAACACAGATGAGGGGTGGAGCTGGATTTGAACCCTGCACCTCCACAGCGCAACGCCAACGCAGTAACCATTCGACTACCAAGCAGGTCATGAACACTTTACATTGTCACAATATAAGACCGTTTTTGTAAATTATTTTAAGTATAGGAAGGCATTTTTCACAACAACAAAAAATGACCATGTATAGTAAGGCGTTTTTATTCCCCCCAAAAAATAACCATGTATAGTTAGACGTTTTTTGCCGAAAAAACGACCATGTATAGTAAGGAGTTTTTAGACAAAAAAACGACAATTAATAAGGCGTTTTATTGCCGAAAAAACGACCATGTATAGTAAGGCGTTTTTTACAGAAAAAAATAACCATGTATAGTTAGACGTTTTTTGCCGAAAAAACGACCATGTATAGTAAGGAGTTTTTAGACAAAAAACGACAATATATAATAAGGTGTTTTTTACCGAAAAAAAACAACCATGTATAGTAAGGTGTTTTAGACAAAAAAACGACCATGTATAGTAAGGCGTTTTTAACCGAAAAAAACCGACCATGTATAGTAAGGCGTTTTTTACCGAAAAAAACGACCATGTATAGTAAGGCGTTTTTTGCCGAAAAAAAACGACCATGTATAGTAAGGCGTTTTTAGACAAAAAACGACTGTATATAGTATGGCGCTTTTAGACAAAAAAACGACTATGTATAGTAAGGCGTTTTTATCCCCCCCCCCAAAAAAAAGACAATGTATCGTAAGGCGTTTTGGGCCGAAAAACGACCATGTATAGTAAGGCGTTTTTATTCCCCCCAAAAAACGACCATGCCGTTTTTGGCTGAAAAATACCGACCATGTATAGTAAGGCGTTTTTTACCGAAAAAAACCCGACCATATATAGTAAGGCGTTTTTTGCCGAAATAAATGACCATGTATCGTAAGGCGTTTTTTGCCGAAAAAAAACCGATCATGTATAGTAAGGCGTTTTTTACCGAAAAAAAATGACCATGTTTAATAAGGCGTTTTTTACCGAATAAAACGACCATGTATAGTAAGGTGTTTTTAGACAAAAAACGACCATGTATAGTAAGGCGTTTTTTACCGAAAAAAAAACAACCATGTATAGTAAGGTGTTTTTTTACCGAAAAAAAACCGACCATGTATAGTAAGGCGTTTTTTGCCGAAAAAAAACCGACCATGTATAGTAAGGCATTTTTAGACAAAAAACGACTGTCTATAGTAAGGCGTTTTTTGCAGAGAAAACGACCATGTATCGTAAAGCGTTTCGTGAATTGTTCCTTGGTGTGAGTCTGAGCGTGAATAGTTGTGCGGGTAAGAGGATCAGCAAATTAATACCCATGCATGTTTTTGAGAACACACATGAAGGTTGGAGAGGGAATCGAACCCTACACCTCCGCGGTGCAACGTCGACGCACTTACCATTTGACTACCAGTCAGGTGACGAAAAAACACTTTGCATTGTCCGGAGGTGTGAGTGTGAGCCCGAATAGTGAGGAAAAGGGGATCAGACAATGGATGACTTCACACATTTTTGAGAACACAGATGAGGGGTGGAGCTGGATTTGAACCCTGCACCTCCACAGCGCAACGCCAACGCAGTAACCATTCGACTACCAAGCAGGTCATGAACACTTTACATTGTCACAATATAAGACCGTTTTTGTAAATTATTTTAAGTATAGGAAGGCATTTTTCACAACAACAAAAATGACCATGTATAGTAAGGCGTTTTTATTCCCCCCAAAAAACGACCATGCCGTTTATGGCTGAAAAATACCGACCATGTACAGTAAGGCGTTTTTTGCCGAAAAAACGACCATGTATAGTAAGGCGTTTTTTACCGAAAAAAAACGACCATGTATAGTAAGGCGTTTTTTGCCGAAAAAACGACCATGTATAGTAAGGCGTTTTTAGACAAAAAAACGACCATGTATAGTAAGGCCTTTTTTTACAAAAAAACGACCATGTATAGTAAGGCGTTTTTACGAAAAAACGACCATGTATAGTAAGGCGTTTTTTACCGAAAAAAACGACCATGTATAGTAAGGCGTTTTTTACCGAAAAAAACGACCATGTATAGTAAGGCGTTTTACGAAAAAACGACCATCTATAGTAAGGCGTTTTTACGAAAAACGACCATGTATAGTAAGGCGTTTTTGCGAAAAACGACCATGTATAGTAAGGCGTTTTACGAAAAAACGACCATCTATAGTAAGGCGTTTTTTACCGAAAAAAACGACCATGTATAGTAAGGCGTTTTTTGCAGAAAAAACGACCATGTATAGTAAGGCGTTTTTTACCGAAAAAAACCAACCATGTATAGTAAGGTGTTTTTTGCAGAAAAAAAACGACCATGTATAGTAAGGCGTTTTTTGCAGAAAAAGACCGACCATGTATAGTAAGGCGTTTTTTACCGAAAAAAACCCGACCATGTATAGTAAGGCGTTTTTTGCCGAAATAAATGACCATGTATCGTAAGGCGTTTTTTGCCGAAAAAAAAACGACCATGTATAGTAAGGCCTTTTTTACCGAAAAAAAATGACCATGTATAATAAGGCGTTTTTTACCGAATAAAACGACCATGTATAGTAAGGCGTTTTTAGACAAAAAAACGACCATGTATAGTAAGGCATTTTTAGACAAAAAACGACTGTCTATAGTAAGGCGTTTTTTACCGAAAAAAAAACAACCATGTATAGTAAGGCGTTTTTAGACAAAAAAACGACCATGTATAGTAAGGCATTTTTAGACAAAAAACGACTGTCTATAGTAAGGCGTTTTTTACCGAAAAAAAACAACCATGTATAGTAAGGTGTTTTTTTACCGAAAAAAAACCCGACCATCTATAGTAAGGCGTTTTTAGACAAAAAAACAACCATGTATAGTAAGGCGTTTTTTGCCGAAAAAACGACCATGTATAGTAAGGCTTTTTTAGACAAAAAACGACTATGTATATAGTAAGGCTTTTTTAGACAAAAAACGACTATGTATATAGTAAGGCGTTTTTAGACATAAAACAACCATGTATAGTAAGGCGTTTTTTGCCGAAAAAACGACCATGTAGAGTAAGGCGTTTTTAGACAAAAAAAAGGCCGTGTATAGTAAGGTGTTTTTTACCGAAAAAAAATGACCATGTATAGTAAGGCGTTTTTTACCGAAAAAAAACCGACCATGTATAGTAAGGCGTTTTTTACCGAAAAAACGACCATGTATAGTAAGGCGTTTTTAGACAAAAAAATGACCATGTATAGTAAGGTGTTTTTAGACAAAAAATGACGATGTATAGTAAGGCGTTTTTTGCCGAAAAAACGACCATGTAGAGTAAGGCGTTTTTAGACAAAAAAATGAACATGTATAGTAAGGCGTTTTTTACCGAAAAAAAACGACCATGTATAGTAAGGCGTTTTTTGCCGAAAAAAATGACCATGTATAGTAAGGCGTTTTTAGACAAAAAATGACCATGTATAGTAAGGCATTTTTAGACAAAAAACGATTATGTATATAGTAAGGCGTTTTTAGACAAAAAAATGACCATGTATAGTAAGGCGTTTTTTGCCGAAAAAACGACCATGTATAGTAAGGCTTTTTTAGACAAAAAACGACTATGTATATAGTAAGGCTTTTTTAGACAAAAAACGACTATGTATATAGTAAGGCGTTTTTAGACATAAAACAACCATGTATAGTAAGGCGTTTTTTGCAAAAAAAACGACCATGTAGAGTAAGGCGTTTTTAGACAAAAAAATGACCGTGAATAGTAAGGTGTTTTTACGAAAAAATGACCATGTATAGTAAGGCGTTTTTAACCGAAAAAAACGACCATGTATAGTAAGGCGTTTTTTACCGAAAAAACGACCATGTATAGTAAGGCGTTTTTAGACAAAAAAATGACCATGTATAGTAAGGTGTTTTTAGACAAAAAAATGACGATGTATAGTAAGGCGTTTTTTGCCGAAAAAAAACGACCATGTATAGTAAGGCGTTTTTAGACGAAAAAAACGACCATGTATAGTAAGGCGTTTTTACGAAAAAACGACCATGTATAGTAAGGCGTTTTTGCGAAAAAATGACCATGTATAGTAAGGCGTTTTAGACAAAAAATGACCATGTATAGTAAGGCATTTTAGACAAAAACGATTATGTATATAGTAAGGCGTTTTTAGACAAAAAAATGACCATGTATAGTAAGGCGTTTTTTGCCGAAAAAACGACCATGTATAGTAAGGCTTTTTTAGACAAAAAACGACTATGTATATAGTAAGGCTTTTTTAGACAAAAAACGACTATGTATATAGTAAGGCGTTTTTAGACATAAAACAACCATGTATAGTAAGGCGTTTTTTGCCGAAAAAACGACCATGTAGAGTAAGGCGTTTTTAGACAAAAAAAAGGCCGTGTATAGTAAGGTGTTTTTTACCGAAAAAAAATGACCATGTATAGTAAGGCGTTTTTTACCGAAAAAAAACGACCATGTATAGTAAGGCGTTTTTTACCGAAAAAACGACCATGTATAGTAAGGCGTTTTTAGACAAAAAAATGACCATGTATAGTAAGGTGTTTTTAGACAAAAAAATGACGATGTATAGTAAGGCGTTTTTTGCCGAAAAAACGACCATGTAGAGTAAGGCGTTTTTAGACAAAAAAATGAACATGTATAGTAAGGCGTTTTTTACCGAAAAAAAACGACCATGTATAGTAAGGCGTTTTTTGCCGAAAAAAATGACCATGTATAGTAAGGCGTTTTTAGACAAAAAATGACCATGTATAGTAAGGCATTTTTAGACAAAAAACGATTATGTATATAGTAAGGCGTTTTTAGACAAAAAAATGACCATGTATAGTAAGGCGTTTTTTACAGAAAAAACCAACCATGTATAGTAAGACGTTTTTTGCCGAAAAAACGACCATGTATAGTAAGGCGTTTTTAGACAAAAAAACGATAATATATAATAAGGCGTTTTTTACTGAAAAAAACAACCATGTATAGTAAGGCGTTTTTAGACAAAAAAACGACCATGTATAGTAAGGCATTTTTAGACAAAAAACGACTGTCTATAGTAAGGCGTTTTTTGCAGAGAAAACGACCATGTATCGTAAAGCGTTTCGTGAATTGTTCCTTGGTTATGAGTCTGAGCGTGAATAGTTGTGCGGGCAAGAGAATCAGCAAATTAATACCCATGCATGTTTTTGAGAACACACATGAAGGTTGGAGAGGGAATCGAACCCTACACCTCCGCGGTGCAACGTCGACGCACTTACCATTTGACTACCAGTCAGGTGACGAACAAACACTTTGCATTGTCCGGAGGTGTGAGTGTGAGCCCGAATAGTGAGGAAAAGGGGATCAGACAATGCATGACTTCACACATTTTTGAGAACACAGATGAGGGGTGGAGCTGGATTTGAATCCTGCACCTCCACAGCGCAACGCCAACGCAGTAACCATTCGACTACCAAGCAGGTCATGAACACTTTACATTGTCACAATATAAGACAGTTTTTGTAAATTATTTTAAGTATAGGAAGGCATTTTTCACAACAACAAAAAATGACCATGTATAGTAAGGCGTTTTTCACAAGAAAAAAATGACCCTATAGGTTCAGGTGTTTTGAAACAAAAAAGACAACCATGTATAGTAAGGCGTTTTTAACACAAAATAAAAGACAACCACGTATAGTAAGGCGTTTTTATCCCCCCCGCCCCAAAAAAGACAATGTATCGTAAGGCGTTTTGGGCCGAAAAAAAACGACCACGTATAGTAAGGCGTTTTTACGAAAAAACGACCATGTATAGTAAGGCGTTTTTGCCGAAAAAACGACCATGTATAGTAAGGCGTTTTTTGCCGAAAAAACGACCATGTATAGTAAGGCGTTTTGCAGGAAAAACGACCATGTATAGTAAGGCGTTTTTGCGAAAAAACGACCATCTATAGTAAGGCGTTTTTACAGAAAAACGACCATGTATAGTAAGGCGTTTTTACGAAAAAACGACCATCTATAGTAAGGCGTTTTTACGAAAAAACCCGACCATGTATAGTAAGGCGTTTTTTGCCGAAATAAATGACCATGTATCGTAAGGCGTTTTTTTCCGAAAAAACGACCATGTATAGTAAGGCGTTTTTGCCGAAAAAACGACCATGTATAGTAAGGCCTTTTTTTACAAAAAAACGACCATGTATAGTAAGGCGTTTTTTGCCGAAAAAAACCGACCATGTATAGTAAGGCGTTTTTTACCGGAAAAAACCCGACCATGTATAGTAAGGCGTTTTTAACCGAAAAAACGACCATGTATAGTAAGGCGTTTTTTGCAGAAAAAAACGACCATGTATAGTAAGGCGTTTTTTACCGAAAAAAACCAACCATGTATAGTAAGGTGTTTTTTGCAGAAAAAAAACGACCATGTATAGTAAGGCGTTTTTTGCCGAAAAAACCGACCATGTATAGTAAGGCGTTTTTTGCCGAAAAAAACGACCATCTATAGTAAGGCGTTTTACCGAAAAAAACGACCATGTATAGTAAGCGTTTTACGAAAAAACGACCATCTATAGTAAGGCGTTTTTTACCGAAAAAAAACGACCATGTATAGTAAGGCGTTTTTTGCAGAAAAAAAACGACCATGTATAGTAAGGCGTTTTTTGCCGAAAAAAAATGACCATGTATCGTAAAGCGTTTCGTGAATTGTTCCCTGGTGTGAGCGTGAATAGTTGTGCGGGTAAGAGGATCAGCAAATGAATACCCATGGATGTTTTTGAGAACACACATGAAGGTTGGAGAGGGAATCGAACCCTGCACAGTGCAACGTCGACACACTTACCATTTGACTACCAGTCAGGTGACGAACAAATACTTTACATTGTCCGGAGGTGTGAGTGTGAGCCCGAATAGTGAGGAAAAGGGGATCAGACAATGCATGACTTCACACATTTTTGAGAACACAGATGAGGGGTGGAGCTGGATTCGAACCCTGCACCTCCACAGCGCAACGCCAATGCAGTAACCATTCGACTACCAAGCAGGTCATGAACACTTTACATTGTCACAATATAAGACCGTTTTTGTAAATTATTAAGTATAGGAAGGCATTTTTCACAACAACAAAAAATGACCATGTATATTAAGGCGTTTTTTGCCGAAAAAACGACCATGTATAGTAAGGCGTTTTTAGACAAAAAAACGACCATGTATAGTAAGGCCTTTTTTTACAAAAAAACGACCATGTATAGTAAGGCGTTTTTCCGAAAAAAACGACCATGTATAGTAAGGCGTTTTTTACCGAAAAAACCGACCATGTATAGTAAGGCGTTTTTAAAAAAACGACCATCTATAGTAAGGCGTTTTTTACCGAAAAAAACGACCATGTATAGTAAGGCGTTTTTACCGAAAAAAACGACCATCTATAGTAAGGCGTTTTTTACCGAAAAAAACGACCATGTATAGTAAGGCGTTTTTTACCGAAAAAAAACGACCATGTATAGTAAGGCGTTTTTTGCCGAAAAAAAATGACCATGTATCGTAAAGCGTTTCGTGAATTGTTCCCTGGTGTGAGCGTGAATAGTTGTGCGGGTAAGAGGATCAGCAAATGAATACCCATGGATGTTTTTGAGAACACACATGAAGGTTGGAGAGGGAATCGAACCCTACACAGTGCAACGTCGACACACTTACCATTTGACTACCAGTCAGGTGACGAACAAATACTTTACATTGTCCGGAGGTGTGAGTGTGAGCCCGAATAGTGAGGAAAAGGGGATCAGACAATGCATGACTTCACACATTTTTGAGAACACAGATGAGGGGTGGAGCTGGATTTGAACCCTGCACCTCCACAGCGCAACGCCAACGCAGTAACCATTCGACTACCAAGCAGGTCATGAACACTTTACATTGTCACAATATAAGACCGTTTTTGTAAATTATTTTAAGTATAGGAAGGCATTTTTCACAACAACAAAAAATGACCATGTACAGTAAGGCGTTTTTTGCTGAAAAAACGACCATGTATAGTAAGGCGTTTTTTACCGAAAAAAAAACGACCATGTATAGTAAGGCGTTTTTTGCCGAAAAAACGACCATGTATAGTAAGGCGTTTTTAGACAAAAAAACGACCATGTATAGTAAGGCCTTTTTTTTACAAAAAAACGACCATGTATAGTAAGGCGTTTTTTACCGAAAAAAACGACCATCTATAGTAAGGCGTTTTTAACCGAAAAAACGACCATGTATAGTAAGGCGTTTTTTACCGAAAAAACGACCATGTATAGTAAGGCGTTTTTTGCAGAAAAAAAACGACCATGTATAGTAAGGCGTTTTTTACCGAAAAAAACCAACCATGTATAGTAAGGTGTTTTTTGCAGAAAAAAAACGACCATGGATAGTAAGGCGTTTTTTGCCGAAAAAGACCGACCATGTATAGTAAGGCGTTTTTTACCGAAAAAAACCCGACCATGTATAGTAAGGCGTTTTTTGCCGAAATAAATGACCATGTATCGTAAGGCGTTTTTTGCCGAAAAAAAAACGACCATGTATAGTAAGGCGTTTTTTACAGAAAAAAAATGACCATGTATAATAAGGCGTTTTTTACCGAATAAAACGACCATGTATAGTAAGGTGTTTTTAGACAAAAAACGACCATGTATAGTAAGGCTTTTTTAACCGAAAAAACCAACCATGTATAGTAAGGTGTTTTTTTACCGAAAAAAAACCCGACCATGTATAGTAAGGCGTTTTTAGACAAAAAAACAACCATGTATAGTAAGGCGTTTTTTGCCGAAAAAACGACCATGTATAGTAAGGCTTTTTTAGACAAAAAACGACTATGTATATAGTAAGGCTTTTTTAGACAAAAAACGACTATGTATATAGTAAGGCGTTTTTAGACATAAAACAACCATGTATAGTAAGGCTTTTTTTGCCGAAAAAACGACCATGTAGAGTAAGGCGTTTTTAGACAAAAAAATGACCGTGTATAGTAAGGTGTTTTTTACCGAAAAAAAATGACCATGTATAGTAAGGCGTTTTTTACCGAAAAAAAACCGACCATGTAGAGTAAGGCGTTTTTAGACAAAAAAATGAACATGTATAGTAAGGCGTTTTTTACCGAAAAAAACTGAACATGTATAGTAAGGCGTTTTTTACCGAAAAAAAACGACCATGTATAGTAAGGCGTTTTTTGCCGAAAAAAACGACCATGTATAGTAAGGCGTTTTTAGACAAAAAAATGACCATGTATAGTAAGGTGTTTTTAGACAAAAAAATGACCATGTATAGTAAGGTGTTTTTAGACAAAAAAATGACGATGTATAGTAAGGCGTTTTTGCCGAAAAAACGACCATGTAGAGTAAGGCGTTTTTAGACAAAAAAATGAACATGTATAGTAAGGCGTTTTTAGACAAAAAACGATTATGTATATAGTAAGGCGTTTATAGACAAAAAAATGACCATGTATAGTAAGGCGTTTTTTACAGAAAAAACCAACCATGTATAGTAAGACGTTTTTTGCCGAAAAAACGACCATGTATAGTAAGGCGTTTTTAGACAAAAAAACGACAATATATAATAAGGCGTTTTTTACTGAAAAAAACAACCATGTATATATAGTAAGGCGTTTTTTACAGAAAAAAATCCAACCATGTATAGTAAGGCGTTTTTAGACAAAAAAAGGCCTTTTTTGACAAAAAAACGACCATGTATAGTAAGGCGTTTTTTACCGAAAAAAACGACCATGTATAGTAAGGCGTTTTTTACCGAAAAAAACGACCATCTATAGTAAGGCGTTTTTTACCGGAAAAAACGACCATGTATAGTAAGGCGTTTTTTGCCGAAAAAAAAACGACCATGTATAGTAAGGCATTTTTAGACAAAAAACGACTGTCTATAGTAAGGCGTTTTTTGCAGAGAAAACGACCATGTATCGTAAAGCGTTTCGTGAATTGTTCCTTGGTGTGAGTCTGAGCGTGAATAGTTGTGCGGGTAAGAGAATCAGCAAATTAATACCCATGCATGTTTTTGAGAACACACATGAAGGTTGGAGAGGGAATCGAACCCTACACCTCCGCGGTGCAACGTCGACGCACTTACCATTTGACTACCAGTCAGGTGACGAACAAACACTTTGCATTGTCCGGAGGTGTGAGTGTGAGCCCGAATAGTGAGGAAAAGGGGATCAGACAATGCATGACTTCACACATTTTTGAGAACACAGATGAGGGGTGGAGCTGGATTCGAACCCTGCACCTCCACAGCGCAACGCCAATGCAGTAACCATTCGACTACCAAGCAGGTCATGAACACTTTACATTGTCACAATATAAGACCGTTTTTGTAAATTATTAAGTATAGGAAGGCATTTTTCACAACAACAAAAAATGACCATGTATAGTAAGGCGTTTTTTACAAGAAAAAAATGACCCTTATAGGTTCAGGTGTTTTGAAACAAAAAAGACAACCATGTATAGTCAGGCGTTTTTAACACAAAAAAAAAAACGTTTTTTTTATCCCCCCCGAAAAAACGACCATGCCGTTTTTGGCCGAAAAATACCGACCATGTATAGTAAGGCGTTTTAGACAAAAACGACCATGTATAGTAAGGCATTTTTAGACAAAAAACAACCATGTATAGTAAGGTGTTTTTTACCGAAAAAAACGACCATGTAGAGTAAGGCGTTTTTTGCCGAAAAAACGACCATGTAGCATAGGTGTCAAACTCAGGTCCTGGTGGGCCAATGCCCTGCATGTTTTCCAACTCTCCCTGTTGCAACACACCTGATTTAAATGAACGGGTTCAATGTCAGGCTTCCGCAGAGCTGGCTGATGATCTGATCATTTGAATCAGGTGTGTTGCAACAGGAAGACTTGGAAAACAGGCACGGCATTGGCCCTCCAGGACCTGAGTTTGACACCTATGATGTATAGTAAGGCGTTTTTTACTGAAAAAGTAAGGCGTTTTTTGCTGAAAAAAAAACAACCATGTATAGTAAGGTGTTTTTTGCCGAAAAAAACGACCATGTATAGTAAGGCGTTATTTGCCGAAAAAAAACGACCATGTATAGTAAGGCGATTTTAGACAAAAAAACGACCATGTATAGTAAGGCGTTTTTTCCCAAAAAAAACGACCATGTATAGTAAGGCGTTTTCCCCAAAAACGACCATGTATAGTAAGGCGTTTTTTACCGAAAAAAAACGACCATGTATAGTAAGGCGTTTTTTTCTGAAAAAAACCGACCATGTATAGTAAGGCGTTTTTAGACAAAAAAACGACCATGTATAGTAAGGCGTTTTTGCGAAAAAAACCGACCATGTATAGTAAGGCGTTTTTACGAAAAAAACCGACCATGTATAGTAAGGCGTTTTTCTGAAAAACCCGACCATGTATAGTAAGGCGTTTTAGACAAAAACGACCATGTATAGTAAGGCGTTTTTACGAAAAAACCGACCATGTATAGTAAGGCGTTTTTTTCTGAAAAAAAACGACCATGTATCGTAAGGCTTTTTTTGACAAAAACGACCATGTATAGTAAGGCGTTTTTACGAAAAAACCGACCATGTATAGTAAGGCGTTTTTACGAAAAAACGACCATGTATAGTAAGGCGTTTTAGACAAAAACGACCATGTATAGTAAGGCATTTTTAGACAAAAAACGACCATGTATAGTAAGGCGTTTTTTACCGAAAAAAACGACCATGTAGAGTAAGGCGTTTTTTGCCGAAAAAACGACCATGTAGCATAGGTGTCAAACTCAGGTCCTGGTGGGCCAATGCCCTGCATGTTTTCCAACTCTCCCTGTTGCAACACACCTGATTCAAATGAACGGGTTCAATGTCAGGCTTCCGCAGAGCTTGCTGATGATCTGATCATTTGAATCAGGTGTGTTGTAACAGGAAGACTTGGAAAACAGGCAGGGCATTGGCCCTCCAGGACCTGAGTTTGACACCTATGATGTATAGTAAGGCGTTTTTTACAGAAAAAGTAAGGCGTTTTTTCCCGAAAAAAAACGACCATGTATAGTAAGGCGTTTTTAGACAAAAAACGACCATGTATAGTAAGGCGTTTTTTTCTGAAAAAAACCCGACCATGTATAGTAAGGCGTTTTTAGACAAAAAACGACCATGTATAGTAAGGCGTTTTTTACCGAAAAAAAACCGACCATGTATAGTAAGGCGTTTTTTTCTGAAAAAAAAACCACCCTGTATCGTAAGGCTTTTTTTGACAAAAAAACGACCATGTATAGTAAGGCGTTTTTTACCGAAAAAAAAACCGACCATGTATAGTAAGGCGTTTTTAGACAAAAAAACGACCATGTATAGTAAGGCGTTTTTTTCTGAAAAAAAACGACCATGTAGCATAGGTGTCAAACTCAGGTCCTGGTGGGCCAAAGCCCTGCATGTTTTCCAACTCTCCCTGTTGCAACACACCTGATTCAAATGAACGGGTTCAATGTCAGGCTTCCGCAGAGCTTGCTGATGATCTGATCATTTGAATCAGGTGTGTTGTAACAGGAAGACTTGGAAAACAGGCAGGGCATTGGCCCTCCAGGACCTGAGTTTGACACCTATGATGTATAGTAAGGCGTTTTTACAGAAAAGTAAGGCGTTTTTCCCGAAAAAACGACCATGTATAGTAAGGCGTTTTAGACAAAAACGACCATGTATAGTAAGGCGTTTTTTTCTGAAAAAAACCCGACCATGTATAGTAAGGCGTTTTAGACAAAAACGACCATGTATAGTAAGGCGTTTTTTACCGAAAAAAAACCGACCATGTATAGTAAGGCGTTTTTTTCTGAAAAAAAACGACCATGTATCGTAAGGCTTTTTTTGACAAAAAAACGACCATGTATAGTAAGGCGTTTTTTACCGAAAAAAAAACCGACCATGTATAGTAAGGCGTTTTAGACAAAAAAACGACCATGTATAGTAAGGCATTTTTAGACAAAAAACAACCATGTATAGTAAGGCGTTTTTTTCTGAAAAAAAACGACCATGTATCGTAAGGCTTTTTTTGACAAAAAAACGACCATGTATAGTAAGGCGTTTTTTACCGAAAAAAACGACCATGTATAGTAAGGCGTTTTTAGACAAAAAAACGACCATGTATAGTAAGGCATTTTTAGACAAAAAACAACCATGTATAGTAAGGTGTTTTTTACCGAAAAAAAACCGACCATGTAGAGTAAGGCGTTTTTTGCCGAAAAAACGACCATGTAGCATAGGTGTCAAACTCAGGTCCTGGTGGGCCAATGCCCTGCATGTTTTCCAACTCTCCCTGTTGCAACACACCTGATTCAAATGAACGGGTTCAATGTCAGGCTTCCGCAGAGCTTGCTGATGATCTGATCATTTGAATCAGGTGTGTTGTAACAGGAAGACTTGGAAAACAGGCAGGGCATTGGCCCTCCAGGACCTGAGTTTGACACCTATGATGTATAGTAAGGCGTTTTTTACAGAAAAAGTAAGGCGTTTTTTCCCGAAAAAAAACGACCATGTATAGTAAGGCGTTTTTAGACAAAAAACGACCATGTATAGTAAGGCGTTTTTTGCCGAAAAAAAACGACCATGTATAGTAAGGCGATTTTAGACAGAAAAACGACCATGTATAGTAAGGTGTTTTTTACCGAAAAAAAACGACCATGTATATAGTAAGGCGTTTTTTACCGAATAAAACGACCATGTATAGTAAGGTGTTTTTAGACAAAAAACGACCAAGTTAAGTATGCCTTTTATTTAAGCTACCTCTAGGCACTGGTAACACTTATAAATAATAATTTTCATAATTTTTATCAACCCTTGTATAATACAGGGTGACTTTGGAATACGGCTGCTCAGTAAGCTATAGTGACATTCATTTTGGGAAAATGCAAAAGAATCAATGCCTGCTAAGTATTGTTCTGCCTGCTGTGCATCGTTGCAGACAAGAGAACTGACCCGTGGCCACTGGTCTACTCGCCGATCCCGGTCACGATCATCGTCTATATGTACCTGGGCCTGGTCTGGGCGGGGCCTCGGCTCATGAGACACAGAGAGCCCGTCGACCTCCGTGTGGTCCTCATCTTTTACAACTTGGCCATGGTGGGCTTGTCGGCCTACATGTTCCATGAGGTGCGTCAAACCCTCTTTGCTTTTGGAATTTGTGTGATGTTGAGATATTGCCGCCACAGTCTTCGTTTTTTGCCACCCCTTATGTAGATTTGGACATAACAATTGATATATTTTTAAGTTCTTGAATTTGAAATTTCCTGTTAAAAAAACCCCAAACAAACAGGCGACCAGTGGAGGGAGTGCCAGAGTAGGAGTCCTGTGCTCCCTTTTACGTGTTCCATTTGAGAGGTGACATTTTGAACCAACTGGAGAAATTTGGAGGACTGTCTCACTCCAAAGGAAAGCGCATTACAGTGTATCGCAATAATAATGATGAGACACGAACGGGAATGAGCTAAACTGACCAAATACTGTACCCGAAAACACTCAAGGAATTTGTTTTGTTGTTGACGTTGCACTGTTGTTTTATTATTAGTAATAACCTTTACAATATTACACTGCTAGGGGGCAGTGTTGCCTCAACGATGGGGAATGAGAGCATTGGTTTTTGGGGAGTGAGTTGTGGTTGTCCTGCTGTTGGTGATGGTGAGCGATCGCGAAATAAAGAGTTCTACGACGATTATACAAGTGGAGTTATTATTCGAGTTAACAGCACGAGTGCGAGTGTTTGACACCCACTCAGAAAGCTTTGTAATTGCCCCAACATGCCACAAGATGGTAGCAAAGCACCTCGCCTTCTATTAGACGAAGCTATGGCCTGACTCCATGACAGCTCCTCTCTTCCATCCTTCAACTTGTTAAATTTAATCTTGTTTTCAAAGTTGGGCCTACACACCTTCATTCATGTTCTCTGTCGTGGATTAACAGCACATTGAGCCAATTTCCAGTTGAGTGCAATTAAGCGATAGAAAGCCCCTCCCTTGGCTTCCAAAAGCTCTAATTGTGAAAATTCTCATGCGACTTGTCTTGACAGTTCTTGGCCACTTCCTGGCTGTCCAACTACAGCCTCCTGTGTCAGCCGGTGGACTACAGCAGCAGGCCGCTGCCCATGAGAGTGAGAAACATTTGGTGGAAAGAGTCTTTAAGTGGACGTGTGCGTTTTTCTCACCGGCGTCTCTGTTGCTTCCTTTTCGATTAGATGGCTCGGGCCTGCTGGTGGTTTTTCTTATCCAAAGTCATTGAGCTCAGCGACACGGTATGTAGACCTTTTCATTATTGGTAAACGGGCATTTGTGGGTGGCGGAAAAGGGATCGACGACCGACCGCACACCTGAAAACGGTGGCGGAAACTTGCTTTGGGTTGTGCCTCCAAATATTCATGGGTGGAGCTCGTTGTTGGAAAAAATGTCTTTTGATACTATTCATCTCGGTCAGAAAGTCATCATCCTTTCCCTTGTGTTGACGGGAGCAGGTCTTCTTCATCCTGAGGAAGAAGAACAGCCAGGTGACTTTCCTTCACGTCTTCCACCACGCCACCATGATCTTCAACTGGTGGTCTGCGGTCAAGTACAGGGCCGGCGGACAGTGTAAGCTCGCACGTTGACAACGTTCCCGGACAAAAGTGGCGCAGTTTGGGGGAGATTTGCAAGTTGGGAATTTTCCATGGGAATTTATTGGGGGGTAAAACAAGCCCTCTTCTCTTGTCGCAGCGTTCTTCGGGGCCCTGCTCAACACGTTGGTCCACGCTGTGATGTACTCTTACTACGGGCTGGCTGCTCTGGGCCCTCACATGCAGAAGTACCTGTGGTGGAAGTCCTACCTCACCTGCCTGCAGCTGGTAAGAAGACGGGGGTTGATTGAGCAATTCTCTGCTACTAGCCGGCACCCCGCCCCCCACACCCGCGCGCGCGATTGGCTGGCAACCGGTTCAGTGTGTTGTCCCCCCCGCCTACGGCCCAAACACAGCTGGGATCGGTTCCGGCACGCGCCGCAACCCTTGTGAGAATAAGCAGATTAGAAATGGATGGATAGAAAGATCCAAATAGCAAAATGACTTTTAAAGCTACGGCGCACCATTCTGCTCGTTGATTTTTTTTTTTTTGAAGAGAACATTTTAGTTTAAATGCCATAGCTGTGTTTTTATCTTATATTTATCTTTTTACACTGCAGTAAAAGTGTAAAAATGTTAATAGATTTTAATGTATATATATTTTTTTGATTTGCAGTGATTTTGATTTTCAGAATGTAGGTGTCGGATGCGACAAGTCAATTGTCAGTCGCCAGATGAAAGGAAATTGTTTCGAAGCTCGGTTGAAGATATCAAAATATTTTGCAGCACAAACGCAAGAGGGAGAGGAATAAATATTGAAGCAATCTGGTGGAAGGTACAAAATCTAAAAAGGTACAATTCTAGAATTTGTCAGAAAAAATAAAAACTCCAAGTACAAATAGTACAAATTGACTCAGGTTAAAAAAAAAAAAAAAAACTGAAGAGCAAAAATGAAATAAAAGTAGGGCGTGACATGCAACGCAAAGAAATTAACGCCAGCTTTCATTCTGCCTCGCCAGCTGCAGTTACTGCTGATTATCACGCACACGACCTCCAACCTGCTCACCGATTGCGACTTCCCGCTCGCCACCAACCTTTTTGTGATTTTTTACACCAGCATCCTCATCCTCCTCTTCGGTAACTTCTATCGCCAGAGCTACCGAGACAAGAAGAAGCAGAAGTAAGATGACGGTTTCACATTTGCACAGCGCTGTTGTTCCACAAGCAATGAAAGGCAAGACATGCCGCTGTATGTGTGTACATACTCACCGTTGCCACAAGGGGGCAGCGCAGGCTCATGTCGGATTCAAAACAACCGGGAGATGATGACATGTTTCATTCATATATTTATTATTTTTTGAATGGAGGAAATGGCAAACATTCAGACGTGTGTGGTGCGCAATCTGTACATTTATACACAGAGGGTCGGTTTGCTCTGCATTATTGTAGCAAGGACACAAACCCAAACCCACAAAATCAAACGGAGGAATGCAAACATTGTTTCACCCCGTTATTAAAACAACAGAGCAACATGATACGCGTGTTTCTGTGCTTCGCTCTGAAAACAGATGACCAATACAAGATGATGTTTTCACAAAAATGCATGAGAGGAAACGTTCACATTGTTGCGGCAGGGTCACCGAATCCATTTCTTCTCTTTCTATTGGATCAATAAAAGTGATTGTGAAAGGATTTTGGAGAATTCACTGGCTCAGCCCCTTTCTCACAAACCCTCCTGTTAGCTTTCTTTGGTACAGTGAATCCCCGCGATTATAATTGACAAGTGTCGTAATGCTGTAACTGTAAAGATCTATACATGCCACATAACGGCGGCAAATAACTACTTTTTGTCAAAATGAATCTCCTCAACTCACTCCACCACTTCCTTGCCACCAGATGTTACCAAAGTAATCTACTGAGTTACATGTAGACTTGCGTCTCAGCTCTCCTAGCCAGGCCCCGCCTCTTAAAGGCACAGGCATGTACACTGTCAACATGTACAGTATTTGCTTTACAGTTTTATGCAATGAGGGGTGTTCAAATATCTTTACACTGTGTTTTAATACATTTTTTTTCTAATATAGTCTCGATATCGATTGCGAGTCTGTTATCGCGGGGGTTCACTGTACAATCAAAAGAAGGCGGAGCGAATACTAATGACTTGAACTAAACAAGATGGAAAACTTTCACCAGATATATCTCAAAAGTGTTTTGTTTTTTCAAAATACTTACAATAAAATCAAAATTAGCGTTTGTTGTACAAGTGGAAAGCTCCGCCTCTGCCACTGGAAATTACGTGTGACGTGATAACGCCGAGTTCTAAATACTTGTACGATATCTGTGTTACGACTCGGAGTACACTGACGACATGTGACCGAGGCTGCGCTCAAAGCTGCCCGTCTGGAAGTAGGCGCCCTCCTCTGGACTGGAGGTGAACTGGCACCCTGTGCCGCCTTGCAGCTCTTGACTCAAGTTGAAGCCTGGGAGACGTGCGCGCACACGCACACAGACACACACACACACACAGACACACACACACCAACATGATGCAGGCGGAATGATTACCCTGGCCTAAATGGAAGCATTATGGGATGGCTCACCTGTGGGGCCCAGTGAGTTGCTGGTGGCCATGTGGAAGCCATTGTGCTGATGGGAAGCGTAGGCGTGAGAATCTTTGCCGCCACCGTTCAGCGTCTGCTCCATGCAGAAGGAGTCCGAGAAGTGGAAGCAGCTCTGGAAGCTACCTTGGAATTCTGCAGAGGTGAGAAAGAGAACTAAAAAATAAGCCCAAACTTCATCTCCTGACACAAGCCTGTGTGCATGCGAGGTTTTTCTGTCCAATCAGATTTGAGCTTCTTGTTGCTAGTCCAGCCAAATCTGCCCAGAACCTTCATAGTCAATCATCAGCGCTAAACTATCGGCTAAATGGTCGGTCAGAGCCTGGGCGAGCAACGATACCAGATAGTGCCTTATTCTAAGGTATCGGGTACTTGTGGAGGCAGCCGATACCAACCGCGATAAGTAAGGGCCAAAATAAATACAAATATGACATAGTGAATCCTCCTCGGCAATCGTTGACGCAATACTGCGGTAGTCTGACACATCATCAGCTGCGTCAGAAAGAAAGGCCTTTGTTCACAATTTTTCGTGATTGATACTAGAAGACGGATGGGTACTCTGTATTGTGAATACTCAAAGAGTAAATACCGTGTACTGGGGCATTGGTCTGATAATATGTGGTATCGAACATCCTTACTCATAACAGGACATTTTGTTAACTCAACGTTCTGACTTCAGCGTTATGCAATTATGAAAGGGCCCTTGAAAACATTTGTCCTCTCTCCTTGGACCCGCAAAAAAAGTTCTCTAGAATCTCTATTTTAGACACTATTGTGAGTCTTAACTTAGACTTTGTCATTGTCTGCGTTGTCGCTGCGTGTGCAGAACTGGAATCACAATAGCGGCGAGGCAACCGTTTCTGGACCATGTCGAGGCGACAGCGTTAACCACAAAGCGGTGACGGGGCCGTCCGTGTTGTTCAAGTGCGCAGAGAAAACAGTGTTTAACTTTAAAGCGTGACTGGGGTGGCAGCCCGGCTCGCCCATGTTCTCTGAGTACAGCGCGACGCGCCGGCTGCTGTTTTCTTGGCCCAAGTGGGCTTCAGAAAAATGCGAGTCAGCTTTTTAAGAAAGCGCTTTCAATCTTTGGCAGCGCATGTATGCGCGCGACGAGCTTGACAGGCAACAGATCATCCTCAGCGGCCAGATCATTAGGTACACCTTCATTATGCCATTAAATTGTTCAGAATTGATTTGCAAAATATTTCATCATATAGAAATGCATGACATTAAATCATGATGCAATGATTATGAGATCTATTTGTTTTTAATTTAATATTGTTAATTATTTAATGAACCAACATACACCTGCAATATATAGTCAACACAAGCGTCATTACCGTGACTACTTCCTGTTTAAAAATTAATTGACAGTCATGTCACTTTGTAGCCACGATTTTGCATTCTTCATAATATAATTTTTTCACTTTCATGATTAAATCTTAAATACATAAATAGTTGTATTCATATTAGCTTAGTAATTACATTTGTTCACACATGCCTCTAAAATCTCTTAATATAAACTTGCACTGGGCAAGGAAACCACCTTTTGAATTGCTATTATTATCCTTTTTTTTTTTTTGCATATGTTTGCGCAGGTGTCCTAAAGTGTCCTGTGCTTCAGAGCAAAAGTCCTCATTGGCCTTACCGTTGTTGGGGGTCTGATGGTGGTGATAGTGAGAAAATGGCTTGTGCTGGGCTTGGACGTGATGCTTCTCCAATGCGGGAGGGGGCGGAGGGGGAGGGGGGCTGCCTGTTCCCTTCATCCCCGGAGAGAGGAGTGGACCCGACACCCTGGAGAAGACACACACACACACACACACACAGATGTTGTCTTCCAATCTCAATCCATCATCTCAGGACTTGAACCGAGTCAAAGGCGTGATGACATCCCAAGCGGACCTCCGCGCCTGCTCGCTCACCGCCGTGGAGGAGACGTGTGGAAACTTGGGGCCTCCCCACAAATACAGCCTGTGCTTTAAAGTCAACAAACACTCGACCGAGTTTGCATTTCAGAAAAATGTCTCGAGATGTGCGTTAAGTGCTGTCATGGAATACGGCAAATATTGGAATATTCGGGCTTTTAAAAATCAGCAATGTCTGTTTGTTTGTGGTCTTTTTTTAAAACACATTAACACTTTCCAGCATATGATAAAGATATTGACATTCAAAGCTTAATGCTGCCCGATCGCCAGAGATGGGCTAACCAATATTGTAGTTAGTCGCAGTTAAGATTCCTTTAAGCAACACATTTGAACAAAACTGCTGTAGCAACACATGTCGACAGTTAATGTCACAATACTTATGGACATATATTCTTTATCCATTACTGGAAGCACCTGGTGTCTATTATTTACCAATAGAATGAAAAGTTGGATTGTAGCCCCCGCCCGCTTTTAGTTTGGAAAGAAAAATCACAGATGGAATATCCCATTTCTGTCAATCCTGCTTCTCGGACACCCAGGCAGCTTGATTCCAGCACGGCTACGCGCCAGCCGCCCACACCTCGCGGGCGTCTCGGGTGAGCTTGTGCAGAAGCGCTCGGGGCCCACACGACACTGAGGTTTAAATAAAGGTTTCCAGTCTGCACTGCGTCACCGGCCGTTCAACACGCACGCTGTCGTTGAAAAACACACCAAATGGTGTTTATCCAAGCCGTAACTGTAAAGTATTTACCGCAAAGGGAATATGAAAGTAGCTGAATGACATCATGCTTTTTCTATTGGATGCAGTCAAACCAAGGAATGTCATGCTTGTTTATTTTTTTTTTTAGGCAGTGTAAATGGGATTTTGACATCGGAAAACAGCGACCCAGCTGTGTGGTATAATATATATATATATATATATATATATATATATATGTATTATATATAATATAAATATAAATATATATATTATACCACACAGCTATATATATATATATATATATATATATATATATATATATATATACATATACAGTATATATATATAATTTTTATTTATTTTTGCTTGTAAACGAAGGTAGCAGAGAAGGCCTTGCTTGTCGTGACCGCCCACCACTTGCAGTAGTTTTACACTGTAACTGCCTTTAATAAAATGCAGCTGGCAAGTCGACTCCCCTTAACTATTCAACAGCTCCTTAACGTGTGCAGATAAGGAATGCAGCGCATAAACTGCTGCTGCTGAAGAAGCACATGCTTGGCAGAGGCGACGACGCTGCTGCCGGACACGGCCAAGGAGGTCAAGGGGGTGGGAGTGGTGGGCTAGCCGGCCCCGTTCGGACCTCCTCTGATGGTCCTCTGTTGATTTGCAAAAAAAGGCCAAACGCTGCAGGACTCTTGTAAAGTGCTCCGAAATGAAAATTCACTTGAGTTTTTAAACAATTAAAAATAAAAATGTTCAATGATTTTTGGAAGGCCTTTGGAGGACTTGGCAAAAACTGAAACCTGCCCTCCGCCACAACGATAAGATAGGGCAAGTCAGATGTCGGCTGTGTTGAAAAGTCACCATCCGGCCGAGTTTCGTTGCCCTGACGAGGCAGCGATGCTAGCAGCGGCGGCAATTGGCAGGCCAAGTCGGGTTGGGTAAAGCCTTTTGATGTCGGGCTTCAAGACACAGTTAGGGGTTTAAATTTGCGTGCTGAAAATATTTTTTGTGTTTCAAGCCAACTTTTAGAGTTTTGAAATAAAGGTTTCCAGGTAGGAATTCTGGCTGGGGTTGAGGTTTCAAAGTAGGGTTTAGGACAAGGTAAGGGGGTTTTAGTTGGGTTCCAATACAGGAATAGGGGTTTACGGTGCTTGTATTAGGGTTTAAACTTGGGGTTTGAAGCCAAGATTGGGGATTGGAAATCAACATTTCAGGTTAAGGCTTGAAATGATGCTTTTCAAGCCTGGGTCAGGGTGTCAAGGTCAAGGTCGTCTTTCAAACTTGGGTTCGGGTTTCTATTTCCATTCGCTCCAATGTGAATGCATTTTTTTCCAAAGGGCTAGCAACAGGTGGAGTGAGGTTATCGAAAAATATTTGGGCGGGGTGGGGGGCAGGGGCGGGATCGGAGAAAGGAGGAGAGGCGCGAGGTTTCGCCTTCACAGTAGGCGTCTCTTAATGGAGTGGCGTTTGCCGCTCAAATTCAATTAGCCCGCGTCCATCACGGCGGCTGCGCAATCTAAACGCTAATATTTGCACAGGGGCTCTAATATCAATACGCGGCCGTCAACGGCAACATTCAACCGCCGATAGAGCTCCACACAGCATTTCCACCCGACATGGTGGAAGATGAGCGGCGGGCGGCAAAGTGACAAAGTGCGGCGACTGTAAATGGTCCGCTTGAGTCCGGAGGGGTAAACACATTTAGGCAAGGAGGTCAGAGGTCGTGCAGTGCCCGACAAATGCAGCCCAAAAGGGTTTGTTTAAAGTGGAACCGTGGTTTTGGAGTTTCATATCATTCCGGTTCAGGCGATTTTTCTTTTTTTAAACAACATTTTGTTGTCGTTTTCTTTGTAAATCTACACACTAAAAAATGCTGGTTTGTTTTCCTGGGTTGCCGTGAATTTTTACCCAAAGTTGAATTCATGATTTTGACCCCGTACGTTGGGTTGAAGACTGGATTTCAATCTGTTCACCATATTGGACAGTTTTCTGTACAATTTAGGTTACTTTTGACCCAGCAGTTTTATGAGCATACCCCCCCCCAAAAAAAAGCGACTTGGCTATTCATTCCCCGTAATCGGCGAAACTTTGTAAACTGTGTATTGTGTCGAACCCCTCAAACACAATAGAACAAAAACTTTAAAATGGCAGTGAAATGTTAAAGAAGGTGTGAAGAATTCAAAGTAGGGTTTCAAGCCAGGGTTAAGGTTTGAAAATAGTGTTTAAAGACAGGATTTGGGTTTCAAATTATGATTTCGAGTCTGGATTGAGTTGATATATATATTTTTAAAATTGCTTTTCGATCCTGGATGAGGGTATCAAATGCGGGGTACGGTTTCAAATTACGGTTCTGAAGAAGAGTTTAGGTAAAAGCTTAAAAAATGTGGGTTTTAAGACAGGTTGTGGTGTCAAATTAGAGTTTCAAGACGGTGTTATGAAACAAGACAGTCGGTCACAAGGCCGCTAGAATCTGCGCTAAGAAATGTCAATAATCGTGTCTGACATGGAAGGCATCCCGCTAGCCTCATCCGTGATGACCCAAACGCCGCTGCTTGTTTCTTCCCGGACGCAGCAAATGAGGCGCAAATAACACGTTGGTACAAACTCATTGCACAATCTGCCTTTTTTTGGGGGGGCTCTGCGTCCCGAGCGCTTGCCGAGTCGCCGTCCTCGCAAGGGAATTCTGGTCCTGATGTAAGGGCGTTTAGCAAAACCATACCCCCTCCCACCCCCCCATGCTTTGACAGTTTTCTCTCATTAACACGTGAAACCCTTCCAGCAAGGAGAGGTTTGCTCATCGCTTCGAGGCTGTTGGGAGACATTGCGAACGCCGGTTGGGTGCCAGAAAGAGAGCAAGTGACGTGTCACGACGACCTCGCCGTGACCAGCGCGGCCCCTCGTCCCCGTAAGAGGGGGGGGAAACAAGCGGACTCGTTTCCAGGAAGAAGAGCCAAATAGGTTTGTGTCAGCGGGGCCGAGAAGTTCATCCTCCAAACGGGATCGCCCTAGCGTTCCCGCCGGGAACGAAGATGAGAAATCGGCAGAAAACAAAGCGAGAGGCTCTGCGGGACAAAGTTGTGACCTTGATAATATTATCGGTGTGATTCATTTATTTGTCGAGTCCACGGAGATTCTCTTGTACAATCCCGAAGATGCTCTCGCTACGGTTGGCCGGGCTTGAATCACATTGCTACGTGCTCACTAAATGAGCAGGTTGGCAAAAAAATTAAAAAAATAAAAAATAAATAAAAAAGACCTCCCTGTCATTGTCCACGTTGTCGACGAGCTCACATATTTTTCCAGCTGGCAGTTCATTTGAAAGAAAATGGTGCACAAGCATGACCAGTATACAATCAATGGCACCTGTTGGATGACATTGGGCTAGGTGTCCCAATACTTTTGCAGGACGCTGTCTTTTTTTTATGCTCTTTTGCAATAGCTCACATTAAATCGAGAGGTTTCATGTTCATGGAGTGTTTTCGCTCTCTCATCTCGTGGCTACATAACGTCGTCTTGCGGCCAGTACGCAGACGTTTTGTTAATGAGGAACGTTTGCGATGCCTGTCCGCCCACATCAGCCGCCCAAAGTCAGCCACTGATTTTTCCACCCATTCCAGGTCGTTGAAATTAATCTTTTTCAATGGCATTTATCAAATCTGAAATTTGCAGTTACAGAGAAGGTTATGAGCATGAGCTTGCGCCTATGACACATGCGTGAGGAGATGTGGAAAATAAATTGCAGGGGTGAGAATCAGTTCCTGAATGGTGAGGTTTTCCTTAAATGACTGCCCACCTGTCCCCCCGAAAATCCTCAAAGAGACAAATATACGTGGTCCACTACACTCACCCGTCCCTGTTGCCCTCCATGGGCGACAGATGACGTGGGCTGCTGAGGTCCGGGTCCAGGCAGTGCTGTCGTGAGGGCAGCTCGGCGGCGGTCGCGCTGGCGGCGGCGGGGGTGGCGAGGAGCTCGGCGGAGGCGCTGTGGTGGTGGGGGGCGCCGGGGTACAAGCCTTGAAAGACAAACACAGCTAATTGGTCAAACGTGCCAAACGTGCTGCAGGCTCTGCACTGCGTCCGTGGTGTCTTTTCGGCGCATTCAGACGACCTCTGATGCCAAACTGGGCTTTTGTTTTGACAACCTTGATCCAATCACATGAAATGTTCTTTTTTTTGTGTGCATTTTGTAACTGAAAGTTTTTTTTTTGCCGTGCTTTCAGCTGCTTGTCGTTACTGTGCATAATGAACTAAAAAGTTACATGTGCTCCTCCGACCGGCAGAAACATTTGAAAGGAAGAGGAAGCGGTTAGAGGGTTGCCTTTGTTATTCATCTGCATCATCTCAACAGGCAGATCGTTGTTTCGCAATCTCTATCGAGCCAACAACGCACGTAAGACGAAAAGTGAAATCGTCCCAAGTCGCTTTTGAGCATTGTCAGAAAATGAGACCCCCCCCCAAAAAATATATTCAACTAAAAGTCCATTTTCCTCGATTCAAACGTTGTGGATCACCTCGATTGAGATGACTGACAACCTACACAGACCAATTTTTTTAAACCCTCAATTTTTTATTGCTATTGTGACAGTAAATTAGAAATGACATCAGGAATGATCTTTTACATTCAAAACAATTCATGCCACAAAGCAAAAATGTCACAAAAAGCAGAAGACGGTCGAGCCTTCAGACACCAGTGTGGTCACACGCCGACTAAAAACGCAAATCTCAAGGCACTGATGTACATGGAGACAGTCACTCTTCAGTAAGTCGCAGTAAGAGGAGTTGCTCTTTGCAGAGGATAAATAATATGCACGTATGGTTTCATTCCCTTTCTTCATTGATTGTGAAACTATTTGTGGTTCCTTATTAAAAAAAAATACCGATGCTATTCGTTAGCCTGTGTATACTATTTTGCATTGCTTGTTAGCATTAAAAGCGATTGGTTTCGTGTTTAGTTGAATATTAAACTTCAATTAGGAGTTACATTAAAGAGCCTGAATCATCTTTTTGGGAAAAGACTCGTGACAATCTGGGATCTCCCATTCACATGAGCTTCACTTTCCTCCAAATGGAATCATGTTCAAGAGCGAACGTGACTCACACTTCCAGTCAGAGCCACGTTGCCCGGCTTGGAGTCTGCCCCCCCCCCATAACTGTGGCCAGGGCGACACTTACGAGAAGCCCCCGTGAGTTTTACCCGGCCTAATGGGTGCGATCTTTAAAGCAAGAGGAAGGACTTCATCATCGCTTTTTATTTGCCTTTACGTGCTCCCGCTGCTATGGCTGCTTTGCCTCGCCGTCCAAACCGTTTTGGACGACGCCGCTAACCATCGCACATCCTCTCGCGCTTCTTTCCAAAGTGGAACGAGTGATGAAATTGAGGCAATCACCGCCATTAAGTGTCGACGGCGTTTGGCCGCTCTCGCGGCAGATGTTGATGCTGAAGGCCCTGTAAAAGGGAATTCAGAGATTTGTTTCGGAATACATTACACATGTTTGAAGATAATTGCTGAAAACGTGTAAAAGCTGAGAACCGTGAATTTAAAAAAAAACACATCTACAACCTTCTGCTCAAAATATATAAGTTCAACACTTTTTTTCCACTATTAATATGATCTATAACCTGTCCACAAAAGTATATATACCAAAGATTTAAAAATGTGATTGCATAAGTGTGCACACCCTCTTATAACCGGGACTTGACAGTTCAAAATTACCCAATCACACTCAAACTCATAAAAAAATGGGTTATCGTCGGGGTCGTTGGGATTATTTTATTTTAGTAAAATTTTTTTCATTTTGTCTTTAGATTTTGAAATTCAGTTTTAATTCATTTTAGAGCAGGTTTGTCTTTTTTTGGTCCGTTTTGTTTTTATTAGATTTAGTATTGAGTTTTTTTCAATATTCGAGTGGACTCTTCAAGTTTCTCTGGTTAAAGTTCGTCTATTCTAGTAGGCTTTTCCTGACACTTTTTGACCATAACAAAATTGCCAAACGCGTGCAAAATGTGTTACGTCAGGTTACGGTTAGGATATGTAGAATTTCCTCTTAATAGGAGCGTGATCAGTGCTCCTACTTGGGCAACATTTTTCTTCAATACAAATGGTGCATCTTTACTTCCACTAAAGTGCAGTCCGTGAGTACTTATTCCACCTGTGCCAGCTTGCAACACTTAAAGCCGGCACGCACCTTCGCTGGCTCCTCGAGGGACTTTAGCGCAACATCCAAGAACAGAGAGGAGGGCCCTGGTGAAGAGCCAAAACTCAGAGGTTCCTTTTGGACGTACAAAAGACATGTTGAGCGTACACACTTGTCAAGGGTGCGCCGAGTTCCAGCAACAATAAGAAGGAGCACCGGGGATTCTGGATGGCGTACAGCCCTAAAAACAAGGACAGATGTATCCAGAAAAGCGGGAGGCCCACAAGGGCATCGCTCTTTTGTCTTGAATATCTTCAAAATGCATTTATCTCCGTCCCACTCCAAAGTGGTGTGGACGCCCGCTGATGGAAAAATGGACGGGCCGAATGACGACGAACAAACGTTTCCTTGGCTCGCCTGTTGCCGAGCGCTCTTTGCATAACAAGACACATTGAAATGACGAAATACAAACAAAGGGGCTGGGTTGGCTGTCACCGGGAATGAAGGCTGAAATATCCAGAGTAAAAATATAAATAACCCTGAATGCACCCGCACTTTGGCCTTTTGAAACGTGTCAGGCTCACATTGTGTGTTTTCATTTCATATGGATGCAGCCAGAACGCTGCCATGACGTTCTGGCATCACGGTCACAGTTTAGCATCGTACAAAAATATGTATTGGCACTGAAAAAGAATGCATTGAAAATTAAAATACAGACCAGGTGTCAAACTCGAGCCCCACGGGTCAGATTTGATCAGGGTGTCAAAAACGTAACCGCAAAAGCTAGCTAGCCATCAAGAGGATAAGAATCAAATGCAGGGCGGGGTTATCACAGTTCATGAAAACGAACAAAGTAACGAAAATTACATTAAAAAACTATTTGGAAGAAATCTATACGTATATTGAAAACGAAAAGTACACGTTTTTACTCCAGCTCGCACACGGAACGGGACAAGAGGTGTAACTGCATCACATCCTAGCCACAAAGTTTGTAAACAAACACATTGCAGCTCAGCTTCTGGCTAGCATGTTTTTTTTTTTCCCAGTCAGAAGAGCAATGTATTCAAAAATGTGAATAAAAATCAAAATCGTAACTTTGTTTGGGGTTTTTCAATGCATTTGGGTTATAAACAAGAGTTCGGCTTACCAAACAAGGCTGTAATTTATTTTCAGGGTTTCAAAATTGGCTTTCGCGGCAGAGTTGGGGTTTCAAACTAGGATTTCAAAAGATCTTTTCAAGTCAAAGTTACAGTTTCAAAGTAAGGTTTCAAGCATGGGATTCAAGACAGTCTGAGGGTTTCAAGGCAGGTTTGGGATTTTAAATTGGGGTTTCAAGTATGGATTGAGGACTCAAACAATGATCAGGCTAAGTAAGGTTGCGGTTCCAAACAAGCATTAGGGTTTTGAGGAGGGTTTTCCATACAGATGTAGGGTTTCAAATTAGGGTTTGAAACTCGGGTTTCCAGAGAGAATTTGGATTTCACAATAAGGCTGAGGTTTAAAAACAGGGTTGAGATTTCGAGTTAGCGTTTGAAGCCGAGGTTTGGGATTCAGACGGGGGTTAAGGTTTGAAATTAGGAATTGAAACCACGATTAGGGTTTCAAGCCAGTGGTAAGAGTTTCAAACAAGGGCTGCGGTTTTCAATATGGGTTTTGGGGATTCAAATTAGGGCATCAAACCAGGATTGGAGTTCCGGGCATGGGCAAGGGTTCCAAACAAGGCATTGGGTTTCAAAGTAGGACAAGACAGAGTTGGGGTCTCAAACAAGGGTTTCAAACCCAGGTTAGGGTTTCATAGTCTTGTGCTCAAGGCAACACTCTCCAAAACCAGGATTCGCCTGAGAGCAGAACTCACCAAGCAGAGTCAAGAACACGATTTCGCGGAAGACCAACCCCCACAGAAATCCATTTTAGAAACCACGACTCGGTCGAGCCGTTTCTTAGCGTCTCCAAATCTCTTCGGGTGAAAGCAAAGCAACTAATGAGCGCCGTCGTGTTGACGGCAGCGCTTGGACGCACGCGCCGGCCATCATCCACGTCAGTCACGCTGACACGGTTGTTCAACGAGCACCCGCGGAAGCTCCGGCACCTCATTTGCGAGCCGGCTTTGGAATGAACGCCGCCTGAAACGCGGCCAGTCTCTTGCGGTCTTTACTACGAATTGCTCAACAGCGAAGAGGCTCCGACTACTCCCACTGGTGTTTTCTTTACAAAATGGGATTATTTCAGCAGTAGTGCTTGTTAAAAGATTGTTTCGTTTGGTTCAAGTCTGGCATGTCAGATCTTCAGAACTGCAACAGATACAGACCAAAACATGCCCTGTAGCCAACTTGAAATCTATTTGTCAAGCAGAAAAACTATATTTTCCGGATATTGACTGATAGACCCTTTTTCTCCCCCGAATTATTACAATTCTTTTAAAAAAGTAGGTGAATTCAAAATTTCAAAGCAACGAGCCTTTGATTAAAATTTTAAGTTATGCAACTCAAGTAAAAAAAAAAAAAATCATCAAATTTCACGGTGAAAGAATGACAGATTAGGTTTTTCTTAAATTGCTGTCAAATGTCAAAACAGATCCAATGTGATGTGAGAGGTTGGTAAAAGTTAAAAACAAAAACAGTGCACTTCCCAATTCAGTCAAATTCCCCAGCACACAATCGAATGGCTCCAGCTTGCACAGCAGACCTAAAAATCATTCCTGCATTCAGCAGCGAGCGGCGCTTTTGACAATTGACTTAAAATGATTTTGGCAAACGCCAACTTGCTGACCATTTGGGTCCTGGCCCGCAGCTTGAGCTCAGCCATTGTTGACTGTCAACAGGTCCAATATAACAACGACGCCAGACTCCAACAACAACTTTCGACTGGAAAAACCTTTTCACTACTACAGTATGTGCTCGACCACTCAATCGATGTAATTTTAAAATCAATATCAGTACAGTTGTACATTTCCCACTCATGTCTGCGCCTGCTTGTGTGAAGGAGGCCTTTAAGTACAAACACGAACCTCGTGACAACGAACGTCGAGGGACACAACGACTCGTTACAACGGTAGTTCGTTTTCACCACTTCCAATAAAAATGGCCGCCAACTACGATGTACAACAAAGCGTGAAACATGAACATGTATTGCAGTGTAAACATAGCGTTCGTACTTCATCTCTGACAACATTAAATCAGCGAATGTTACTCGCCATAGGCAACTGCCAGTGCCGCCGCCAAAACCAACTGTCATCAAGTCAAGAAATTTCGGCTGAAGAAACTCTGAGATGTCCATTTTGTTCATAAGATAAGTCGCGGCGGCGTTTAGCTTCCCGCGGCTCGTTGTCACAAAGGCCTTTTCACTGTCTTGTGGGAAAAATACGGTCTTTAAAATGAAGTTTTGAAATGTGGGACTTTGAAATGTGAACGATATAGCGCTGAAAACATTATTTTTGGAGTGTGGTGACATTGAAACGAGGTTCGACTGTATCTACCGAGTCTTTTGGCTAAATCACAGAGCGGTGTTAGGCGTCAACGTAGGAGGGTCCCAACCTGAAAAAACGTCTTGGCTCAGCCCCGGAGCGCAGCCGTCCTTGCTGCTGTATAGAAGTTGAGTCTGACTGGGGGTCTGGAGGTGCTGCATGGACAGACAGTCGCTCAGCACGTCCTGCTCCAGGTGAGGACACGGACGGAGCTGAGAATGAGACACAAATCATCACAGGTGGCAACGTTTGATTTGGAGTGACTTTCTGTGGCGCCCCCTGGAGGGCACAGCGCCCTTCTCTTTAATTTTCCGGATAAACTCTGCTTGTATTTAGAGTAAAAATAACACAAGTCCCAGGGGAAAAAAAATGAATACAAGGGAGCAGCGGGATGAGTGCAACAGCTGCCTTGCTTTGTATACGCGAGCGATATCCACTGTTTAACATTGCGGTAATAAAAACAACATATTTTAGGGACCGGGATGCTTCACTTTCTGTTTATCAGCCGCAAGCCTCCGAGCAAGACTTGCAAACGGCCCCAAATGTGCACTTGATTTGGATTTCTTCTTTCATGTGCGCTTCCACCTTCCATGTTGTTCTCATTGTCAGCGAGAGCTCACAAGCAAACAATCAGCCATTACTTTAAGCCAATACTATAAACAAATAATGCTGCCCAAGTCTCGTGTGTGTGCCATAAAGCCCGCGTCGTCGGAAGCCGGCTAATACAGCACACAATCACCGAGCCACGATGTATGGGACACCTTTCTCATGACAATGAAGCAGGATTTTCGACGTAAGGTGGTGTCGTTCGTACGAAGTAGATTTATCATTTACAAAACGCGGCGAGCCTAACTAAATGCATCATATTTGTGTCTAAATTCAATAAATGCAACCTCTGAAGTTGATGTAGCAAAGACTCCGTAATTTCAACTAACAACCCAGGTTTAATTTAGACCCCCGCCCCCCCACATATATAACTTAGATGTATCCCTTTAACAATACCTCCTAGACAAGAATTCCTACTTTCTTATTACCCTGGGCTGCGACGCCATCTTGTGGCATCTTAGATTGTTCCAGAAAGAGGACAAAAATGCAAAACGATGAATTCATACAAAGCGCCCGCTGTACATTTGTAACTTTTTACACTGTCACACAAGTTTAAAAAAAAAAAAGTTAATCACTTTTGACCTTAAAACACAAAAAGAATAAGACATTTATCGGACTTTTTGATGTAATTTTTTATTTGTTTCGAATTATGTTGCCATGTTTTTTCTGAACGCACTTTAATGAGTTTCTGATGAAGCCGTGACAAATCCATTTTGCCGACTCGACATCAAAACCAGGGGAAAAGAGCACCAGTCTTGTCCCTGTTAAGTCGCTTAGCAACTAGTGAGAATGATGTCTTCCCTTTGCTGCCCAGCGTCGTAACAAACAGTTGGCAGGGCAAAAAAAAATATATATATATATGTGTAAGTTAACATCCATGTTTTGAGAATGTGGATGAAAGCCAGAGTACCCGGAATTCAAACTCAGAGCTGTGAGGAAGCCTTGCTAACCACAACTCGGATGTGCTGAAGTTTTGAGTTTTGTTTTTTTTTAATTTCTTCCATCTACTCGTGATGTTAACTTGAGCTGATATGTTTAAAATGAATCAAAGGTGGCACAGTCGTACTTGAAGTCAATCAGCAGGAATGCGGAACATGACAAGGTCAGCTTCAGAGATGTTTTCATTCATCGTCCTCATTCCAAACCGCCCAATCAGGCGCATGCGTCAATCATCTTCTTATTGCCGAGAATTGCATTCAGCCTTTGTTCCAACTTGGTGGATCCCCCCCCTCTCCAAGCAATAACATACATACACTAAACTCCTCACAGCCATCGACTTTATCTTCCCACGCGCATCTTTTGACTACCACCCTCCATCACAATACTTTGACGACTCAATCGCCATCGTGTCGATTTCACTATGCAAACGGAGTAAACGTGTACACGGGCTGAGCAGCTCCTCCTGGGAAAGCCTCCCTGAGAAACATTTATCACGCGTAATCCGCGCGGCGCTTTCCACCCCGCGGCCCCCCCCCCCCCCCCCAAAAAAAGCGCTTTGCTTTGCTTTGCTGTGAAGGCGCAGTTAAGAGCGCTCGCGTTTGACATTTGTCCATAACATCTGGGGATTGTGCATTACGGCTTATTAACAATGCTACGAGCGCACATGTGTTTCCCTTTATGAGCCCGCAGCGAACGGAACACATCACGCGGCCTGCCACTATCCACAACAATGAGTCCATTCTCTCTTATTTACTCATTTCCAGTCAGGGAGAAGAATGGGCCTTTGACCGTGAACACAATGACTTGCGCTCAAACCTGATCTATTGTGGCGAAAATGAAAGGCAGGCCCGGGCCAAAGCCAAATTACTCGGGCTAAACTGTGATAATGTGCAAAATGCAATGTTTGACTTGTGTAAAGTTACGCGGGTGGCAGGAAACCAACGCAATGTACTGGAAATTACACTACGCTCGGGGTGGGCAAACTCGAGCTTGAGTGCTAGATTTGACATTTTGGAAAAGGACGGTAGATGAAGTAAAATTCCAAGATGGCGCCCGAGTAGGCAGCCTTCAGCAAGTGCTCTTCAAGAGCCTTGCTTTTTTTGTTTCTTTTTGTTGTTTTTGTCTTTTTGTTTTGTCACACGTTTGTTGTTTCGTCGTGTGGACCTGATGTGGACTGTTTTCAGCGTTTTTTGGCCATGACATTCGTCAAAGGAGAAGAATCTGTGCTTGGTGGTTGCGCCTTCTCGGCAGCACGCCTGTACTAGCACAGATTTTGATTGGGAGGAATGTCGGCGCCATTGACTGTCGGTGCTGGACAGCCCCGGGGCGCTTGTGTGTTTTGCGCCTGTAATGGGCAGCATTTTTCACAGCCCCGTTTTGTTCAGTGGAGATGTCGGCGCTGTTGGACAGTATGCGTTGGTGCGGCTGGATGGATGGCTGCTGAAGTTGAGGATGAGGAGAGAGGAGCGTTGGCGCAGAACGCCGATGCGTATTTGGAACTGAGAGTCACCGCTTGGAATTGGAATGGATTTGCATGGGACAGGAGAAGTGAACCAATCTCTTTTTTCGTCAATGGATACTACAGCTTCTTGTTGACTTTGAAACTTAGCTTGTAGCCGACGTGTGCACATTTTGAGCATGACGTCTCTGATCCACTGGTGAAAGGACACTTTGATTCTCTCCTCTTTCATCTCAAACTGCTTTAACAACAAAGCGTATGAGGGGAAAAGTGGTTAGGACTGCACGACTGTCCGTGTTTTATGTTATGTATTGTGTTCATTATTTTACTTTATGTTAACTGTTTTGTTAAGCACTTTGTTACAGCTGCCGCTGTTGTGAAAGCGCTATATAAATCAGCACGTATTGTATTGTATTGTATTGTACAGACGCTCCCCAGGTTACGAACGAGTTACGTTCGGACGATTGTTCATAAGGTGAATTCGTTCGTAAGTTGCTTCAGTGCTATATTTTGTCTGGAATGTATGTTTAAGGCTTATATTGACATCCATATAACGGGGAGAGAGCTTTTCGTCACGTTCTTCAGGGCTTGAGGGTTAGCTGCCCGGTAAACTAGCAGCGCTTCAGCGGGGAGAGTAGACGACGTCGCCGACCGCGCGCGGACGCCCCTGCCCGTTCCACCGTCACACGCCCGCCCCCCACGCCTCTCCCCACGGCCGCCTTCGAACATTACCGCCGCCGTCGCCTCCGCCGTACTCCTCCGCCCCATTCGGCACTCGGAAAAAGGCGCGAAATACAAAATCTAACTTTTTTTTTTTTTTCGACAGACCTGTGAAAATGTTCAGTATGTACCGCTTGTTCAGTAACTCGGATGTTCAGTAACTCGGGAGTGTCTGTATTGTAAAAAAAATATATATATATATATATATATATATATATATATATATATATATATATATATATATATATATTCAAAATGGGCATGTAAGATATAAATACATAAAAATAAACAATTTTAGGAAAATATGGCAAAGTTACAGGGCAGGGTAGCAAAAAAATCCCATTGAAAACTAAAATATTCCTCATAGCCTCTTCCCTCTGTGCAAAATCACTTCCATAAACTTAAAAGTAGGAACGAAAAGAAAAGAAACATGAATGTGGAAACCCGGAAGTTAAAAAAAATGAAAGTGGAAAAAAAAAAGATAAATATGTGACAACTTCCATTGAAAATACCTGTACGTCACCGTGATTAGTGCTTTAAGTGGCAAAAAGTAAGTATCGGTTTCCCTCCTTATTTGACAAATGCCTGGTAACTTAGACAGTGGGTACCTGTAGATCATTAATGTCAATTAATGAATAAATACATAATAAATCAATAAACAAATACATAAATAACAGCGGAGACTTGTGCCATATCATACAATGACAGCGTAGTTAAGTAACGGTTTCGTAGCATCCGAAATTAGCGACCGAATATGTCTCAACTCTGTGACGTCAGTAAAAAAAATCGGGATTAGGTAGACTGAAATGTCAAAAAGACAAGTCAAGCTAGCTGTCACGCCACCATGCGGGCTAACTTCAAAACAAAAGCACACAAAGGCTTTTGCACTGACGTTTATGTATTGTTTCAAGCTTTTATTTTGAAGTTATTCTTTGTTACGACAGGAGTATGTTTGCAGCTTTTCGCCATGTCGAAATGACGGCGCACAAATGAAATAAATATTTAATAAAGACACAAAAATGGACTCTCTCGTTTTATTTATTTTTTTGAGGTACCTGAGGGGAAAAGCCAAAAAGAAAAGAAGACCCGAATTGCTGAAGGAATTATTCGAGTACTGTATCACAAAGTGCAAAAAAATTATTATTATTATTATGATTATTATAAGAGAGAAATAGAACGAGACGGTAGCGCGGGGCTCATTGTGTTTTATTTTGACGGGTCTTGTATTACATTCGAGCGTTCTCACCCACGTGCACATGTCATGTTCTTGTTTATGATGATACTAATGCAGCGTGTATACCGGAGACAAATTCCTTGTGTGTTCTACATACTTGGCCAATAAAGATGATTCTGATTCTGATTCTGATTCTGAAATCTTACCTTTCTACGCACCTGTTGCTCTTTGGCCGAGTGGATCTTGACGTGCTTGCGCAGGGAGCTGGGGTCGGTGTATCGCTTGGTGCAGCCAGGGATCTGACACGCGTATGGTTTCTGTAAGAAGGCGCAACGTATGCCCGTTTAGACAGCGACCGGAATAAAGCAAGACGCCAATGGGGATCAAAGTGGGAGGAAATTAGATTGGAAGGAAAGTAAAAAAAGGTCAAGTTGAAGTCTTACCTTCCGGCTGAGAAGGAGTAACAGGAAATGTGAAGGAAAAGCAAGACGGGGAAAATGAACACAAGTGAGTATAAAACAACGGCCAATACAATTTGATTAGCATGAGCAACATCATCTTAGTCTGCTTTATTCATATCGTGTTTCACATATCTATCAGATTAGCTGTCATAAAAATAAAAAAACGAGAAGAGTCGCGTTTTCATTAAAGTCATGAAGTCAGAAATGAATGAAGACGAGCATCAATCCCTTTTTTTCCCTGCCATTCAGGAATGCAAGCAGATAAGTAGAATTTGACATATTAAGCAATAAATAATAACGGGCTTCATTATTTTTTACCCGAAAACATTACAGTTGAAAATCCATGCATAACAATAATAGTGATATTTTAGCATGGACATTTTTTTTTATTAAGCACTTGAAACAGTAGCAATGTACTGTATTACAGAAATAATCTCCGTACTCCTCTCATGGAAATTTAGTGAATATTTTAAGCAAAAAGTACAGTACATACAAACACACATTTAGTAGAAAACTGAAATACTGCATGTTGAAGTCACTTAAAAAAAAGTTTCAAGATTTCCGCCGATCCATCGCTCCAATTTCCTCACTTGGATTTATTTTAATGAAACAAAAAATGTTGACCGTTTGGTGCAGCTTGTCCTCCATGGTTTCTTCTTTTTTAATGTATGTGTCTGCTGGTGCCATATATATATATATATATATATATACAGTATGCAGTATGTATATACGTTTTTTTTTTATTTCTAAAGAGTGGGCGTGTGACCACTCTACTTTTCTCTCAGAATACCTAATAAAATGAATACGAACTTCATTAGAAAATCTCATTTTGTGGCGGTCTAGTGTTTACATTCTCGATTGATTTTTTGGGGGTTGACCGATTGAGGTATCGCAAATGACAAGTGAAAAGTTGGAATTTCCTGATCAATTTGAGCTCCCCTCATTAGTAAAGCAAATATAGCATGTCATATGGCAGCCCACCCCACACACACACACACAGACACACAGACACACAGACACACACACACACACACACACACACACACACACACACACACACACACACACACACACACTTTAGAAACATAAGACGTCTATTAAAGTGTAAGTCGATACAGGTCTTTATTGGCTGTGCCTGCGCGTACGTTGACGGCCTCTGTAAATAAGCCGTTTTGTTATTCCAAAGGCGCTTACAGTGCCACTCATCTGAGCCGTGTTTGTTTTGCAGCCCGGCGTGGCACGGCGCCTCGAGTCAACAAAATCAAGCGTGACTTCTGTGTAGAATAAATATCATTAAAGCTTAAAAATCATTTTCCCCTCAAGTGCTCTTGGCAGAGTGGGCCTTTAGCCGGGGTGTTAATGTGAGGCCGTAAGCAGCGCCCGCCCAGATTAGCTGTATCATTTGTCCTACTTGTGGAAAGAGTGGGTGGTGGGAAACCTGACTGATATCATAACACAAAGCCACATTCAATATTGTGCCTAAGCTGAGGCTGTGACTCTGACTGTACACGGGTGGCTTTCCTATACAGGTGGACAAATGGGGAACACAGTCTAGAAATGGAAATTCCCCCCTAAAAAAAAAAGATGAAATCCATTTCGTTTCAGCTAAAGCTCCGCAGACATAATTGAGGCAATCTGGGGACAATTTAGATGAAATGTTCCTGCATGTTTGCAAATTGCATTCGATATGGCAGACCTGCCATGACAGTCAGATTAAATTAACCTTTTTCTTTATCCTCTTCCGGGCGACCATTTATCCTTTACATTCTACTTATGTTATTATATGTTTTTATATGGTACAAAATTTAATTAAAAAGTTTCTTTGGAGTAACTTGGAACAGATTAATAGCATTTCCATTTGTTTCAATGGAGAAAGATGATTTGAAATGAGTTTTAAGTTTCGAGCATGGTCACAATTTAAACTCGTATCTCAAGGCACCAGTGTAACGTAAAACAGAGGAACATCAGACAACAATGCAAAATAAATATTGTCACTTAAATTAAAAACCTAGTTTTCAAGTAGACCCTCATCTCCCCTGTCACGCACATATTCTTCAGCCCTTCCCCTACATGCTAAAACCCGACCATAAAGCTCGAAGCAAAAAAAAAAGTACAGTAAAAACCAGGAAGTTGAAACGAAAAACGACCACACTGAAAACAATCAAAGCAGTGTCCTGCAAAAAAGAGTGACATTCATACTATACACACACAAAAAAAAGTCCAAATAAAAAGTATATAACGTTGTTTTTCAGTGCCAATGCATCTTTCCTACCACGCCACGATTTATTTTCAAATCCCAAACTTAATGTGTTTGCTACTTAGTGTTCTGGCTCCGTACGGGCCAACCTGTAAACGCCAATGAAAATAAACACAACACACTCAGTCACAAGTGGCAGTCAATTCAGTTGTCCTAACTAGTGGGGTGGAGGTGGGGCGGGGGGACTTTTAATTGAATTTCCTTAACGCTCATTAGGGTTCAGGAAGAGCTGACTTTTTGGAGGACAGATGACAGACGATCTAGTTAACTAGTTAACTAGCATGTGTTTGGAAAGTGGGAGGGAGTCGATTGAGAAGTGCGGTGCACCCTGGACTGGTCGCTATCGCCAATCACGGCTTGTTTATTCACCAGGCTTATAACAGTTTTGCATTTTTAAGAATGATTGCTCATCTTTTTTTTCCGTTTAGATTTGTTTTTAAAATTCAGTTCATTTCAATTTGTTTTGATTTTTCAAAATTGCTTCATTTTACTTGAGTTATTTATTTTTTAATAGATGGGGAAAATATCTATTTTTTAAAGTATCATGTAAAAAAGTTAAGAACACTGCAAGTCTCATTGTGTGTTCGCGGAAGTGGTCTAAAACGTTTGTGCAGTACTGTACAATGTTTAACTTTCGCGTAACAATTTCCTCCTGAGGAAACGGAGCCGCTCTGGAAAAAAATCAAGAGATCAGACGGAGCGGACACTTGTTCATTTCTGACCGTGTCCAGGTGAGTGCGCTGGTGCTTGGCGCGGTCGCTGGAGTTGCTGAAAGCTTTCTGGCAGCCAGGGTGCTGGCACAGGTACGGCTTCTCCCCCGTGTGGCTCCTCAGGTGGATCTTCAAGTTCTCCAGACGCGAAAACGCTTTGTTGCAGCCCTCAAACTGCAGAAGAGACAAGCATGTCGATTACATACAGACGTTAGGAAGGGAATGCGTGCATGCAGAAAGAAGCAGACATTAATGAGGTCGAATTCAGGCACTGTGCTCGCTTGCTGTAGTTTTAGTTGTTCCGTTACCAAGCTCGTGACTCAAATGAGTCTATCATTAAGTTGACCACTGTAATGAATTGAAATGACAATAACCGTCCCATTACTCAACGAAAAAACACTATTTTTAAAATAAATTATATTTTCTTGTAAACTATAAATACAGTGACACACCAACTTGTACAGATATATAGTATCATATATACATGCATATTAGCAATACTCATAGGGATAGATTCTTTATCCTCTGCGAGAAATTACGACTATTTTTACAGCTTATTGAGTCACCGAGAAGAGCGGTGACTTCTTCATTTGTGTCTGTATTACTGTATTATACTGCCCTCTAGGGGCCAAGGTAGGCACACCGGAAGGAGCAGCAGAAGGAATTGAATTGCCGTATGAAATCGTGATGCACAAGCTGTGTAATTCTTGACATTATTTTACATTATGTTACAAGAACAAACCCATATACTGCAGTACTTTTTTTTAGGGCCCAACCGATATGTATTTATTTTTTTAAACGTGAACTCCAATATCTGACAGAATAAAATTCTGATAACCGATTAATCAGTGGATTAATTTAAAAACTATATAATGAATGAAAGAACCTGTTTTTTGGTCCCTTAAGACTTACAACAAAAAAGATATTAGTTACAGGCAGAACATTTGACTCTTTTATTTTTCCCTTGTCTTTTAGTTTTTGGCACCACAGGGAAAAATCTGAAAAATGGGCTAAATTTTTGGGCCACTTTTCGAGGAAGAGGAATACTTGAATGACATTTTCTTTGCCTTGTGTTGTAATGTCTTTATATGTAAAAAAAATTATAAAATAAATGGAGGATGACTATGCCCTGCCGGCCCAGCCCATTGTACGCCACTGGCACAAATACTTTTTTCCCCCTCTGCACTCAATCCTTTGACTGACAGGTGATCAACGCAGGGTGGGCTCGCCTCCAGCTTCCCTGCGACCCCTGAACAGGGGAAGCAAAATGGATGAATCTTGTCCTGCACTTTCCACGAGTTTCCTGATCACTTCCACAGCTGTACAAGTTCAAATATCCAGCACTGCCGCCTTGGGAAAGGGAGTGACGCTCTCGAAACACGGGTGGTACGATTACAAATCTATTTTCCCGTTGGCCCGTGGATATGCATTTGATGTCATGCCCAGTGACTTTGAAGACATGGCATGCGTCTAAGTGGCAGTTAATGGAAAGTGGAGCGCGGTGAACGGTGCGGTAATGCGTAGCATGAGCCGAGCGCTCGCCGGCATCAACGGCACATTAGACGGACAAGTGACAGTGGCCGTAAACAAGCTCGTATCTGACCCCGCTCGCCCCATTTGATGCCGAGCACTCAGCCAATGAAGCCCACAGATTTGTTAACACATGAAAGATTCAGAAGGGGGTCGCTTATCGCGTATGCGTAAGCTGTACACAAAACCTACCGCAGTGTCAAGACCCACAAAAGTGTGCGGTTGTGAGTTCAATGTTACTTATAGACCAGTAGTGGCAGACGTGTAAATTTGATAGCATGAGAATGAAACAGGAAGTGCTGTTTTGGTTGAAAATTATTGATTGACATCCAGCACAATCCTGCTTTTTACGCCTACAGCAAGCAAAGGCTGTGGATGCGTTTTGTAGCGTACTGTTGATCTTTCGGCATGATTCTTTTTTTTTTTATATTGTGAGATGATAAGTTTGTTAGTTTGGAAAAAAACTCTTCTCTCAATATTCTTCTCTCAATATTCAGTCATAGCATTACACATAAAGTTAGCATGAAGCTAAAGGACTTTTGTAGAACAGAATTACGTGAATTGATGAAGAAAAAAAAAAAGATTGTTTTCTTTTGTGTTATGTGTCAGTTTTCTTCAACTGGAAGTAACTGCCCCTTAAAAGCTTGCACACTGGGCATCGTCCCCCATTTGTGTATCCGGGACCCGTTCAATAAATGCGGGTCCAGCTCAAATTGTTCATTTACAAAATGTCCGCATGGGTCATTAGCAAAGCCTGGATCAGATCCGGTTGCAGCTAAGGAGAGAGTGAGAGCGTTCATCGAACAGGCCTGGCGCTTCATCAGGCTCGTCCCCACTTGTCGTCATTCACTCACACAACGCAGGCTGAACGCTCATTCTATTCACCGACGCTCCATTTAATATCGGCGAAACCCAAACCCGTCACGGCAGAGGCGGTTCGGGTGACTGCGGCTGATCTGTCGCCGCTCTCACAATTGTCCCTGCAGTCTCGCAGCTACGCGGGGTCTGAGTATTACTTGGAAAATTGAGTCAACTTTTTTCCCTTCTTCTGCGGGTTGAGACTGAAATTGAGCGTAAGATGCAGAAATAAACGCGTTGTGCAACATTGCCGCAAAAAAAAGTAAACAGAAGGCTGCAAAAACAACGCCATGAAGCAAACGGTAAAAATTTCAACACGGCGCAGTCTGCCCTTGTTTTTGGGTCTCGTTTGTTTTATTGTTTTCAAGTATATCAACAGAAAAGCATCGAAGTAAGTGCATAGTCAGAAAAGATAACGTTTTACTTTCGCCAATTGGCAGCACGCTATTAAAACTCAAACCATCAAGCATTAACGTCCAAGACCAACATATGTCCACAGAAAATATTTTGACGAGCGCGCACACTGTGGAAACACTTTTCAACACTGTCGTCGGTCACGCTAGATATAAAGATGAGGTGTGAAAGTCTAATGCAAATCTTAGCATAGCAGAACATCGACACCACTTCGGACAGATCAGCGAGCCACGCTGACTATTGAATACGAGAAGACATACGCGACAGCCATGAGTGCTGTGCCAAATGTGTGTATATATGTTTTGGAGAGGGCGCGGGGAATCACACTTTCAATGCTTCTTTCTTTTGTGCAAAACAAATGTGGGGCTAAATGCTAGTTAGTGCACCTTGGAGGAAAACGTGTTAATCGGTTGGAGCGTATTATTACTTGGGACCAGCGCAGATGAGATGGTCTGAAGTTTTTCCAGGCTGCTGGGAAACCGACTGGCAGTGTCGCCTCGAGGCAGAGGAACCAGCCAAGAAACTTGCTATGATGAATTCTATGCTACAGTGAGGTGTTTTGTTGTGCCTAATTTCAGGGTTGTACCAGAGGTGGCAAAAGTCCTCACACTCCGTATTTAAGAAGTACGGATACTAAAACAACACGTGAAAGTAGAAGTACTCATTGGCTTGGGTAGGCTAAAAATAAAAAAAGTACAGACCCTGAAATTGAGGTAAACAAGAAAGTAAAAATGATTTGTTTTTTGTTTTTGTTTTTTTGCTAACAATGATAAAAGGCCCATTTTGAAAACTGTCGCCTGTTGTGTATTTTTAAAAGCGAGAACTCGCTAGCTCAGTGTGTGTGAGGTTTGTATGTGGGGAGTGCGCTGGCGGGGCAACGTCATGCTAACTTTGAGCGACAAGGCGGCCTTAATTAGTTAGCCTGCTGAAGAGCATCAAATTAAACTGTTCAGCAGTATGATCAATGGCGTCCATCTCGGCAGTGTATCAACGCCTCAGTCTTGTCTGCGGCCGTCCTCTCACTCACTCCGTAACGCGCTACAACAAACGAAAGGCGCTAGCCAACTTCAGGCCCGAAGAGACATCTCCCCAGCTAGCTAGCTAGCTAGCTAGCCAACTAGAAATCATGCAGCTGTTCTGAAGCAACGAGTATTTATATAAAGCATCAACAGGTGCAAAAACTGACCCTGGTTGTACCTTTGGCCATGGTGAGAGGTCATGGTTAGATTTTTAATTTACTGTAATAGGACTACTTTTTTGAGAAAAGTTCAAGCAGGAAAAAATGTATTCAATTTTAAAATAATTTGTTTCTGGCAACACAAATAATGAATCATTTCGCATATTTTGCATCGACAAGAGTCTAGTTGATGCGAAATGGTATCGTGTAGTTGATGCGAAATGGTATCGTGGAGGAGTCAACTAATCGGTTTAACCCCACCTTTGAACCTTTTGGGGTAGAGGGGGTCAATTGCTCTCAGATTTCCATTAATAGAAAAGATTGACTGTAAAAAAAAAAAAAAAAATCTTAAATGAAGTAGAGTGCAGATCCCTGAACAATCTGCTAACATGTAGCCATGAATTATTTGTACTTCATTACTTCCGTTGACTAAATCATGCCCACTTCTTTTTACTTTGTTCAAAAAAAAAAGTGCAAGCGCTGCAGTAAGGTTAAAAAAAAATTGTCATTGAAAAAGAATTGTCGAAAGTTGCTGATGCATTAAATTTCCACTGGACTGAGCAGTCGCTGACAATGAACCAGAAAAGTCCCAAAAGGATCCAAAACCGCACTCAGTGGTAAATGTCCCTGCGCTCCTTTGGAATAAACTCCAACTGCAGCCCAGTGATGGACACGTGGGTTTTAAGTTCCATAAACAGTGAAACGTGGTGACATGAGATTAATCTTGCCTTCGATATTATCTATGAAAACAGCTTAGACAGCTCTAATCACTAGAATTGCTTCAAACATGTTTGGTTTTCCTCTCCGAGACCTCCGGCTGAGGTAAACCGGCAGATAACCGCGCAAGCGGAGGCACTCCATCTCGATCTGGAGCGGGAGGAGAAGGGGCGGGGGCTTTGGGGTTCGATCGCTGCGTAAACATTAGGGATGACAGCGGGGTCTTGATATGACTGAAGTAGACGGGGGTGGGTGGGGGGGGTCGGTTGGAAGGGCGGACAGGCAGCTGATCACAACAGACAGACAAACTGGTGGCGATAGCCTGAGGACTTCATGGGAAATGACTCCTGACTGGCAGGGGAGAAGGCCAAACAGCGTCAAGCGAGGCTAAAAGGAAGCAGTGTCGAGAGCCGCGCGTGTGCAGCGGGGTCATTAAAAACCTGCGGCGGAATCGGAACAAACCGGCCATTATGGACCGCTATCGGGGAGTGGAATGTGTGTCTGCTGACGTGCGGGACAGGTAGCTGATGAAGGACCTGTACAAGTGGCGCTTAACGGCAGTGAAAAACATATCAAAAGGGAAGACAAATCACTTTAGAAAATACAGTTGAACGTCCCGCAAAAAAAAAGGGGGGGGGACTGAACCCTGCCGCAAATTCCCAAAAAGTATGAGGGAGTGCCCCCCGAGGGAGTCCCGCCTGCCACCCCTTTTTGAAATTTTGTAAAAATAATGGTTTTGTGGAGTTTTTACATGAAAATATTTTTTGTGGTTTTTTTTCTCGCACAACAAATACATCACATTTTTCAAAAAATACTAAAACTATTGAAAACATGAGAAAACTACATTTAAAAACCAAACATAAAAATTATCCATCATGAAGCATCCAAAACTATTATGACCCTGACGTGTACATGCACATGCGAGGAAAGACTCTCTGTACCCTCCACTAACAACCCAGGCTAATCTTTGACATTCAAAGCTCGCATCAACCTTCTTGGACCAATCACCGGTACTGCACCAACATTTAGACTGGGCTTTGGTAGCCTTCCGTGGCAACTTGGGGCATTTATGACAGATCAAAAATTTCAGATCATAGCTGGGAAGGTTCCACCCTAAAACAAAAACAAAAAAAGTGAATAGATGAATTTGTGAATCGTGAACTGCACGTATATGGGAGATGAATAAAGTGGGAATCCGTTCCATCGTAAAACCTTTCTTCATGTAAACGCACAATTTGCATGCGTGTTTAAAAAAAAAAAAGTTCACAAAGGCTCAATTAACCAGCGGTGACTCTGAGCAAGCGCCATTCGTTTGCAGTCGTGACGCGAAAGGGGTGAACCCGTTCTGCTCCAGATCATTGAAATTTGGCAGGGGTGTTAACAACACCCCTTCTCTGCGGTGTGTCAAATCTGTGACTTCAAGATTGTCTTGAGTTCCTTGCTCCTTTGATGCTCCCCGGCCACCCCCCCACCCTCCCGACTCCCCCACCCCACGCGCTCCACCCACCCCTCCTCGCCAAGGGCCAGCACTGTTTGTCCATGACCCTGCCTCAAAATGCTCGATGAGAACTCTGACTAATGACCGGGAGACGTGATTGAACCGCGCGACTGTTAACTCGCATGAAATTCACGATTACTCATGTTGCGAGGCCCACCGCCCTGGAAATGGAAAGGGTCCTGAAAAATCCCAGCAACCTCGGCAATCAGCCTTCCACTGTGATTACTTCTACCCTTTAGGTCCGACCTGCCCCGTTTCCAAGCTTGACAGACATGCCGAAGGGGCTGAGATTCCAGGTGCCAAAAAAAACAGCGGCCGTATTAAACATGTTCTAAAGTGCCAAACGCTCAAAAGCCGTTTGTAGAACTTTGGGAGTGCGAGAAAAAAAAAAATTATAAATGCGACTCGCTGCAACAGGCTCTCGGTTGATCACAAGGTGTCTTTCTCCGGGAGGGGAAAACCTGCCGACACTTCGGGATCTGTTTTGGAAGGGGAGAGCGGCAGATGGGGAGCAACATGTGCATTTAATCTGCCCGCTTCCAAATGCCCCGTGGCAACCACAGCAAAGAGCAGAAAACACGTAAATGGATGAAATTATATCCACATGATTCAATGAGACAGCTAAAGGGAGGAAGGTTTCTCATGCGCTTCATCAGGACACCAAATTAAACACAGCTTGCCTAAAACATTCACATTACATAGTTTACACATATCACTTCCACCGCCTTTTAGCCGGCCGGCCGGCCGGCCGGCCAGCCGGCCTCGTCCGTCTCTTGCCGAGATATGAATCAAAATGATTCACAAAGACAAATTTGCACGTGGGTCATTCCGGTCCCTCCTCCATGAAATTTCAACATTTCCAAACACAAAGTAAAAGAAACATGCACTTGTTGCGTATATTATAGCTGACCTGAGGATTTTTTTTTCAAGTACCGTATTTTCCGCATTATAAAGGCGCTTCGGAGTATAAGGCGCGCCTTCAATGAATGGCCTATCTTAAAACACTTGTCATATGTACAGTAGGGCGCATCACATTATAAGGCGCATAAAATAGAAGCTACAATAGTGGCTGCAGTGGCATTATGCATCCACTAGATGGAGCTACGCTAAGAGCAATACAATACAATTGCCGCAGCTGTATCAGAGTACTTTACAGAACATTTCAAATTCGTCCAAGAAATCAAAATATTGCTCCATATATGAGGCGCATCGGATTAAAAGGCACGCTGACGGCTTTTGAGAAAATTGAATGAGTTTAGGTGTGTTTTATCGTGCAGAAAAGACGGTAATCGTATCTGTAGCAACAGTAATTCATCAATTTAAAACACCAAATGACTGCCTCTTACTTGATAACCAATTTTCGTTCGAGTTGGCACAGTTTGATATCATTTTTCCATACAAAACAAATAATAATACCCAACTGTGGTCAATTTTTTTTTAAAAGGGCCAAAATTAATCCCCGATTCTTGAATGACCAAAAATGTTTCTTTGCCACATTCTCTGTCGATGAATGCCCGGCAGATGAAGCGCGCACACAGCCAAGGAGAGAACACGAGGGAGTGAGTGTTTTCCAGATGCGGATGAACAAGAACGGGAGTGAGAGCCCAGCCGATAAATTGGTGAGAGGAAGCGTTCATGTAAATGACTCAAGAAATTGTTCAGAGCAGCCATTTTGCAGCCATGCCTGAATCATCCGGGGGCCCCGTTAGAAACGGTGCGGATGGCACAACAGGAAGCGCTCCTTTTTGATAATGAGCCAGGCCAGCTGGATCTCTCCTTTCACCAGAATTGGCAAAAAATAGTCCATTCTCTCAGTATCTGACTCAAAGTACAAATACTTGAGTAAAAAGGCTCTTCGGAGTGATTCGACTCCTGGACTTCGGTGAGACTCTGAAATAAGCATAAAAGTATCGAGTCAAAGTGATTTGTATTCACTGTCAGTTGCAGTAGATAAAGTCTACACCCCCCCCAATCACATTTCAACTTTTCTTCACCGGGAGTCCATATAAAGTTTTCCCCCCCATCAAGCCCAAATAAATTTCAGATGTTCTAATAGGGGCGGCCCGGTAGTCCAGTGGTTAGCACGTCGACTTCACAGTGCAGAGGTACCAGGTTCGATTCCAGCTCCGGCCTCCTTGTGTGGAGTTTGCATGTTCTCCCCGGGCTTGCGTGGGTTTTCTCCGGGTGCTCCGGTTTCCTCCCACATTCCAAAGACATGCATGGCAGGCTGATTGAGCACTCTAAATTGTCCCTAGGCATGAGTGTGGGCGTGGATGGTTGTTCGTCTCTGTGTGCCCTGCGATTGGCTGGCAACCGATTCAGGGTGTCCCCCGCCTACTGCCCAGAGACAGCTGGGATAGGCTCCAGCACCCACCGCGACCCTAGTGAGGATCAAGCGGTTCGGAAGATGAATGAATGAATGAATGTTCTAATAGGCTTTTAGTGACTTGTACAATATAACGAATCGATGCGGTTCGATTCAGTGGGACTACGATTCCAAGTGATGTGTTATGACTGGAGCTTTGGTCACTAGTATGCAACAACATGTGCAAGCTCTCCAAAGCCCAAAATATCCAAGTTACTGAATTTCAAAGAAATGACAAATCGTCACGCCGAACTATATCGGGTGAACAGCTCTCATAGAAGACGATTCGTTGCATATCTCGACACATGGCTATGATTCAAGGATGCAACGATTTTATGAGTCGATTTGGTTCGTCAAATCAAAAACTATATCCCGATTCAAATTATTCTTTTTTTTTTTTTTGTTACACCACTATTGGCTAGTATTTGGAACTGTTCAAATTCCCTTCACCTTGGGTGCCTCAGTTCCAGCTGAAGAAAAACTGCCCCAAAGCTACATGGCCCAAAAGTTCAACCTTGGCTTCAACGGATCTCGACACATCTTCCCACTTGCTTCTGTGAGATTTCGAGTGTGTTTTTTGTACCGTGTAGCCAGGCTTGGATGTTTTACTTGTGCTTCCTTTTTGACACCCCACATCATAGCCCAGTCATTGGATGCGATTGTTGTCACATGTATGAGGCAGTCATTACGTGCCAGAAATTCCTGCAGCTCCTTTGGTGTTCTTCTCATCTTATCCATTTTGGAGGGAGGCGAATATGTGACCACACAAATGACAGGAACAGCCTACAAAAACCTTTTCGAAAATTTTGCCAGGTGTGCGGAATCCCAGAATGTGATTAGTCAATCTGGAACACGGCTGCCTCCTCACGTTCAAAGAAGCGGTGCGCATTTGTACAACAGCATCGACGATTTGTTTATTGTTACCCTTAAGTGCATTACTGCCTTTTACCGCCATGCTTGCAACCTGCACTTTCCCGACGAAGCCGCGGCAACGCAGAACAGGCGGGGCTGCGCAACCACTTCATGGAAGCACTTAAGCGGCCGTGCTGCGGAGGCCTTCCTTCAAATGTCCACCAGCTCAGCAGCCCTGCATCACATTAGAGAGCTAAAATGTGATTTCCTCCTCAAAACCGGCCAGCCTGAGCTTCACCGGTTCACCGAGTTGAGGGGAAAAAAGGTCACCCCAAAAGGAAACGTCTCATGCCTCGGCGACGCCTTCAAAACGTACGTCCAAGTCTTTTGGCCGTGCAATATTGAATTTTCTCTACGCTCAGCGCACAAAGTTGTCCAGGTCTTCGCGTTTAGGGTCAGCTTTCTAATAGCGTCCATATGAGTGCTTGTCAGTGAGAGAGTTACGACTGTCACAGAGTTGATATTCTCAAAGGGGACCATTTAAGTTCATTTCCCGCTCTGTGTTTTTGTTCGTGGACTTTGATTTACACGCGGACCTCCCATCTATCTTATATTGGCCCCGTATGTCGGCCCTCGGTTCATCCCGTGGCTGAGTGGAGCGCATTCGGGTTCCGCCCGTCCCTCACGTGATGACCGGTCAACGCTACTCGGCGGATGACGTACGTAACATCTCTAAGCTTATGTTATATAATTAATTATTAGCATTTTATGTTTGGGCATCATATTATTTCATGTTAAAAGTCCCTAGATTATATTCTGTTGTTTAATAATTGCTGTTGTTTAATAATTGCTTAGGCGTGTTTTTATGTTGATAGCTTCTGATTGGCTGTTGAAGTAAGGAAAAGCAGGAAGTGATTGAGTTGCCGAGAGGAGTGCGTTTTCGATCGTACCGCGGTGCAGACGTTTGGAAATAAAGCTGCGTTCAAACGGAGTCCGTCTCTCCTTTAGCCGTTTCTTAAAGTCGAGCCATCCATTCATAAACAACGAACCCCTCAACTTATACATCTGTGATGAGTGATTTTGCAATATAATACAATACATCCTGATTTATATAGCGCTTTTGCATGGATCGGGTCTGAAAAATCCCTCACATGGAATTAAATACGTAGGCGAGTCTTAAAAAAAAATGTCTGTGCCGCAACATTTTTTAAAAGGTTGAGTCATCTGCCACAAAACACGACAATACTGCAAAAAACAAAACTTTAGCATCAAAAATGTCAAATCAATCAATGAGGCTTTTCCACATCCGCCAATATACGTTTCCACCCATGAGTGAGTGTGCGGCTCTTCATTTCACCGAATCCCATCAATCTTTTTGTCCGGTGACAGTTGGCGTCGCCTCCCGAAGCAACCGTATCCACGTTTAACGGCCTCATTAGAGTGCAACACAATGCTTCGCCCTGCCACATTAGCGAGCGACCAGCCATTAATTATGCACCCCTTCACGAAATTCAAACCACCGCCATGAAAACGACAGACCGGTGGCCCCTTAGGGCAATGAAATTGCTCAACACGATCCGATGTTCCCGGGCAGCGGGCGCGTGATCCCGTTTGAGCGACGCCGTTCCTCCAAAACGCGCACTTTATCGATCTGTCCGGCACCTTTCATTCACACCTGCGTCCTCTGGTCTTTCTCTTGCTGTCTTGTCCTTCCACAGCCCAATTCGCTGCACGCCGACGCTATATTTAAACAGATTCACTTTACGACTCTTTTGTGAGCCGAGACAGCCCCTAATCCGATTGTAGCGCCCTCAGGATGCTGCATGAGTGACGACACGAAGTCCACGATGAAAATACAGGGTTTTATTCCTGGCAACCCGTGAGAACTAGTCCCCCGAACATGAAACACACAAGTGGCATTACAAATTGTAAGCTTATGTTAAATTATCAATTATTTTCATTTTATATTTGAGCATTATATTCTTTTATGTTATAGTTATCTAAATTATATTCTGCTTAATAATTGTTGAAACATTCTTATGTTGCTTGCGTCTGATTGGCTAAAGAAAAGCAGGAAGTGTGATCGTTACCGGAAGGAGGTGTTCATTGGAAAGTTACGAGGCAGACGTTGAAAAAAAATTAAAAAGAACTGTGTTCAAACGAAGTCCATCTCCCCTTTTTGCCCATTCCGAACGTAGAGCAATCCATCCAAAACCTACGAACCCCTCAACTTACAAAAAACAAAACAATTTAACACAATTGATTTTAGCATGAAACACACACAAACCTCGTGGGCTCAAATTCATAAGAGGCTAACCTTCACCAAAATCCTGTCCGTCGTCGTCTTGCCTCGTCCGGCCGGACGGTTCTTGGCACTATCGTCTTCTTACGAACGAAAATGGCTATACAGAGCCAACAAACGTGTATTTTAACGTGCACCAGTAAATGTGCGCGGCAACTATGGTCGGGTGGACCTTCATCTGCGATAATTAGTTCCGGCCAACATTCGCCACTGGATGGCGTCAGAGCACCAACCATCAAACTGCTTAATGGGAAATAGAGGCAGTAACTTATTATTCAATGTGATTACTGGCTAGTTTTCTTGATATTGGATCTTCACTAACGAGCCTACCACACCGTTCTGCACTGGGGCTATTTTCGTTCCTCCCCCTTTTTTTTTGTTTTTTTAAAATATGTACACGACAATGGTTTTTGTGACGATACGTTTTTTTAAAATGATGAACATTAACATTAGATACAACTGTTGAAAGGTTGTTCAGTTTTTCCACCTTGCCCAATTGTTGAACCAGTCGCTCAAACATGTCAGAGGACAGCATTTCATTTTGCGGCGGCTGGCGGTGGACACGTTGGCTTCTCCGGGCATCACCACAACTCTGGAAAGATGCCGCTGCTTTGACATTAAACCCTGACATTAACCATCAGCGCTCCCAGAACAAAAAAGAAAAAAATAAGCCAAACAGTAAAACCACAGCATGTATACACATACTCCAAAGTACATTTCCAGAAGCCTTTTTGTTTTCGCGCATCGTGGAAGCGTTTGGAAAGGATTTGAATACTTGTCATGACCATTTGCTTCAAGCTGCGATTCGAATCGTTTGGGATTTTGATATGATAGTAGTTTTTTACTTTGCTATGACTTGTGACAGTGATTTTATTTGGGTTGTAGAGCAAGTTTGTCTTTTATGTTTTGTTTTATATCTTGAAAATACTTCCCTTTTGGTTAGTTTTTTAAAAATTATTATTTATATATATTTGGAGTGTTTGTTGCAACATAAAAAAAGAGGTAATTAAATATTGTGTAATTAATCTGTAAACTACAATTCTCAAACAACTGTTTGATCTTCCTTTTCCCGATACGGACGTACGGCAATACTGAAATAAATAAATCCCAAAACCGGATTTATGATATTAATTGACAAAAACAAAACGTTACTGAAGAAAATTTTCAATATAATTCTAGTTTGTTCGTTTTATAAACACATCATGTAGTTTCACAATTTTCTTTTATTTTTTTGTATAATTATACATGCATATACACACCGATAATCAATATTCTTTTAAAAATATATTTTTTTCATCGCAATTTTTTAAAAACTCTAAGTTTGAGTTATTTTGTCAGTATTCATAAACTATAATAACCTGGATTGCTCCAAATTGAAAGTGTGTAATCCAAACAGATGGGCAATGTTAAATTCTGAAAGGAAAAAAAAAATCATAAGTTTTCAGTTTGCGCGTGGGCGGCGGAGGGCAGTCAAGTTTTGCTGACCTGCCATAAAACGTCCAACTCTAATACAGTAAGTCAGCTCCACCAAGTCAGATCTTGAGCAGAATCGTACACATGCAATTACGTACTACTTGAAACTCCAATTACCTTCAAACTCCGGATATTTGCTCGGAGGGCTTGTTCATCGCCGCCTGCAGCTTTAATCGCTGGGGGAAATGTCAACACTTTTGCAAACCAGATGTTTGACTTCTGAGCTTCCAGTGCATTTGGAAGATAAAAATGAATAGTAGGGCTGAAATCACCTTGTTTGTGTATTGCGGAAATGACAAGCGACATGATGCAGTCAGTTTGGCCATTTCTGGTGATCTTCCAAAAACAAATCTTGTCCCGGATGATGGAAATTAGAAATGTACAAACGAAACACTTTGGCCAAGAAGAAAAAAAAATCTTGAGTTTCCATCATTCTGTGTGCACCGAAAAAATAGTATGTTAAAAGTGAAAATCTTGACTTTTCATCACACGCTCAAAATTCAGGTCGAACTTCACGTTGAGCTTCCGGGACTTGTGCGAGACAAAACAAACAAACAAACAAACAAAAAAGCTGGCATTCCCATTGTTCACGTTGTGCAGAAACATGGCAATAAATAGAAAGCCGTTGTCCAGACAAGGGACGGAACTGACCCCGCCGTACAGAAGCTCACGCCTATAATAACACACAGTGGCCTTGTCTTACGCGACAACAAATAAACATTGCAGAAACTGGACGCCGTGCCAAACCAAATGCTTCCACGCCAGAAGCTTTACAGTATTCAGACAGCAAACACGCCACTAAAATGAAACGACGGGGCAGCGTGGCATTTGTGAGCCAACGGGAGCCCAATCGCACTTACGCAAGTGCCCCTTGGAGGCGCACCAGGTCTCAAAAGCGACAGCCCGGAAGAAATGGGGTGCAACTGAGATGCCGCAATCATACGCCTTTTTTCGGTTTGGACGCTATGTCCTCGGTGTGCCAAGCGTGTGTACTTTTCACAGGGGCTGGTGAAAGTAATTGCACTCTGTGAAGTACAAGCCCTTCGACTAAGGTCACTTTTTAAGCAAGTACAGAGTGAAACGTACAAAAAAGCGAAAAGTCAACAACCTTGTTTGATCGATACATCAAATGACTTTCCCTGTGAAATGATCGCTCTGGCTAGCAAAACGTTTTCTCATCGCTTTGCTAACGTTGCGAATTGACTAACAAAAAAAGAAATGCAAAATTAGCTAACATCACAGGAACAAAGATACATTTTCCTTATCCACTGTCATAATGACATCATTAAAAAACAAAAAAAGACAAAATGTAAAGACTTGAGCATCATGACAGATATATAAGATGAGTTTCACAAATACTGTACATGACTGAGCAAGTAAAAATGTGTCGTCTTTTGCGGAGGATAAAGAATATATACCTTTGTGTTTTGTCACATTGTCTGTCTACATTTGCCGAAGCACCATTTGTGTTCAAATATCCACTAGTGCTTAAAACATTCAAACTCACAGCCGCATAGACGGCATTTGCTGCTTGTTGCAAAGTCGATCCTTTTTGCTTAGAAAAATAAACATATATTAGGCCTAATGATGGCTTGCAGCTCGAAAAACTGCTAAATCGCCACTGTACCCGAAACACCTACTCAGGGACAGCAATGTGCACTTTGGATCTCCTGACCACTGACTTTCCACAAGTTCATCGGGGAAATTCGGCCAAACACGGCAAATCCAAAGGCTCACAATAATCATTTCAGTATTTGATTCGCTCCGAAATTTAATTATCTCATAACCCGCTCCGAGTTCCGGTGCCAAATTTGTTTGAAAGCAAAAACCGCATCTTGTTCCCATCCGATCAACCATCTCGCCGACGGCAACAATCGAACCTTTCATATTCATGAATGATTTCCTCCTCCCCTTTATTCATTTATTTTTGTCCCCCCCGCCCCATACACAAAATACGAGTCAGAGGCCAGTGTCTGTAATTTCGTAGTTAATTTGACGGTAATTTACAGTGATCATACGCCCCCCACCCACCCCCAATAGCATCTTTATTTCATGGCTTTTCTTCCAGTCATGCCCTGGCAAAGCTCAATTGATTGGCGTTGCAGCGGATGAACGCTGACGGCAACACTGGGGATGGAAACGAGAGCTAAGAGGTGTCACAGTCTGACTAAGGGCGATGAAATGAACAGCTGAAGACAGAATCAAGAATACAGTACAGATGTGTTCTTTTTTTGTTGTTTTTTTTACTTTTGACCTAATAACAGAATCCTGGCCAAACAGTTTCGATGCTAAACCAAGTCCAAAGTGGAACAAATGTGACTAAACATAAAACATGTTGTTTTGAAAGCGCAGAGAAAGCGAGAGCGCTCGCAGGTGATTGCGTCAGCCTCCACGCAGGGGATCTCGCTCTTAAAATGGGGAAATAGGAAATATAAATCATGACTTTGTGTACTGCACCCTTGAAATGGCCTGCTGGTAAAAAAAAAAATGGTTCTTCTCTTCAAATGTACTAAAATGTTATTAAGAGATGTATAGAGCCTACATGAGTCATTCAACTCGATTACATTAATTTTCCACGCTGAAATGTAATCGTTTCCTTTTTTTTCTCTCGATAAAAAATTACGTGAGGAATGACATGCTTTGTTGATCCAAACCGCGTCTATATTTTTCATCATAATTTTTTTCAAAAGGCAAACTGGTGTTACGTGTCGAAAGAGTTCAATCAAATTCTGCGCAGAAAAGACAGTCAAAGGGAAAACAGTAGACACTTTTTTTGAGGGACTTGAATTAAGTATAGAATTTTGAAAATAAGGGTTTTTTTGTTTATTTTACTAGTAAATCATAATCTCTGTTTGTGAGAATTGTGGACAAACTGTGGACAAAATAAAGGAAAGACAATGATTGAAAAAAATACATTTTTGTTGCTTAAATTAAGTAGTATTTTATACCTAAAAATGTACAGTAAATAGTTGCCAAAACAAATTTTGCCTAATTTTAAAAGCCTTTTTTGTATTTTAAATCATTTTAAATGAGAGAAAAATTATTACATTTTTCAAAATAATTAGATGGAATTTTCTACAAAATAGCTACAGTAAATGGGAAAAAAAACACACAATTAAGTTATTAGTTGGAAAAATGCCATTTTTTCAGAGATATTTAAATAAACTGGGTAAATTGGATTCAAGTCATTATCCCAAACCTTTTTTTTTTCATAAAATATATTTTCTTTGTATTTTTGTTTTCCTGCTATTTTTAAGACTTTTTTACAAATTGAACTTTTGGTCCAATTTCCTATAAAAATTCTCACTTTTGGACAATGCTGGGAAGCAATCAAGTACAAATATTTTGTTACTGTACTTAAGCAGTTCGATTTTTCAGATGCGTGTACTTCACTTGATTGTCACTACCTTAAAAATGAGTATCAAATGAGAGTACTGTACTTTGTCCTCGTCTGATTCGGCACGTTGCCTTCGGACTGAATTTGCCCATATTTGGAATTTATTTTTTAAATTCTTCCTGCCGGGTTTGTAAAAACCATTCAAGTCGAGTGTTCAACATCCGGCCTAATGCTTGAAAAATGTTGTAAAAGCCGCATTCGGTGCTTGCCTAATGACTCGTCAGAGATAATGCCCGATGAGTCGCCCTCATATTCTTTCAAATGACATCACACGAGGACGAAAATGCACAAGTGTTGATTTTAGCTTTCACGTCTTCTCTTATACATTGAAATTAACCTCGGCATTTGAACCGTAGCAACCCGCATGTGTGTAATTTTAACTTGACACTTTAAACACACGTCTTTTTGCTACGTAAGGGCAGCCATTCGCCCCGGGTGTTTATTTTGTGCAGAAGCGACTTGTCACATGGAGCCTGTCGGCTGTATGACAAAGATGAGAATTCACAGCTAGGAACTATGCAACTAAAATACTCCAAAACGCGATGAGTGAATGAAAATTCCCAGTTTGGTTGCATCGGCACCGGATAATGACAATGAAGTCCTTCTTTTCTATCCTCCAAGAATGTCTTCGCTTTGACTGTGACTCCTATTCACACAAGTACAGACCAACAATGCCAAGCTAGCATGCAAATCCTACATGGTTTGGAAAGTTTGCTGTGATGATAACAGCACACGTTTTTTTAAATATTTTGTGTCCATTATTAAACTTTTAAAAAGTAAGGCTTGGTCTGTTCATTTGTCATGAATTGACATGAAGATAATGTTAGCTCCCGGCTCCTATTCACGCTCGTGCTGATGCTAACACCAAGCTTACAGACTCATCTTTAACAGTAGGAAAAGTCAGCTCATTAGTTTATCAAAAGTTTAGCCCTAACCAAAGTAACACAACATTTTGGTGTCGATTATTGAACTTTTGAAAATCAAATCCTTGTCCCTACATTTGTCAAGAATTGACATTTAGCGAATGTTAGCTAATTTCTCTCATTTCTATTATCTACATTTTATAATGTTTCTCTTTGCTTCACTACTTCCAGTACACGTAAAATTCATGATGATCATTGTCATTATTATTATTATTATTATTATTACTAATATATAGCTAATTGTCGTCAGCACCGTCAGAGAAAAAAAAGCAAAAATAGAAACACACTTCCACACAATCCATGACGGCATACAATCTAACGGCCAACAAGAGCGTTTCAAAACAAGTCTTAAAAGGGGTCCTTCCGCCGTCCCCTTGTTGCGACATCAACCGAGACCCCCCAAAAACGCACACACGCCTTGATATCTCCAATGTATTAGTAAACCGATCTGGCTCAGTGGAGAGGTTAAACTGATTACACTTTTGGACAGAACGCAATTATGACACAATCTGAGCGCAATGTATAAGAGGTCCGAGAGCAGGGATGGCGGCTCTTCGGGTTTCAGACACGAGGCAGTGATTAAATGTCGAGGAAATAGGCAAACTCCAAATATTGCATTCCACGCAAATGTAATTAGGGCGTACAGCGCGCAGAAAATCCGCCGTGCTTTGATACCCGCTTATAAGGTTGAAAGCAAAGTAGCTGCAGTGGTTTGACCTTTTGGATCTTAAATTGGAGAATTGTACAATATTTAAGAATGTTATACACACGTCCACACTCACACACACACACACACACACACACTAATGTCTGGTCAACGCCTGTGTGTTATAATAAAGTTTAGAAAATAAAATAAAATAAAAATAGTGTCAGATCCACCAGTTGCTGTGTGCACCTTGTAAGCTGTGCGCATGCAGCAAGTGTTTTTAGGGTGGCGGAGGGGAGGCCGCGTGCGGCGGTGGGGCCTGTTCTTGGAAGGATGCAAAGTGTTGGATGACATGACTGCAAAAAGATTGACTGGGAAACTTTTTCGCCCTGACATGAACTTGGCTCCGGTCCTCTCAATGAGGAAAAACAAGCAAGATCCCTCCATCCAGCGCTCGCGTTTTTGTTTGCCAAAACATCAGTCGCGCGCGCATGCCGCCAGCGGTTTCATCACACTAATGTCGCACATACACGGCGTTGCCTTTTAGCATGACGACCGAGCGGATCGGAGGAGGGAGGAAACAACAAGGAGGAGGAGTGAGGATGAAATGATGTTTCTTTGTGCAAATAAATGACAAACTACGCAGCTACCTGTTGAAATCATTTGTCAAGCGCATGTCTGGCCAGGATCATTCCGGCATTGTTGGAAAGGTGGTCGGCACATGACCTTCACGTGGGGAAGTATTTGACGTCCGCCTCCGCCAAGTACACAGGCTTGATTAGGTGCTTTTTGGGTACGTGCGCCAATAGAACAAACGTGAATGTGAAGTTTACGCTTCGAGGCCTTTCCGCAAAACGGGAATCTGGATGATTGTTTTCAGCAGATAATCAAAAAGAACTCAGGGAGTGGAAAGTACACAATTCAGATTAAACGCCAGTATATAAACACACACACACACACACGCACACACGCACACACACACACACACATTTTGTCGTATGGGAACAAACCTTTTAAAACATCACTTGTGGGGTCACATATTTCCGAAAACATTTTATTTTTTTAATTGTTCTATGGGGACCAAGCCAATTCGTAACAATGCCATGTGCTGAACCGGGGTCGTAATTATCTCAGGGCGCTCACCGTTTCATCTCACCACAAGGAATTAAATGCTCCCAAAAGACCAGCCCGAAACCAGCACACTGCACGACAGGTCCGTCGGTTTCTGCCGTGTCGCTTGCAGTGCGGTTGGCCAAAAACTGACGTGCAAAACTAACACTATATTTAAACACCAAAATGTTCAACTGGACCGTGTGACCTCACCTAAATTTGCTCCCTTAAATCATTTTTTGAAAAAAAAGTGTGTCTCGTGCAATTTTCAGTTAAAATGGGAAAAAAAGCATGCTTACCCAAAGTATCAAAATTATTACACCCACATTTCGCACCACAGTTCTACTGTCCAGGAATATGTCGTTGATATATTGTATGAGCGATTGTATCTGAGATATACCATCTGAATATCGTAAAGCTGTGATTCATCAGCATAGTTCTGGTAATTTATGTCATGTTTGCTTATGACTTGAGAAAACGGAAGCACTGAATAACAGTGGGCCGAGAATTGACCCTTGGGGGATCCCACGTGTGATGTTCTTTCTACTGGATGCAAAATGGCCAACTGGAGAATATGAAGTTGACAGCATTGCTTTGAATAATATGCCACATTAAAATGTAACTATTTTTGGTTAGAGTGATTTGTTGATTAACACTGATCATTCAAAAGGAGTGTCACACAGCTGTTAAACGGAATGATTATGGGATGAGAGCAACAACCTACTGGATTACATTTGGGGAAACCACTATTTGAACGCGGAACATTTTTTCTCTCAGCCCCCACCCCAAAAAAAAACATTGTCAAATGAGGCGTTCAAACTGAACCCGAGCCCAAACTGTCCGAGTAAAATATTATCATTGCGTCCCATCGTCTGTCATCCTGCAACTTTGTTTTACAAAATACCAAGCTGAAGTAATTGCAAAAACAGCCGCTTAACCGATCTTGTTTCCATGCCCCAAAACCGCCAAACAAATCCATCACCGCATACCACAGTGTTCCCTAATAACAGTCAAAGCACACGATTTCGTCTCGGCAAATCAGCTACAAGGCAAATACAGTGCACACGTTGTAAATAAAATCCATCTTACGCGTCTATTTCACATCGTGCGGTTTAAGATTTTTTTTTTTTTAGCTCTGAGGGTTAGCTTCAGAGAGCCGAAGAACAATATCAAAGTCTCAGACATCGTCAGAGCTACTCTTGCTGGATCTCTTTTTAATATTTATGCAGACATGACAGGGGGGCAGTGGGGGGGGGGATGCAATAACGTAAAAACAACAAGTGAATTAGGCATGAAACACAACAGGATATTGCGGAGAGATTAAGCTGTTTCCTTCTCGCCAGCGTGTCCCTCGTTGCACCGCGTAACAGCCCACGGCGCGTCTTTAATTGGAGCCCCAACGTGAGTTGCACAAGCTTTCTTGACTGTGGTGTCGTTGGCAGAGCGTTTCGGAGGAGTTCAACCCAAAATTAGGCTTTCATTTGGACACAACGCATATTTTAAAAATGGTTTGGGGAATTTACGAGTGAAAGTTAGGAGGGCGGTGGGGGGAACAAAAAAACCCTTAGCCCTAATGGATTTATTTTTATGACCCAAAAAACTAAACTTTCATAACGTATTACAGTGCATATAGTCGAATATCAGAAATATTTTCTTAAAGAAAAAAAATAACTGTAACTTATATTTAATTGTTTTTTTACTATTTTATGGTGGATTTACTGTAGTAGGTGATCAAACACAAAGTATGCTTATTTAAATATTATTAAAAGATTCTCATGACTTTTTGTCAGTTTACTAATAAAAAAATAGAGATAATCTTTTTTACTGTTAAACTTTAACCTCATTATTTTTAAAGGGAAGATAGTCGCAATCAAACCAAAAAGAAATAAGAAATAAAAAATCCACATCTTGAGAATTTTTTTTTGCGAGTTTATGAATCAAATATCTTAAATGTATTAATTTTATGGCAAAAAAAATCCTTTGACAGTTTTACCGTGCGCAGGCCAACAAACAAAAAATGCTCTTCAATTAGAAAATAAATACATAAAAATACATTATTTTAGTCAGTTTACTCATAAAAAAAATATGGAAGAAATTACCTCTAAAGCACAACCGTCTTATTAATTTTATGGCAAAAATAATATAGCAATAAAAATCCCTTCTTGAGAGTTTTATCGTGCATTCAGTTGGATAGCGGCAAAAATAAAAATCCTGACATACATAGAAAACTGACATCGATTGAAATATTTTGTTCATTTGCTGATAAAAGTGAATTTGTGCACTTGTCAGGTATTAATTTTGTGGGAAGATTGTGGCAAGAAACTCCTTCTTGGTCTTCTGTTGTGAATTCAATATCAAACATAAAATATTCAGATTATTGACTTTTTTTTTTTTTTTTACGACTACAATTCCTTTTGACGTTGACGATGTGCAAACCAACTGGAATTTGAAGATTTAAAAGATAAACAGAAATAGATGATTTATACCGATAACACAAACTGATGTTGCCAAAAAATAAAAACATTAAAATAACACTATGTCTGCCAAAAACAGTCAAATCCAACAAGGCCTGAAGATTATAAACGATCGCAAAACGCAGCGCAGCAGAATGTCACGTACGGCCGATTGCAACATTGTGAGAGAATTACACTGTCATCGGAGGTCACGAGTCACAAACTTTATGGATTGAGCCTTGCTAATTCTTTTTTTTTTTGTTTGTTTTCCCCTCCCTCCAAATGGCATCTCTTGAAATATTAGTCGTCGAAAAACGTTGACAGGCTCAAGCGGGGGCCGGACATGAATTTGTGCCCCACAATAATGACAACTTCTCCTGCCAAGACGCAAGCACGCCGCAAGACAGCAATTTAAGAGCTGCCGGAGAAGAGAAAGAGGGAGAGAGAGAGAGATACACAGTATAGTTTGGATATGTTGAAAGGGAAGCAGGGAGTGTGTATCAGGAGAAGGGGGCGGGGGGGGTCGTGTTATGTTTGGACGTGTGGAGACGTACGCTTCACGAGGGTGCAATGGAATCTGCTGCTGGAAAGATAATAAAGGAGATCAGTGCCCCCCACGCCCGCCTTCCGTAAAGAGAACGTCTGATCTATTTCCGCTATAACAATTGCTCACATTCTTGAATGTCTTTGACCATTTTATGACCAAGAGCAAAAAAGACAAAAAGACAAAAGACAACAACAAAAAACGGAGACATTTTCAGCAGGGGCGGCCCGGTGGGCCAGTGGTTAGCACGTTGACTTCACAGTGCGCAGGTACCGGGTTCGATTCCAGCTTCGGCCTCCCTGTGTGGAGTTTGCATGTTCATGCGTGGGTTTTCTCCGGGTACTCCGGTTTCCTCCCACATTCCAAAAACATGCTTGGCAGGCTGATTGAACACTCCAAATTGTCCCTCGGTGTGAGTGTGAGCACGGATGGTTGTTCGTCTGTGTGTGCCCTGCGATTGGCTGGCAACCGGTTCAGGGTGTCCCCCGCCTACTGCCCCGAAGACGGCTGGGATAGGCTCCAGCAAGCAGACAATACACGCGCAAAAAATATATCGCCATTTTGAACGAATGTTAGCTTTTGGTGGACCTTCACATGATTGACTGTTTGACAAATCTACGGTGGTACCTCTACTTACGAAGACATTTCTTAACTTGCAAATTTTGGAAGTAAATTTCCATGTAAATGCCCTAATCCATTCCAAAACCCTCCAAAATTTTGACATCAATGTTTTATAAAGCATCAAAATGCATCAAAATATGTAGCAAATACATGTTACAATTAGATTATTGCGCAATAAATGAGAGTTGAGCATAATATTAAAAACAAACAACAGTTTAAAGAATAAAAAGGATGGTCATTTCACTTTTAACTGCATCCTCGTCGTTTATAGTGCATGTTCTCTCTCAGAAGTGGTTTTTGCCTGGCATTTTGTAAAGAACTGATCCAAGGACAATCGTTCGAAAATGTTGAAAGCAAACATCAGCATAGTGAGCGATCGTCGGACTGCTGAACACTTTTTCTGGGTGATTCACATTTACGTAAAACTATCGGAACACCTCCTGGGCGAATGACGAGGACGCCGCATCGACACATATCTATCTCATCTACACACGTAGACACGTGCGGTAGAGTGCCTCTTATAGCCAATGGGATGCGAGTAGCAGCCCATACTGTATTTTCCCCTTTCGTATCTTGAAATTTCTTTCATAACAAGAGGCAATATTTTCCTGTTGAGACGTTTCGTCAACTTGAAAATTTCGTATGAAGAGACGTTCGTAAGTAGAGGTACCACTGCATTTCAAAATTCAAAACTAGGCTTTCATATCACTTGCTGTTTGACGATGACGATGAGTGGACATGCTAGGCTGGACTCGGGGGGTGAAGAGCGTGAAGCCAGCTCGGCTCGGGCAAACGCTATCAACTCGCCCGTCTTGTGTCTCGCTACTCCAGACGACGAACTTTCTGGTGCTGTTTGGCTTGGACACGAGGCCAATTCACTTAATACTTGCGGGGCGGCTCAACGCGTAAAGCCCCCTATTTAAAAGGATCAAGTGCAGGCATTGTTTGGTTATGTTCACCATATGTGTTGGCTTTTCAGGATCCGAATCCCTTTTCCCAAAACGCCGGTGCTTGTGAAAATAAACACGGCTTTGCCCTACACAAATTGTGGACTAATTGTGTATTTGGACTAAATCATTCTTCAAGTCGGACTGCTTTTTCCATTTGCTAAGGGGTGCGGGGGAGTGACAGCTTGACATTGATCAGTGTGTTGACTTGTGGAATTGGAGCTTTACCTGTAACGCATACGACCACAGAGTAGTGCTATGCGAGCGGCGGCTCACGCTTCTCGGCGTGGAAAAATAACATGTTCTCTTCACGTGTTCCACTAGACATACTCAGGAATTGTAATGATAACTATTGTAAAGGGAAACCTACATTTGCCTTTCAATTTCAGACTTTGTGATGGATGTGCTTGTTGATTTGAGCATTTTCTGGGACACGCCAGACCGTAAAGTATAGAGAAAATGAGATTTCAAAATCATGAGGAAAAAAACAATGACAGCTTCCCGCGGCTGCAGTATAGCGCGCCGTGTCATCGGCACGCTTTTCCGCACAGCAACAACGAGGCGCTCTCAAGCATAAAACCTGTGTCCACACACTCTCACGTCGGAGGCAAAACAATATATAAATGACAATTCTCGCTCTTCTGCCGTCTCTCTGTGGCATGCGTGCCCTCATGGCCAACAACAAGGCACTCTAAAGCGGTCACGCTAGCAGACTATCTGATCGTATGAAGCGTAGCCTGTTCTTGATAATAAAAAATGTTATATTCACCCCCTCTAGTCTAAACATTCTGATTAATATTAATAAATTATGAAAAAGTCAGCAAAAAACATCTTATCCATCTCGGGGCATTTTGCTACTTGATGTCGACCTCAAGTGCCTGATGGCTCAGATAAGGACCTTCACGGCTCACCTGTTTGAGCAATATCAATCGGAATGTCGTGTTTCGACTGGGGGGGGGGCAGCGTCAAATATATTATTTTAAATAAATTAATTAATTAATCAAGTCGTTTTCTTTAATTAATTAATTAAAGAAAACGTTTGACTTGATTTTCCCTTGAACGTCTGATGTTGTGGTCAAGGGGTGAGACTCGGTGTGTGACTGGGCCCCATTTACTACCCCCCCCCCAAAAAAATCAGGAAAACTGAAATTGTCAAAACGTTTTAGCGCTGAAGCACCACAATTCAGTAGCACATAGTTCTCTGTGATCATTCCTTTATCTCAGCTACTGTGGGTGGCTCTGGGACGTACCCCCCGTGATAAGCGGGCGCGGGGTGTTCACTGGACCATTTGATTTATTAATTAATTTATTTTATTTAGCCGCACACATTCAGTGTTTCCGTGCGGACGCAGACTCACCATACACTTGTTGGGTTTCTCCCCAGAGTGAACCCTCATGTGGATGAGCAGCTTGTAGCGGGCGTTGAAGGGCTTGTAGCGCCGGATGCATCCGGCCCAGAAGCAGGTGAAGTCCTCGCCTTTGCGCTGGTCGATGTGGACCTTTTCAATGTGCCTCACCAGCTCCTCCTGTTGCTCGTAGGCGGCGCTGCAGTCAATCCAGCGACACGACTGCTTGTCGACCGCCGTGAGCCCGACTTCCTCGGTCTCCATGCCCGCGTGGGACCCGGCAGGGCCGCTGGACGACGACGACGACGACGACTTGAGTCCCAGGGACGAGCCTGGTGCCTGTTGATGGGTGTGGCTATTCAGAAGGCCACCGCCCGCATATTGGTGCAGGTGGTACGGCGGTGGCATGGCGGCGCGAGGGTGCTGATGGAGGTGGCGGACGTGCCCGTTGCGCCCGCTTAAGTGATGGTGGTAGCGGTGCTGCAAAAGTTCATCGTCGCTGGGGGTGAAGTCATCTAAGGGCTCCTGCTTGAGGGTGGCCCCCGATCTTTGGCTCATGTCCAGCAGAGCCCCCGTGACGGCCCCTGATCTTTGGCTCCGATCCGGGACGGCCCCGGTTTCAGGCCCCGATCTTTGGCTCCTGTCCATCAGAGCCCCGGCTTGGAGCGTCCCCGACATCAGCATGAATAACCCCGAGCCATCCGACGAGCCTCCTCCGCCCCCTCCCGCATTCCCCAGGGGGGTCCCTCCGGCTCCGCGGCCGAGCTGCATGGAGCCCTGCTCCTCGCACTGTCCCTGGCCTTGCTCCGGCTCCAATGAAGACACCGACGAAGAGGATGAGGAGCAGGAAGAGGGCAGGGACAGCAGGCAGGTGGCAGGTGAGTTTGATAGCTGACAGCTCTCCTGCAGCGAGCTCCGCCGGGGGCTCTGATGCTGCGTGGATTTGCGGGGGGCTTCCCGAGAGCAGGGGATATTCGGCGGGGACGTTGACGACGAAGAGGAGGAGGAGGAGGAGGAGGGAGAGGAGAATCTGCCGCTGCTCGCGTGGGCGGGCGAGAGGTTCGCGCGGAAGCCGTTGACGCAAGCCACCATGGACATCTGCGAGGAGGCGCAGATGATGGCGGTGATGTTGATCTCCTCGGAGGCGGTCCCGGTCGCAGACGGAGAATCCGAGGCCGGCGAAAGGCGACGTCTTTTCAGAGCGCCGGTGCCGAGCTGACGCGCCGAGTGACGGGAGCTGGTCGGGGACAAAGCCGACGGGGAGGAGCCGTCTTCATTATTAAAGGCCTGCGACGCATCCGCCGATGCGGCGTTGCCCGCGACGCGCATGCTATCTCTGCTGTTGCCGCCGCCGTGCGCCATCTCGTCCCTCGGCGTCCTCGAAACGATGCCGGACCTCGAGTCGTGAAACCCTGCCTGGACTCCGGGCGCCATGTTTGAAACGGTGTAGCCCATCGCGTCCTCTTCCTTGATGGAATACGGTAGAGCCGACGGGGCCCCGTTGGCACCGCCGCAGCTCAGGCCAGGTGAGGCCCCGGGCAGGGTCCTCTGAAAAGTGGATGACCTGCATTGAGGGGGACCCAAAAAAAAAAAAAAAAAGAGACATCACAAAGAGAGGAACATGAGCTCCATCATCGTAGCAACCGTTGACAGACGCAGACCCATTCACTGAAAGTCAATCGAAAGCGAGTTTTCTGATATCTGCACTTTTTCAACTTTTTTTTTTTTTTTTGGTCAAGACACGCTGTTTACTATTTTCAATTCTTCTCGACGGTTGAAACTAAATCAAGTAACAGGAGACTATAAATGATTAGAAAGGCCGACATCAGTTGAGACTGAGAGGCCACTGGCTTGAAGGACCGCCTGACATCCTTTGATGGCACAAAAAAAAAAAAAAAAAAAAAAAGGGGGTTAAACCCAAGCCCGACACTGGGGGATAAAGATGGAGTCACCTGTTTCTGGTGGCCCTAATTGCGGCCTCGGAAAGGGTTTGTTCATTACAATGCTGCGTATTATGGTGGGAATCTTTGCCTCGCTGAATGGGGGCGGGGTGGGGGGTCCCTGCTCAGATTTCCCGGCGCTTGGCTGTGATCCCCGACATAATAATTCCTGTCAGTTGGCTCATTATGGATTTTGTGCAGAGCCCCTGAGTGATGTGAGAAGATCTCGGGGTTTTTTTTTCTCTTCATTCTCACAATGAAGGAATCGTCTTTGTCCCCCCTCCGCCGCCCCACCTACGCCCCGCCCCACCCACCAACCCACTCAAAGAAAAACAGAGCCACAGAAATATTATCGAGGGTTGCGCGGATTTGCCGTTCAGCTCAACAGACCCGTAATTGTTGAGCGCGCTGCTGTCTCACGAGCTCTCTGTTTATGAAAAGTAGAAGCGGCGACGGCGGCGGCGGCGGCGGCGGTTTACCTGGCATCCTGGTGAGGGCTGTCCTGCAGAAGAAGATCAGGCGCAGGACTGTCACACTGGAGGCTCTGCGGGTAAAGTCCCCCGGGGTGACCCCCCAAGGGCAGCGGCAAACTCTGCCCACATGGCATCAAGGTGCCCCGGGTGGCCCCCAGCTCCGCGTCGCCGTTCTTTGCTAAGCTGTAGCCGCCGTGACCTGGAAGCAGAGCGGCGGCGACGTTACGCCAATGAATGCACACAAAAACGGAAAGGGTCACATTAAAGGGTCACGGTAAAGGGTCACGTTATAGATCGGAACTGGCGGTTGTTGAACTTGGACACACTTGTGATCTTTTTTTTTTTTGTGCATTTTGAGAGCCTTGGCTCACGATTCGCAAATGACTCTTCGTTTCTACCCGCCCAGGACGCAGTGTTGAACATGTAACGGACAGGTGATGAAGCGAAGCGGTTCAAGCCGAAAGCGACGTGAAAAAGCGGATCGCCGTCAACAGCTGTCGGAACGAGCCATCATGAAGACGCAAGTGGAAATCGAAGCCATTCGGAATCCGGGAACCGCAGACTTCCGATGTTGTCTTGAATGTCAAATGATGCAACGCCACTGCTGATATATCGGGTGCCGTTTGGCCCCCAAAAAAAAAATGACAGGCAGGGTCATGTCAATGAGAAATCATCTCTAATATTAGTGTTGGTGCAACTGAAGCAAACTCAAATTACATGGGTCCGGAAAACCAATTCAGCCAAGCGCAACGTAATAAGTCATTTTATATAAATAATGCCATTCCGTGAGCCCGCGTGCACTTGTCAGGTAAATCATTTGTTTTTTTGTTTTTCTTTTGCTCAATTGACTGTTCACTGAATGATTGATGGCGGGATTTTTCCAAACCCTTCAATAATTAATAACTTTTATACGTTCGTCCCATCTGCAAATAATCAGATGGAGCGGGAGACCGATGGGACAGTGTTGGTTACCCGCCCGGTGAATCTGCTATTTTTTTCCCTTCTCACTCGAACACATTTAGATCCCCTTTTATCGAGATGTGTCATCATCTCGTCAAGCGTGAGGATTCGATACGCTTTGCGGGCACATCCGCAATACCACACGATTAACGGGGAGGCACACAGTGGCGGTGCGAACATGACTCGGAGGGAGGAAAACACGACGAGGAAATGCTGACAGAAAGGCAGCCAATATCCCCGAGCCGCCACTTTGAACGCCGGCCGCACGTGTCGCCGCTTCCCGCTTGCCTGGCTCCATTTCGCAGCGGCATTTTCTGCTCGAGATGTCCCCGGCACTTTGCGCGAGAGAGGCCGCAGACTCCGTGGGCGACTCATGTTGTCATTGGGGCTAACTAGTACACGCGGGCTGCGTGGACAATGCACGTCTAACTTCCTTCCTTTTTCCCCGTCTCCTCTGTAACTGCTCACCCCTCCTCTCTCTGCTCGCCAAGGAGGAGGGGGAGGGGGGGGACCCAACCAATGAACTTGAAAGAGGCTGATTGTTGACTCACGTCAGTGGAAGTGATAACAGATGGAGAGGTAGAGTAAATGTTGACGACAACAACAAAAAAAGTAGGACGTTTGGAAAATCGGACTTTTTTTTCACAGGGGTTGACAAGAGGAGAAAAAAAAAAAAAAGGACGTCGTGAGCCACGAGTCACGCTCGGCAACAAAAACAGGGCCTTGGTACGCTGCGAGCCCGCGGCGGACGACGGAGCTCTGGCGGTGACGTGGGTCGCGGCATCAACGCAAACGAGCGCAGAAAAAGGAAACGCAAGAAACACAAACAGTGCGCGGTCGCCAAGGGGATGCTGCGAGCAACCCTGCTTTCACTCAAAGGTGACGGTCTGTTTTCCAGCACGCCCATATTTTCTCCGGGATTAAAACCCACCGAATGCGCTCGTCCCGGCTGTGTTAGTCATCACGAAATGTCATCAAATCAACCCCACCGGCAGTCGAGGGAGCGCGACGATTGCACACAAATGCAAAATGAAAGCACTCACAAGGAGCAATATTCATCTCATAACCTGACAAAGAGATGACGCACAAACAAAATCCTCGTCACGAGAGAAGCTAAATGCATTCTCGCGTGCGGATCGCGAGTCGAACAGTTTTCCTCTGACCAACCAATCAGAGGAAGGAAAAGTTGTGATGTCATCATCTGAGGTGAATTTGAAAATAGTCGCAATCACAGCCCCGCTGCTTATGGAGTTGAAGTTGCACCGGCCGGCGCGACGGATTCTGAAGTCCCGGGGCAGATTAGACTGACATGGCAACACAGAGAGGCTGAAATGTGATTGGACAAAAAATAAATGATCCGCATACACTTCCTGGAAGCAGTGTGCAGAAATGCAACGAAATGAGGAGACTCGACCTTTGGGAATAATTGAAAATAATTCAGCGGAGTGGTTTGATTTTATTTATGCACAGTCAACTTGAGACTTGAGTAAACCGAAAACATACAATACACAGTGCCAATGGGAAAATTGTATTATTATTATATTTGGAATGGGGTGGAAAAAAAATCATCATATCATCTTTTAATGTTAGTTTACGTCAGCCGCAGGCCGACTCAATGGTTGCTTTGATGAGCGCAGTGTTGATTGATTTTCTCTCATTTTTCTTCTGCGTCGTGTCGTAAAAGTCACGTTGTGACGACGTGAAGCGTGTTTTGTGATGAAGGTCCCGATCGCCACCCGATCGCCACCCGCTGTGCGACGGTGGGTGATTTACAGCCTGGCTTAACGGAATCGGTTCTGCTCGAGAAATTGCGCGGCTCAAACATATGCCGGCTCGGATTGGACCCAGAAGTCATTTTGGACTAAATGAGCCGCGGGAATTGAACGTTGGGTATTTTAGATGAGCGTTGCACGCTCGCCTTCGGTCGGGAGGCCGAAGTCAAATGGAGCATCGAGGGACGGCGGCGCGAAATAGCCGTCGCGGAGGAAGCGTTGTGGCTTCGGTTGACTTGGTCAAGCTCGACTGACTTGAAGACTTCCATAATTTGAGCGGAACAGTAGCGTGGGGGCTTCTGTTCAATGTGCATTGGGCTGTTCCTGCTGGCGTGCGCGCCTTGGCCACATGGGGTCAGTATAATACCGACATACGGTTATGCAGGACTGCACACGGAGACGGTTGCCAGCTCCTTAATAAAGCAGAAATATGACTTGTTCTTCGCAGAGGATAATGAATATATGCATGTCATGTATGCCGATGCTTGTTATCCGATTCCCAGCAAGAACTGTAGATATTTGTTGCGTAAAGGAACCCACACCACAAAACAGGTGGTATTCAATAGCCCGTCGGTGGTGTTTTGCATTGTTTGTTAGCATTAAGCTAAACAAACTTTATTCAAGCAAAGTTGAGTCGTTTTAAACATACAACTTGTTATTTTCGTTGTTTTATGTTCAGTTTGAAAATAAACATCTACTGGGAGTGGCAATAAACAGCTTGAAGCCTCTTTTGGGAAGATTTGCCACACAAACCGCCGCTCGCCGTGAAGCCACTCGACTTGAGTTCCCCGTCGCCATGGACCGACAACGCCATTGCAGCGGAGGAGAAACTCGACAAATTACACGTTCGGTGCTTCGTCCGGGCGTGAACAAGGACCACAGAAGAAGCCCCGTCCGTGTTTCTTACGAGAAAAATTAGCAACAACGGCACAAAGGGGATGGAAATTGTCGACAGACATTGGAGGAAAAACAGAGGCAGGACACTGTCCAGAGACACCTGGTGCAAATTCAGCACACATGTGTTGGCCCATCTACCCAAACAGCCACTGATGTCAGCATTACTAACAAAGAAAAAAGAAAAAGAAAGAAGGCCTCTATTGTTTTCGACCCCCCCTCCCCCGCCACACTTCAACGTACAACAAAACTCTCAAAAGAACGGAGGCGAGAAACAGCCGCTGCTGATAACAGCAAAGTCTAATAATATCCTCTGCTACATCTTAAGTGGCATCTTCCGTTCCTTAAATGTCCTCACGTGTTGTTCGCCCTGCCGCTTCGCCTGCGTAATTGGCACGCTGGGGGGGTGCAGAAGTTGGAAGAGGGCAAAAGCAAAGGGTGGTTCATCCAAGCAGGCCACACCCCTTAAAGGCGCACATCCAGTGCGTGCAAAGCCTTGAACCCGACCAATACGCTCGGGTCATTTGAGAAGCAGTTTCCAGGCGCGTATGATTGCTTTTGACAATCCTGCTACCATAAGCCTGCTCTGATGTCACCAATTTGTCATCGGCGACTTTTTTTTTTTAGGGGGGGGGGTCCAAATCCTTCGGGAAGGCAAGCCCCAACGCAGCTGTAAAAGCACAAGGCTGAAAACGACAGGAGGGAAGAAATGAATGAGCGTGACACGTTTTAAAACGCCGTCCGGGGCGTCTGCGACATGCTCGCTTGAAAAGATGTTACTCAAATAACTGCACGATTTCTCGTTGGGACGAGGAGCGTTACTAGCGCACCACAGTAGATTGCTGGTCAGCTTTGTTTGTGTGCTGCTAGGCCAAGAGTGACACAAGCAGTGGGTAAAAATATATTACTAAGACATGGTCGTTCCACTAATGTTGCCTTCGTTGCGCCGGTACGACTGAATTGTCAACATAGCGATACAAATTTTTTTAAAATAAAAACACTAGGACAATTTGGGCATGTAGTAGGACAACAATACGTTACAAGTGAGGTCAAACTGTGCACTAGGGTGACATTGGCACACGACAAAGTGCTACTGGGGGTGTCTTCGGGCAATAGGCGGGGGACACCCTGAACCGGTTGCCAGCCAACTGCAGTGCACAATCAATCCAAGGGACAATTTTTGAGTGTTCAATCAGCCTCCCACGCGTGTTTTTGGAAGGTGGGAGGAAACCGGAGTACCCAGAGAAAACCCACGCAGGCACAGGGACAACATGCAAACTCCACACAAGAAGGCCGGAGCTGGAATCGAACCTCTGCACTGTGAGGTCGATGCGCTCACTACTCAATCATCAACATAGTCTACTCCTAATCGTCCCATCATGAGAGCAACATCCGAGTTCCTCTACTAGGGTGTTAAATTGTCCGACTAGTCGGAACGAGCGTACCAATATGTGAACCTTAAGATGGGTATCAAGGATAAAGCACTGACTGCATTTGAAATCCATCAGAAGGTCCAGGTACTCGTGGCCAAGGATAACTTTGGCATACTAGTAGGACAACGAATCCCGTTCCGTAAATCGCCGTCTCCTGCAACTTTCTGCCGCGTCATAAACGACAGCAGCGCTCCATCCGATCGACACAATGCCTGGATGCTATTATAGCCTGTGATTGCTGCTAATCTGTTTCTCTTTTTTTTTTTTTAAAGCTTACCGCGACGCTTCATTTTCGATAATTCCCGCGCTCCCTTTTAAGTCACCAAAGAATCGTGTTAAGTGGCCGGAGTGAGAGCGCTTGTGTTGGCGTTTAAAGCGTCCGAGTATTTGGAGACGTACAGTTGAAATGAAAAGCAGATGTGCTGATGGATAGGTGCTTTTGAGGAGAGGAAAAGTGCGTGTGTGTGTGTGTGTGTGTGTGTGTGTGTGTGTGTGTGTGTGTGTGTGTTTGGGGATCACAAGTGGACCCCCCCCCCCCATCCCCTCCTCTTTTTTTGAGGAAAGGGGATGTCACGGGTTTGATGCAAACATCTGTACCTGAAGTGCAACAAGCTGCCAAAACCGCAAGACGAATGCCTCTGGAAATCCAACGCGACACCTCAAACGTTCCCACTTTGGCTCCACAAATCACAACATTCAGCACGTAAGCGGCTCATAATAACCGTCGGCGTCATAATTGATATCACAGATACTGCTCCGGCGCAAAATTCCATTCAAACGCTTCACAACATTCAGGAGGTGAGCGGTACTCTTGTTTTTTTTTTTTTTTTTCAAATTTCAAGAAAGGGAGAGCGATGTTACACTTTTTGCTTTTTTTTCCTCCATCACGCGCAACTCCCACAAAAATGGTACTTTCTGTTTTTGTATTTCTTTGCAGTCTGCTTGTCTCTCGCGTTTCATGCAGAGGCTACAAGTGTGCGACAGCGCCAGGGAGAGAGAGGGTCACTTGTCCGCTACAGATGTTGCGTATTAAGGTCCAAAGCCCTTCCCGGCTTTTTCTGAATTTCATAACTCGTGTCTGTATTTGTGTCTGCGGCAAAAAAAAAAAAAAAAAAGGCCCGGAACTTATTTGTTGGCTTTGTCATGGATGTATGATTGAAAAAGCTCGGGGGCACAAGTAAATGAAAAATAACAACGTCTAGAGAGAGAGAGAGAGAGAGAGAAAGAGAGAGAGTATGCTTCTTTCAAGCAGGTGCCGAGTGATGGGAAGGGGGGGAAAAGCTCAATTAAATGATTACACGTGCAAAACATTTTTTTTTGCAGCAGCAGCAGCAGGATTACTGGCAACAGCAGACATGAGAACTTCCATGGGGATAAAATTCAATTTGTTGTTTCTAGCCCCTCTCAAGCAGGCATCTTAACTTGCTCGATTTTTCTCATGGTCGCTTGACCCCAAAAAAAAAACAAAAGATTGCAAATTATTTGTTAATATGAAAGACAAAACTTTTTAAGACGTCCAGCAGCAAGTAGAATAATTGTTAGACATACAGCCAAAAACATGCAACAATACAGTGGTACCTTCAAAATGCGAGTCGTCACCCGGACGTTTTTTTGTTGTTGTTTGTTTTGTTTTTTTGCTTTGAGAGCAAAAAAAAAAAAAAAAATGGATGTCAAGTGTTGTCCAGCAGCAGTGAACTCAACTCAACTGATAATAAGCAGGTAGTTTGGAAGATAGTGAGCTGTCAAACTAAACATATAACAAATAGAATTACGCAATGTGTATTTCAAACACCCACAAAATCAATTTAGCTTCATGCTACCACTGAATGGGAAATGCCATAGCTGGACTAACAAACACAACAAAAGCGCCAAAAATTAGACCTACGCTGAGCTGCTCTCAAGTCACCTCTACTTTCTCAATGCATAATCACCTTTACGGGTGAACTTCATTAGACTCTGCAATTACAATTTTAGTTATTGATACAATTGTCTTCATCACGCTGTTTGCATTTTGACATCATGAAATCTACTGACTGGTCGACAGTACCTTGCCATCAAATAGCAAGTGCACGCTGAGCTTCAAGTGTCACAACGAAACACTGATTTACTCGCTATATTTATCGATTTTGCTACACGCCCGAGTCACTACATTAAAAAAAAAAAAGCTACTTGCAAGTTCAATTAGAGAAAGACAGAAAATTATTAACAGACTCCAGCCCCTGTCGTTACTCACTAAGCCACGCCTCCAAAAGTTACATGTTTAAAAAACTGATTTATTTTCCTACATTCTCAGTTGTTGTTTTTTTTTTTATGTGATACGCTTAATTTTTTTCTTTATTTCTTTTGACTTTTTTGGGGGTGTCTGGAATGAATTAATGGCATTTCAATTCAGTTCTATGGGGAGATTTATTTGAAATCGTAAGTCTAGGCACCACATCAGTAACATAAGCACTTGAAAACATTTTTGCAGCCGTATAGGGGCTTTACTGCACTCGCACACATAAAAAAAAGCAGCAATAAAAACAAGATGATTATTACCGTAATCACAAAAATTGAGATTATTTTACAATATGCACAGCCCGCAAACCACATGAAAGGTCACCACTCGGACAATTACTGTCAAAACAAGGATTTTGTCCAGAAACCAAGACGTTGCCAAGATTAATCAGAAAAGCAACGCAAGGTGTTTTGTCATCAGCCAAACCACATCCCATAAGTGGACAGAAAAGAGACTCTGAGTGGTGGCGGAATGCGAGGCGGTCAGAAACGGACACCTTTTATAGTTACTTTTGGTGCATTTGTCAGCAAAAAGTGCCAGGGTAGGAAGAAAAGTGATTGACTACTGTTAACTTGAATGATTACATGAATGTTTTGTGTTCCTGCTTGCGATGCCAAATAGTCCCCCAAACGATTATGATTAAAAAAAAAATGTTTTAATCTAAATTGGTCCAGCAGAATCTCCAATCAGCTTTTCCCAATTGACATGCCATTAATCCATTCCAGCCGCCCTCTCAAAAAATGTAATCCGCTTTTTGATAAGGATACTAACACTATCACACTATACTATGCCCCCCCCAGAAGAAAATAAATAAATAAATAAGAAATGCATAAATCCAACAGTAAGTCACAGTAATTGTAGTCATTCTTTGCAGAGGATAAAGAACATACGCCTATGACTATTGTTATTTGATAAGTGAGTTGAGTTGCCACCATACTTATCCTACTCATATTTGCTCACGGAGCTATGGCTCATATCTTGAAACCGTTTGAGCGTCTGCCATCAGGAAGTGTGTGGGAAATCCTGGTGAAAAGGTTTGTTGGACCGGTGCGTCACACAGCTCCAGAACCGGGCCAGAATTCTGCATGGGTGCTTCAAAGTCAGACGGTTGGCATATGAGGTGATCCGTTGACAAACTGCAACCCCCGTATGAGGTTTTGAGGCCCCACCTACACTATACTGGATTTTTCTTTTTTTTAATGGAACCATAAAATCATTGTGCAATTGTCAGGGTAGAAGCAGATGTGCACAAGCACCCCATTTACTGACTACACGGGTGCATTTTGACAACAGAGACTCTCCACACTTGGCTTTTTAACTACGGGTCAGAAATAACAAAACTAGTTCAATATGACTGTAAATCACCCCAAAAATACCAATTTGATATACATTTAGACAGCTGGGTCTCGTCTTGTGTTATGTTTTATGCAACACAGTGCTATCTTCCATGACTTTCATTATTTTACTTCGGGAAAATTAGTTCTGAAAGGAATCAAGCTCGACCTTGGAGGTTCCACCGTAAAAGTCATCTCACATAGGGGATACGTCTTCTCCGGGTTGGACGTGTATCGTTCTGTCTTGAGTTCATCCCTGCGTCGGGGGGCCCCTTCATTGCGGTCTGAGAAGCTGTCAGTGTAAAACTCACAGCGCGCCTTCAGTTTTCTTCAGCCGTCACCCAATATTTACACGCAAAGCCCAAGTTGTGAGAGAATCCGATTGAACACAGATGTCGGGGAAATTCTTGTGAAATGACAGTGGCCAAAACACAACCGCAAAACATGAGAGTATGCTGGTACCGAAGACGCGAGGAGGATCACGGAGCATTAGCGCCCGCCGACGCTTGCAATTTGACAAGCGGACTTCTGTTAAACAAGTGACCGATTCGCAGCAATTACTGCATCCAGTCAACTCCCGTTTTTCGTGGGGGGATATGTTCCAGATCCGCATGCGATAGGTGGAAATCCACAATGTCGGGACCACAAGAGAAACGCTTTCAAGTTTTACCGCTCCCCTGCAGTTTTGGTTTGATATATGATCTTGTCCTATTTATCTCATCTGCCTGCACCTTTATCAAATCCACCAAAATTGGTTTACACCACCTGCACCACAACTTAGACCTGCTCCTACTTTCTGTCACCAAGTCCTCAGGTGTAAAAAGAAAGACTCTCAGTTAGCCGGAACGTCCAGCATGGTCTGCCAAAGATGGTAAACTAGTAAGCTAGCTAGTAAGCTAGCAGTTTTTACACTGAGCGCACCTGCCCAAAATGTTAAACCAAACTCAAATTCTTCTGTCGATTGAAATTATGCTAGTTTCATGCTAACATATACAACGCAATGCCGTCCACCAGCTAGTAAAAATTAGCAGTGAGACCTCATCTGAGTGAACGGTTAAAGAAATTGCAGGTAAATCAATGACTGATGCATCGCTCGAGAAAAGACTTTGATGCAGGATGAACGCAGCGTTAGCTTAATTCTTCGAGGGGAAGCTTGTTGTTTAAACGCCGGCCCAAAAACCAGATGTTTTGAGAGCCAAAAGGGGGACGACTCCGATTTCACTTCCTACTTCTTTGTTATATCAGCAAAAAATAACCAGATCTTATCTTTGAAATGGATACCCCCAAAGCACGCGTAACAGCTTGAACTTTTTATGTTTCCTTTTTCCGTTAAAGTACTTGGTCATTGCTTGGAATATTAGCTTGTGGGGATCATGTGAGGTTAACTGCGCCTGAAAATGTTGCTGTTTGAGGATATGTACCAGAGGTGAATTCGGATGTGTTGCTACACTAACCCTGACCTATTTATTAGATTACGTAAACACTTGTCATTTGCACAATGACAGTGTTGTTTTAACCTGCTCAACTTTGGGGGATTTTACGGTAGTTTTAAGTTAACCTCGGCAGCTTTTGGTGTATTTATGGCAGTCTTAAGTTTTACCTGTGCAATTTGTGTGTGTTTGTGTACTTTATTTATACATATGTATATATATTTTTTTTCTTTTTTCAGGAGGTTTATTGTCGCCAATGTAATACTTTACATTGAATTACGGCATTTTTTTGACCTGCGCAAATTGTAGGGATTACGGTAGATTTTATCTTCAAGGGGAATTTACGGTAGTGTTGATTACTTTTGGAGACATTAGGGCCGTTCACACGGGCAGATTTATTTCAGACTTACTGCGCAACTGCTCCCCTCGAGCGTTCATACGTGCAACTTTGTTCCGGCTTAGTGCCCGAAAACAGCTTGTTTCGGATCAAATTTAAACCACATCAGGGAGGTGGTTTAAAAATTTGCTCCGGAACAAATGCTCGTTTGCGAAGCAGTACCGATGCAAATGTGCACGTATGAACGCAACTGGATTAAATTTGCTCCAGAGCAAATGCTCGCTATGGGAGTGGCCTCGCCACGCATCAGAGGAGTCCATCCGGTACTTGCCAACATGCATCCTGGGTATTTTGCGCTTCAAAACATGGCGGGTCTTTTCTCTCTCTCCTGCGGTGTCTGATTATCGACCACATCGTTGATTTCTCCGGAGAAGAAGCCATTTTGTCGCAAAGAAGGAGGGGAAATGGTACTTCCTTTTCCCCGCCTTCTTCTTTCTTTACGCATGCGCATGTTTTACTTCCGCATCCCTGTCGTTTTGTTCCGCAACAGGAACTGCCCGTGTGAAAGCAGGTGGAGCTGAGTCGATGCTGCTCTCGTGCTGTTACGCTCAGCGGCTTTGTACGTGTGAACGCTCCACAAAATGTGTTCCGGTGCAAATTTATATCGCAACAAAATACTCCGGAGCAGCGCTGAAACAAATCTGCCCGTGTGAACAGGGCTATTGTGGTCTTTTTTTTTCAATGCCATTTTATTTTACCTGTACACTTCTGGAGGGGTGGGAGGGGGGTTTGTTTTTAACGCTCTGGAGGGAATGACAGAGTTTGGTTTTCATCTCTGCAACTTTCGAGAAATTACGGTAATCCCTTTTGAACCAACATTTTTTTTTAACTATTTCTTTGAAACCGGTACCATATGAAGTTCACAAACCTCTTTCACCAATCGTATCAGTAGTGCTGAGCAACCCCCCCACCCCACCGCACATCCCTTTGTAACCTTCAGATGAGCCCGTTGTTAGCCACACTATTGGCCTGAGCAGGCATAGCAGGGCTTGCGAGCTCCCGCAGTTCCAATGACTAAGGCACAGCGGGACCCCGTTAAAAATCCCCAAATGGTACCAAGTGACACCTATGGAAACACATTCAATCTTGTGCGGTAGGAGGTCAATATACAGCTATTTACACAGACAGGGCCACCATCCAAGAGCTTTATGGCCAAATATATTCTCAGAGTGTAAGCATTTTAGCTATGCGGGCATTAAAAACCCTCCTGTGTTTTGCCGTCTCTTCTTTAATGGTTGTAATAAGATTCTCTTTGTTATGATTTTGCCGCTGGCTGTGCGAGGCGGCCCGGGGTTTTACGGCCGACGCTGGACACGGGTTTTGTCCTTGCGGCGAAAATGTTTCAAGATACCGCCGCGTCCAACCGAGGGCGGACCGGGTCGAACTCACTTGGGGTCGTCACAATAGAATGCAGACAGCTCTGGATGCTTGGAACCGCTTGACGGCATAACCGCGCGAAATCCTGTCAAAGGGAAAGAACCATGGCAAGCGCAAAAGGGCAGACCCAGTGCTACATTTCGAGGACAGTAAATATTAGGGGGATGGGGATAGAACCCAGATGCAAAGAGTAACAGTAATTTCTGGCCCCCGTCTCCTAAATATGCAGTGGTACCTTGATAAATATAAATCCAAGTTAAAAACTAGTATCCCTCCCACCCCCCCGCCCACATTCCTTAGTTTGAAGTCTTTGAGTCATTTTAAAAATCAATTTCACTCAACTTCTGTTCTCTTTGCTTTGCGAATGTCTTCAGTCCTTCTGTTCGTTAATGCTTTTAGATGCTGAGCTTTTGGTTGTGTGAAGCACGTTGAATTGCCTTGTGTATGAAACGTGCTTTATAAATAAAGTTACCTTTGCTTGCCTTGGCTATAAAATGTATTGTTTGTTCACGTTTGTGAGTGTCTGGCCGGAACAGATTCCTTGGATTCACTTTTTTTTTCTCAAATTGGAAATGTTGCTTTGACTTTCATTTGATCCCCCCCATTTTAGTCGGACGTTTTGAAACGGATTTATCATGAAAGCTGAGGTCCCACAATCTGCACTTCTTTCTGGCATTTACATTTGGGGGTGTGCTGTGAGAGGTTTTTTTTTTTCAAATGTAAAATATGAGCCTTGGCACAATGGAATCTGGGGAAACACTGCTCTGGAGTACCGCTACGCTAATCTGCCAAACATCGTCAACGTCGTTGATGTCGTGTTGATGGAATTCTGGAGCGCACGCGTGGCGAGAACAAGCCTAATCAGATGATAACAAGCAGAAAATGAAGAAATCCCCCTCACTCAATCTGCCTTTTTCGTGTGTGCGTGTGTGTGTGTGTGTGTGTGTTGTTTGGCTTCGCCTAGCCCGCGAACGTTGGGGCTAAATGACGTGTCATGCCGTTCACATAACCTGGCATTCATTTGTGAGGCACCATCATCAAAATATTCATGGCAACCCTGACCTCCTTTCCAACATGGCCTTCCAAAACCATAAAAAGGTTCGCTCCTCATTTATTTATTTTTGGGGGGGGCGTCCAACAGCTTTGAAATGCTAATGTTTGTTTCCTCGCATGTAGAAAAAAAGCCTTCTTAAAAGCAATTTGATGTGAAATATGGATTCCGGCCATTTGACATCATCCCTAAAATAAACACGCGGGTTCTCAGTGTGCGCTGTTAAATAAGTGTACCTTGGCAGCTCGCGTGTACATACGCTAATGGCGGACCGCTTCACGGCTCGTAGCTCTCGAGGCTTCCAGACGACTGGCATTTTTACAGTGGCCAACGCTGGCAGTAATTCCTTGTCAAATGACAGGTCTGGCACGACAAAATTGGCGAATGTGGTCGACCGTGCATTTACGTTAAAAAGCTATCAAGGACGTATGTGGCTTTATCAAGGCCTGTTGACTTTTGCTGGATTGTGGTTGGAAGAACATTAAATAGTTCATAAACTCTCAACGCCTTGAATGGATGCGTGTCCTTGCAAAGAAATATCAGACAATCCACTTTTGATTGCTGTCCAAACTATGGCTCGCTATTTATTTTTTAGTGCATACCAGTAGCTCGCAAGTGTTAAGTTTTTCTTTTTAGTTTAAAATGGATTACCTTAAACAGAATCGTGCGTTGCATTCTAGCCAAAGGTACAATCCGGGTTGGTCGAAGCGCCTTTTGGCGTTGTAAATGATCGTCGTGGGAACTGAAAGCTAGTTGCCATGACAACTGTTGTTTTCTTCTAAATGCAACACTAAATATGTAAAAATCAAAAGAGAAATGCTTGACGGATCACTTTTAGCGTGCATCCTTCTATTTTTATGTAGCGGCCCTTTGCGGGAAAAGTTTGGACTCCCACCTTCCTTGGAACAACAATGACTGATTGTAAAGTGCCGAATATTTATAGTTCCTATCAGATCATTTTCGAACCTTTGCAAATAATAATCCGAGCACAAATGCTGGCGGCGGGGCGACAAAGCACGCTCCTGCAATCAGATACAAGCGGCGAGATAAGGAACGTGGCACGTATTGCGCATGCACGTCATTCAAAGCGAACATTATTCATCCATTTTTTTTCAAGTCACTGCTGAGAGTATTTGAGCCGTGTTGAAAACACATACTTGGCTCCACATCTGTCTGATGCTAAACACTTGGGGCCCTTTTGGACATTTCTCCAAGATGACAAGCAGTGATGTTTTATTCAGCGTGTCAGGTGGGCCAAGTGATCTCGTCCAAACCTTTTGGACTTTGAGCTTCATGTGGAGTACGCGCACAGCCAGGATTTGGTTGTGTTGATACAAAAGTCCAGCAAATGTGGCTCGGCCATGACGGTGCTGAAGAAATATAGGCATGTTGATACCGCGAGGGGCACATGAGGGAGTTTTGGATTGCTTTATTTATTTGAAATGGATGATTGCCAGTGGTGGGAAGTAAACAAGTACAAATACTTTGTTACTCTACTGTAATTAAGTCGATTTCTGGACTTGAGTATTTATTTTTAATGACAACTTCTTACTTTTAAAGTTTTAATACACTAGCCTTTGGATTTTGTTTATTTATTTATTAATTGATTGTATCTCGGTATTACGACCCGCCCATTGCGTCGAAAAGTCGTCCGGGAGTCAGTCGCGGTCCTTTGACTGCGTGTTGCCGAAAAGCGACGTCATCGAGCGGCAGCCCCCAGAAAAATGACGTCGCTTACGTGTTTGCTTTTGTCCCTTAACTCAGCTCCAACCGCGATGCTGTATGAACTTTTGTTGAGGGTTCAAGTAGGAAAATAATATCTACAGTCAAGCCCGAAATTATTCATATCCCAAGGATGATGTTTCGCAGCAACTCGCTTGAAGACAACGTCATGAAAGGGGTGCGGCACCCTCATGGGGAGAGGAGGAGTTTTAGTGAACCGGGCGTCTTACTTCCGGGTTAGAAAACTAGCCACTCGTATTTCAGAAGAGACTCGATTGCCATTGTGCCAAAGATAATACAGTACATAATCACATATATACACGTAGTTAACTGTGGAACATCTTAAAAAAAAAAAAAAAAAGCTAAAACTAATATTGAAACTCACCCTAAAAATGACTCAATACAAATTAAATATAAGACACCAACCCCAAAACAAAATAAAATTAACCAATAAAATTCCCAAACATTTACAACCCCTGGACGACACGCACAATACGACCAAAACTGTTAATTGCCTGAATTCATATCTTTATGTGTGGAGTCTGTCACAGATTAAAAAAATAATAATCTTGTGCGATTTCAAGAATCCTCATCTGCGTGCCAGGCTTTAGCACTTCACATATCATCTCAGCAACCAATTGTGAAAAGCCCATAACACAGTATGTCTGTCTGTCCCAGAGCGGAATGACAAACCACACTGTCAAACTCGATGTAACGTCGCAAAAGGCAGCGGTCTGTGTAATGCTGTGCAACAAGCAGCAGGTACTTGTTAGTTAATCAGCCTTTAAATTAAGCCAGGGGACGTACGGGGATTGCATTCGGGAGCAGAAGGGGGGTCGGGGGGTGGAGGGGGGGGGGTGCTGTTTTGACTAAGCCATCTCAGCGAGGGCCCTGTCATGGAGACTCGTAGCATTTGCAAAAGATTAGCCCGCTAGTCCTGATGTAGCGAGCGCAGGTCAGGTAGAGTGCAGGGCTCGGACGGCGGGCGGGTTTCGCCCTATCGCTCCCATCTGCCGCTCATCTCGCAACAGAACGCCCGCTTGTGAGGGTACATGAGACACGGCCGGATAATCAGATTAAACAGGTTTCAAAGTTCACTTAGTCAAGCTTTTGCTTCATAAAGCAGCGTGATCCCGCCTGACGAGAGACTATTCTGGTCTCATCAAGAGCAATAAGTCAAACGTTGCCAAGTTTTGCTTTGTTGTGTACAAGGAACGTTCTGTTTTATGTGGTCTCCAGTGCCTGTATCTACGCTAAATAAAGGAACAACAATAGTCCACATGGTCGGAACCTAGCACTCTAATGAAAACCAACTGTGAGGGAACAATAAAATCATTTGTCATGGGAGAAGGGTGCAGATAAATTCTGAGAAGCTTTTTTTCTTTCCACTTGGCCCAGGCCAAGTGCGCTGGGCCAAGTGCTCAGCACCTGGTTGTCACGACTTTGACGCGTCCTAATTTATTTTAACCTTCAAAGCAATTAGATCGGACTCCAAACCGGCTGAAAGGGCCTGATTGGGCTTTTCATGCGAGTTAATCAATAACGTCCGGCGAGAAGTGAAATGACACGAGATGACTAAAGAAAGCCATCTTGAACGCCTCTAAATGGACAACAGATTCTACAACACACTTCCTGCCATTTATTGTTTGTGAAAACAATGCTGTTTTTATGTGACGAGACAACAATTTCGGTCCATTCATTTAAAATGAAAGAAGTTGTTGGAGATGGCTTTGGATTTTGTAGTACAATGATTCCTCCCTCAATTGAAAGGTTTACGTTCCAGATCACAGTAAGGGCAAGAACGTGTTGAAATAGTCTGGCATGTGTTGAGAGCAAACAGGAGCTTTCTGTCGGCGTAAAAAGCGGGATTACAGCAGACGACATTCAATCATTTTGATCCAAAACTAGGCTGTGCTGACATAGTTCCTGATTTGTTCTTCATCTTTGAAATTTTTGTCTCAAACTAAATAAGCCTCCCACCATCTAGTGGTTGACAGTGGAATTACAACTGTTATAAACGAGAGTTAGACCACGGCACTGTATCAAAAAAAGAGATTTAAAAATCAATCAAAATAATAATCATTATGATTTTTTTCCCCATAATCGCCCAGCCTGATGTTGTGGGTGTAGTCCTGAGGTACTGCCACACCGACTCGCCAAAGCTAGCAAGTGAAACCGCTCGGTTCTTCCAGGTTTTTCATTGCAAAGTGCTTGGACGGAACTTAATTAATGACGAACAGCAGTGCGTGGGTGTGAGTGTGCTTGCAGTTGACAACTCAAAAAAAAAAAGACAAAAGGACTGCGTGTCCCGTTTGGGACAGGCAAGTGATCATGTGACGTACAAGTGTTGGAACAAAAAACAAAAAAAAGTCGTCACCACGCCAGGAAATCAAAACTGCAAAGTATTAACTCCATAATTCGAGTTCGCTGTTGAACCTTTTGGGTCCATTGTCTTGATCTTTTGCGTAAACGCTCACAGCTCATTAAGTGGCTTGAAAATGACACGCACGTTTGACGCACACACACTTTTTAAATCCTTTTGGGATCGTTCGTCCCCTACATCATGTTTGCATTAGGCGCCGCATTTGGAAGCTGACTTGTCGGTCTTGAGGGGAATGTAAAGCATGCATCTTAAAACTGTCGCTCCATATAACGTGGAGTTCCCCAATATGTTTTGAAAAATACTGAAAAAAAAATCTGTGAAAAGGCGAATTTATTTTTGTTTGCTTCGCACTACCAAAACGGGTTTCAAAAAAGAAACGGGTAACTTTTTTTTTTTAATCTTTGCCGCTGTAAATCAAAGAATACTGCAGGAGGGGGAAAACGGAATGATTTCCTCATTCACGAGGAGAGGAAAACACTGCCAAAAGAAAGTGATTCTTTTCAATACGATTAGATGTGGGTCGTATAAAGCAGGCGTACGCAACGACGAGAGGAGAGCAGATGTCTCCGGTGTTGCCAGTGGAAACTCTGGAGCAACAAACTCACCCGCGGGTTGTGTTTCTCCACATCCAGCAGGTGAAACAAAGCAGAGAGCTCGAGAAGTCAGCGTCATCTTTGATTCCTTCAGCTTTCCACTTGGCACGCGCGCAGGCGACGAAATGATACATAGCTTTGAGAATTCGGAATACTGCGCTGTATGGAGTTTCTTTCGCTCAATCAAGTACGGTCTCGAGATACGAGTGAGGGTTTTTTTTCTTCAAGCTGCTTATTGCCACCGCTAGCACAAGTTTACTGTCAAAGTAAACATAGAACAAAGAGGATCACACCTTTTGTATTTCACACAACCATAAAACTCGGCCTTCGTCCGTTTAGCTTTATGCTAACATACAATGCAAAACACCCTAAACGGGCTAACTAATAGCAACACTTTCAGTAGGGGAGATTTGGAAACATACGGTGGAGCAACACAGGTAGACAGGCAATAACAATACTCACAGGCTAATATTTTTTACGTTCTACAACAAGAAAGACTAATATTACTGCCGCTTGCTGAGCCGTACTGTAATATACTGCTCCTAGGTGGCCAATGTGCACACGCCAGTAGGAGCAGCGCGAATGTCCAATGAACTGAAGCAAAATCTGCTCAAAAAGAGTTTCTTGATATTCTATTGAATGTTGTCATCATGGTATGTTTTTTGTACTTGAGTACAGTATGGTGGGGTGCTAGATTTCTCATTAAAAACACATTACAAACTTTTTGTTGTTTTTTTGGGGGGCGGGGAATGTACTGAAATCCATTGTTCATGGAAAAACGCTTAATGGAGGGTTATCTATGTTTTTTCAAGATTTGTTTTCTTTTTTTTCTACTCTAATAGCATTTCCATTCATTAGAATAGAAAAGATCATGATGCTGATGTGAAAAATCACAAATACAAAACAGAGGACTGCTTTTGTGTGGGTGTGTGTCAAATTTTATGAGATAGAGCGAATCTGAGCATCATCGTAGTACAATGTGAGGAAGTAGAGAATTTGGCGGTGCCCCAGTCGGGTTTATACTTGATTCGTGTATGTCGACGTTACTAGGGGCCGGACGAGTGGCCAGGCCCAAAACTATGGACCTTAATAAAGTTCGGAGGATCCCCTGGCAGCTCTGCGAGCTGCGTTGCTTGAGGTTATTTTCACAGACGACAATATTTGAAAAGCAAGGAATGAGTTTCAGTGAGCGAGGAGATAATGTGATGATAAAAGATCCAATTTCCCACGATGTGATGTTGTTTTTATTGTGTGGGAACATTTGTTCTCCACGAGAACGTGTTGTTTTGTTGAATTTGCCAGTTTTCCAATTTATGACAATACTTGTCATGGGGAGTGGGAACTAGGGATGGATGGAACAATAAAACATTTCCATTTTAAGACGCTCACTTAATTCAGGCCAAAAACACAACTATATTTAAAGTTGCTCCAAATTGCTTCATCTTCCCAATACAATTCTCAAACGTTTGAGGTATTTACCTCCTCCTTCAACATTTATGGAATGATTCAAACTAGTCCAACATCAAACTGTTCAAACTGGTTCAACTTTTTCCGCATCTGGCAAAGAACGGCTCCGCGGCCGCGCGTCGATCTTTCTAGTGTCCGTTAAAGAGGTCAAGTGTGAAAACACACTCTGTCGATTGGTAGTTATTGTTAGCATAGTGGCGGCACGCTGGGCGACTGGTTAGCACGTCGGCATCACAGTGCAGAGGTGCAGCGTTTGATTCGGGCTCCGGAATCAGCGTTTGATTCCTGTGTGGGGTTTGCATGTTCCGTGGGTTTTTTCCGGGTACTCCGGTTTCCTCCCACATTCCCAAAACATGCATGGCAGGTTAATGGAGCACTCTAAATTGTCACTAGGTGTGACTGTGAGTGCAAATAGTTATTCGTCTATGTGTGCCCTGCGATTGGCTGGCAAGCCGTTCAGGGTGTCCCCCGCCTAATTCCCAAGGACGGCTGGGATAGGCTCCAGTGCGCCCGCGACCCTCGTGAGGATGAGCGGATTAGAAAATGGATGGATGTTAGCATAGCGAGCATTAAAGTTAAAGAACCTAGCTGGCGAAAGTGGGCTCCGATCTTTACAAGCCGTGACCCGCATCTTCCTATGTGTGACTCCGCAGTCATCAAAAGCTTCTTCAAAATGAAAATACATTTACACATCTTTTTACGTAATTATCACCTCCTAACACATTTCTGGACAATTCAAACCATTCTAGCTTCAAAACGTTATGCTTATTCGAGACATCTGGGAGGAAAAAAAATCTAGCTCATACCAATCATTCACAACCTTCACACACAAATGTTCACATGAAGAGATCTTTTAAGGCGCGTTCCCACGTTGCAATTTGTGGCATAAGTTTTGTGGCATGCAACACATTGCAACGTGTGAACCCCGAAGTTGGACAGACTTTTGTGTCATGCAACGTGTTGGATGCGTGTTGCATGAAATAGGACTTGCTCTATTTTCTTGCAACGTGTTGGATGAACCCGACCAATCAGAACGCGTTGCGCTATCACGTGACAAAAACATCGTGTCATTATGTAAACACGGAACGCGGAAGTGTAATGGCGTCGACACAGAAATCCAAAAAAATCGGTTCTCGGCCGCCAACTCCTGCATCAGAGCGTTGTAAGCGCCGAGTTCTTGCCGTCTCCCGATCCACGGTCGTACCCAAAACGACCGTTTGGGTTTTGGCTCCTCTAGCTCGGCTAGTAGACCGATAGCTGCCAGTTCGAGGAGATCATCGTCGCTGTCGTATTGACAATTAGCCGCCATAGTCGCAGAACGAAATATGTTGCTCAGCAACGTTAAACGCGCATTCGGAAAAATATTCTCGCGCGATTTGAAACTGTTTGCAACTGTTGCAACGTGGGAACACATTCGGTTTGCAACATCATATTTGCAATTTGTGTTATGCAACACGTTGCATAACACAAATTGCAACGTGGGAACGCGCCTTTACACACTCGCCACCTTCCGCATACCTTGATTGATTCAAACCTTCAAAATGTTCGGCTTATTCAGGACATGGTGGGGAAAGTGTTTCTCGCATTCCAATCCTTCGCAAATGTTGACAGTAAGCTTTTGCGTCTTTCTGTCATTCCAACTGCAAGTCTTCCAATTGCGGAGCTCAACCATTCGCTTAATTCTGCCTCAGCTCTGCGGCATTCACGCGCGATTTCTAAAAACCTCTAATAAACTATATAAACTGTACTCATGGACTTACATAATGTTTTTCACGGACCTTCCGGGGCAGCGGCAGCCAATGGCATCGTGCCCTCCCCCCACCTCCCCCAATCCCCACCGGGCTCGACCCCGTGGTAGCTTCCTGGTAGAAAGAAAGCGTGAACAAGAGTCAGGAATTAAAACTGGAGATTTCTGGTCGAATGATGACATAAAAGTACCTCGGGCTCACGTCGCGTTTGCCCGTTTGTTTGTGACCACTCACTTGAAACCCGAGTTGGAATTAATGAAAAACATGAGTGGCCTTTATAAAAAGCGACGTCAAATAGAATTACATCACATTCGAGTAGTGAGATTCAAAAACTGTTGCAATTTTTAATGGGGACCAGCAGACAAAGGACAAGCCAAATTTGGTGAGGCAACGAGCACTTTTTGTGCGCCGAGCAATGACTATTTTTATTCAAATTTCTTCTGTGCTGCTACACGCAACTGAAAAAAGTACACGTCATCCGTGTAGGTTTTGTCAGATTACACTGGGAATTTTTAATATCTTTTATATAAGGTCATGGATGGGGAATATCTTGCTTTCCCGCTTTCTGAGGCATCATTGTCGTTACCGCTCGCTAATGAAGTCCTTTTAAAAAATGTTTTAACATCGTGTCATTCTCCGTGGAGGGTGAGAAAAGTAACAAACCTATTTTGACAAATGAAACGTGAGACAAGAGCTTGTGTTTTCAAATGTAAGGAGTAAACGGACAAAGTATTTCTACTTTGTGACCTGCCCCCCGAGAGCTGCATGATAGCGCCGTCGCAAGTGCCGCGCTCGGATTCTTCCTGATGAAACACGACAACGGCGGAGCCAAGAAAAGCAAGTGGCACCGGCCAGATGGAAATCCAAAAGCCAGTCGAGCGGCTGCCGTCTGAAAAATGCGTGAGTCATGCGGCCGCTATAGACATGCAGTCAGTGCGGGGGTGGGAGGTTTAGTGGATTGGGGGGGGTGGGGGTGGGGGGGGGCAATAACCGAGTAGTGGCACAAATAGTTTTCGACTACATTTGTAATTGTGTCATCGAGAAACGTCCAAATTTGAAGCCAGTCGTGGCCCCTGTTAGTATAGTGGTTCACATCATCAATGACCAGTCATTGATTCACATCAGCATAAATAAATCAAATGAACCCAACGTGAGCAGAGAGAAGAACGGGCACAACAAAAGTCGAATCAACAATAGTAACAGTCCTACATCAGCAACAACAACAATAACGACGGCGACTGCGTTTCAAGAGATTTTTCCGGTGCCTGTTTTGCCAAAATTGGATTGTTGGTGTTTTCAAACTCCGCAGACGACAACGTGACATTGTATCTGGACTTAAGTGCAGCATGTGAGTCCTTTTGCCGCCTCCACATGCGGTGCACTGAGTCACGCGCAGTGTCCGAATGTTTAAAAAAAGTCTCGATTTGGGTTAAACACATCTGCGCAATTCACGGGCCCTGGCAGCTTGATCCTCTCATCAGTGCACCAAGCTTGAGTAAGCACTTTCTTTTCGGCCTGGTGTGGACTAAAAATAAATCTTTTACGACGCACATTCAAGCCAACTGTGCAGCTTTTCCTTGATTAGACTCGAAGCCTCCAGCATTTTTTTTTCTCCAGAAATATTTCGACACTTATTCAAAACCCGATTGGGTCTTTTTCCTCCGATTGACTGGCTGAGAATAACAAAGGTTTTAGTTAACCGTACCGCACTGGTGAGATAAGACATTAAAAAAAAAAACATTTGTGATGATTGGTAGGTACATAGAAGTGGTTAAGCATGACTGCCGAACAGTTTGTTTCTTTGTCAATTTTATTTTAAAAAGTAATAGTAATCCAGTAAAAACCTTCTGTGAGAGATCAAGAACAATGACTCACACAAAAATATTCCACAGCATAACTGCACATAAATCTTTTTTTTCCCAAAACTAACAAACCTAAGTGATCATCTCACAATATAGATCAATAACCTGCCCGTAGATATACATTAGAAAATGAACCTAAAGTCATCACTGAATCAAAGGATTACAACATCTGCCATTTAAAGAACTTTCAACGAAAACTAGTCTGTGCTGAAATACTTCCTGTTTTGTTCTTCTCTCCTGTAACACATGAAATTAAATAAGTGAGCCACGTAGTGGTCAAGAGTAGAATTACACCCAATAGGAATGAGAGGTAGACCAAAATACGGTTAACAATTTTACAAAAAAAAAAAGGTTCTGGATCAAAAAGCTAGAACCTGTGATGGAAGGGGGCTTCAATGTCGAAGAAGAATTCTAAAACGTCAGACCGACAACCAAACATTCATCAGTGAGTTTGTGAAAGGAAACGTACTCTTGCGTATGGACAAAATGTTTGCGAAGGCTGTGTTTGAATAATTTAGCAAAACAAAAGGTTAGCCTGCTAGCTAACATCAGCGCTATAGCGCGACATTCATTTTGCTATAAAAACAGCGGCTAATCCAAGAAACAGAAACGTTAATTCATTGGCCAGTCCCTCAATGATCATGTTAACTATCTCTGGTTTATTTATTTATTTATTTTTTAATCAACTCACAATTATCGGCAAAGAAAAAGGCTAGCAATTTCTCTAAATCGGAAGAGCCATCGCGCATCTACATAGTGGTCGAATTGCAGAATCCCTTTCCTCGACTTATTGACATCAAAATTCCTGGAGGGTGAGAAAACGACAGTACGAAAGAAGGCGGCGAATATCATCACTCAGGCTATTTACCGTTTCCCGAAACGGTCTGATCGAATGACATCAGCGTTTTTGTTTACAATGGTGCAATCTGAGGAATTTGCCACCCGGAAGTACGCGTGACATCATGCTGAAAAAAGGTCTTTTGGGGATCACGTTGCGAAATGGACGGGAATGCGCTCAAGTATAGGTGTCTCATCTGTAGATGTTGTGGATCGGGGGTGAGTCAAGCGTTTGGGTCAGCGGTCTTTCCTCTCTCTTGCCATCTGCTCCGACTCAGGGACCGTTCTCGAGACTTTCCATGACCTGGCATCTCCTCCTCATCTGTCTCACCAGACGTGAGCTTTTTACGGGAATGCCGCTGAGGAATCATCAGCGCGTCTCAGTCTTTATGAATCAGCGGAACATACTGCAAACATTTGCACTCTTAACACGCTTTCCCAGGCAGTGGCAGCAGCGCCCTCGTGTTTTAAGTGTAAATCATTGCTGAGCTCATTCTTGACTTGAAGAATGAGACGGTGGTTGGCAATTGGGATAAAGCGGGGCCTTCCCTGCTGGCACACGACGCACTATTAGAAGCGCTCATTTATTTTCTTTACAACTACAACTAAATTCTAATACAGTAGCGCCTTGAGCTACCAGTGAGCCGACTTCCGATTTCTTTGCTTTGACGCGCTAGCAATTTGACACGCCATGAAATTTTGGGGGGCAAAGGGCCTCTGAGCACGTTTTTGCCAATTCTACTTGATCACCGGTGTCAAAGTCAAGGCCCGGGGACCAGATCCGGCCCGCTAGCGTATTTTATGTGGCCCGCAAAAGCAATTCATGTGTCAACTTCCATGATCCTTGCTAAAGTCTGTACTGAAAGGTCAAATTGTGATTGTGTAATAAATAACGTTGACATTTTGCAATCATTTTGTTACCGTTTACACTCACTTGAACAATCATCGAACAAACAACAAATAGTTGTTTTGTTGACATGTTCGACGAAGGCTGAAGTGACAGCCGAAACTGTCAGCTAGTTAAGAGTTTTTTTCTTCACCAAAAGAGACCAACGTCTTGAAAAAAAGAACCTTAATTTAACAAACAGATCATTGACTTGAGTGATTAAAAACTACTAATCCATCAATTTGTTGTGTACAAGTAATAATACAATGAGTTGATTACGTAAACATTTCTTCGTAACGGCCCTGCGACGGAAGACATAACTCCAAAGCGGCCCGCGACAAAAACGAGTTTGACATCGCTGTACTAGAAGAACGGATTAATGGCGTTTCCATTTCTTTGATTGGGAGAAGATGACTTGAGATTGAAACGTTGTGAGTTACGAGGTTGGTAGCAGAATGAATTCGATTCATGTGTCAAGGCACCAGCCAATCATGAAAACCTGCACGCTGCCATATGGCCTGCATTCACTGCAAACTTAAAGACATGTAAGGAGAATGATAATACGTCGCGTGTAATAGTGGATGGGAAACAGGAAGCGTAAACTGTCCGAAGATGGGAAAAGCCAACAACGATCCAATCCAAAAAAGATCCATTAGTCATCCTCTCATAAGTTGAGTCAATAGACAGACCGAGCGGAATGAAGCCGAGAGAAAAAGTCGAGCCAATGGCCGTTTTCCACAAAAACTCTAGCAAGGTATCAAATGATGCGAGAATGCACGCTTCACTCAAAACCAGATATTCTTTTTTTTCAGGGGTAGAGGGGTCAATTATTACTACTTGGTTTTTTTTTTGTCTATGAATAACTGCTAATATTTATAGCTCAATGTTGGGGAAAGCAATGTTGGGCAATTCCACAGGAAAAAGACACGAATGGACGTCCATATCATGAAATTCCACATATCATGATTGAGTTTGGAGTGAAGTGAGTAAGTCCCCACGGAAAGGCCCGGCTACCGTACCGCATATCTGGTAATGGCGTACGGGTCACCATCACCGTTTCAGAGTTGAGTGGTCTTCTGTTGCACATGAATGGCGGTAAAGCCGATCCCGCTGCTCATCAGTCTTTTGTGCCATGCCTCATTTCACATTGATCATATTACATTTTTCCCTTCAGGGGAGACGGAGCTGGAATTTTAAACTGCAGCCCGGCGGCCGTTTGTTTTTCGACTCATACAGACAGGAAACGCTGAACAAACTCGGGTTGTCATCGTTATCCCGATGGAAGTGAGGCAGTGGGATTCAAAGGCTTTACTGTCATGTGGAGACATAAATCAAGGGTCAAGGAATTCCGACTTTCTGCTCGCTTTATGCCGAGGTCATCACTTATTACATCCGGTAGAAGTAAATGAAGTACAAATATTTGGTTACTCTGTCCAGGTAGATTTTTATGGGTATCTGTCGTACAATATTGAGAAGATTACTCAGGACATGTAATTAGTGATAGTTACCCTTTCAATTACTTTCTCAATATATAATTAATTACGCTGCATTATATTTTGATGACATTTTTTTATACACACATTTTTTTCACGTCAAAAAAATATTCAACCGCGTATGCCTTGGAGAGCCACAAAAACAAACAGACATGCACATGTCTTGCTCAGTGTCAATCCGCGAGGCATAATTGATCTCCGGTTCAAAAGCGGCGGCGGCCGCCGGGACAATGGAACGATTCATTCCAGGAGCTGGATACTCGGAACGGAGCGCCCGGGGCACGCCGTGGCTCTCGTAATAAACGCGGAGACACGTCGGGAGGACATATGGTTTGTGTTTGGCAAGAAGAAACAACAATCAAATACGTTGATCCTCCCCTTCTTGCTGCAAGGATGACTGCTAATATAAAAGTCTGTTCTGTCTAATCATGATTTAGGGCTGGGTAATTACCTCCGCTTTCTCAGGATGGAGCAGCATGCACAGAATGCGCGTTTTCCACAAGGCTAGCCTGACTCACCCCCCCCAAAAAAATATATATATATCCACTTCATCTGCGAAACGTATTCATTTTAACTGTGGCTACAGAAACTGGTTAAGAAAAATTCATTCATTCATTCATTCATTCTGTCATTCAAGTGCTCACCCACAAAGATCTCTTAAATTCACCAAATAAATAACCGAAGCTTCACGAAGAAAACCCCTTTTCGAAACAGTTCGTCCAAATTATTCAGTGTTTCATGAAAGCTTCATTTGTGGCTCATTCAACCTTAGCAAAAGCACATTCAAGCACTTGACCTGCACGCTGGCTAACGGTTAGCCATTTAACAGCCCGCCGCTAACCGCAGCCAACAACAGCTCTCATTCGCCGACGCCCACGTCACTCCCCGGGCCCGGCTTTCATCTTTTTAGGCGACACACATTTAAAAGTCACAGATACTACAATGTCAAATGTGAAAATGGCAACCGCCAAGCGGACTAAATTAACACCTACAGCTTACATGCAATTTCTTATCGGTTTCTGGTATGTGCAACATGTGCGGCGCAAAAAAGGAAATGGCTTTCTATTGGCATCACGACATGTCAAGTGTGTGTATGTGTGTGTGTGTGTGTGTGTGTGTGTGTGTGTGTGTGTTTGGGGTTTCGCAAAAAGGGAAAGTTTACACAATGTTGTTTTGAAATTAAAATATATATATATATATATATATATATACAAATGCTATTTTGGAGACCACTGATTTGATTCAGGTTAACGTCTCTGCGTGTCGCGCGTGCTGTGGCACAGGACACTTGCAATGATAACCAGACGTGATGTTTATTATTGTGGTTGTACACTTGCACTGCATCCCGCAAAGAGCTTTTTATTAGCATTCACAATAAATTAAAAGCAGGACGACATGGCCTTAGAATAAAAAAAAAAATATATATATATATATATATATATATATATATATATATATATATATATATATATATATATGGCCTTAGAATTTAAATATATATATATATATATATATATATATATATATTTTTTTTTAATTCTAAGGCCATGTCGTCTGCTTTTAATGTATATATATATATATACATATATTTCAAATGTTAAGTATTTTCCACTTTATAGAAAATACAAATGTGCTGTGAGAGCAAATCCAAATTTATGTAAAGTGTAGATTTAAAGGAAATGACGGCCTACTGAGTTGCATAACTTCCACAGTCATGACATAATGTATGTCAGCTCACAGTACAAAATATAATTGTTGTTTGAGCACAATTTATTGTGAAAACGTTGCCAGTAAAAATGCCATTAAAGACGTGAAACTAGGTAAAGCCAGTATTTTATTGTGAATTTACAGTCAAAAATTTAAGAGTGACGAGTTGAGCTCTTTTGGGGCATTTTAACCATTTTCTGCAAATAAATGCCCGCAATGACAGCACTTCTATTTGACATTTCGCAGTTGCTGTAAGTTGTAGTTTGTATATCATAAATGAAAAATGTTCAATGTACCTATTAATTGCCAAATTGTAGAAACTATTTCCAGAGCCGTATAGTTAAATATATATATATATATATATATTTGCACCTACCTTGGGTCAAAATTATTCAACATGACAATAAATGACAATTTCCGGGTGGGGTGGCGGTGGTGGTAAATGTTCAGCGCATTTGTCTCCTTGATTGCCTTCTCACAAAACAATGTGAAAATGATTACCCTCGCCTTTTTTTCTTTTTTTTTTTTGTCACTACTCAAGGGGTTGTAAAAGCAGCTGAATATGTCGATAAAATCTCTACAATGGCAACACGGACTGGGCTTAATTTAGTAAACTTATTCCTTTCCGTTCACAGCCATGTTGTTTGTGGAAATCAGTCGACTTTGAGTAACAGAATCGACTATTTTTAAATAAATCCGACTTAATCGATGAAGTAAAATGTTGGGTTTTAACAAACCAACATTTGCAGAGTTTGTAAATTTTTGTGCATTTAATTTTTTGCACTACTTTTATCAGTTTTTTTTTTTTTAAACATGCAGTTATGTGTGGTTGTACTTAAGTACAGATTACTTTCCGTCTCAGTTTCCTACCTTGCATCGGAGGGAACGTGAAGCAGGAGCGTGGAGCTTTAGCGGCCACATGCGTTTTTACGCCCGGCGTGGCGGCGTAGTCGCCCGGCAGCTTAGCGCTGGAGTTCTCCTGCTGATGGTGGTGATGGTGGTGGTGGTAAACGTGACCTCCTCCGAAGCCGGTGGCAACGCCACGCCGCGCCCACGTGTCCGCTCGGCCGACGCCGTGCACGGCCGCGAAGTCGCCGAACGTCGGCTGACAGTGGCTCACCATCCCGGAGTGCGCTGGTGCGGAGTTCTGCATCGGAAACGTTTCCAAAACGGGCGCTACCTGCGAGGTGCAAAAGCGGTTACTTTCGGGTGAGCTTTTTTGGCGCGGTGGGATGTATTGATCGGCGCCACATCCTCGGCGATGAAGGAGGTGGGGGACTTTTTACGCGTGTACGTGCATTGGCGGCTAAATTGCGAGGACGTGTGAGGCTGATCGATAGCATCCTCTATGCTGCGTGAGGAGATCAGCATCATTTCTCTCTCTTTCGCTCTGCCCCCTCTCTCTCTCTCTTCGTTTTTCCTGTCTTTTTTTCCTTGGTTCTGATTGGCATCAGATATGGACCAGGCTGCAGCATTCGGACGCACTAATGACGACGGAGGCTGAGATTTATTTGTGTGCGTCCCTGCTTTAAAAACAAAATCGATACTGTGAATTTGAATTAATCCATTTTAGGGGTTCAATGCGAAATGAATGAATAAATACTGTGATTCTTATATGTAAATGCAAAATAAATGTATTGATTTTCATAAAGGCTGCACTTTTTCTATTGTAATATGAATGTTTACCTTGAATGGTGTATGTCTGTGTCTCAATATTTATTGTTTACGTTGGCTTTCTGGTCAATTACGTCATTCTTTCAAAACGATATGTCTGAATAAATTCACAGATTTCGTGATAAAAGCAACATTTTTATACACAACACAAGCTTTTTGTTTTCTTAAAATGACTCTAAATTAGTTTCCGTGTGATGACTATTGTTATTTTTAGCATTACTGAATGACAAGCGCAGTCTTGAGTGACTGCAGTGGCGGACTCGTTCACACTTTGGATTTCGCCTTCATTCGTTGTCATGCAGCGCCATCTAGCGGCTGCTGCACCAAGGACACAGGCCACAGACTGGAATTGATGCTGCGTTTAGGTGCTGTGGGAAATCAGAGTACACTTCAAATTGTGTAGGTATCACTTTTATTTGATTTGACTGTATTCGATTTTTTTCTATTTATCTTTTTTTTATATCGTTACTTATTTTGCGTTTATTTCATTTTAATAATTTTGAACTCCATGTTCATTAGTAATGATTACATGTTGTTGCTGTTTCATGTAAGCTTATGCCATTTCCAAGTGGCAATTTTGGCCTTTTACAAACAACCAAACCTAGTCCACACACACACAAGGAACACCAGGCAAAAAAAGGTTGCTTTTTTTTCAGGGGATCAATTTTTGACAATTTAGACAGCTGTGGGGGTGCTCAGTAAATTGATTTTCAGTCCTGGACTGCCAAGAAACGCTCCTTGTTGGTATTTTATGGTATGCATTAGCATTAAATTAGCTTTCGTTAAATGAAATGACATGGTCTGGTTCAGCAATTTGGTGTTTGAAAATACGACTACTTCTCAGTTGTGTATGTTGTCCTTGTATGTGTAAAATAAGCAATGGTTGATATCTTTCAAACTCCCACAAGATATGCAAATTTAATTTCCATAAACAAGTCAATAGCAATTCACATATCATGTCAGCATCAAGCTAGCGGAAATTTGTTTAACGTGGTTTGCGTTAACATTTGGTTTTTTAAATATTCAACATTTACCGGTATTTGTTGTTATTTTATTCGTCAAATGGCTGAGAGAGATAAACAGCTTGAAGCAAGCACGCTAAGAGTTGTCTTTTCCTTAGTGTTGTGATATGAAATTTCCCCATTTCTTGACAACCAGCCAGAGTGAAAACAGGTCCCAAGGAACACTTTTCATTAAAAAATTTTTTAAGTATGTTTTAAATCACATGAGCACACCCAGCCTACAGGAGCATACACCGGTACGTACTTGCAATCTGCTCCTGATGAAGTACGATACATTGAGGCGAGGGGGGAAAAAGTGATTCTTTTACATTTTATTATCTTTGCAATATAGTTCCTCTTCTTTGCAACTGTGTAATTTCACGACGTCAAACATTTGTTATTTACCTGAGAAATCTGACCCAAAAAAGGTTTTTTTTTGTTTTTTTTTGCTTAGGTGGGCTCTTTTTCTTCTCCTTTTGAATGTGTACTTCCCTTCACATTTCATCACAAACCAACAAACAGAAGGATGTGAAAGGTTACCATCTCCTCTCACTCACACACATTAGCAGAAAATGTACTACTTCACTTCAAAATATGAAAAAAATCCATAAATACACTGGACGAGCTGAAATTGACTTTCCACTAAGTGACATATTGGAGCATAGCGTTAGCATTTTGAGCTAACATCATCGTAATGTGCTTTTTCAAAATACAAATACAAAGCTTAGCTTAGACTCTAAAAAAATAAATAAATAAAACATTAAGAGATTTTGGTAGCACAGCGTAATCATTCTGGCCACCTAAATTTGTACCAAGTTTATCTTCCGTGACTTTAGTAGCATAGCTTGAGCATTTTGGACTGGTGCGTGGCTTTATATGGAGCATGCATTGATCTGGACTAATTTGGGGATTTGGATAGAAGACGGTGGAGGAAAAAAAAAATCCCTTCAATTTATCAGGAAAACATGCGACGTCAGTATCATAGCATTAGCGTTATGGACCAAATTAAAAGTCATCATGCTTGGCCGCCTAGCTTTGTTAGCCTTTGAAGAGAGCCAAACTCTAACTCATATCGTTGAATTCAACAGATATTTTGTCTACGCTGCGCTGTGATTGGCCAGACTGGCGGTTTAGGGTGTGTGGCTTAGCGAAGGATCAATTCATGTCACATTTATAAGTCCACTTTCACAGTTTTTCAAAAACAAAAGAAAAGAACACACTTGGAAACCAAAGTTCCACCGCTGTGATGCTTGCCGAGTTATTTGTGAAGGCACATGTTTGCAGCAGAGTTAACCCTCACTGTGTAAAAGGTATACTCGGTTGCTACCCCAAAACAAAACCTCGACGGCGGGCACGTCACAGCATTCCGAAGCCTTTAGCGTAAGTGATGGCCTTGAGGAGTCGATCCCGCAGTTTCTCCTTGGAAGAATATTCCGGAAGGAGCAGCGCATTGAAACAGGTGTGCGAAGTCGGCAGCCTGCGAGACAAAATAGATCCGTGGATGGGATGTGTGATGTGGGCTGCTTTGGAGCAGAAGATGCTTTTTTCCAAAATTGGAGAGATGCTGGGGTTGGAATGTGCTATGCTTTGGTCCATGACCTGTTCCTTTACCGTTATTACTTTACTTCACTAACAGATTAGGAGGTTGGTTTGACCTGTCATTTAAAAATAATCATCATCATAAAAAAAAGACACTGGTCCGTACCTTTCGGTGTCCGAGCCATTTTTGACGATGATCATTTTGACCTTGCCGAGCCCGCCGACAGGCGCTCTGTTCGTGCCAGTGGTGAATTGAAGGAATAGCCTCTTCTGCTCCTCTCCAAATGAGTGCAGTGTTCCCCAAAAATCTCTATAAAAGAACAACAATCATCAAGGTTATTACAATTGTAGTTCTAGGAAAGTACGCTGGCTTCACGCTTACACATCGACGTGCTCACGAAGAGCATCTATGTCCCCAGTCTTGTAACGCTTTACGGAATCGATATTTGAACACCAGCGGTGGAGCAACACATTGACAAGCAATATAACAATATCCACAGGCATATATTCTTAATCCTCTGTGAAAAACAACTAACATAATGCAACTCAATACCCCATGGGATAATGGGGGAAAACACTTTTTTTTTTAAAACCTTCAATACCCTGTGGCATTATGGCCAAAAATTGTCCGTTTTTAGCATTCAGCCTACAAGCACGTTCTACCTGCAAATACGTTTGAGTCCATTTAAAGACATTTCAAAGTACTTGCTCATATGTTCAAACGTATTTGCCAATTAAAAATGTTTCCTCCATATTTGGCAGTTCATCACTTCTATATCTTGAACTTTATTGATAATTTGAAATTATGGTACTACTACTGCATTTTACTGAGGTGTTGTGATCGTCTGCTTGTATTATACTGCCCCCAGGTGGACAATGCATGCTAACCAAATCACACCATTGCACAAACTGATTCCTCTTTCCATTCTACTAAACTACATTATAACTTGGTTTGTACAATATTACAGAGTGCTAATTTCCTTTTCAAAACCACCATTTTTTGTTGTTTATTTTAACGGCAGCTGAAATGGATGAATGAAGTCAAACTTACTTGATAATTTGCGTGTCTTTGCTATAACCTCCGTCGTATTCGACCGTCTTCTCCAGGGCTTCAAAGTCAAGTTTCTGTTTTAGCCATGAGAAAAGTCATTTGTCAAACGAAAGACACCAACAACAAAACTAAATTGCATGACAAAAGCATGCTTCCTCACCCTGCTTCCACAGATAAGCAGCTCCACTTCCTCGGGCCTGAATAAGTATTTCATTGGGGACTCATTGGTAACCATGAGGAAACCTTTCTTGAACGCCCGGAACTGCCTTTCCACGCTCGTGTTCAGAATGTAGTCAGTGTACAGGTCCACAAATTCCTGCCCAAAAAAACAAAAACAAAAAACATATATCGTTGTAGGTGTTGCTGATGGGTGTGTGTAGCAGGTGCTTCAAGGTTTATATGAGTCTTACGTTAGCATAAAGCGAGCTGACCTTCGATAAACAAAATTATACAGTTTGGCTGAACATTTTGGTGGTTAAACGTAGCAGGCACTATTTTCGTGCCTAGTGCAGGTCTAGTGTAAAGTGCACTCAAACTGTGCCCAAGGGTGAAGTGTTCGGTCTTTAGGTATTTTCATAGATGCGCGCAGGTAGAAACAGGTGTTTGCGCCGTTGTGGGAGTGAAGAGAACCGACTTGCTTCCTGGCTGATGGAAGCGCGGCACCTCTCATTCCCTTTAATTCAGCGCTGGAGAGGCGCGGCGTTTACATGGAGGAAGCAGGGAAGCATAAAGTAAACTGCCTCGCTGGAATCCATCCAGCAGGTCGACGTGTCCAAAGTATGTTGATAAGGAACAGCAAGATCTCCACTTGAGGATGATATAAAGTTGGCTTCTATGAAGCGGGTAAGTGTGGGGGTTCAAGTGTGTGGCAGGAGTAAAACCTTTTTTTTAAGTTTGTTTTCTATGGTCTCTCCTTATCTAATTTTGCTCAGGCAGGTCTGGAATGAATATCCCTGGCCACGATGAAGGGAGGTTCCCTGTAATTTTTGTTACCTGTCTGTTCTCCTTGGAAACAGGAATGTCTTCTGCCTTCTCCTTCAAGTCGTGCAGGACAGGGCTTCCAAAAAGGTCTGCGTGGGAGATCTGGAAGGTCAGCGCCATGTCCGCCTCCACATCGCCATTGTAGTCTAACAACTCCTTCAGACTCTGGTAAAGACCCTGTAACACAAAGAGTCTATTGATGACTCTTAAGAAAGTGAGTGCACTCGGAAGTCAAGTCTATGCAACCGTACTGGATGCGAGTCAGGGAGGTCGCAGAAGGTCCCCTTCTTGCCCATGAGCTTCCTGTAGACCACCATGGGGAAGTGCACATCCAGGATGCAGTTGTTGTAGATGGCGAGGCCAAGCACGATGCCCACAAGGGTGTACTGGGCTTCGTTCTCCAGGGAAGACGAGTTGAACCAGAAGAGCTTGGTGTCGTCATCGTAGGTGAACATCCCTGTGTGCACAGTCACAAAATCAACGCATGGATTGATTAAATCACAGGAGCAGACAGATATTAGCAATAGTCTTTGGTGTTTTCAAACATCGACATTTTCTCCAATGAAGACTCCAAATGAATATCAAGTGTTCTGTTGCCCGAGTGCGTCTCTATGTCTCAGTCCAGTGACTGAGATTGTAGGCTCCCCTGTGATCCTCTCACCTATATCGGGATTGAAGATTTCTTCCAGGACCAACTGGAAGAATTCCTTTGAAACCCCGCCCTCGTCCACGCCTTGCTCGCCCTCGAACTCGACAAAGAGTTGCTTCTTCAGGTCGGATGGGTCCTCCATGGAGATCATCTCCAGCTGCGTCGATGGCGGCAAACGGAGACCAAAACAGTTTAATGCCACTCTCGACAATCTTAAAAACGTTTCCGTGGGTAATCGTAGAGGAAATAAAAATAAAATAGTAAATTAACTCATTCACTCCCAAAGACGTTTTTAAACGTCTTTTCAGACTTGGTCCAGAATTGGCTGGTGCTGAATGAGTTAAGAGACTACTGTATGCTGTCTAAACCCATACGTGGTCTCGCGGCGACTCACCCTGACGAGCGCGTCATCGATAATGTGATCCCGCCGCACTTTGAGCTTGAGGTAAGGGCTGGGCTGCTGCCCCTGTGCCACGCTGTACAGGGCCGTGAGGCGACGCTCACTGTACATCCTGATCCGGTTGTCATAGTACAGCCCCTGGTTCTTGGTGAAGACGTTGAGGACGAAGGGGCAAGTCTGGAAGGAGAACTTGGTTTCCGCATTGACCTTGAAAAAGGTGAAGTCCTTGTCCATCTCCACCACGTCATTCAGAGACTCATTGACAAAGTCCTCAAATGGGATGAGGGGCTTCCTGCTGTCGATTGGCCGGACCCCGAGTTCTTTCTCCAGCAGGTCTATCTGAGGACCCTTCTTGTAGAGCCGCTCCTCACCCAGAAGCTCGTGCAGGCTGAGCTCGTCCGAGTCGGCCGCGCCGCCGTCGTCGTCATCGTTGTGCTCCGTGTCCACGTCGCCGCCCAATATGTTGGCGTAGAAGACAAGCTTCAGGCACTTGCAGGCGGCCACGACTGTGTCATCGTCATTGACCAGGTGATCGCCGCTATACTCCTGGCTGACCACAGTGTAGGTGATGAGCTGCTGGAAGGTCTCCATCATGCGGCGGATGTGCAGGAGATCATACCCGGACCACAGCTTGCAAAGCCGAGTCAGGGCGGCCACTGGTAGCTTGCTCATGGCCTTGCACAACTGCGGCAGTCCCAGTTCCAGGTACTCGGGACTGTGTAGGTTCCCATTTTCCATCAGGATGACAAAGATGTTCAGGTAGTCCGGATTGGCCTCGTACACATCCAGGTACTCCAGATCCAGCTCCACGTTGGGAGTGAGGTAGACCAGTGCGTTGAACAGAGCCGATTCAGCCTGCTCGATGGTCTGAAGTCGCTCGTAGACACGGCGCACCGAGTCAATGTCCACAGTGACATCAAGGGAGGCGCCCGGCTGTTCAGAAGCACCGTCTCTGGGCTCGGAAGAGTTGATTTCATCCTTACGAAAGCTTTTTATCAAGGCGTTGGCGTTGGAGAAAATCCGACCAATGACCCGGATAAGGGCGGAGTAGTCACCTTCCTCTTTGCACACACTTAGAATCATACAAACTGTGTTCTTTGTGAGGTAATGGACATCTGGAAAAATACAAAAAAAGAGAACACTAAATGAACAAATTCTTTCTTCATCAGGGTTTTTTCATGGCTGAAATTGAGGCAGATAACATTTTTAACATTTCGGAAAACGTGTGGGAATGTTTATTGAAGACGTTACAAAAATAAATATTGAAATCAAAATCAGCTCAGCAATACCTGAGAAGTCCTCCTTGAGATCCGCAGGCTGAATTTCAGATCCTGTCTGGGAAGTTTTGAGATCACAAAGTTTGGCCTTGATCTTACACAGCTCCAACGCTCTGACCGCCGCCGCGTTTCTATCCAGCGGTTGGAAATGGCGACACGAGGCGCAGAACTCGTTGTCACAGTCGTCATTGCCACAGCCATCGGTTAACTGCCAAAAGTAGCGCTCGATGAGATTCTTTGCTGCTGATCTGTTCCTGTGGCCGAAGATATCGAGTATCATAATTTAGCCTGATTGGCATGAATCTGATTCAGAAGTGGCGCTTTGATTAGAACGTGACATAACTTACATTCGGCTGGATCACGAAACCTTCTACAGGTCCAGAGGACAATAGCCCTGAAAGAAAAATTATATATCATGCGTTCCGTTGGCAGGCTGTGCATTTGGTATCTGGGCGTTCAATGGGGACTTTACCTGACATAATCTCTCTCTTCATACCACCTCTACCACATTGCGATTATAGAAACCATGAAAACGACACCCAAAAAATGCAATATAACCCAATACAAAGAACCATTATTTTAGTGCGGCGGATGTACAGCCGCACTAAAATAATGCGGATGTACAACCATTATTTTAGTGCAGTTGAGTAGGACTTAACTTTTACTGTAAATGTTATACAATTGCATTTCACCTTGACAAGCTTTCTGATTTTAAACTTTATTTAGGTACAATATTCATTTAACTTTTTTATCCAACACATTTCAGTTGGAGAGTCGCTGGTTGAAGTTCCATAGGGTACTGGAGCCTGGGTCGATTCGATTGACACGGCGCAAATAAAAAAATCAATCTCCATAACGAGGCGAGGCTGAGCTGTAATTCTATTTCTTATGTAGATTACTTTTTCAAGATAGCATGAACATAAAATGGGAGAGCTATAAATATAAATGTCTGTGTATTATTACGGTTGTCATTAACCTTTTGTGCTCTTTGCTAGCTATTTCTGTCCACCACCTCCCTTCGTTTTTATGAACCATTTTAGCTTTCGTGTTCATTCAAATGTAATGAAATGTCCCAACGTTGGGGATTTTAGTCTGATTTTGTCCTTTTCAAGTTAAACTTTTTGAATTGATCAATAATTTACTGCAGGCAGCAAATTGCACCTTCTCGCTTTGTTGTTGACATTTTGCAAATCCTTAGTAATTGTATTGAATCACACAATTTCATTCTTGACTCCAAACTTGAAAATGTTTCAACCAGATTACGTCATTTATTAATTTCTGGGCTGGGATCGATATTTTGTAATGTTAAAGATGACCACAAACAAACTGAAAGGGTTTAATTTTACGAAAAATTGCCTTTTTTTTAAACCGCTGTAAAACGAATGTTTGTCAACAACACGCTCTCCTTGCCCCCCGCCCCCATCCCACTGCCTGACGTCACGCTGGCAAGTTGACATTTTTCATCGACTTTCTGCCGGCACAAACGCGACGAAATATATTAAAAGTAACCAGGGGTTAACAATAGTTCGACACACACATTTAAAAACCCACACGCAGTGACAAAGCAATTATTAAAGTGAGCAGACAATAAGTGCGCGTGTATGTCCGTGACACTGCAAAAACACACAATTCAAAGGCATGCCGTCCACTCACTGTTTATTTTCGTCGCTACGTTTTTGAAACAAAGCAAACTTATTTCTGCGCAAATAAAGGTAAATATAAACCAACGGATAGAAATGTGACAACAACTTCAAGGTGAGCGACTCTTTAACAAATCACAACAAAAATCTCTACCAGCTTGTCCGAGCGAGCGTGACATTATCCCAACATGCAACGCGCAGACCCTGTACCCTCCCTCCCCCCGTAGCCACGAACCAGCAGGAGTTTCGCAATTTATTGGTCTTACAGTATTTATTCGCGCTTAATATTTAATTCCCAAACCGACCTGTATATCTCATTAATTTTAATGCACACTATTTACGTGATTTATTTTCATTTTTTTAACTAAGCCAACAAAACTCTAAGATTTGTTAAAATACTATAAATTATTTCTTTTTTGTTTGATTAGATATTTTTTACAATTATTATTATTATTAATATTATTATTCTATGATTTTGGGTCGTAATACATTTATTTTATGCTGACACAAGCTAAAAAAAAATGCCAAAAAATATTTTATAGTGTGACCACTTATGCAGTTCTCTTTATGAACACGTGGGGTCAGTGTAAGGACATATTTTGTTTATCATGAAATACTGTAGTGCGAAAAACAAACGCCAGAGAAATGATGGCCCACACTGCATACTGTGATTAGACCTCAGTGAATCTTACAGCTACACAGTATACGCATTCAAATCTGATTATTCATACAGTGAAACATTAATATATTCTCCTCATGACTGCAAAGGGGGCACACATCAATCTCCCTACGCCCTGCTGCGCCTTTCATCATGTTTTCTCTTCATTGCTTGATTAGAGGGTATTGGAAGTCATTAGGCCGCCATTTCACCCCCAATTAAAGTGGATTCAATATCATTCGAGGCTGTCCCAGATGGTCCCACAGAAACTGAACTATCAGCTATGTGTCATGATATTACTGTTGCCAAAATAGAGTTAGTGGTTTCTTTCTTTTATAAACCAAGTTTTTTTACAGCTTTTCATCTTTTCACCAATTTGAAAAATTCATCATCCAGAAAGATTGTGATTATATTTTAGTATGAATTAGCTGATCATGTTTTGATTAGGTGAGTGTTTCCTAATCACTAGGTCAGTGTTTTCCATTTTCCACTTACACTGTTATTACAATTTAATGGAGATGTCTTGCCCCAAAAAAATATTTTTCATGCAGGGTTTCTCTGCTGCTTTAAACACTCAGGAGCACTGACCTACATTTACAATCTGAGTTTTAATTTGTGAAATTCATTTTGTCCAGCGGTCTATTCCTTTCATTTTGTAGTGTTTCTCTCTGCTGGCCTTCAATGAGGTCAGAGCGAAACGTGTTCACTTCGACCAGCGAAACACATCTCTAGCAATGTGCATACATTAACACTTTTAATAATCAGTATGTCTGGTGAGTATGATTTGTAGTTGATTGATATATGTTTTTTCCCTTATCTTATTTTCAAATGCAACAACTCGACTGTTTTTTTCCCTTCCTGACATTTCAAGGCCGGAATCCTAACTCACATGTGCCTCACTCCTCACTCATCCATCTTGGGAATATTTGGAATTCTTCTTCACGCCAACAAGACTCATCCATTTTTATTATTTGTGTTTTATAGGAATCAGTTTTGACGGATCAGGCCTTGGAAAAGCTGATGGCTTTTTATAATCTCATGGCTTTATTGAATTGATTCCATGTTGTCTTTTCGGGACGAATTCCAACTGCATCAGGCTGCATTATTACAACACGCTGTTGTTGCATATTGGGGAAATACCTGGAATAGTCGAGCCTTATTTGATGGCATAGATGCCCGGGAGACTCTTATTTTTATTCTGTTTTGTTATTCCAGCTGTGCACAAGTGTTGAGGCAAGCAGCCAGCAACCCAAAGTCCTCAGGTTTGATTATTCACCTGGACAAATTTTCATTGGGGAAATAGTTGCATCGAACATCACAGTTTACGATCAGGTCAGACGTCAGCGAAGCTCCTGAGGATTCAGCGGGTTTTGGGGATTTTTTTTCTTGTGCGACACCCACAACAAAAGGTTTGAACAATTCCAAAGAAATAAAACCATCTAGTTTTTGTAATTGCAAGAACTCATAATGTGTATTTTTTCCCAAAATCAACTCACTCAATTAAAAAATATATTTTTGGCTACTGTTTCTCTTGTATGTTTTTCCAGTAGTCCAGAATCACCAAAAATTAGGCCTCCTTAACTTGTAATATAGGACAGTATGACCCGACGCATCCCTCCCACCCTCCTCCCTCTCACACTGCCTTTCAGAAATTAAAACTTGGTTGACACATAACTTCCTCAAACTTAACAGTGACAAAACAGAACTCCTCCTCGTCTGTACCAAATCCACCCTACAAAAAAACCAACAGTTTCTCTCTCACTATTGATAACTCCACTGTGTCCCCCTCCCTTCAGGTCAAGAGCCTGGGTGTCATCCTCGATAGCTCACTATCGTTCCATTCTCATATTAATAACATAACCCGATCCGCATATTTCCACCTGCGCAATATCAACTGTCTCCGTCCCTCTCTCACCCCTCACTCCACTGCCATCCTTGTCCACAGTCTCGTCACCTCCCGTATCGACTATTGCAATTCACTTCTCTTCGGTGTCCACAACAAATTCCTCCATAAACTTCAATTGGTCCAGAATTCTTCGGCCCGTATCATCACTGGAACCCCCTCCTTCCATCACATCACCCCCATCCTCCAACAGCTCCACTGGCTCCCTGTCAAACTGAGGATCAACTTCAAAATACTCCTCTTCACATTCAAAGCCATCCATAACCTTGCCCCCCCCCCCCATCTGTCAAACCTTCTTCGAATTTCCGTTCCCTCTCGTTCCCTCAGGTCCTCAGCCTCCCTCCACCTCTGTGTACCTTCTGCCCGTCTCAGCACGATGGGGTGCAGAGCTTTCAGCCGCTCTGCCCCCAAACTCTGGAACTCACTCCCACCCGACATCCGAAATATCGACTCTCTTCCCATATTCAAAACTCATCTCAAAACCCACCTTTTTAAAATTGCATATACAGTTTAAACTCGTCACTTTTATTATTTATAATTGTATCTGTGGTTTTATTGCTCTTTTTGATTGTAAAGTGTCCTTGGGTATTTTGAAAGGCGCTTATAAATGAAATTTATTATTATTATTATTAGTAGTAGTAGTAGTAGTATGATGTGCATGTGCAACCAAGCCGTGTCTGCCATCTGGTGTTGAATGGTGATATTACAACTTAAAACTCAACTCATATTTATTTTCAGTTTTTTCACAACTTCTGTAGATACCTGCTATGTCAGTAGAGTTCATTGACAATATACAGTATCGAAAACGTTTGCTCCCAAATCAAAGCAATCAACACACTGCACGAAAAACTCCAAAGTCGGGTGCCTCGTATCTCAAGGCACCACTGTATTTCCTTGCCTTCCGACCACTTATCTCAATGTTTCCTCCCAAATTTAATCAGCATTTTTGTTCGTGTAGCTCATTCCTTCCCTCCTGCAACGGAAAATGAGCTCCTGTTCCCCGGCCCGCTAACTTCCTGGGGACAGGAACACAACTCCGGGAATACCGCGTGGCAGTCGCGGGGGCAGCCGGGCTGGGCTCCGGGGCGGGCGGCTGGGCTTGAGTGTCATGTTTCCAGTCAAGAGGGCCGATCTACACAAGCTAATGCTAGCCGGTTAGCTCATTGTGGTTTATGGGTTATGTTAGCTAGTTAGCTGCATCCGGGTAGCTTTTAGATCGACATGATGGGGCGGGCCAAAGTCAGCATCCTTCCCGAAGTGGAAAAAAAGGAGACGAGCACCAAACAAGCTAAAAGTTGTCCTCCGGGCGGGCGGAGTGAGGACATGGATGAAAAGGAACTATTTTCGCGAGGAAACTAAAACGCCTCACCAGGGAAGGGAAAAGAATGATCACCTAGCCGCTAGTTTGAGCTGTTTTTACCCCGCCGTGCAAGAGAAAAGTTGTGGCGTCGCTTCCCGCCCCTTCCCCAAAATAAGAAGTCTTCGTCGGCCATGGCGAGCCCCGAAGGAGCCGCCGCCGCCAAAGTCAAACTGAGGCCACGGAAGAAGAAGAAGAGCAAAAAGGAGAGTAAAACCAGGAGCGTTTACGCCAACATCCTCGGCGAGGAGGACGACAACAACTCCAACCGACACTACGCCGACAACAAAATCAAGACCACCAAGTACACGGTGCTCTCCTTCTTGCCCAAGAATCTCTTCGAGCAGTTCCACCGCTTCGCCAATGTTTACTTTGTCTTCATCGCGCTGCTCAACTTCGTGCCGGTGGTCAACGCCTTCCAACCCGAGCTCGCCCTTGCCCCCGTGGTCTTCATCCTGTCCGTCACGGCCATCAAAGACCTGTGGGAGGACTACCGCAGACACAGGTCCGACAAGGAGATCAACCACATGGACTGTCTTGTCTACAGCAGGCGAGTAACATAAGTCTACTGACCAAAACACTCTTTTGTAAAACACATTTCATATGCAAGTTAGCTCAATGTGCTTCACACAAGCAACTCATTTCCAAACACAACAGCTCCGAAGCAAAGCAGAGAAAGCAAAGGTTGCTTGCGAAAATTACTAAAAGAGCCAACATTGACAAGATTTAATGGAAGACTTTAAATTGATTTAAAAGTAAAGTGAAGAAAAAAGTAGGTTCCTAAAATTGCAAGAAAGGAAGAAATTATTTAAAAATGTTTAGAAGGCCTTTATCAAAGGGATGGGTGGGAAAAAAAGCAAAGTATTTACACTCTGGGCTGACTTGACTTTTGTTGGCAGCTTATTCCATTTGCATGCAGCATAACAGCAAAGTGCCCATTCACCATGTTTACTTGGAACTCTGGGCTCCTCTAATTGACCCAAGTCTGAAAGCAGGTAAATGTGTTAAATAAGTATATGCATGAGGCTAATGAGTTCTAACCAAACCTTGTTGCGTGAACTAATGAAACCTTCTCAGATGAGAGGCGAAACATCTCTTAAAACAAACTGGGCAGTCCTGTGGTGATCAATTCAATGGCCTGATAAAGATAAAGAAGGGACTTGGATGAATGTGAATATGCACACGTATTACGTGTATGAAATACCGGTAACGTAGGAAGTCATCATAGCACCCAAATTGAGTTAGCAAATGGACATTTACATTTTGATAGCAATACACTCATTCTAAATCTGAGCCAATCTGTCAGGCATGCGTGACATTTACTTCTTGATAATAGAACAATCACAAGAGGGTGTATAGGCAGTCTTTGCGAGTACTCTATAGATCCAAATAAGGCCGATATCATTCTGATATGATACCTGTATCGGTACTCTTACATCCCTAATTTCCAACATGTATTTCTTTGGAGGTACATTTAGAGAAATTAACAATTTGAACGCCATTTCTAGTTAACACGTTCTTCACCTGTTATTCACATCAGTTAAAAATAAATAAATAACATAAATGTCTTGTTTTATAATGATAACTTGTGACTTATATGTCTTATTGTGTGTGCCTAATGTTTGCGGGGTGTTCCTGCCCTAATGAAAAACGTGGCTGTGACGCACGTGTACAGAGGATAATTCACACCAGTCAAAAGGCTCTGTGTTTTGAACTTTTTTTTTTTTTTTTTTTTTTACCCTTAAGTCCTTCTCGCGTGCAACCCCGTCCAGGTGATGCCGTCGCCTACGTGGCAGCCAGCGCGCGGGAAGTTCCTGCTTCTGTCCCGAAATGCTAATATTTACAAAAAGTTGAGATAATGGAAGCATTGATGTTTGCGCTCGCCCTCCCGTTTGAGAAATTTTGCCCAGCGGGGGTTGTGGGTAAACGTGGACTTGAAGCATGCAGTCAAGTTTACAATGAGTTATCACTTTGCTCTTGTTGATGCCACTCCAGTGTCAGCTAAACAAACTCTTGCTTTGGCTCCACCTGGAAGACAAGTGTTTGGTCTTTGGACTTTGCAGTGAACTCAGTTTCAACCTTCACACATTCCTCATTTTATTTGTCAAGCCTCGAGATAAAATGTGGCAGGATTATAATCGTGATTTTTTTTCGCCACAATATTGATCACTGACATTAATACTCTTGCTAAAACAAATGAACATAATATACATGAAGCATTGACATTTTGATTACAAACATTTATTTAAGCAGCAGTGTAGTTTTGGAATTTTTTTTTCCAAATTAAAAAAAAAAGCATCCTATAATAGTATAACAACAGTACGAGTGGCATCTGTTCCCGGTGCCCATAACACACTGTAGAGTATGTCAAGATTGAATACTCTTACTGATATGTGACTGAAAAATAAGTGCTATCGAACTTCCCTCGCATTTACAATCAAAAATCCTTTTACGTAGGCTCGGCATTTGTTTCCTCAAAGTCATTCGCTACCACAAACATGAAAAAGCAGCAAAGAGTTATGTCAGATATTGACACTGTGACTTGCTTAGTGGCAGCGGTGACCAGCGAGGTTACACTGGTCCAAGATGACCAAAGTCATGTGCTCTTTTGATCAACACGCCTAAATTCATTGGTCACACTGCATTTTTCTCAGCTGAGGGCAACGCTAAGCTAACTGTGTAAATTGCAAGAGTACAGTCGAAAGGAAATTTCCTTTTTGCGAAATTCCTCAGTGGAGTTGGGAATCAGCAACTGTTGGCCTTGTTAAGCAAGAAACACAAAAGAATCCTAACGCCAAGGTTATACACAGTTTTTTTTTCAAAGCCCAAAAACTTTCACCAAAGATTTAAAAAAAAGTAGGGTAGCAATTGGTGTCAAGGATTTATGTCGAGGTGGCACACCTCTCGTCTGTCTCGAATTTTCTGTACCTGCCCGTGGCAAAAGCCTGAAATTTGTGCTCCTTAACGGTCATAAATAGTTGATATCATATTTATGGAAGAAGTCTTTCTAAAGAATTGTTGACACGTAGTGCTGGCGATGGAGCAACATCATGCCTCGATCACTATTTGAAAACATGAAATCGGTGTAGATGAATAAGTGTACAGTATTTTTCTCCCGTCAGAACACCGTGAACTCATTTTATTATAATGAAGGCTAAAAATAGAAAAGCCCCACTGAGTTTTTTTCTCGTGTCGTCCTCGTGATATAAAGACGTCTCGCTAAAGCTACGTCAAGGTGTCCACTAAGGTTTTACTCACCATTGATCATTGTTGTTGTTTTTTTTTTACATCACACGTGTATTTTGAGGAATGCTGAACACCATTGTTAGGTTATATCATCCAGCCACGGAATCATGCCAACTTTGCCCACTGCAGAAGACGACGCCGTCATCTTAAAAAAATAATAAATCTCAATTACAGTTTAAAAACAAGCAGTTTTTAAATATTAAATTCAATTGTATCATAATTTTAAAAACGTTTTTTTACCTGATTGAACACAATCTATTGGCCGACTTCCTATTCAATTTTGTTCATGGATTGTGGTGACTTACTTGTGCATCCTGTTATGAAATACATGTCCTCCTAACGTGATGGCAATCGGTGAAACTCATTTCTCGGGGGCCAATTTTTTCTTGCTCCCCGCCCGGTCATCAGGACAGAGCGGCGCTATGTGGAGAAGTTCTGGAAGGAGGTGCACGTGGGCGATTTTATCCGCCTGCGCTGCAACGAGATCCTGCCGGCCGACGTCCTGCTGCTGAGCTCCAGCGACCCCGACCGCCTGTGTCACATCGAGACGGCCACTCTGGATGGCGAGACCAATCTCAAGCAGCGGCAGGTGGTGCGCAGCTTTTTCGACCTGGTGAGCCGACATCACTTCCTGTCGCCTGGGTAAGACGATGGTACTGATGTGCCTAATAAAGTGACCGTGGTGCGGTTGGTTTTGTAGGACTGCGACTTTGACCCGTCCAAGTATGACAGTGTCATCGAGTGCGAGAAGCCCAACAATGACTTGAACCGATTCCGAGGCTACATGTGAGTATCGTAGCTTGGCGCCGTGCGATGAAAAAAAATTACTGAACTTTATTTCGTCAAATGGTTGCACAAAATAAAATGATCCAGATCCAATTGGTTAAAATTGCGTGAATTCAACCAAAACGTTTTTCAATGTGGTGTGTATGCTTCATGATTGTTTTGTTATTAACTTTTATTTTGTCGGAGCATTTTCCTGAGTCAGAGTACAAGTACAGATGTATAATATAATACTGTATTGGACTGTTTTGAGGCTTGGGGGGGGGGTCCTATCTTCCATTCCTTTTTCAAAGCGTGACCTTTGATTTCATCGCCATTGACTTTGATTCATCGGCGCAGAATCCACCGGAGTGGCAGACGAGACGCACTTTACAAAGACAACCTGCTGCTGAGGGGCTGCACCATCCGCAACACGGAGGAGGCCGTGGGCATCGTCATTTACGCAGGTGAGCGCCACGCCCATGACGCCGCCTTGGAACGCCCGCGCGTCCGTGACCGTGCGTGCGCGTATTCTTGTCTGCAGGTCACGAGACCAAAGCCATGCTCAACAACAACGGGCCTCGCTACAAGCGAAGCAAACTGGAGCGACAGATGAATGTGGATGTCTTCTGGTGCGTCATCATCCTGCTGGTCATGTGCTCCTTTGCTGCTGTTGGTGCGTGACAGTGCAGTGCCACACGCACACACACACACCCTCATATTTATGTTATCCAAATGAATCTTTTGCTGACCAAATTGGTCTGCATCTGTGAGTCATACAACCGATGGGATTGGAGACCCGAACCAGGAAATAGAAACCTAACACATTAAAACAGGTTACAGAATCAACAGTTATTCACAACACCAATTCCTGCGGATCCAAATCTAAGTCCTTTGAAAGGCTGGTCAATATCAGCCTCTGTCAAGCCAACAAGAGATAAAGAAACAAAAAAACGCCGATGCATGACACTAATCATGGGAGGTCCAAATCAAAGTCCTGAAGGGGGGAGGGGTCGCACAGGAAGTGGAAACCCATTCAAAATAAAAACGGTAGCAGAAGCAAAAACACTAGTTACTGAAAGATCCAAACCAAAGTTGTTCATGTGTGACATTATGTTCTTATTAATGCAGGTCACGGGCTGTGGATGTTTCAGTACGGCGATAAGAGGCCCGTTTTTGACGTCCTCAGTCCGGAGGGAACAGACTTGTCGCCCGTCTTGTCCGCCATCTATCTCTTCCTCACCATGATTATCGTCTTTCAGGTATGAAAGGCCCTACCTTTTGTTCGCTAGCATACAGAGGCTAGCCAGCATGAGAAGCTAACCTAGCAGTCAACATCTTTGATCGAACAGCATTTGTCAACAGAGGACTCAAATGATTCAAATTAAAGTCCTTTGTCCACAAAAGCTGGTCAGTATCATCTCTAGCGCGGAGTTCAATCACGACAAGTGATGAGCATATGGCAGCTAACCGGTTGGTAACTAGCTAGCTAGAGGCTAATTGGGAAAAAACAGCTCTGTCTACTGTTTCTGTTTCAGGGTCGGTTTGTATTGATTTCTTTCTGTTTGTCTGATTGCTGACACACCAACAAAGCAAAAAAATGTCACCCTGTGCTGGTCAGATGTGAATTTTGTGTCAGGATGCCCAAGCAAATATTTGTGGATGGGGACTTTCCATTTTTCCCTCCCGCTCGTAAATTTTTGATGCACTTTGTAACCACACGACTTTTTGTTAATGTTCGAGACACTCACGTCAATGTTGTCAACGTGTCAAAAGTTCTCTAAATTTTCAGATTTTTTTAAACATAAGCTTGTCACACAATGGGAGAATCCTTTCCTCGAGTAGCAGATGAAATGATAAAAAGGTGAAAGGGGCAATGTTGATGCTTTGAGAAATTATCAAGTTACTGTATTCTGTTTTGGTCTACAAGGTAATTTGAAGCCGTTTTTTATTTGAGTTTTTTTTAACCACAAGCGTTACAGCACAATTTTTTTTCTCCAGGCACAGTATACTTAAGTTCTCCAGAACCCATCGTCTGATTTTCAAAATTGTACATTGTATTCGGGTTGAAGTTTCCATTCCAACCAGTCTCAGCATTTTGACAGACTGTCGTTTTTGGCAAATCTTGTCATGTTGCTACTTTCGGCTCTTTAGCTTTAGCTTCTCGTCATTCTTTTAAGCTTTTTTAGCCCGCAAAATCTGCTTGTTTTCCCTCAGGTGCTGATCCCCATCTCGCTGTTCGTGTCCATCGAAATTGTGAAGATCTGCCAGGTTTACTTCATCCATCAGGATGCCGAGCTGTACGATGAGGAGACCGACTCCCACCTTCAGTGTCGTGCGCTCAACATCACCGAGGACCTCGGGCAGATGCAGTACATCTTCTCCGACAAGACCGGCACACTCACGGATAACAAGATGGTGTTCCGCCGCTGCACCGTGGCGGGCGTGGAGTACTCGCACGATGCCAATGGTCAGACTCACATTCTTCCAAAACAATTATTGTAGCGGTGTGCTTATAGACCACTTTGCAATGTTTTTGTCATTAAAAAAAACACACATTTTTTTGGTTTCTATGTTTCAATAAAGTAATCAATTAGTCATTAAATCAATTGACCCTGTTTTCTGAACCCTTAAGGCGCGTTCCCACGTTGCAATTTGTATTATGCAACGTGTTGCATAACACAAATTGCAAATATGATGTTGCAAACCGAATGTGTTCCCACGTTGCAACAGTTGCAAACAATTTCAAATCTCGCGAGAATATTTTCCGAATGCGCGTTTAACGTTGCTAAGCAACATATTTCGTTCTGTGACTATGGCGGCTAATTGCCAATACGACAGCGACGATGATCTCCTCGAACTGGCAGCTATCGGTCTACTAGCCGAGCTAGAGGAGCCAAAACCCAAACTGTCGTTTTGGGTACGACCGTGGATCGGGAGACGGCAAGAACTCGGCGCTTACAACGCTCTGATGCAGGAGTTGGCGGCCGAGGACCCAGATAATTTCAGAAATTTCCTTTGAATGGATCGCATCAATTTTGAACTTTTAATAATTAATGAACCTTTCGGTGTCGCCCCGGGGAGAGCTCGTTTCTTTTGGATTTCTGTGTCGACGCCATTATACTTCCGCGTTCCGTGTTTACATAACGACGTGATGTTTTTGTCACGTGATAGCGCAACGCGTTCTGATTGGTCGGGTTCATGCAACACGTTGCAAGAAAATAGAGCAAGTCCAACGCATCCAACACGTTGCATGACACACATGTCCAACTTCGGGGTTCACACGTTGCAATGTGTTGCATGCCACAAAACTTATGCCACAAATTGCAACGTGGGAACGCGCCTTTAGTCAAATAACATGCGGGTGTGGTTACTCGTGGTGCCATTAACCTTCTGACTTCCGGGTTGAGTGAACGCTGGCGCGTTTGGCCGCCGCTGCTCAACCCGTATTGTGTTCTATTGTTTTTGTTATTGTAATGTGTCCTTGGGTGTCTTGAAAGGCGCTTATAAATAAAATGTATTATTATTATTATTATTATTATTATTATTATTATTATTAAAGCTTTTGCTACCCGAAAGAAGGTGTGACATCATCGTGAATTGTCCTATTCTGTGTCTTTGTTGTCCTCCAGCAAGGAGACTTGCCATGTACCAGGAGATGGACTCGGAGGAGGAGGAGTGTCCATCCCGCAGCGGGACGCTGCCCAGGCGAGACAGTGTGGGCAGCCACCACAGCGTCAAAGTGGTTCTGCGCTCCCACAGCACCAAATCCCACCGCAGGACGGGCAGCAGGGCCGAGGCCAAGAGGGCCAGCATCCTGTCCAAGCACACGGCCTTCAGCAGTCCAATGGTCTGTGTGGCCCCTGTTCCCACCTGATTCTCTTTACATTTCTCCCGCTGTCCTTCACCTTCCTCCGTATTTTGTCCTTACGTCCCCTATTGACCATGACTGTCTCTTAAAGCCTCCACTCTCCAACGTTGTCCCCTGATGTCCTCCATTGAGCTCTGTCCTTCACTGTTTTTCTTTCACTTTCTCTCCCCGCCCCCTGTGTCTTCAATCCGTGTCCTCCAAAGTTTGTCCTGCACTGTCCTTCGTCACCCTTCACGTTCCCCCAGTCCCGCTGTTTCCTTGCACCGTTCTCCTCAACCGTCTGCTCCCACACTCACGGCTAAACGTTCCTCCGCGGCGTAGGAGAAGGACATCACGCCCGACCCTCAACTGATGGACAAAGTCAATGAATGCGGCAGTCAGATGGACTTCATGCGCTTCCACAGCCAGCCTATGTCCCAGCTGCCCTCCGACCTTGGCGACATCATGGATTTCTTTATCGCGCTGACCCTTTGCAATACGGTGGTGGTGTCCTCCCCCGACCAGCCTCGTCACAAGGTAACCTTTGCAAATCCGTCTTTGGGGTAACGTGCCCTTTTCTCCCCAGTCTTTCTCCTTCATGTCCCTCCCATCCTCTGCTGCAGCGGTGTCTAAACTCTGGCCACCGTATCCGTTTTCGGCAGCTTGTGGCATTTACTAAAAATGCGATTTTACACAATCAGAAAATGCTAATAGAAAAGGAAAAACAAAAGTGGAGGTTGTATCTTGTACTGCAGACCTCACCAAGATGGTGCAATCGGTAGGGCCCCACGGATCGCATGATTAGCTCACGGGCCGGTTCCAAGATTAGATCACCATTAGTGGGACAGTGTGAATTTCTAGGAATGTTGTGCAAGTGATCATTTGATTATGTATACACTCTCGTAGATTTATTTTTAAAAAACGTGTTGCATTTTGCTATTTATCCTTCCTAGTTATCGTGTGAAAAATGTTATGTGATCAGTGTCTTCACATAAAAGAATTTCCTTCATTATTGTTTTTTGGGGGATTTTTTTTTCAACATAATTTGAACGATTTGTTATTACAGAAGCGTCTATCAAGCTATTAGCCCTTGGCACTAATCAGTAGTCAAAAAGTAGCTTCAGTTTCAAAACGGTTGGCGGCCCCTGTTGTCGAGCTTTTCTAGAAACGCAACCACACTAAGACTAAAATAGAAACAGAATGTCTTTTCATAACAACGCGGTGAAAAAATCATTTTTTTAGAAGGAGAAATGGTTTCCTTCACTTTCTTCTCGATGTCATGATGCAATTGGTGACCATGTCACATTGTTCATTCACAAGTTGCTGCTCTAATGAATGGTCAGCCAACCACTGATTGCTTTTGTGTTGTTTTTTTCTGGTGTGGAGATGGGATTTAACTGATGTTCAATGTCACCATATATACAGGAATAACTCCGTCCGCTCACGCATGTAAACGTGAGCGTTTCAGAAACCGTAAGTTTGACATTAACCTGAATATTGACTTTATGCAAAACGTAGTAAATGTCACTCCCTTGCCCTCCACCGTATCCCCACCCTCACTGTCCTCAACGGTGCCCTATTGTCTTCCACTGTCCTCCATTGTCCCCATTACCCTCAGCCTCCTCCACATCCCCCCCTTGCCCTTGATAGCCTGCCAATTCCTTTTCATCACGGAAGGAGAGGGTGTACAAACTGTTTTAAAAAAAATACTGTACAAAAGAAAGAAATGCCAAACAATTGAATCACATTGATTTTTTTTTCTTCTTTGCAACACCCCAGACGTGTCCGTCTGTTGACCGAAGAAGCATGTACAGGTATTTTAGTTTCCAGAGTTTTCTCATAGCGCTCGGTTTTATTTCATGTGCTTTTTAAGCCTGCTCTCAGTTGTATATCCGTGTTTTGTTTTCTGTGGGTGTGGTCGTCCCGGTCAGAGGTGATATCCTCTCCTCCCAACGGCGTGCACTAGCTTGCTTGTCTCGCCATCTAATCAGAGTCTTGATAGTCTGCGGAAATATCACCCGCACGTATTTGTTTGCTTGCTTTGTGCTTTTTTTTTTTTTTTTTATGCCACTGTGATTGTCCACCTTTTTGTTAGTACACCCTTGTGGCTTCACCTGAATGATTTATAGGTTCAAGATGCATGTATGTGATAAGGCTGGATGCCAAGAGGCACACGGTTCATCACTTGGCTCCACTATTGTACTGCGCTGCCCCAAAAGGGAAAAGGGACCGACAAAAAAGGTCATATGCAAATGTTGTGTGGCACTGACCGTACAAAATTGTGTCACTTTGTTATTACTCTGATGGGGAAAAAAAACAAAAAAAACGTTGAATGCACACAGATGAAAATGTATGTGTCACGCTCTAAAACTCACGCTGTCGCACCCATGGAGCCATGCCTGTCACAACCGGATGTACAAAAAAGTCTCAAGGACCCATTCACGAAATTGAACAGGAAGTAGGAAGCAGCCATTTCTCAGTCAGTATTGCCCACTGGAAAATGAAAAAAAAAATCCCCTAACTCCTGTTTCCCTAATAAACACAAATTACGGTTTCCTTAATTATCACGACAGGACACATAAAAAGGTCTCAAGGGTCCATGCCTGCAATTGAACAGGATGTCGGCCATTTTGATTTCAAGCGACTATTATTTACATCTCCCCTAGAAAGTTAGAAAATATTTTCCAGCGATACTTGTTTCACTAATCGACATGAAATTGTTTGGATATGTCTGTCCTAACAGGATTCATGAAAATATCTCAAGCCTGAAATTGAACAGAAAGTCAGCCATTTTGGTTTCAAGCATCCATTTTGGGTCAAATTCCCCCTCCCAGACAGATGGGGGAAGCTAAATTACTCCGCTTTTTTTGCCTACCCCATCTCATATGGGTGGAGTGTGACGTTCGTCGTATTCCGTTGTGTGTCCTCCAGGTCCGAATGCGGTTCGAACTCAAATCCCCGGTCAAAACCATCGAAGATTTCATCAAACGCTTCACACCGAGCCGCCTGACCTCAGGCTCCAACAGCAGCAGCTCGTCGAGCCTCGCCACCAACCGCTCCTCCACCAAGGGCTGCTCCAGCACGCTGTCCTCCCCTTCGGCAGAGAGCACCCTAACCAAGCTCGAGGAGGAGGTGACAGCGGTGGCCGTGGCAGCGCACGCCTTCAGCCCCATGCCTCCCACTTATGACGGCAAAATCCGAAACCCAGAGGGCGTCGATCTGCGCTACGAGGCCGAGTCGCCGGATGAAGCGGCGCTGGTTTACGCCGCCAGGGCCTACAAGTGCTCCCTCGTCGGCCGTCTCCCGGACCAAATGACGGTGGATTTGCCCCACTTGGGGAAGCTGAACTTTGAGCTGCTGCACACTTTGGGCTTTGACTCCACCAGGAAGCGCATGTCAGTGGTGGTGAAGCACCCGCTCACCGAACAGATCACCGTCTACACGAAAGGAGCCGACTCTGTCATCATGGACCTCATTAAATCCCCCAATACAGGTAGGACTTGAGCAGATTTTTGTCCTTTATACGCTGCCGGTTGACTGTTAGAAAGAGTTACTTTCCACAGGCTAACACACTCCTGCAGTGGTGTGTTTATGGGGCACAAGAGAGGAGTGTTGCTCACTGATGTGTCGTGTTAGGAACACCAGCAGTTGTAGAATGTGACTGTCCAGTTTTGTCTTGCATAGCACTGTGTGCCTTAAGCAGAGTTTTTGTTGTTGTAGCACTGCAGCCTCCTCACCCGCCCTTTGCGCCGCACCTCAAACCTTTCCACTAAAGTTACGTAAGACTAAAGAGAGGGAAAAAATGCAGGAGAGGAAAAAAGAGGCAAATATGAAAAGGGAGGGAATTGGGGGAATATGAAATGGATAAATCTGAATTTCCTCACCCAAAAATGGGTTGATAGTTAGAATTAAACAAAATGGCATGTAAAACCGGAGGGAAATAGGTTTAAGAAGAAAAAAAAACCAGACAGATTAATGATTACCGGTACCTGCGATAAATAGAAAAATGGAAGAATAAAGACAAAGCACGGCTCAAAAGACCCCTTATGAAGAACAAAACAGATGGACTTCAGTTTCCCTTGCCCGGACACGGGTCACCGGGGCCTCCCTCTGGAGCCAGGCCTGGAGGTGGGGCTCGTTGGCGAGCGCCTGGTGGCCGGGCCTACACCTATGGGGCCCGGCCGGGCTTAGCCCGAAGAGACAACGTGGGTCCCCCTTCTCATGGGCTCACCACCCATGGGAGGGGCCAAAGGGGTCGGGTGCATTGTGAGCTGGGCGGCAGCCAAAGGCAGGGACCCTGGCGGTCCGATCCTCTGCTCCAGAAGCTAGCTCTAGGGACATGGAACGTCACCTCTCTGGCAGGGAAGGAGCCCGAGCTGGTGTGTGAGGTGGAGAAGTTCCGACTGGATATCGTCAGACTTACATCCACACACAGCCTGGGTTCTGGTACCAGTTCTCTCGAGAGGGGTTGGACTCTCTTCCACTCTGGAGTTGCCCACGGTGAGAGGCGCAGAGCAGGTGTGGGCATACTCATTGCCCCCCGGCTCAGTGCCTGTACATTGGGGTTCACACCGGTAGACGAGAGGGTAGCCTCCCTCCGCCTTCGGGTGGGGGGACGGGTTCTGACTGTTGTTTGTGCGTACGCACCCAACAGCAGTTCAGCGCACTCCACCCTTTTGGAGTCCTTGGAGGGTGTGCTGGAGAGTACTCCTGCTGGGGACTCCCTCGTTCTGCTGGGGGACTTCAATGCTCATGTGGGCAATGACAGTGAGACCTGGAGGGGCGTGATTGGGAGGAACGGCCCCCCCGATCAGAACTCGAGTGGTGTTTCGTTATTGGACTTCTGTGCTCGTCACGGATTGTCCATAACGAACACCTTGTTCAGACATAAGGGTGTCCATATGTGCACTTGGCACCAGGACACCCTTGGCCGCAGTTCGATGATTGACTTTGTGGTTGTATCATCGGATTTGCGGCCGCATGTTTTGGACACTCGGGTGAAGAGAGGGGCGGAGCTGTCAACTGATCACCACATGGTGGTGAGTAGGCTCCGATGGTGGGGGAAGATGCCGGTCCGTCCTGGCAGACCCAAACGTATTGTGAGGGTTTGTTGGGAGCGTCTGGCGGAATCCCCTGTCAGAAGGAGTTTCAACTCCCACCTCCGACAGAGCTTTTCCCATGTCCCGAGGAAGGCGGGGGACATTGAGTCAGAGTGGACCGTGTTCCGCGCCTCTATTGTTGAGGTGGCCAATCTGAGTTGTGGCCCTAAGGTAGTTGGTGCCTGTCGTGGCGGCAACCCCCGTACTCGCTAGTGGACACCAGCAGTAAGGGATTCCGTCAAGCTGAAGAAGGAGTCCTATCGGGCCTTTATGGCCTGTGGGACCCCAGAGGCAGCTGACGGGTATCGACTGGCCAAGCGGAATGCAGCTTTGGTGGTCGCCGAGGCAAAATCTCGGGCGTGGGAAGAGTTCAGTGAGGCCATGGAAGCCGACTTCCGAGCGGCTTCGAGGAAATTCTGGTCCACCATCCGACGTCTCAGGAGGGGAAAGCAGTGCACCACTAACACTGTGTACAGTGGAAGTGGGGTGCTGTTGACCTCGACTCGGGACGTTGTGAACCGGTGGGCGGAGTACTTCGAAGACCTCCTCAACTCCACCAGCACGCCTTCCTTGGAGGAAGCAGAGTCTGGGGACTCTGATGTGGGCTCTCCTATCTCTGTGGTTGAAGTCACCGATGTGGTTAAAAAGCTCCTCGGGCAAGGCCCCAGGGGTGGATGAGATCCGCCCAGAGTTCCTCAAGGCTCTGGATGTTGTGGGGCTGTCCTGGCTGACACGCCTCTGTAACATCGCGTGGACACATGGGACAGTGCCTCTGGATTGGCAGACCGGGGTGGTGGTCCCTCTTTTTAAAAAGGGGGACCGGAGGGTGTGTTCCAACTACAGAGGGATCACACTCCTCAGCCTCCCTGGTAAGGTTTATTCAGGGGTGCTGGAGAGGAGGGTCCGTCAGGAAGTCGAGCCTGAGATTGAGGAGGAGCAGTGTGGTTTTCGTCCCGGCCGTGGAAGAGTGGACCAGCTCTACACCTTTAGCAGGGTCCTCGAGGGTATGTGGGAATTCGCCCAACCAGTCTACACGTGTTTTGTGGACTTGGAGAAGGCGTTTGACCGTGTCCCTCGGGGAGTTCTGTGGGGGGTGCTTCGTGAGTATGGGGTACCGAGCCCCCTGATACGGGCTGTTCGGTCACTATACCACCGATGCCAGAGTTTGGTTCGCATTGCCGGCAGTAGGTCGGAAACGTTTCCAGTGAGGGTGGGACTACGCCAAGGCTGCCCTTTGTCGCCGATTCTGTTCATAACTTTTATGGACAGAATTTCTAGGCGCAGCCGGCGTTGAGGGGTCCGCTTTGGTGGCCTCAGTATTGCATCTCTGCTTTTTGCAGATGATGTGGTACTGTTGGCTCCTTCAAGCAGGGCTCTCCAACTCTCACTGGAGCGTTTCGTAGCCGAGTGTGAAGCGGTTGGGATGAGGATTAGCACCTCCAAATCTGAAACCATGGTCCTCAGTCGGAAAAGGGTGGAGTGCCCTCTCTGGGTCGGGGAGGAGATCTTGCCCCAAATGGAGGAGTTTAAGTATCTTGGGGTCTTGTTCATGAGTGAGGGCAGAAGGGAGCGAGAGATCAACAGGCGGATCGGTGCAGCATCTGCTGTGATGCGGACGTTGTATCGGTCTGTCGTGGTAAAGAAGGAGCTGAGCCAAAGGGCGAAGCTCTCAATTTACCGGTCGATCTACGTTCCAACCCTCATCTATGGTCACGAGCTATGGGTCGTGACCGAAAGAACGAGATCCCGGATACAAGCGGCCGAAATGAGTTTTCTCCGCAGGGTGTCCGGGCTCTCCCTTAGAGATAAGGTGAGAAGCTCTGTCATCCGGGAGGGACTCAGAGTAGAGCCGCTTCTCCGCCACATCGAGAGGAGCCAGAGGAGGTGGCTTGGGAATCTGATCCGGATGCCTCCTGAGCGCCTCCATAGTGAGGTGTTCCGGGCATGTCCCACCGGGCGGAGACCCCGAGGACGACCCAGGACATGCTGGAGAGACTATGTCACGCAGCTGGCCTGGGAACGCCTCGGGATCCCCCGGGGAGAGCTGGAAGAAGTGGCCGGGGAGAGGGAAGTCTGGGTTTCCCTGCTAAAGCTGCTGCCCCCGCGACCCGGCCCCGGATAAGCGGTAGAAGATGGATGGATGGATGGATGGATGGATGGAAAAATAAAGACAAAAAAGAGAAAAAAGGAGAAACAGAGTGGTTAAATTTCAAAACCTGAAGAAATGCCCAAAATGTAACGGGGATCAAATAAAATGATTTTTTTTTCAAAAAGGCAAAATCAAGTAAAAATTCAAAAAGATGAGAACATTTGCTAAAAAGAAAAAAAAGAGATGAATGAAAGAACATTTTGAAAAATAAAAAAGGAAAAGGAGCTGCGAAGGCAAACCCAAATGACCCCTCAACTGATAAATGCAAATGAAAAAAAGCAAAAGTGCAAAAATATAAAACTACGAAAAAATGTTTTCCTTTTTTTAAAAGCACACAAATGAAAAGGACAAACATTGAAAATGGGAGGGGCGGGGTGATGGCCCTTGAACAAGAAAGGGGGAAAAAATTACAAATTGAAAACAGGCCAAATAAAATCAAGGAAAATCAATTTTGGAAACTGGGAAATGAAGCTGAAACCACAACTGTCCGCCCCAAGTCAAGGCTTTCCACTCAAGTTATGCATTTTAAAATCGTGCCATTCCCAAACAGCTCAGTGCTTACCTTGAACCTATAAACTAAAAAAAAACCAACCTCATCACAACATGTGATGAAAATCACAACCTGCTTGTGCAGTTTATTCCCCCCTGTGGTGTCAAATCATTGTTCTATTTATCATCCTATTGGGGACGTTATTATTCCAAGCATACAAAAGTGGCCTCGCACGCAGTTGCGCAGAACACTTGGCCACTTCCCAGGATGCCATTTGACAATCACTGGCAAACACGCCGGTGTTATAATGTGATATGAAACCACTGATATTGCGGGTCGAGCCATAAATCAAAAAAATATGTCCGGCAGAATGCTACCCACACATTCCGTATTCCCGCGTTAAGACCAACCTATCTAAATGGAAATAGATATTTTGGAGCTTCAGGCACTTCGCAACGAGTTGGTGGCAGCCAACTTAGCAACATCCAGCCACATCTTTGAGTTTGGATTTTTTGCAGAGACGTTATGATTTTAAAACAGAGGTCCTCAACCTTTTTTGCCCTACGGACCGGTTTCATGTCAGACAATATTTTCAGGGGCTGGCCTTTAAGGCTGGATAGATACAACAATATAATATGATATGACCGATATGAAAAGTGTGCTATTTTTGAAACATAATAAGAAACACGAATCACGAGGAACGTCCTATCTGGTCGCAACATTGTCTGGTCGCTATGGTAACATTTAAACGTGCCTTCAAAATAAGATAAAAAGAAGAGAAACTGAGGAACTGCTGCCAGGAACTGTCAGATGCTCAGGTCATTGTGAACAGGTGCATTGTCATGGTGAAGCAGCCATGAAGTGTTCTGCCAAAACTCCAATTTTTTTTTTTTTTTTTTTGTAGTTTGAGTTATATCTATATCTCAAGTGACACCAGCCCTGCAACTATTCTGACACACCTCATGTTTTGGTTGTGCATTAAGTGCAATCGGGTCCAGGTGACATAATTTTCCCCCTCCAATAAAAGCCCCCAAGGGTGATCCCACCATCCGCCCAGCTCCTCCCCATCCGGAGGCCTTCATGGGCGTGACGCACAACACTGACTACTGTGTTTCACCGTCGGGTGCTGGCAGCCAATCCGAACGGCGAGCCAGTGCAACCTCATGGCAAGGCGGAGCCTTCATAATGGGTCCATTCACACGACCGGGGGGAGTTGTTCTGTGTCGCTATGCTTGCCGAGTGCGTGCATTGACGTCAGCTCGGTGGTGATCTCTGCCGGCCTAAACATGATCAGAAGCCCCCCATCAACATTTGCAGGCTGAATTTGAACATTTGTATCCATTCATATTCTCAATGATCGATTCTTTTTTTTAGTTTTTTTATCTTGTAGCGTTTCTCCTGGTTGGGCTGTTTCCATGACATCTGTTATTGTTTTTTGGCTCCTTTTACTCCCTTCGTTGCTCTTCCAATTCATGATCTGTAGGGTTTAGGTCTGGAACGTCAAAAACCTTCTACTTGTCCTGCCAGTGTTGTTTTAACAACACTCCATCTGGAAATTGACTTGTCCACTCCAAAAACTTTGACAATGTGTTTTAAATCCGTGCTTGATTTGGTTTAAGTCTGTGGATTGTTTTAAATGCATGCTCGATAAGATTTAAGTCTGGGGACAGACTGAGTTGCTCTGAAATGTTCTACTTGCCCCTTGATGGTGTTTTGACAGGGTGTTTTAAACGTGTGGGTTCAAAGCGGGACATTTCCTGGAGCTTTGTGTTAAATAAACGCTCTTTAGAATTTAAGTCTGGCGATTGCCCTCGCCAGTCAAGAAGTCTTCTACTTCTCACCTCTGATATCCTTTCGACAGGATGTTTTAGGCGCGCGCGCGCAGGTTTCAAGTCAGGAGACTGATTTGGGAAGGTCTCAAACGGTCCACTTCTTGCCTCTGGTTGAGGTCTGAGATTGATCTTGTTTCGGTGTCCCCAGGTTAGTACGGTCGCATCTTTCTTTTAATAGCGAGAGCAAATGTGTCTGTTGACTTCTGAGTCATTTCCTGTTTGACAGTTGCGCTCGCGTGGACGGTCTGTTCTTTTTCCCTCGAAGCGCTATCTTTTCTGTCAGTCCGTTAAACGTCGTCTAAATGTTTTCAAGCAAACGTTTAGACAAAAGTTGATAAAGATAACGAGAGTATGCTCATCACTCTTACACTAAGATGGCTGACAGCTTATCGGTGCCTGCAAGCTGTGCTGTTATTGCATTACCGCCTGGCAAGCTCTCTGGTTGTTTGGCCGGGGAGACACGAGACCAGTGATCATGTGCAGCCTTCCGCGAGGAAAGCGCACACAATATTGGATCGTATTAAAACCGCTTAGAGAGTAATTGAAAGGAAATCTTGTTGGGTGTTTGGGCCGTGAAGCGAGATGAGCCGTTAAAGCAGAGAGAGGGCCACATTTTGTGCTCGGGAGCTTCGTGCGAATCGTACAACCCGAAACAGCGATTCGAGGAGTCTTGATCATGTTTCTGAGTTGCATTGTATGGCGGCTGGCGTTTGAGGTGTGAACGCAGATGGCGGCGCTGAGCAACCAAACGCCGCCGCGACGTGTCAACCCTCTTCTGCCAATCACAGCGCCGTCTTCCTTCCCATTCCACTCTGTCGTGCGTGTTTCCAAGGTAACTCCAAGGAAAACGGCAGAAAAAGATCATCTACAGGACCCAGAACTACCTGAACCAGTACGCCGCCGACGGCCTGCGCACACTTTGCATTGCCAAAAAGGTAATTCGGTGAGCTCAGACAAGCTCCGATTTGGAAGCTGGAAGCAGATGATCCCGCCTGTGCAAAGCCGTGGCATTCCTCATGACTCACCCGCGATCTCGACCACTATCCCACATGGCTGATTTACGCCTGTGCGAAAACCGTCACCACCGTGTGGACATAAAACATGTCACTGGAAAACTATTTCAGTATTTATTTGATAACCTTGCTATTCAGCTTAAGGTCCACGTACTCGTCTCCATTTTTTTTTCACTAGTAGGACAACTCGACCCGACTCAACTTTAAACATAAGAGTACCGGTACTTTGAAACTACCTTTGGTGCGAACAAAGTGCTGTTCATCGGGTGCACCATTTTTGCCAACCAGTTGAGATTAGTAGCGCTACTTGTGCAGCAAGTTGTTTTGTTTTCTACTAGTAGGCTGAAAGGCACTAGTAGAGGAAAAAAAAATGTTCCAAGACAGACACGGATATTCTACTAGTGCACTGAATTGTCCTCACGCAAGCAAAAGAGCTTCCTTTCCACCGCCTGTCATTGGGTTCAAGACGCCAGGGCCTTACCCGGATCAAATTCTTTGCTCTAATTTGCACCCCCCGTGCCCGCCAGGTTCTGAGCAAGGAGGAATACGCCTGCTGGCTGCAGCGCCACCTGGAGGCAGAGACCGCCATCCAAGGTCGTGAGGAGCTGCTCTTCGAGTCGGCCCTGCGTCTGGAGACCAACCTCCAGCTCCTGGGTAAACTCGTACTCAGTCGAGGCCGTATTTACCCGAATGGTGGCCTCCGTACTGAGTGGAGATGGATGGACAATTTATTACAACATGACATGTATTTACACCCAAAAATAAATAAATAAATTGGGCTCGACCCATTTTAAATACAGTGGACCCCCACGGAGGATCTGGAATGGGCTGGCCCGCAAATTTCGAAAATCTGCATATGATTGTAGCCCAATTAAAATGCATTGAGGGGTGGGGGGGGGGATATCCTGCTATGTATTTTTCTCTGAGTGCCAAACCACAATTATGTGAAGGTCCACTGTATGATGTGATTTATTTTTTGGTGCCAAAATACCCCCCAAAAACACAAATTTGTTATATATGATTTTGAATACATCCTTATTTCATTCATGTACCTATTTATTTATTCATTCATTCATTCATTCATTCATTCATTCATTTATTTATTTGTTTATTTGACTAATTAATTAATTAATTACTTACTTTTGTGGCGAAATATTTTCCTCTCAGGCGCGACAGGAATCGAGGACCGGCTGCAGGACGGCGTGCCGAAACCATTGACGCCCTGCGGAAGGCCGGCTTGCAGATCTGGGTGCTGACGGGCGACAAGCAGGAAACGGCCGTCAACATCGCATACGCCTGCAAGCTGCTGGACCCCGAGGAGGAGATCTTGACGCTCAATGCCGACTCCATGGTGAGCCAGCCGGGATCTCGGAAAAAGTCTTTTCGTCTTTCAAAGTTGCAAACTGACACCTGGAGAAACAAAATCTAATTTGGTGGAAACATCCAACAGCAAGTCACGAAATCTGAATTGAAAATTATATTGTTATCTAATTTTTCATTTGTGATGTTTCCTTATTGTGATGACGCTGTTGTTGATGTTGGCTTCAATTCCTTCAAAACTTTTTTATTTTTATTTTTAACTTTCCCGCGTTAAGACCAACCTATCTAAATGGAAATAGATATTTTGGAGCTTCAGGCACTTCGCAACGAGTTGGTGGCAGCCAACTTAGCAACATCCAGCCACATCTTTGAGTTTGGATTTTTGCAGAGACGTTATGATTTTAAAACAGAGGTCCTCAACCTTTTTTGCCCTACGGACCGGTTTCATGTCAGACAATATTTTCAGGGGCTGGCCTTTAAGGCTGGATAGATACAACAATATAATATGATATGACCGATATGAAAAGTGTGCTATTTTTGAAACATAATAAGAAACACGAATCACGAGGAACGTCCTATCTGGCCGCAACATTGTCTGGTCGCTATGGTAACGTTTAAACGTGCCTTCAAAATAAGATAAAAAGAAGAGAAACTGAGGAACTGCTGCCAGGAACTGTCAGATGCTCAGGTCATTGTGAACAGGTGCATTGTCATGGTGAAGCAGCCATGAAGTGTTCTGCCAAAACTCCAATATTTTTTATTTATTTTTTTGTAGTTTGAGTTATATCTATATCTCAAGTGACACCAGCCCTGCAACTATTCTGACACACCTCATGTTTTGGTTGTGCATTAAGTGCAATCGGGTCCAGGTGACATAATTTTCCCCCTCCAATAAAAGCCCCCAAGGGTGATCCCACCATCCGCCCAGCTCCTCCCCGTCCGGAGGCCTTCATGGGCGTGACGCACAACACTGACTACTGTGTTTCACCGTCGGGTGCTGGCAGCCAATCCGAACGGCGAGCCAGTGCAACCTCATGGCAAGGCGGAGCCTTCATAATGGGTCCATTCACACGACCGGGGGGAGTTGTTCTGTGTCGCTATGCTTGCCGAGTGCGTGCATTGACGTCAGCTCGGTGGTGATCTCTGCCGGCCTAAACATGATCAGAAGCCCCCCATCAACATTTGCAGGCTGAATTTGAACATTTGTATCCATTCATATTCTCAATGATCGATTCTTTTTTTTAGTTTTTTTATCTTGTAGCGTTTCTCCTGGTTGGGCTGTTTCCATGACATCTGTTATTGTTTTTTGGCTCCTTTTACTCCCTTCGTTGCTCTTCCAATTCATGATCTGTAGGGTTTAGGTCTGGAACGTCAAAAACCTTCTACTTGTCCTGCCAGTGTTGTTTTAACAACACTCCATCTGGAAATTGACTTGTCCACTCCAAAAACTTTGACAATGTGTTTTAAATCCGTGCTTGATTTGGTTTAAGTCTGTGGATTGTTTTAAATGCATGCTCGATAAGATTTAAGTCTGGGGACAGACTGAGTTGCTCTGAAATGTTCTACTTGCCCCTTGATGGTGTTTTGACAGGGTGTTTTAAACGTGTGGGTTCAAAGCGGGACATTTCCTGGAGCTTTGTGTTAAATAAACGCTCTTTAGAATTTAAGTCTGGCGATTGCCCTCGCCAGTCAAGAAGTCTTCTACTTCTCACCTCTGATATCCTTTCGACAGGATGTTTTAGGCGCGTGCGCGGCAGGTTTCAAGTCAGGAGACTGATTTGGGAAGGTCTCAAAACGGTCCACTTCTTGCCTCTGGTTGAGGTCTGGAGATTGATCTTGTTTCGGTGTCCCCAGGTTAGTACGGTCGCATCTTTCTTTTAATAGCGAGAGCAAATGTGTCTGTTGACTTCTGAGTCATTTCCTGTTTGACAGTTGCGCTCGCGTGGACGGTCTGTTCTTTTTCCCTCGAAGCGCTATCTTTTCTGTCAGTCCGTTAAACGTCGTCTAAATGTTTTCAAGCAAACGTTTAGACAAAAGTTGATAAAGATAACGAGAGTATGCTCATCACTCTTACACTAAGATGGCTGACAGCTTATCGGTGCCTGCAAGCTGTGCTGTTATTGCATTACCGCCTGGCAAGCTCTCTGGTTGTTTGGCCGGGGAGACACGAGACCAGTGATCATGTGCAGCCTTCCGCGAGGAAAACGCACACAATATTGGATCGTATTAAAACCGCTTAGAGAGTAATTGAGAGGAAATCTTGTTGGGTGTTTGGGCCGTGAAGCGAGATGAGCCGTTAAAGCAGAGAGAGGGCCACATTTTGTGCTCGGGAGCTTCGTGCGAATCGTACAACCCGAAACAGCGATTCGAGGAGTCTTGATCATGTTTCTGAGTTGCATTGTATGGCGGCTGGCGTTTGAGGTGTGAACGCAGATGGCGGCGCTGAGCAACCAAACGCCGCCGCGACGTGTCAACCCTCTTCTGCCAATCACAGCGCCGTCTTCCTTCCCATTCCACTCTGTCGTGCGTGTTTCCAAGGTAACTCCAAGGGAAAACGGCAGAAAAAGATCATCTACAGGACCCAGAACTACCTGAACCAGTACGCCGCCGACGGCCTGCGCACACTTTGCATTGCCAAAAAGGTAATTCGGTGAGCTCAGACAAGCTCCGATTTGGAAGCTGGAAGCAGATGATCCCGCCTGTGCAAAGCCGTGGCATTCCTCATGACTCACCCGCGATCTCGACCACTATCCCACATGGCTGATTTACGCCTGTGCGAAAACCGTCACCACCGTGTGGACATAAAACATGTCACTGGAAAACTATTTCAGTATTTATTTGATAACCTTGCTATTCAGCTTAAGGTCCACGTACTCGTCTCCATTTTTTTTTCACTAGTAGGACAACTCGACCCGACTCAACTTTAAACATAAGAGTACTTTGAAACTACCTTTGGTGCGAACAAAGTGCTGTTCATCGGGTGCACCATTTTTGCCAACCAGTTGAGATTAGTAGCGCTACTTGTGCAGCAAGTTGTTTTGTTTTCTACTAGTAGGCTGAAAGGCACTAGTAGAGGAAAAAAAAATGTTCCAAGACGGACACGGATATTCTACTAGTGCTCTGAATTGTCCTCACGCAAGCAAAAGAGCTTCCTTTCCACCGCCTGTCATTGGGTTCAAGACGCCAGGGCCTTACCGGATCAAATTCTTTGCTCTAATTTGCACCCCGTGCCCGCCAGGTTCTGAGCAAGGAGGAATACGCCTGCTGGCTGCAGCGCCACCTGGAGGCAGAGACCGCCATCCAAGGTCGTGAGGAGCTGCTCTTCGAGTCGGCCCTGCGTCTGGAGACCAACCTCCAGCTCCTGGGTAAACTTCGTACTCAGTCGAGGCCGTATTTACCGAATGGTGGCCTCCGTACTGAGTGGAGATGGATGGACAATTTATTACAACATGACATGTATTTACACCCAAAAATAAATAAATAAATTTGGCTCGACCCATTTTAAATACAGTGGACCCCCACGGAGGATCTGGAATGGGCTGGCCGCAAATTTGAAAATCTGCATATGATTGTAGCCCAATTAAAATGCATTGAGGGGTGGGGGGGGGGATATCCTGCTATGTATTTTTCTCTGAGTGCCAAACCACAATTATGTGAAGGTCCACTGTATGATGTGATTTATTTTTTGGTGCCAAAAAATACCCCCCAAAAACACAAATGTGTTTGTTATATATGATTTTGAATACATCCTTATTTCATTCATGTACCTATTTATTTATTCATTCATTCATTCATTCATTCATTCATTCATTTATTTATTTGTTTATTTGACTAATTAATTAATTAATTACTTACTTTTGTGGGCGAAATATTTTCCTCTCAGGCGCGACAGGAATCGAGGACCGGCTGCAGGACGGCGTGCCCGAAACCATTGACGCCCTGCGGAAGGCCGGCTTGCAGATCTGGGTGCTGACGGGCGACAAGCAGGAAACGGCCGTCAACATCGCATACGCCTGCAAGCTGCTGGACCCCGAGGAGGAGATCTTGACGCTCAATGCCGACTCCATGGTGAGCCAGCCGGGGATCTCGGAAAAAGTCTTTTCGTCTTTCAAAGTTGCAAACTGACACCTGGAGAAACAAAAATCTAATTTGGTGGAAACATCCAACAGCAAGTCACGAAATCTGAATTGAAAATTATATTGTTATCTAATTTTTCATTTGTGATGTTTCCTTATTGTGATGACGCTGTTGTTGATGTTGGCTTCAATTCCTTCAAAACTTTTTTTATTTTTATTTTTAACTTTTTGACTCAATTTTGTGTTTCCCTTTTAATGTATTTAAAAATATATATTTTCTTTCCCTTTCGTTTCCTATGGTGACTTTATTGTTTCCTTCATTTTTGTAACATTGTTCTTGTTTCCTTTCTTTTCTTCAACCCTTCCTTTATTTTGACTTTGTTTTTTAGGAATTGGCACCTTTCCTTGGAATTTCATTCATTTTTACTTGGTGATTTTTAAAAAAATATTTCCTTTAGGTCTTGATGGTTCTTTTTGTGTGTGAAATGATCTTATCTTTCCTTTCAGCCCTCTTCATCATCCTTTAAGCTCTTTTCGGCTTATTAAAAGCAAACCTGTAGCCCAACACTGTCTCTTGTTTTGTCCCATGCTCATTTTTTTTTTTTTTTAGTACTTTTGAAGCAGCTTCATGTTGCTCCAGCTTTTGATCCAAGCCGTGCCTGTCTCTTTTGAACTAGGAGGCTTGTTCCCTGCTCCTTGAGGAGAGTTTACACTACATCCAGGCCAAATTCCTGTGCGGCTCGGCCAAGGCCTTCCATGCCGACTTCGCCCCCTTCCACATCTATCCGTCTCCTCCTCCTCCTCCTCCTCCGCACTGGTCGTCCTCTCACGCCGCCGTCCACCGGCTAGGCTTGGTGATCGACGGCCGCACCCTGGCCTACGCCCTGGACCGCAGCCTGGAGGACAAGTTCCTGGCGGTGGCGCGCAGTTGCCGCTCGGTGCTGTGCTGCCGATCCACGCCGCTGCAGAAGAGCATGGTGGTCAAGCTGGTGCGCAACAAGCTGAAAGTCATGACTCTGGCCATCGGTAAGTAGCTGCAGACAAGCCTTTGATATCCACTCTAAGGTCCGTGTACTAGTACGCTTTTTTTTTTCCTCTTCACTGGTAAGCAAAGGTGGGTAGAGTAGCCATTAGTTGTAATGAGAGAACTGTTACTTTACAATAATATGACTCAAGTAAAAGTCTCAGGAATCACCATCAAAAGCAAAAAAATGAAGTCACAAAAAAATATATTTTAAAAACTCCCATTATTTATTCAATGATCATATTTCCTAGGAGACGGAGCCAATGATGTCAGTATGATCCAGGTAGCTGACGTTGGTGTGGGCATATCGGGACAGGAGGGCATGCAGGTGAGTCTTTCTGTTGATTTCTGTTGTGCAAGGTGGCGGCCATCACACTAGGAGCAGCGCTGACGTGAAATAATAACGGAAATATTAACCATTGATGGCAATTGCCGTCAACTATGTTTTTTTTTTTTTTGCTTTTTAGTCAGAAATCCATGTTCTACTGCCGATGACGACAGAATGGAAAAAAGCTTTTGACTGTGGATCATTTCTAGTCATCGTGCTCACTGCTATTTGTTCAAGGTGGCTGAAGGACGCCTTTAATGGCTGTTAACGGTGTGTTTTACAAACCTGGCGGGCCCCTTTATTTGGTCGGCGCTCGTTTCCAGTGTCCACATCCATGCTAATATCACACGGAGGTTACAGCCATCGTAATCATCATCTTCATCATCATCATCCCCCGTATATTCCTGCTTAGCTCGCCTTTCCAGGAAGGTGATCTTGCATAGCAATAACGGAGACTCCCAATTAATTCTCACGGGCATAGCACATCTGTTAAAGACTCCCATCGGTAACGGTGGGGGGTGGAGGGTGCGCCGGATTAATAACCGTTAGCCACAGGCGCTCTTAAAGGGATAGCGCTGACTTTCACTTGTGCTCAGACGCCCGTTTCACCGCCATAGCCTTGCTCGCTATCACCCTATGATGAACCTGCTCCCCGTACACCCATTGAGACGGCGCTTATTAGAGATCAGCAGAAAGCCAGGAGAGCTACGCTACCAGGTTGCTAACACTTGACCATGTCACCAAGGGTTAGCGCAGCCAATTACATTGCGGGTCTTTGAGGGAGCGTTTTGATGAAAGGATAGTTTCAAGCTCATGTAGATAAGTATAGAGAGATAATATTGATTCCCAGCCCTCCTATTGATACGCCGATTGCCAGCTCAAGAATACAACGGACGAAAACGATGTCATGCGTCACCATATCTAGTGTGTATTACTGAGGAAAGGCGTTAATAAATCCAGTGGGATATCAAACAGCCAAAATACCGAAGCAGTGGCGCCTTGAGATACAAGAACCCAATGTCCGAAAAGTACACCGTTTGTAATCGTATTTAAAACAACCACATAGCTTTGCTTGATGTGAGTCAGTTTAGCTTGATGCTAACAAACAATGCAAAACCCCAAATGCGGGTTGACGAATGACGACTTTATCGTGGCATTATTACACTTTAAGCAACAGATGTTGGAACACAAACGGGGCGCGACACATGAAGACAGACAAAATGAAAATACCTACAGGCATATATTTTTCATCCTTTGCAAAAAAAAAAAAAAAACACAAATATTAGTGCAGCTTACTGAGTCTGTTGTGAAAACTCTTGAGATATAGGTGTCTTGAGGTATGAGCTTGGTCATGGAGCAAATGAAACTCTTATCGCAAAGCACCACTGTATTTGATTTAAGTGTATCCATAATGTATCAGAATGATACAATGGGTCAGAATACATCAAGTACATGTCGGCCGGACAGTTTTAGGGGGCTTTGGATGTGAGCCAGAGGCTCTTGTACCGTTTGCCAGGGAAGTCTCTCCAGAACCTGTGTGATGTGACTCGTGTGTTGTCTCGCAGGCGGTGATGGCGAGCGATTTTGCCCTGCCGCGGTTCCGCAACCTCCAAAAGCTTCTGCTGGTGCACGGCCACTGGTGCTACTCACGCCTGGCCAACATGATCCTCTACTTTTTCTACAAGAATGCCGTACGTCGACGTCACTGCACACGAACCGCACATGCCCTTAAAGAGCAGCTTAAAAAGAAGAACAACAACTGTGTCTTAGTTATATACTGTATTTTTTCCCTCTGTTGTTTGATTCTTGGCTCAGATGTTCGTGGCGCTCATCTTCTGGTATCAGTTCTACTGCGGCTTCTCGGGCTCGGCCATGATCGACCAGTGGTATCTGATCTTCTTCAACCTGATGTTCTCCGCCTTCCCGCAACTCATCACCGGCACGCTCGACAAGGACGTGTCGGCCCAGACGCTGCAGCAACTACCTCAGCTTTACGTCAACGGACAGAACTCGGAGGTGGGTGCCTTTCCACTACTCCACCCCTTGAATCGCTTTCCTTTTTAAACGACTTTTGCTGGTTAAAAGAATGTGGGTTTTTTTTGTCAAAAGATGCAAAAGCCTGGCATGGCCTAAGGAATCAATACTTTAATTTATTTATTTATTTTTAATTGTGAAATTGTTAAATATTGGCCTTTTGGGAAAATTCTGGAAAAAAAAACTGAAAATTGGTGGGTATGTCAAACAGGAGTCGACCCACAAAAAAGTTGCGGGAAGCTACACCCGTAAAAACTTGCAAAGTGTGCCATTTTGGTTGTCACAAACAATTCCGTTTTGATTGTGAAAATGTCCAGCCTCTTAAAACAGTTTAATTTAGCAGGGGAAAAAAATGAATGCACCAAAAGACATACAGAATCTGCTATTTTGGTTCAAAACTGTCATTTCAGGCCCAAGGAAACAATTATAGATATATATATATATTTTTTGGGGGGGGGGTTAAAAATGTAACCCAAAAAATCATATTTGAGCAAATTCAACCATCCAAGCCAGCTTAATTTCGCAACATGAAATTTGGCGGATATGTCTATGAGGCGTAGACCCACCAAAAAAGTCTCAAGAGGACATGGTTGAAAAAAACACAAATTCTGGCCTTCTGGTTGGAACTGTCAATTTATGGAGAATTTTGTTGACTTTCAAGGAATACAAGCCATACATGTTCTGGATGAACATGATTGACGCTTTCTACCAAAGTCTGGTCTGCTTCTTCATTCCTTACTTTGTGAGTGTCCCCGCCGCCAGTCTCATTTCTCCATCGTCGACCTTCCTGCTTTTAAGTCAGCCCTCGTTTCCTCCCCAGGCTTACGCCGACTCAGATGTCGACCTGTTTACATGGGGGACCCCCGTCACGACCATCGCTGTGTTCACCATTCTGCTGCACTTAGGGGTGGAGACCAAAACTTGGGTGAGAAATTCAGTCCCGGGGGAAGACTCATCATGTGCATCATGTCTAAGCAATGCCTCTCGTTCCAGACGTGGATGAACTGGCTATCCATCTGCTTCAGCGTGGCTCTCTTCTTCACGGTGGCGCTGTGCTACAACGCCTCATGCCCCACCTGCTACTCCCCCTCCAACCCCTACTGGACCATGCAGAGGCTGCTGCAGGACCCCACGTTTTACCTGCTCTGCCTCATCACGCCAGCGGCCGCACTGCTGCCCAGGTACGGAGCACCCGACAGCTTTGTTGAACAGATTTAAAAAAATAAAATAGTAGTGTCCAATAGGAATGAATATATAATATCATCAAAGGCAATGCAGAGAAATAAAACGCTCTTATGAAGTCACACTTACACGGTAGCACAGTTTGCCTGACACATTTACGGTCTACGGTGCAGAAAATCTTTCCCCATCGACTCTCAACGAAAATTTGACATGTGCGGTCACACCTCTTCAATACAATAGCTTGGGCCAAGGTGGGGCGCGACATTCCAGCGCTGTGAACATTTTGACGCTCCAGTCTGATCTCCATCGGTCGCCGAAGCGGAGGCATGGCTCTCTGGATGTCTGCAGACAGTTTGTCTTTGTCTCTTACACACGCAGCGCTTCCACATTCTGTGTGGACTCTCGGCCGAATCCTCCATTCGCTCGCTGCATGCCAGCACCGCTATTTATTTCTTTCAAGTTTCACGTCTCATTCTACTTCTCCCAACGTTGAGGGTAAGTTTGCAAACATTGATCGCTATCTTACTCGCGTGACTTGTGGTCGTGCTGACTCAACTCGTGCAGAAAGAGTGAAGACTTAAAATCATGAACACGTGGGTGTCAAACTCATTTTTTGTCGTGGGCCACATTTTACTTTCCGTTTCCCTTGGAGGGCCGTTATCACTGGAACCACATGTTGATAATAATGGTTTCTTCAACTATAGTTTCAGTTCCTGTCAAGAGTTTTTCGGTAACAAGAAAATGCTTGCAATATGTATCTTATTTATTACATTACATATGAGACTTTTACATTTTGGTGGAGATTTTAGCAAGCGTCGTGGAAGTTGACATGTTTGATTTGCTTTCGCGGGCCACATAAAATGATGTGGCGAGCCAGATCTGGCCCCCGGACCTTGAGTTTGACACCTATGCATTATAACGTATTTGAGAAAGGATCAAAATAAGAGTGGTGTCTATCTCCGTTTCCTGTAAAACTAACATATACATGTAGTGTGTGTGTGTGTGTGTGTGTTTGAGAAAGTCCTAATTTGCTAGAAAAGTCGGAAATTGTAACAACATTTTAATGTTTTAAGCGTAATGTATGTACCGTACCATGCTCCTTGTGAGTGTTTTCATTTTGTGTTTGGCTGAAAGTGCATCAGGGACCGCAGCTTTGCATTTGTTTTCTCGTCGCACAACCGGTGGCTTATCCAGCGCTCACCTGTCAAAAAAAATTTGGGGCTCAGGGTGTGAAGTCGAAAAATTGACCAAGCGTGTGCATTGCAGATATTTCTACCGGGCGTGTCAAGGCACGATCTTTCCCAGCCCGGTGCAAGTGGGGCGGCAGTTGGACCGGCTCCCCGCCAAAGACCCGCACGGGAACATCCTGAGCTTGAGCGGAATCCAGACGGGCGCACGGCCCGATCCCGAGAGAAAATCCTCCGTCGCCAAAGACCCCCGCCGCCCTCGTGAGGAATCGCAGCGTCCCGACGCCAGTTTGTCGGTCCGGATCGACCTCCCCCCCGAGGGAGGCGTCAAGTACACCAAGAACTCACAGGAGAGACTCAGCGTCGGCTGAAGTGCCATCCCTCCCCCGCCCCTTTGTCCAATTTGCACGTTTTTTTATGACATGTTTCCAAAGAGCTTCTTTTATAAAGGATGCAAATAGGTACTTTATTTTATCTAATGTTATTTAGGGGGGCGGTGGGCGGAGTTGGAAGAAGAACTGGATGTTCTTTTTATTTGCCGGGAAAGCTTCCATTTTTCACAGAAGATGCATCTCAGTACTGGCCGGGTCTGAAACGATGAACATGTTTCCTTTTTTTTTTTTTTTTACGTACAAAGTGCTTTGACGCAACAGTGGCCTTGATTGCATCTTTCTAAGAGGACTTCTTTTCAGCACACAGTGACCTCGGTTCATTGCAGTGTTAGTGCCGCACTGAAAGGAAAGAAAAATACTGAAATGATGGGGCGGAAAAAAGTCATTAAAAAAACAAAAAAATCATACATACAAGTCATAACTTGTGTAAAATTACACTTATTATTATTGTCTTTTTTTAACAAAAGTCCTATATTCCCAGAAAAGTCATAAATTGTTGAACAATTTTTAATTGGCTAGAAAAGTCATAAATTACAACACACTAAAATGCAAAGTTGCAAACCGAAGAAAGTTACATTTTATTCAACTAATTTTGCAAATTACAGGAAAAAGTCAAAAGGGAAAAAAATACAAGTAATGAATAAAATGCTACATTTTAAAGTTATTAAATATTAGGGCACATTTGTACAGCTTCTAAATCTACTTCCCTCTCCCTGCCCCCAAAAAAGTGAAGTTATTTCATTGTGGATTTTTCTCGGATTGGTTCCACTTCATTTTCTGACTTTATTCTCATTTTTTTTTCCATTCTGGTGCGGCACGAATACTCACTCATGTACAATTTGTCCGATCATTTTACTGGATGTATGCTAACGCTAATGTCTCTTCTATGCATTCCAGTGAGAAATCCAAAGACATTCCAGCCAAATCTTGCGGGACTGATGCTTATTGTTTCATTGTGTTTTAACAGTGTTTACCAAAGATGCCTTGACCGGCGCAACTTGCAGCCGGGAGACTTGGCGTAGACTAGCCTAGCTTAGCCTCGCTTCATTTAGTTACGCAACTCTTCCCAGCTGCGTCTTCATATCTTTTTTTTTTTCATATCCAATTAAGCTGGGAATGAAGGCAACTGCCTCGTTTTACCCCCAAAAAACAAATCACGTTAAGCTGGAAAACAATTTTACTTGAAAGTTTCAAAAACATCTGTTCTGTGCTCTTGTTCAGCTGAAAACACCAAAACAAAAAAAAAGACACAAAAAAAACTAAAACATTTGACTGGCCAAAGAGAGAAAAAAAAAAAAGTTAAATGCACTTTGACATTTTAGACGTCACGTTTGGTTCCCAGGAAGAAACGACTAGGTCGTTGAATACATCATTGTTCATGTATGTTGCATTTTTCACATTATGTGCCTTAACACTGGATAATAAATGTTATCTTTCCCCGCTGAGGAAAGCTGTTTTTGCGTACGATGTTTTTTGAAGTGTTTTTCCTTTTCTGACTTTTCCATCTACGAGTAATTGACACACGCCCAAGACGGTTGGCAAATGCCATTATGTGTTACTACATGGCGACCAAACACTTGTTTGATTAGACATGGCTATGGTCTGACAAAATGAAGTGCCTCCCCTGAGTGCAACAGTATCCATTGGCCACTAGATGGCACCAAAGTTATATTTAATGTTTTTTTTTAATTGTCACGCGATTTTTGCGCTAAAGGGTTAGACAAAGTGAAAATATTCAACAGACTTCTGTATTAAAATGTAATTAATTTGGAATTTTACAAGATATTGAACAATTAATATATATATATATATATTATATATATATATATAGGAATGAACATATGCTTTGAGATTTTTTTTTTTAATTCAAAATTGTGAATACATTTGAATGGAAGATACGACAGTGCACAATTCTGTACTCACACATTAATGATATTGACAACTAATGATTGAACCAGTCACTGTTCAAACTCATCAAATGGGAGTAAGCACACCATCATTTACGTGCCTCCGATTAACCCCAGATAAAAGCCAGATGTTCTAGTAGGCTTTTCCTGACATTGTTTTACCTTCTAGCGCTCACACTGGGTGCTACGCTGCAGTGAAACCAAGACTTACCTGTAAATCTTTGGCCCTAATTTCAAAAAGTGTCTGTCATTTTGATTCGTGTCTTCTGGCTTTCGGCGGCCAGGCTGCTACTTATCACTTTGTCGCATTTAGAGAAGGACAAGAGCAAACCTTGACACATAAAGATTGAATCGCGCTCACACAAAGGCATTCTCCTGTTGCCTAGCAACCAGCCACGATTACCACCGCCGTCTCTGGCCTTCGGTAGGTGCTCAGAAGCAGCACAAACAAAACAGATCTCTCATGTAGCATCGCAACAGTGAGTTAGCGGCTAAAGTTAGCCTCCAATAACAGCTCTGCAAACAAACGTATCACGATGAGGGCCGACCGGGGACCGTAGTCACGATTACCTCTTACACAAGTGTAAGCTTATGTTAAATTGTTAATTATTATCATTTTATATTTGAGCATTATATTATTTTATATTACAGTTACCTAAATTATATTCTGTTTAATACTTTGTGAAATATTCTTATGTTGCTTACACAAGCAATGGAAAAGCGCTCATTCACAATGACTGTTTCGTCCCTAAACAAGAGTAGTATTAGTTAAAGTAACCGTAATATTAGTAAAAGTAGTGGTCATTGTACTAGTTATAAAATCATGAGGAGGCTAATATAAGTCACGATTCGTATTTTTTTAAATCACAGTGGCAGCAATAATTGTACTAGTCGTAAAATATTTAGTTGTAGTAAGTAGGAGTAATTTAACTATCAGTAAAATCGGGAGTAACAGTAAACGTCAAAGTGAAATATGTCGTTGTAAAAGTAGTCAGAGTAATTCAATTCGTAGTAGTCATAAGATAGAGGTAACATAAGTACTGGTATTTAAATAAGTGAGAGTAGGAAAATGTGCAGCTGTACAAGAGCACGTGTGTGCCATTAATCCCAGTAACTGAGATGAATTGGAGTCAATTTACCTGTTGAAGCATAAACGTCGTACAAGCTGACGTGGCGTCTCGCAATTGAGCAATGTTGTTGTTGTCACATCTTCCTTTCAGATGACGTCAAACTTGGCCAGTGGATAAGACTCAAATCGTCTCTTACGCAATACTAATTGTCGATATGTAGACGTTTTTGATAACGTGATCTGTGATTTGGTTGAAAAGGAACATTACTTATTTTTATTTTGTCAACTACCAATTCAAAACTAAAGTCAACAACAACATCCTCCGTTGTTACGAGTGGCTTGCGCCACGTGAGCGCTCCGCCATGTTGTGGCAGGTGGCGTCCACTCCTACGCGTGGCCGGCCGCAGATGGCGAGAACACTTGCGACAAGAACAGCACACACACCAGCTGGGATTTGTCTGTGTGTTTTTATAAAGTCAACACAAAATGAAAACAATGAAAAGTCCGGTGGTCAGTCTGGGGAAAAAAAACATCAAAGACTCACATGCCAAATTTATCTTAGCATCCATGGTAACTTCGGGCGTTGCGGAATGCAGTGGAACCTCTAATGGTGAACGACCTCTCTCCGACGCGCATACCCAAAATGAATTTTGGCGAGAGAAGTGTGGTGCACCCAAGACTGGTCACCAGTCAGTTGACAAACAACCATTCACAGTCAGTCAACCCTTTGGACAATTTGGAGTCTGTAATTTAAAAAAGACGACTTTTGAGAAGTTAAGCGGTACACGCCCTGGACTGATCATCGGCCAATCGCAAGGAACATATGGACGAACGACCATTCACATTTAGACCATTTTGAATCTGATGATTTTGGCAAAAGAAGCACGATGCACCTTGGACTGGTCACCGATTATTCTCAGGACACATGTAGACAAACGACAGTCACATTCACACCTATGGGCAATTTAAAGTTTTATGGATCAATTTATAACTAATGATTTATGGCAAGAGAAACGGGATACACCTTGGATTGGTCGGCAGTCAATCTCAGGGCATACATATACAAATGACCACTCACACTCACCCCCTTGTGCTATTTAGAGGCCTTAATTAACCTCAGAATTAATTTTGGCGAGAGATGTGTGATACACCCTGGACTGGTCGCTGTCCTGACATCATTTCCTATGAGAAAAACATTACTTTGATGTGGCGTTTGACCTTAGAGACTCCACTGTATGTGGCATCGTAGCGACTGTACGCCGAGGACGATCTGGCGGCCGTGCCGTTGACATGGGTGCTCGCGCGTCTGCAACGTGACCCGTGTCCGAGCGTCTCACACACACATACACACACGTTAATTGACGTAGTAGAGCCAGTAGACAACGTTAAAGAAGGAGAAGGAGAAGGGGAAGATGAAGCGGGACCACCGGTCAATGGCATTGACGTCCGTCAGGTCGGGGATTTTAATCTTCAATTGCGACGATCGCCTTCTCAGGCGGCTCCTCCTCCCGTCCGGGCCAGGGGGACGCGCAGCCCGCCCGCCGCGCCTGTACTGGATTCCGGAGGAGTTGTCCAGCGGGACGGGGGTGGAGTTTGTCGTGGCATCGTACAGGCTGCTGGTGGTGCTGCTGCGGGTGCTGCTGGTGGTGACGGTGTGGACGCCCACCTCGTTGCGGATCTCCAGTGTTGTCAGCAAGATGTTGCCCTGACAGTCGGCCTGGCGGTGGAACACACCAAAATTGCCCTCAAACTTGGATGAGACTATATCTACCTACTTACCTACCTAGCCAGTCTATCTAGCTAGCTAGCTGTGTAAGATAGACAGATAGCTGGCTATCTTATATATCTCCCTAACTAGAAAGCTATCTTCTCGGTCTGTCTGTCTAGCTAGCTACCTAGCTAGATTATCTACCTGTTTTATGTAGCTAGCTAGCTACCTAGCTAGCTAGATTATCAACCTATTTTATGTAGCTCGCTAGCTATAAGTGTCACGCTATCTCATCTTGCTTTCTATCCATCCATTTAATGGTAGAGGTCTTCACCTTGGGGCGGTCAAAAGAGGCGCGGTCGTTGTTGGCCTTTTGCGCCCGCTCGGCCAGCTTCTTCTGCATGCGCGGGCCACGCCCGAAGAAGATGTAGTTGACGAAGGCGTACTCCAACAGGGCCAGGAAGACGAAGACGAAGCAGCCCATCAGGTACATGTCGATGGCCTTGACGTAAGGGATCTTGGGCAGCGTCTCCCTCAGGTGCGTGTTGATGGTGGTCATGGTCAGCACCGTGGTGATGCCTGCCAACGCAAACGGGGCCCCCGTTGAGCTGGCCGACTTTTCCTAACTGCAGCTTTATCAGCGAGACATGTTAACGATGCGGACAAGCCAAAATGTTCCTTACGTGTGTTTTAAAGCGACTGTTTTGCTAGTGTTGCTTCTCGACGTGATTAAAACAATCCAATTATGACTTACTGCTGCTTTATTAGTGCTGCTTGAAGACGTGTCATAAAGCAGATTTGTCCAATTATTCCTTCCTCTGCTTTATCAGAGCTGTTTCGAAACATGATGCTGTCAGAATTCAACAGTTTCTTTCCCTTTGTTTTACTTGTGCTGATTAAAGACATCATGAAGCGGAATTGTCTTCCTATTCGAAACTGCGCTTTATCGGTGCAGCTTCTGGACATGTTATGCGACCAGACCAATCCAATTTTTTTTTCTCATCGCTGCTTTACGAGTGCAGCTTTGCCGCTTGTTCAACAGCAGACTCGTCCAACTGTTTCTTATTGTTCCTTGAAGGTGCTCGTACAAGGCTATGAAGTAATCTAAAAATATATCGATCCACCATTTTAGAAATGATTCTCCGCGTCTCCTGCCTGGACCGCGACTCCCATTTCTGCGTCTGGAGTGCTGTTGTGTTCGTGGGCCCAAAATGTAGTGCTTGAACAGTGTGTGAGGGGGTGGGAGTCGAGAGCCGTGTGGGTCCATGCCATCGATTCCCGCTTGAGAGCCAAGAACAAGAACAGCGGCGCAAGATTGACACAGATTAAAGCAGCAGTACGAAATAATGATTAAAACAAAACTGATTTGGAGTGGCTCTGTAATGTTGGAGCGGCCAGGGACATCTTTTGTGTTTTCACTTTCCGCTGTAGCACTAATGTTGTTGTTTTGACGTTTTTAGGCAGACGATCACTTGCTAGCGTATCGCATGCGAGCTCATTCGTTTGAAAGCGTTGACCTAAAGCGACTCTGGCGGCCGAAGCGTCGTAGTTGATCCAGAAGGAGACCCAGGACAGGATGGTGATCAGGATGGAGGGCATGTACGTCTGTAGGATGAAGTAGCCGATGTTCCTCTTCAGCTTGAAACTCAGAGACAGACGAGGGTAGGCACCTGCACACACACACACACACACACACACACACACACACACAACCCATTGACTCTCATTTAAGTTGTACATATACAAGAGATCGGAGCATGGTGGGACGCAGCTCCCTTTACGTATGACAATCCTCCCCACTGAAAAATATTACAGATTAGAATTTTATATTTCCAAGCGTTTACCAGTGGAAAAGACCACGTTCCTGGAAACCAGCTTGTAGTCCACGATGGAGAACTGCGGGAGCTCGATGCGCGTCACCCCCGTCACGGCTGTGTCGCCTCCTTTCCAGTAAAACTCAATGTCATCCGTCGTGTATCCGTCTGTCACGTGCGTGTGGGGGGGGAAATAAACAAAAAAAGCAACATCAAGACAATGCTCATTTTTTTAAAACTACATTTATACCATGTACTCGGGCGTAATGATTTAGAAAAATAACCAAATGCGGTTTTTTTCTCCATCAATATTGTGTTTGTGATTTAATATGCTATTTTTTCACATAAATTACATTGGTTTGCACGTGCACGCCATGCACGCGCAAAACAATGTAATGCAGTTTGTAGAGCATTGCTAGCTGGGTGTTTTGGAAAATCAGGTGTTATTTTTTGAAAATCGACTTTCGAATTGGTCAAACTGTTATGCAATGCACGTCCCGGCCGTGTGGGCTCGTAATGAACGTGGCGCGCGACTACGCGCGTTCACGTGAACAGCGCTCAGCACAGGCGAAACAGCCACGTTTTAGGAGTGTACTTACGGCCATTTGAAATGATGGGCTCATCAGTCTTTTCTCGTCTTCACGCCAGTAGATCGCGCACTCACAATGTGCATTTGTGCACGGGCATGCCCAGTGCCCTGATTGATTGGCATGATTGGCTTGTTTGAGGGTGCAGCACGCGCAAACTCAACGTGTAACGATAGTTACTGGCTGGACGTTGTTTTGAAAATCAAGTGTTATTTTTTGAGAATCGACTTTTACATTTATCGAGCGGTTCAGAAGATGAATGAATGAATGAGTTTTACATTTGTTTATGCACGTAAACACACCAACACTGCAACTGCAGCTGCACAGCAGCCCGGTGCAGCAGCTGCAGGAAGAGGACATGCGAGAAAAAGAAAGCAATACGTATAGCTTTTGCGAAAAACCGCTTCATGCATCGAATTATTGTGGCAGATGTGGAAAGGCCAATCCGCCACAAACACACTACAACCATTTGTTCTGATTGTAAAAAAAAAAAAAAAAAAAAGTTTTGTGTTTGTTTTTCGTTTTTGTTATCAAGTTTGCATATTAGTTGCTGGTTGTTTTGTTTGTTTGTTATAAAGTATGTTACTTCAACATTTTTCATAGTTTTGTGACTTTTATACTTTTTCAAGGTTCTAATTACCATGTACAACATTTTTCACTCTGATATCTATATAAACGCTATACACAATATTGGACACATAGAGTTAGAGTTACTTATATAGAGTCATAACCCAATACTCATTTTGTTATTCAAGAAAAAAAGTAATGCAAACTATATATGTATGGCTAGATCTAATGCCACTGAACATTTTGAAAGTGAAAAAAAATTCAAAAGTGAAAAAAGTTGTCACACCTCAAAGCACAACCCAATTTGGGACAAATATGTTTGATGTCACATTTTTTTTAAATGGCCATTACAGAAAAAAACAGGCATGAAATACAATTCTGTTCCTGCGGTTTGGTGACATATTCAAGGCTCTATTTATGTCATATGCAAGATTTGGACTGGGTGGGTTTTTTATTTACATATGCAGCATAGTGACTATGTGATTGACACACTCCTGCTGCTGCGGCTCATAGAGGGCGCCAAATATAAATAAAGAAATAAATAATGATATGTATGTCTTGGCCTGATGCCACTGAACATTTTGAAAGTTGAAAGTGAAAAAAAATTCAAAAGTGAAAAAAGTTGTCACACCTCAAAGCGCAACCCAATTTGGGACAAATATGTTTGATGTCACATGTTTTTAAAAATGGCCATTACAGAAAAAAACAGGCATGAAATACAATTCTGTTCCTGCGGTTTGGTGACATATTCAAGGCTCTATTTATGTCATATGCAAGATTTGGACTGGGTGGGTTTTTTATTTACATATGCAGCATAGTGACTGTGTGATTGACACACTCCTGCTGCTGCGGCTCATAGAGGGCGCCAAATATAAATAAATAAATAAATAATGATATGTATGTCTTGGCCTGATGCCACTGAACATTTTGAAAGTTGAAAGTGAAAAAAAATTCAAAAGTGAAAAAGTTGTCACACCTCAAAGCGCAACCCAATTTGGGACAAATATGTTTGATGTCACATGTTTTTAAAAATGGCCATTACAGAAAAAACAGGCATGAAATACAATTCTGTTCCTGCGGTTTGGTGACATATTCAAGGCTCTATTTATGTCATATGCAAGATTTGGACTGGGTGGGTTTTTATTTACATATGCAGCATAGTGACTGTGTGATTGACACACTCCTGCTGCTGCGGCTAAATATATATTTTTTTAACAAGCAATAAGTGAATCGTTATTAATTCGATTAATTGATCAGTTCGACAATGTACTGTTTTAGACTTAAATCAACTTTAAGTCATCTTTATTTTTTTTAAATTTACGTTTGCCGGAGGGGCCTGCGACCAAGCAAAAAAAAAAAAAAAAGGGCTGATTTACAAGCCGCGTCCGCCGCGCCAGCGCTGACTGCAGCACATGTAAATCTTACACTCTTTTACACGTGATTCCGCATGAATGGCGAGCGCAGGGGCACATATCATCAAGATTAATGAGGGTGCGCTATCCCTTCCGCTTTGCGCACGTGTGTGTGTGTGTGTGTGTGTGTGTGTGTGTGTGTGTGTGTGTGTATGTGTGTGTGCGTGCGCGCGCGTGAACTCACAGCTCTCAATCTCCAATGTACAGTTCTGTTCATCCAGCGGGTATCGCCTCAGGTCCATCATGCAGGCGGCCGTCGTCGTGATTCTGAGTCCAAAGGCCAGCCCACCCCCCAATAAAAAAAAAAACATATTTCTTGGTTAGTGTCAATGCTGCATTGCAGTATGAAGAGGAAAGACTGTCGAGTAAAAGAGCAGATGTACAGGATTACGGTATACACTGATAAAAAAAAAAGTTGATCTGTTGGTGACTGTGCAGCAGTGCAAAAGGTGACGTTGACATTCACAGACTGAGCGATGGGGGTGGGGGGCAATGAGACGGAACTGGACTCTCGCAAACAAATTACAGTCGGGAATTCACACCAAACTGTCGTGCATTATTTTATATCAGAAATTAGACGATGATGTTTACTTGACTTTTACCGTAGCAATGACGTGACGCAATCATTTTTGTTTCTGGCATTTCAAAAATGTGGACCTAAGCAGAAAATCTCAACTCTCCCGGAAACTTCAGAAAATCGGGCCCACCCGTGTAACTGAAAAGGTATCAGACCCGACGAAGCGGCGCCGCCTTACCTGAGGCCGTAGAGGACGGTGCCGTCCGGGTGCAGCCGGATCATGCGGTTCTTGACGGTGACGCCGTGCACGATTCTCTTCAATAAATAAGCAGGTCACAGGAAATAAACAAGCCTCCGCTTCAATGACTCTTCACGTTGGGAACGATCGTGCATGCATGTTCAGCGTGCTGTGCCGTGTACGGGCGGTCTTGGCTGCATGACCCCCCCCGTGTAGGAAGGTTGGAACGGCGGTCTGTTGGCAGGGCCGGCTGCAACCCATCTAAACTAATAAATATTACTCGCACACTCGCCGCCGTGTGAAAGTGCTGACCTGACGCAGATGAAATGATGGAAATGCAGTTTTTGTTTTGTTTTTTTCCCGTGGAGGGAGAGCGTAAGACTGCCGCAACGTGTAACAACTGCAACATTCTCTGAGTTAGGAGTGAATTACTGTACACTCACACCGGGAACTGATTTCTTGCTGCGGATTTCATGTGAATGGCCCGACTGTTTACAGGAAGCGCATACGCGAAAGGACATACCATTACTTTCCCCGCCCCCCCAAATGCTTTAAACATATTAAGTCACGCTTTTTAACGCAGTCCTTATTTTCACTCTCTCTGCGCCAGGAAATGGGAGACAATCATCTGACATCACTTTGAGGGAATGAAAAGCAGACTCTCTCTCAGTTCTCCAAAAAAGAGACAAAGCATTTTTGCTTCAAGTTTGGTCACTGCCCGGTAAAGTAAAACTGACAAATGAAACAAAACAGAATCAAACATTGTACTGTATATTTTTAAACACCAAAACGTTCAAGCAAACCATATAACTTTATCTAACAATAGTCTGCTAGCTTAATCCTAACATCACGTGAAACACCATAGATGAGTAAAAAGATACGCAAACAGCTGCTATTTTAACGCACACTGAGCAGCATACGACAGTACTCACGAGCATATATTTTCTCTCCCCTGCTTTTACCGCCGTGGACGACGCTTCTAGTTGGGGACCTTCTCTGCCTCTCCTTCTTGCCGCTAACCGTTGTGCATGTCTCGCGGTAGACCTCAGAGGTGCTAAGCGACTCGTGGCACGACGCGGTCATCGACTCGAGGCGCCCGACTTGAAATTCAGACTTGTCTATCGACTGTACAAATTGTACGATGCGGTAAAATGTGGCAATATAGCGCTAGCCGCAACAATGAACCGCGATACAATGGGGGTTTATTGTACTGTACTTTCTTTTTAAAGTTAGCTATGAATATATATATATAATATATATCTAAAAGCGGCAGTGGTGTAGAGGAGAGCTGCTGACGAGAATCGAGTGAGATGAAAAGCAGGTGTTGTTGTGAGACGTGATGTCCACCCACATGCAGCAGCACCGGCAGAGTGGGTCGGCTGAATCAGCTTTTTACACAACAACGCAAACTCCCACCGCACGGAAGCGGCTCGGTGTCTGGAGCGCCAAGCGTTTGAAATCTTTCAGCATCTTCACGTTGCGACCTCTTGCTGTAATCCAGAACCTGACCGGCCTGACAGGCTTCGATGACGTATGGTCGTACCTCGATTTCCTTTCGTTACCAAGATCTGAAGCTTGGTTTCACATTTGTCACACAGCAATTCATATTTTCACTCGCGACACAAAACAAAACAAAACAAACAAAAAAATAATCCACCAAGCAGCTGATCATACCGGGAAAAACTTATATTTGACAAGGAAGCACTTGAGTCCAGATGCTCACTTTTGGATCTGTGTGGGTGCTGATTGTTGTCAGACAATTTGGACCTCGGGAGAGAGACAAAGACAGGTTTTCACTCTCTGATAAATGAGGCCCGGTGGGAAGACGGCAGCACCTTGCCATCCCGGGGCAAAGACACGTGTCAGACGTGCGACCTGTCACGCTAACACCTGCCTATCTACTGGGGATAGCAGAGAGGAGCTCGAGTGGAGTGAGAGGCTCCAACCCAGACACAAGAGGAGGGTGGTTAAGGTTCATGAGAGACTTCCCCAGTGGAATTAATGTGTGCCATGTTGTTCAACAAACCAGATGTTGAATTCATAGGGCATTAATAAAAACGAGCTCATTAGAAATGTTATATATATATATATATTGGGGGGGGGGCGTGGAACTTACCATATTCACTTCAGAGACCATGTCTATGCTCGCCACGTCTATGCTCATGCCAACAGCTACAGGGGCACCTTCAAAAACAACACAACCAAGCGTGTATATTATTGCATACCAATTAATATAATTATTATAATTAGTCATGAATTATTCTTACCTCCAAAGTCTGGCCTGAGACGAATGTCGTATCCCTTTAAAAGTTTGTCCACTGTGTCTTTGACGAAAGACATGTTGCCAGGCTCTTTGACGCTAAAAGAGAAAATGACGGCCATTTAAAAAATATTGAAATATACCTAAAGTTGAAGAAGAAGTAGAAGAAGAAGACGTAGACAAAGCATTAGAAGAAGTCATCCTTGGCGCCAAGAAGCTCACCTGGCGCATGCGCACATCGCGGCCATGACCAGCGGCCAGGAGTGCCACCAGCACGCCGCCCGGGGGACCGTCATACTCCCGTTTAAGGTGAGCTATGTGGTCGGGTGCAAGTCGGCGCTTCGCCCCGTCGCCTCGCGGCGGTCGGTCGTTCCCTGCCTTCCCTCCCTGCTTCCTTTCCACTCTTCCTCTCTCTCTCTCTCTCTCTCCCGTCGATAACCGCCTAAGTCAGGTGAGACTTCACCCACACGACGACACACGCTTGAACGCGCCATCAAACCACCGCGTGACGTCCCACGCAGTGCCTCTTGCTCCTTTTTGGCAGCTTGTCACGTCAAATCACGTCCTTGCGTGCTTTAGATTCATTTGTGTGCATGTGGAGCGCTAATGAGAGAGGCAGGGTTGGGCCAGCTGGGGGTTCCAGCTGCCAGTGGCAAGTACAGTACAAGCAAGTACTGCATTTATTTTTCTTGATGACTCGACTCTAACTCCCTCCATTTGTAATCTGTACTTTCTCCGCCATACTTGGTCCAAATACGTTTTTCATCCAAAGTGCAAAAAAATGTCACTCGAGAAAGTTAACCGAGTCTCTGATCTTGATCACTTAAGATCTTTGGGGGACTTCTTGTCATTGAGGAAGTAGGTGTCGGGCACCCACAGCTGGTCCGCCACCCGATTATCCAGGGTGAGGTTGAGGGGGATGCCCAAGTAGGCCAGCCGCTTATCCCGCCAGTACTGCTGGAAGTACATGGTCAGCGTGTAGTCCTGCAGAGGGAGAATTGCGCGCAGCTAGCATTAGCAATACTACCGCGGCAGACGTTCACATTGCTTGTCGTTGCTTGTCACACAGCCTATCAAATGGAAAGACAGGAGCGTGACATTTCATACCCATCACCAGTTCTGCGTAAAAAGTATACAAATGGAAATCCTGTTTGGGCTCCCGTATTTTTTTCATTTTTTTTTGCAAGAAGGCTTTGTGAAAGGGTTTGATGGATGGATTGATAGATCCTTATAGATGGATGGATCAATAATTAATAAAGGCCCTCATTGACTCATTGGCTGCATTCCACCACTGATCCAGCGCAAACACAAAAGCTTTTGCAGCCTTTTAATGGAGCCGACTGGACTTGATTCTGCTGACTAATATTCTCTTCAATAAATAAGCAGGTCACAGGAAATAAACAAGCCTCCGCTTCAATGACTCTTCACGTTGGGAACGATCGTGCATGCATGTTCAGCGTGCTGTGCCGTGTACGGGCGGTCTTGGCTGCATGACCCCCCCCGTGTAGGAAGGTTGGAACGGCGGTCTGTTGGCAGGGCCGGCTGCAACCCATCTAAACTAATAAATATTACTCGCACACTCGCCGCCGTGTGAAAGTGCTGACCTGACGCAGATGAAATGATGGAAATGCAGTTTTTGTTTTGTTTTTTTCCCGTGGAGGGAGAGCGTAAGACTGCCGCAACGTGTAACAACTGCAACATTCTCTGAGTTAGGAGTGAATTACTGTACACTCACACCGGGAACTGATTTCTTGCTGCGGATTTCATGTGAATGGCCCGACTGTTTACAGGAAGCGCATACGCGAAAGGACATACCATTACTTTCCCCGCCCCCCCAAATGCTTTAAACATATTAAGTCACGCTTTTAACGCAGTCCTTATTTTCACTCTCTCTGCGCCAGGAAATGGGAGACAATCATCTGACATCACTTTGAGGGAATGAAAAGCAGACTCTCTCTCAGTTCTCCAAAAAGAGACAAAGCATTTTTGCTTCAAGTTTGGTCACTGCCCGGTGAAGTAAAACTGACAAATGAAACAAAACAGAATCAAACATTGTACTGTATATTTTTAAACACCAAAACGTTCAAGCAAACCATATAACTTTATCTAACAATAGTCTGCTAGCTTAATCCTAACATCACGTGAAACACCATAGATGAGTAAAAAGATACGCAAACAGCTGCTATTTTAACGCACACTGAGCAGCATACGACAGTACTCACGAGCATATATTTTCTCTCCCCTGCTTTTACCGCCGTGGACGACGCTTCTAGTTGGGGACCTTCTCTGCCTCTCCTTCTTGCCGCTAACCGTTGTGCATGTCTCGCGGTAGACCTCAGAGGTGCTAAGCGACTTGTGGCACGACGCGTTCATCGACTCGAGGCGCCCGACTTGAAATTCAGACTTGTCTATCGACTGTACAAATTGTACGATGCGGTAAAATGTGGCAATATAGCGCTAGCCGCAACAATGAACCGCGATACAATGGGGGTTTATTGTACTGTACTTTCTTTTTAAAGTTAGCTATGAATATATATATATAATATATATCTAAAAGCGGCAGTGGTGTAGAGGAGAGCTGCTGACGAGAATCGAGTGAGATGAAAAGCAGGTGTTGTTGTGAGACGTGATGTCCACCCACATGCAGCAGCACCGTCAGAGTGGGTCGGCTGAATCAGCTTTTTACACAACAACGCAAACTCCCACCGCACGGAAGCGGCTCGGTGTCTGGAGCGCCAAGCGCTTGAAATCTTTCAGCATCTTCACGTTGCGACCTCTTGCTGTAATCCAGAACCTGACCGCCTGACAGGCTTCGATGACGATGGTCGCACTCGATTTCCTTCGCTACCAAGATCTGAAGCTTGGTTTCACATTTGTCACACAGCAATTCCTATTTTCACTCGCGACACAAAACAAAACAAAACAAACAAAAAAATAATCCACCAAGCAGCTGATCATACCGGGAAAAACTTATACTTGACAAGAAAGCACTTGAGTCCAGATGCTCACTTTTGGATCTGTGTGGGTGCTGATTGTTGTCAGACAATTTGGACCTCGGGAGAGAGACAAAGACAGGTTTTCACTCTCTGATAAATGAGGCCCGGTGGGAAGACGGCAGCACCTTGCCATCCCGGGGCAAAGACACGTGTCAGACGTGCGACCTGTCACGCTAACACCTGCCTATCTACTGGGGATAGCAGAGAGGAGCTCGAGTGGAGTGAGAGGCTCCAACCCAGACACAAGAGGAGGGTGGTTAAGGTTCATGAGAGACTTCCCCAGTGGAATTAATGTGTGCCATGTTGTTCAACAAACCAGATGTTGAATTCATAGGGCATTAATAAAAACGAGCTCATTAGAAATGTTATATATATATATATATATTGGGGGCGGAACTTACCATATTCACTTCAGAGACCATGTCTATGCTCGCCACGCCTATGCTCATGCCAACAGCTACAGGGGCACCTTCAAAAACAACACAACCAAGCGTGTATATTATTGCATACCAATTAATATAATTATTATAATTAGTCATGAATTATTCTTACCTCCAAAGTCTGGCCTGAGACGAATGTCGTATCCCTTTAAAAGTTTGTCCACTGTGTCTTTGACGAAAGACATGTTGCCAGGCTCTTTGACGCTAAAAGAGAAAATGACGGCCATTTAAAAAATATTGAAATATACCTAAAGTTGAAGAAGAAGTAGAAGAAGAAGACGTAGACAAAGCATTAGAAGAAGTCATCCTTGGCGCCAAGAAGCTCACCTGGCGCATGCGCACATCGCGGCCATGACCAGCGGCCAGGAGTGCCACCAGCACGCCGCCCGGGGGACCGTCATACTCCCGTTTAAGGTGAGCTATGTGGTCGGGTGCAAGTCGGCGCTTCGCCCCGTCGCCTCGCGGCGGTCGGTCGTTCCCTGCCTTCCCTCCCTGCTTCCTTTCCACTCTTCTCTCTCTCTCTCTCTCCCGTCGATAACCGCCTAAGTCAGGTGAGACTTCACCCACACGACGACACACGCTTGAACGCGCCATCAAACCACCGCGTGACGTCCCACGCAGTGCCTCTTGCTCCTTTTTGGCAGCTTGTCACGTCAAATCACGTCCTTGCGTGCTTTAGATTCATTTGTGTGCATGTGGAGCGCTAATGAGAGAGGCAGGGTTGGGCCAGCTGGGGGTTCCAGCTGCCAGTGGCAAGTACAGTACAAGCAAGTACTGCATTTATTTTTCTTGATGACTCGACTCTAACTCCCTCCATTTGTAATCTGTACTTTCTCCGCCATACTTGGTCCAAATACGGTTTTCATCCAAAGTGCAAAAAAATGTCACTCGAGAAAGTTAACCGAGTCTCTGATCTTGATCACTTAAGATATTTGGGGACTTATGTGGCATATAGAAATAGGGACAGCTGTGGCATGGAGAACGGTGAATCAAGAAGTATTATCGACAACGGCAACATTTGGTGAAGCAAGGTATTCCCTATCCGTGACCATGGACTTGGTAGCAGTAGTGATAAGAAAACAACTTCAGATCTCTAAAATAGTCAAATCTGCAAAAAAAAAAGCTATGGTGTTTGTTGTTGTTGTTATTATTAGCTATTTGAGCTTTTTTTGTGTGTGTTAGTTTGCAATGTTAGCAAAACAGTTACATGTTTTGACAACATTAACATCTGAGCCAATGCTGACTCATGATAAAATAAAAATAAAACAAATATCTTGCCAAATTATCGGAACTATAAAACTGACAGTAAAAAAATGCTTATTTAATACAAAACAGAGTTTGTGCTTTTTTGGGGGTTGTTTGTTAAGGCAATTTTCTGCTCAAAAGAAAGCCAATCAACATAAAATGACACTCACCTGGTATCGTAGATGGCATGCAGCTTTTTGTTGCCATCAACGGCGTTCCTGTGAATAAAATAAAAATGCAGTTGGAACCTGTTCAGAAACGGATTCCAATTTACGATCTAAAATATTAATATTTATATCAAGGAGCCTCCTGAAACAGTGGAAAGACAGATGGCATGTGGGGCCACTCAACTAGGAACAGGGATGAAAGTAAATAGCGAGATTGTTTTTGAAGGGGAAAAAAAGCACGTAAAGCGAGTTGACAGCCTCCCCAAAAATATCGATTCAGGCGTTTCATTTGCCTTTAATTTAGCAAAAGCCGACACTGTCAGCCCAAACATCGCAATTTCAAGGGGGAAAATAACGCAATTGTAAACATTTTCTGAATCGTTCCGCTCTTCCCGCATCTCAAGGCGCCACCTGTATTCAAGTACAATTTCTTGCCACTGGAATTTCAACACATCACCCAACTACAAACCATGACCATGTCATCATTAGTATTATTTGTGGAACACAGCTGCCAGAAGCGGGGTAACAATAAGAAATAGATCCAGTCGTCTTATCCAAGCTCGCTCTCGCTCTCGCTCTCCCTCTCCCTCTCTCTGTCTCTCTCTTTCTCACCCCCCCCTCCCTCCAAGCATCTTCACCCCTCTGCCACTGCGCACATCCACCAGTGCTGCTTCCCGCCCTCTCCTCTCGTCCTCTCATTTGCCTCCTCATCATATTTTATACCTTTTTTTTTCCCCCTCCCCTGTTTTTTTCCGTGACGCCTAAGACGGAATGATACTGATGTTTTTCTAATTATTTTTCTATTTGAACGCCACGTCTTTTTTGGAGGGGGGGTTCTTTTTTCAACCCCCATTCTCCCTGTCCACCAGATCGTTGACGGCAAATTTGGAGTGCCGCTCCGGGAGAGAGCCTGCTGACGGGCAACACTGGAGGACGAGAGGTAGTCGTCGTCGTCTTCTTCTTGAAGGTAAGGGGTTGGGGTGGACTTGGTGTGGGGGGCAGTGCTGTTTTACTGTGTGGAGCGGCTCATGTGTGGTGCAGGGATGCAGGTGGAACACTTCCAGTAGGTTGTGTTGTTTTTAACCAGTTCAATTCATGTAGCTTAATAACTGAAATATTACAAACAATCAATAAACACTTGAATTCATACATGTTAAAAAAAAGCTAAATCATGAAATAACCAATTCATGATAAATAATCATTAAAGAAATGCAACATTTAACATTGATGCGATAGAATAATACCCAAAATAAATATAGGATATTCATATCTCAATCACATCACACCGATTGAAAATATTGAATCATAACAATCAAATATCATTATGTATCACAATACAAATATTCATATCAATGATATGATACCAGAATAAATATTAAATAAAAAACTAAAAACCATTCAGTTATTAAATCGCAATTGGACAAAATAGAAATACCCAAAATTTATATTGAATAATAAATACAATATGGGAATATAATATGAAAAATAATTATTGCAACATTAGAAATATAAAGAATACTTCAAATAAATATGACTCAATAACAATTAAAACACAAAAGAATGAACCTTGCAAAATGAAACAAATTTTAATTTAATACAATAATAAATACCTATTTAAATATTAAATACATATAAATAACAAATACTTTCATGTTAAATAAAAAGAAAACATATTAAACCATTCAATTGAATACTTAGGGAAAATAAAAATACCAAAAATATTGATGAAAATGGATACCAACAATGAAAATATATTTGGCACAGTTTTTAATCAACATAATGATAACACATAACACCAAAAGTGGTGCAAAAACAAAAAAATGACCAGCTTCTTTCTGTTTCTGTCACAAAGAAGCACAGTGATGTCTGCATTTGACAGAGCATTTGACAGCGCTTGTGCTTGATATCTTGTGCTCGTCTCCGTTTTTTGGAGCACAACTCCTAACGTACCCTTTTCGCTCGAGATGATCAGGAGTGCGTTTTGGCCGCAGGAATGGGCGATGGAATGCACCGCAGCTTTGCAATGAGACGCACGTGGCTCTGCTTCTTGCTCGCTAGCCTCACCTGCCGCCCGTGGTGAGTGTGTCGCATCATCATCATCATCATCATATGTGATGAAGATAATACTGGGTATTTGACATATGATTGTCGTTGTCCAGCCTCCAACAGGAGGTGACGGGGACGCCCACCGAGGCAGAATTAATTAACAACATCACCGTGTTCACGCGTATCCTGGACGGACTGCTGGACGGCTACGACAACAGGCTGCGCCCCGGATTGGGAGGTAACAAATTATGTTCACAGTACACGCATTAAATAATAATACAGTGTAGCCTTGATTGGTGAATTTAATTTATTTATATATCAAATCAAATTTCCCCATTGGAATGAATTGGACTGTCATTAATCTGTTCCAAACTTTCTTTTTCACATTTTTGCTGAAGAAAATGTCACTGTATAGTGAAATATAAAACTGAATATATAGAAAGTGGTTTAATGAACTGTAATTAAAAAGTAAGTCAAAAATGAAAGTAACACACTTATGTTGATGTGCCTTGAATGGGGGCCCTGTGAATGACAAAGTTAGGTCCGCCCCCTTGTGACTATGTTCCCTTTGTATTTGTGTATTTCGCTGTTGTCGCATTCAATAGATGACTGAAAGTCTTCGGTAAATTTGGCTCTACTTTAGTCCAACGGCAGCGTCTCTAAAGCGCATTCACCCACATCACAAAGCAAAACAAAAAAACCAACTGAGCCACGGCCCGTTAACTTGAAACGCTCTAAGTTGGAACACTCGTAAGTCAAGGCACCATGGTAGCTATGTTGATTCACTTGACTTGAAATTGGATGACATCATTGCCAGTTACACGGCTTGGCGGCATGTCAAGAAGGCGATAAGCCCCATCTAGTGGTTAAGACCTGTTAGTGCATGTTTGTCAACTTTTCAATGACTGAATTTGACTTTTCTTACGAGGGCTGGCCGATACAACCTTAAAATGAAATCTCCCCCTCAAATATATATTTTTTCATTTTAAAAAAAGCACTTAAATCCAATAACATTTCTTCTTTTTTAAAATGGAGGCAAAAGCTTCTTAAAATAAATAAACAAATGAATAAACAATAATCATCTCAATTCTGGCAGGACAGTTTTTTCGATTGGGAAATTTTTTTTGAACTTGGAAAAAAGATGACTACTTTCGTTAGACTACTATTTTTTTCTCAAGAATTTGACTTTTGAAAATATTTTTTTTTACCTAATTTAGAGAAAATACTACTCTCAGGATCACTGTTAAAAATGTTTTTTCATTAAAATATTATTCAAATTCACAACAACTACAAAAATTCTCCTAATGACTTGCTTTTTTCCTCAAAAAAGACAAGTGTATCCTAGTCAGTTGATTTGGACTTTTTTATTAGCATTTTATTCCCCCATTGTGTCATTCCTTTGTAAATGTTCCACAAATGTTAACTGTTGATAACTGTTCTAATGTTGTCTCTCACTCCAATTCCAAATGTGAATTGTCTTCAATCATCTGTTCTCTCCAATCTGACAGAAAAAGTGACAGAGATCAAAACCAACATTTTTGTCACCAGCTTTGGTCCTGTTTCGGACACGGAAATGGTAAGACTTCAACATAACGTTACTCAAAAGCGACAAGCGCTAATCCATTTCCATGGCAAAATCCTTTCGTTTGAATTTGACAAAGGTATGAGCCCTGGAATTTGCCTGAAATGGCTGTTTCAAACCAAAATGGCCGACTTCCTGTTCAATTGTGTGCATGAAGCGTTTATGTGCGCCCTGCTATGATAGACATGTCCGCCCAAATTTTTTTCACTAAATTTTCCAGAGGAGTCTTTTGAGTGAGAAATGGCAGATTCCCCCCAAAAATGGCATGTTCAATTTTAGGAGTACACCATCGACGTGTTCTTCCGCCAGAGCTGGAAAGACGAGCGTCTGTGCTTCGAAGGCCCCATGAAGATGCTGCCACTCAACAACCTTCTGGCCAGCAACATCTGGACGCCCGACACCTTCTTCCTGAATGGAAAGAAGTCCATCGCGCACAACATGACCACACCCAACAAGCTCCTGAGGCTGCAGGACGACGGCACGCTGCTCTACACCATGAGGTACCTGGCAGGCCGTTTACTTTATAACACACTCACCAGTAGTGATACCTTGACTTAGAAATTGCCCAATTAGAATTTTCTTTTTTTTTTTTCCAAATGAAGGTCCGTCCTTTGGTTGATTTTTGCTGTGAGTTGTGAAACCAAATTTTACTCGCACATGAGCTCAGACCTCTTTTTGTGCTGCCAAAAGCCAATTTGGTGTAGAAGTGAGTTGAGGTGGTTCATTTAGACAAAAGTAGTCTTTTGCTGCCATCACGTGGCATCTACAAGCGCTAAGAGTACAGCATACACCTTTTTGGGGAGCTTGTCGATTACTCTCAAACCTAAAAAGGGTTGTAATGCCTCTTAATGTCACAAGGTGGCAGTAAATCTTCTTTTCCCCCTACCCCCAATTAAACAAGGCTGTTGTCGAACTAAATGTGTTTCCTTGGCCCACGATGCCATGAAAAGGGTGTAAAAATGATCTTATTAGACACGGCTTTGGCCTGAGCACAAAAACAGAGAAAAGGAGTGGCAGAGTTTTGAGCAAATAACGGCGCATGGGTGACCCAAAAACTCTGTGAATGTTGAACTGCGAAAATGTGTGCGCTGACTCTTCATTGTTACGTCAGATAAGTTTTATGTTTTAAATGATGCATCCATTATCCAGAAACTCCACATATTCACAGTTCAGCACCTGCAGACTCACCATTTATATTAAAATGTTCACTATTAATAAAAACAAATGGGACTCATTGTGTCCACCCATAAGCAGATATTCTCATTTCACGGACCGGGCCGGTCCCTTATTCCTAAAAAAGATGACTAATGAAAACTATTTTTAAAAATAAAAAGTGACAGTGGAAAGTTTTCTTCATTTTCAAGATATGTTCTGCTTCTGCAGCATCACAGTATATTTCCATGATGACATTACAATTGCGTCCACACGGTGGGAGTAGCAGTCTTCACCCGGATTCCGGCCTCAATGACTTTTATAAGACTTAATGGACTAATCCTCCATTTTAATCACACACATTTTCTATATTCATGCATGCATTGATTTCCCTTGTTTTTTTTTTTTCAGACTGACCATATCTGCAGAGTGCCCCATGCAACTGGAGGACTTCCCCATGGACGCGCATGCCTGTCCTCTTAAGTTTGGAAGCTGTAAGTATAACCCGAGGCGCTTCTTTTGTGACCTTAAGCTTTTGGGATTAATCACAAGGGGCTTCCCTGCAGTTGTCACACGTGGAGGAAGACGGTTGCGCCCGCTCCATGCCAAAAGTCACTTAGATTAATTGCAAGGTAGACTTAAATACACACCACTCTGAATCGAACGCTCACAGGTCAATTCATTAGGTAAGCCTACGACGGCCTTCACCAATCTGTCTTTTTTCCTTCTCACTATCCCCTGCGGATAGCGTGAGTCCACGTTACCTGTGTATCCAATATTTTCTGCTCGTTTAGCTTGGTTATGCAAAAGAATTAGAGGAGGAAGCTGACGAAATAATCAAATTATGGAACAACACAAAATGCTAACTTCTGAGCTGCTTTGGGTTTTTTGGAAAGCCTTTTTAAAAATACATTAATAAAAAAAAAAAAGGCTTTTGTGTGATTTGCTGGGGCCTTGGATGCTATCAGCGTCGTATCCGGTTTCTGCGACTCCATTAACCCGAGCTAATCCTTTGACCTCCGTGGATGGCGCCTCCCTGGTTGGCCCGCTTTCCCGCCATGTTTATGTACTCCAGGCTCTCTCAACGCTGCAATGGTCCCGTTCTTGCACACGTTAATCACCTCTCATGCTCTCGCGAAGTTAATATCGCTAGCTCAGCATTCGCTAGTTTCGCAAATGGGAAGCTGTCATACGCTGGTATAAACTGTTTTGTTTTGGGGTTTTAACAGATATGCTCATGTTGAAAAATCGCCATGAGCCTTTTCGCCATTTCCTCCCACATTCCAAAAACATGCATGGGAGCTTCATGCAACACTTAAAATTGTCCTTAGTGGTGCTTGTGAGCACGAATGGTTGTTTGTCTCTTTGTGCCCTTGCGATTGGCTGACAACCCGTTCAGGGTGTCCCCTGCCTACTGCCTGAAAAATTGGCCTGAGCAGAAAAACAGTGACTGAGCATTGTCTTTGGTTTCGTTTCTGGTATGTGCAATATCAATCACCGCTGTATATGTTTGCATACCAACAGCTCGAATGTTTTCATCATCATAAAATGTATTATTATTATTATTATATCTCTTTTGAAATACCGCAGTCAGTCCCTGACTAATCCAGACTAATATTTAGCTTTCTCTCTGCTCGGGTTACGCTCTTGCTACACGTTAGCATACTCACGTCAAAGAAGGAGTTCAAACAGACAATGGACGGGCTGGTTACAAGACACCCTAATGTTGTTGCGGCTGGTCAGAGACAATAATCCCGGCGGGGCTGAGGTCAATCTGGGGATATTGAAGACAATCTGTGAAGTCTTCTGACACCACAGTTGTGGGATTAGTGCTCGTAGATTGGACCGCGGAGTGCCACACAAACACACACACACAGATTTAGTAACGGGGTTATACTTTGCGATTGGTTTTCGCCTCACAAACTGTAGCTTCTATCGCACATGGTTTCCGCAAAAATTGGTGCGACAGAGTCGTGACAGAAGGCCCAGTATTTGCCAACCACAGAACCTACCACACAGCAAGACATTGCGCGCTTTTCCCGCAGGGCATCATCTGATCACGTGTCTCGTGACCTGAAAGTCTGACGTATAACGCGTAAGAATAGAAAAGATCGCGGTTGATATCACGCAGACAGCTTCAAATGAAAGGGGGTAAATTACCCGCTATCGTTAAATGTAGCCCAATTTCAAACAGAGTCTTCGTTTATTCTGATAATGTTTTGTGAGCGGACTTCATTCTTCAGGCAGGTTTTTTTTTTCCCACCGGTGTGAAATTGGTTTCAGCGCAACAGGGCGGGAGAAGTGATTGTCAGGTGGTCAACCTCACATTGCGGTGCATGGGGGCGGGGTAATTATATTAGGCCGTTAATGTCCCTCGCCTGTTTGCTTAGCGCCTCCTTCCGATTCCCCATTCAAAGCACCAATTCAGCATTTTACGTTTTAAACCCCTCCATGAACATGATTTAGCTGCGAGAGAACATCGTGTTCAACGGCCCCCGTGTCTGCAACCAGCGTATTGTCAAGCACATAAAAAATGAACGCAATGATCCAACAAATGGTTTTGCTTGTTTTCAACCTCTTTGAGGCATTTGACGCGTGATTTTTTTCCATTTTTTTAATGAGCAGTTCGTGAGCTCGAGCAGCTGAAGCTAAATCAAGGGAGTCAAAACACAATTTGTGTGAGAGGACATTTAGTCCATTTTTCTGAGTTCGTAAACAAGCATGTTTTTCAAAACTTCCGCTTCATGAGTGCTTTTGCCATCCAAAGCGGCAGTGTTGTTGTTGTTGTACTAAAAGCAAGCAGCCAAAATGACATCTGGCTCCTAGCGATGTGACTTCCAGGCAGCCCAGGTGGCTATAAAGAAGGACGCTTGTCGGACCAGGGCGAAGACACGCAGATTAACTTTGAACACTTGTCACTGGTATGATTGCAGTCAAAGGTTGAAAGAGCACAAATTGAATAGAAAAGTCACGCAACCTGTCGTTTACTCAACTTTATCAACCACAAATTGAATGCATTTACATGTATGCGCCAAAATGTAACAATAAGCTTTCCTTAAAAGTTACTGACACTAAAATGAGTCATCCATTTATGCACAAAGAATTGCGTAACAAAATAAATCTAACCTGTGTTAAATGTGTGTAAAATATTTTATTGTACTAATATACAATATATTAAATGGTAGTACAGTATTTACAATAATGACAGGCCTTGACTCAAGTTAAGTCAAATTACCATGACAACGGAAATGTTTTGCTCCCTCAGACGCATACCCGGTCTCGGAGGTGGTCTACACGTGGGATAAGGGGGCAGCCAAGTCGGTGGTAGTCGGCGAGGAGGGCTCCAGGCTCAACCAGTACCACCTGATTGGTCAGACGGCCGGCACTGAGGACATCTCCACCAGCAGAGGTTAACCCACGCTTCTCCCATTAAGCATAGATAATTATATATATATACATTATATATTATATATTATACATTAGCTCCCTCTGTTATGCGCAGAAGAAGAAAAAATCTCCACTGGGCTTTTTTTGTGCTCATTATTGCTCTGACGCCCTCTGGTGGCATCCTAATGTCAAAGGCGGATGCCGAAGTTAGCTTCTTTTCGACACGGTGTGTGTAATAATAGCAACTTCTGCCTTCCATGTTGGCAAGCTGACAGTCAAAACAACGAAGACATGAATGAGGACCCGCTGAAAGGGCGTTACATAAAATCATGTTTCCTTTTCTGATGGTTTAGCATACTAACTGCTAGCTTGTATGGTTAGCACTGTTGGGGGAGAGATAGAAGATACACTTCAACACGGTGTCAGATTCTAATTGATCTTCCTTTGCATTTTGAGTACTCAGGTCGCTGTCTTGATATTTGCTAGCATAAAAGATGCTAGCATGATAGTATTTGATCTAGGGTTGACGTGCTAGCGCCAGCGTGAGCCATGCCGACCCTCGGCATAGCACTCTAGTCAAAATCAGGCAAGTAAAATATGAATGGACTATGCCAATAATGAATCCTCGAAAGAAATCTAGTAGTCAAACGCTCACGCAAGGCAGTATTAGTTCACGATGCTGACATTGAATGAAGGTTTACATAACTACCATCGATACTTCTTTGGCGTAGCATCTAACGCAAATAAGCATTTCCAAAGCGAGGAGCAACTGTCCAACCTTTGCCACCCCGCAGACACTTTTAGAGGCAAATGTTTGCAAATCAAGCCTGAGAGGGACAGCAAGTACATCACACGGATTTGGGAAGGCCTCCCACACACCGCCAGCTGTATCCCTCCCCTCCAACCCCTTCCAAGTCCCACACTTGCTTATCGTCCCAGCTATTGGTTGTGCGGGGTTAATCCTCACGCGGTGTCCCTCAGTCAGTTGTGCTTTTATCAAGTGACGTCATCACTAGCGGGATTGGCCGCAGTGGCAGTGCCACGTCGGGGCGAGGAGGGAGGGCTGAGTGGCATCTGCTCTATTCTCTTGTGTAACATAGCGTTCATGATGTCAAACCTTCGTTGCTACCTTGCTATATGTTAGCATACTGGCTGTCAGCATGTGAAGCAGTCTACCCTGTCTCAGCTGTCCATCGAGGTGGTGGATGTTCAAAGTTCCTATTACGGGTCCAAACAGGTTGCCGGGCTGCTGGAGGTTAGCATGTTTAGCACTTGTGCAATTGTCATTAGAAATAGGCTCTGCACATGCACCGCAATTTGAAATAGTACTGTACTAAAGGGCATGATAAAAAACCCTGATCAAGCTGCCTTAGTAATTGTTTCGAGCAATATTGTATGTTAGCGTATCAACTGTTAGCATGTTATCATTCTACTTTTTCAGAAGGCTTTGAGTCCATGAGCTGTTCTTAAAGCCCCCCGCCCCCAAAAAAGTAAGAAAAATTTGCACTGTATTTTAAAAACAAAGTAATATACAGAAATGACATAATTAAATCAAATATGAAGATTTAAACAGTTTTGCCACTCAAATTCAATTCTTATTTTGCTATATAGTTTTTGCTCAAATTTTATGACACTGTCATTGTGTGAACACTCAAAAGACTCCAAACAAAAGTGTGTTGTAACACGCTCTTTTCGAAGTAGATAAGGCGTAGAAAAATAAGTAGTGTGTTTCCGGTAACATGAAATTTCAGCATAGAGTCGGTAGGTCGGACAAAGTTTTTTTTTTTAATCTTTTTTTCTCCCTCCCTCCCCCATCAAAAACGTAAACAAAATAAACATAAAACAAGGAGACATTGAAACCAGTGCTGGATGCTCGTCTGTCAAAGAGGGGAGCTCAATTTTGGTCGACATCATAAAATGTGTCCGTTTATTTATACGCGAATTCTACTCTAGCTCCGTTCCTTGTCATACCAACAAGGCGTCTTTTCCCGGTACTTAATTAGTGTCCTACAACTATAGGAACTACAATAAAACCCACCAGAAATAAAAGATTAATTTGTCGCTAGTTGTTTGTTTACAACAAAGAGTGTCGCTAAAACGATTAGGAGAAGTCTCCAGCTCAACTCGGAACGGAATGAGAGTTGAAAAATTGCTCACGACGGACGTCTACACTAAAAGCTCGGTGATTGGCTCATTTCAATGTCAATCGAACTGGCACACAGGCTCAGACAGATTATCCAATCGGATGCGGAAAAGCCTGGCGTCCGGTACCCTCCCACTGCCATCCAGTCCCAGAGACGACGAGCGTACGTGGGCGGGTTGTAAACAAAAATCAGCTTGTATCCAATGACTCGTCTCCGTTCAACGCATTGGGACAACCTACCCTGAACTCATTCATTCATTCATCTTCCGAACCGCTTGATCCTCACTAGGGTCGCGGGGGGTGCTGGAGCCTATCCCAGCTGTCTCCGGGCAGTAGGCGGGGGACACCCTGAATCGGTTGCCAGCCAATCGCAGGGCACACAAAGACGAATAACCATCCACGCCCACACTCATACCTAGGGACAATTTAGAGTGCTCAATCAGCCTACCATGCATGTCTTTGGAATGTGGGAGGAAACCGGAGCACCCGGAGAAAACCCACGCAAGCCCGGGGAGAACATGCAAACTCCACACAGGGAGGCCGGAGCTGGAATCGAACCCGGTACCTCTGCACTGACCGGGCCGCCCTACCCTGAACTCACTACCGTTTAAAGCACAGCGAAGCTGCGGGATGAATGAGAAGGGAGTCGCGTCGTAACCAGTAAGAAGAAGCTGATTCGGAACAAAAGTTGAGCACGTTGTATATTTAGTCAATGACATGTACACACAATGAAATTTACATTCATATATTTGATCACTTATTCTTTGACATTTTAGGGGAAGCCGAGCTTCCCTTGCAGTTCGAGAGCAATCGCCGCTGATTGAAACCCCCGCTCGGTGGCGAGAGAGTTGGGTACCCAGCGGCTGGGTGTTAAGCCATCTCGTTACCTCTGCGTCCCGCGTCCTAGACGGCCCGTGGTGGTCGTCAAATTGTTCGTTGAATCTTTTCGATACAGCAGTGGATGCTATTTTCTTAATATTATGGTGCGAGCATGCGACTGCAACACACAAAACGCGGTTTAAACTGTTGTCGGAGATCGCGGCCGCCGCCATGATTCAATGTTGTTGACAGACGACAGGGCAAACGACGCAGCGTGAATATCGCGAGAGTTTGCACCAATGTAAACGCTCTAAATTCATCTTTCCTTTTATTATTTATAATTTTGTCTGTGGTTTTATTGTTCTTGTTTTGATTGTAAAGTGTCCTTGAGTGTTTTGAAAGGCGCTTATAAATGAAATGTACTATTATTATTATTATTATTACACAAAAATGTAGAAGGTTTGAAAAAAATGCCGACCGTTAAGTTTTTCTTCGAGGTAGAAATTCTCGATCGGTCGGGTTACCGGAAACGCACTACTTTTCTTTTTTTTCTACGCCTAAACAATCTCTCCTATTCATTCATGGTTTATTTTAGTCTAACTCATAAGACCAAAACTTTTACATTCAGGTAATCTGTCATTGTCTCCTGTTATATAAATTCCTTTATTGCTTGTGTTTGTTTAAAAATAAAAATAAAAAAACACATGGGAAGAGGACCTTGGGGAAAAAAAATCACATCTTAAATCCCAATGACAATATTGAGGGAAATAAAATCTCAATTAGTTTATTTTGCCGCAGCTAAGGAATCCCCACTATGAATGACATGCAGTGGATGCTCTGTCCAATAGGATTCACTCTGGATCACAGCAACATGAAAGTAAGTGTAAAATCCTGCGCCACTGACGGCGGTGGAAATCCCGCCGTGACGCCAAATGCTTCCTTCTTTAAGACAGACGGAGCCTCCAGATTTAATTAGCGGGGCTAATCTGAGGTACGAACCCTCTTTAAGCGGGCCGGGAATAGCTCGCATTGGACACGGGTGACCCTTGACCTGGTGCGTTAAGCCCACACCGAATGACGCCGGCAAACGGATGCGCGTATTTCCCAACAAGCGCAAAAACGGGCCGGTACAGACGCCCGCGCTTACTCACCAGTTGACCAGCATTGCCGCGTTGTTCTCTGCGATGAAGGGCAGCTCGCCGCAGACGCTCCAAAATCCAAACGTTAAAGTCCACCAAAGCCGCATTTTTTTTTGGTCTTCTTTATTTTTATTTTTCCACACCTGCCCATCCACGTCGGAGGGAAACAAAAAAGGGTCAAACATGAGCGGCGGCGGGGCGACGCCGGCGCCACCGAGCTCGTCTGACGGATGCTCGTCCGTTGGCAGAGGGCATGACGGATGCTTGTCAGAACCTCGTCCAAACTTTTCCCCACGGATGTCCCGCGGCTGCCGGCACGCTCTAGCCGTCGCTCCGCCTCTGCCGCCTTAGTGGTGTCCCGGCTCAGGAGACAATGTGCCAATCCAGAGAGCACACACTCAGACGCACACAGGATGCAGATTGTGACGAGGGATTAGCGAGAGAGGGAAAAAAAAAATCGGATTTTGCCAGGAGAACGCGGCAGTCATCTGTGGATTTTTTTTTTTTCCACGGGAGAGGAAATAAAATGCAATCTCCCGTTAGTTAACAGGATGATGATGATGACTCACCCGGCAACCCATTTATTTGGCTTTCACATGACAAATATGAGTGGGATCATACTCCCTGATTCCAGGAAAATTTAAAGAACAAGAGACAAGCGGCTTTTTTTTGTTTTGTTTGTTTTTGTTTTTTGTTAATGGCAACAGTTGATGACAATATCTATTTTGGATGAGACGGCCAAAATGGCAATTCGCCATTTCACGTTAACATTTTGATATCTGCAAGTCTCCAGGGGATTGCGGCGCCGTGTCAACGCGCAGGAATCCTGTTTGTCTTCAACTAATACCCTAAACAACATGTCTGAGTTCAAAGGGCAAGAATCCTGTTTATCTTGACTGATGACCACAACGAGATGGGTGCGCTCAAAGGGTCAACAATCCCATCTATCGTGATTAATACCCAAAACAAGAATCCAGTATATTGTCACTGACAAGGCCAAGGTGAAGCAGTGGTTCTCACATTTGTATTTATGTATTTTTTTTTACACCAAGAACCACCTAAAAAAAAATAAATTAAACTCCCTAAGTACCACCATCATGACCAACATAAAAATACAGTAGCGTAGTTGGCCCAAATGTTCAATCAAACACGAGGCAGGTTTTATTTCTCAAGCATATTTTATGTTATTGTCATCCACCGTAACATTTACAGTGCACTTCAATGAATGTATTGCGTAACAAGTAAAAATGTACCGACATATATATTTTAACCAAAGTTATTAAAGATTAAATGCAAAATGGTTCAATTTAAATGTTAAACACAACTGAACTGTACTTGGGCAGTGATTCTTTAGTGTGCCACTAGAGGGAGCCTGCGTAGCACTGGACATACAATAGCACACCTTGCCACTGAGCTGAGGCAAGGGTGTTAAAAGACACTTAAATTTGACACCTGTGCTCTTGTCTAGCATCTTGCCCGAGTGAGTGAATAACTGTTGTGTTTTCGTCAGGTCAGTACACGGTGATGATGGCTCACTTCTACCTGAAAAGGAAGATCGGCTACTTCGTCATCCAGACGTACATGCCGTGCTTCATGACCGTCATCCTGTCGCAGGTCTCCTTCTGGCTCAACCGTGAGTCCGTGCCCGCGCGCACCGTCTTCGGTAAGATGCACCCACCCTCTTGTCTTTTTTTTTTGTTTGTTTGGGTTTTTTTTTTGTCTGGTGTTGTCAGCCAACATTTTAGTGACCGGGGAGCTTCCGATACGCTGCCGCTCGATTGAGTTGAAACGAAACTGAGAAGAAAAAAGTCTTGTGATGCCCTCGTGTGTGGGCAAGGAGAGCCACCGTCCTACACGTTCATTCAGTCAAATGTGCTCAGACACTCACACGCAGGCTCGCTGGCCAACCCAACTCATGTCACTGAGTAGGCCACGCCTCTTAAAGGCACACATGACTACTACAGTATGTAATTGCGTTTTATAAAACAAGTTAATTTCTTTACATTATATTTCTGTACAACAAAGTGATATTTTTCTTCATTAGAAATTTAGCATTTTGAGTTTTGTGCATATCGGCATCATTTTTTTAAACATCCACCCCTCCATGATATCTGAACCGCTTTATCTTCACGAGGGTGTGCTGGAGCCTATGCAAGCATCTGTTTTGAAGACGCCTGTTGGACTGAGGATATGTAATCAACCGCAGGATGCTCCGTAACTGTTCAAATTTGCTTTTGAGAGCTGCTATTCACGTCTGTATTGATCGATCAAAAAGGTTGCGGTTCCCGCCCACGCAGGTGTGACCACGGTGTTGACCATGACCACGCTCAGCATCAGCGCCCGCAACTCGCTGCCCAAAGTGGCCTACGCCACCGCCATGGACTGGTTCATCGCTGTGTGCTACGCCTTCGTCTTCTCCGCCCTCATCGAGTTTGCCACGGTCAACTACTTTACCAAGCGCAGCTGGGCCTGGGACGGCAAGAAGGCCATGGAGGCCCAACAGCCCAAAGTCAGTAGGCCTTCCAATTAGGAGTCAAGTCATTCGATTATAAACACAGTCAAAGCAGAATCTCTGCTATTTTATATATATTTATAGTGATTTATTTATTTTTACACACGGATTGATGTCACTGCAGTCACACACACACAACTGTGATGGGATAAGTTCTCGACACCCACGTCACTCACCAGGCCCACCCCAGCCTTTAAAAGCCCGACGCACTCATTCACAGATACTCCAGTAGAACATGTCAATGGTCAACCAAAGTGAATAAAAATAATGCACCTCACATGTACGTTATTGTCTTTCAAAATGCCAACTTTTATCCAATAAATTGATTAATCGATTGGGAAATTGCTTGATTCTAAAAAGATTCAAAAGCTGTAGCCCTCGCAAACTTTGTGATGGTAACAAAGACAGTTCTCCAGACTGTTTCCCTGTGCTCCGTCTTGAACACTATTTGACCCAATAAAAAAAAAAAAGCCCACACACATTTATGGCATGTGTAATTTCAAAGTTTCAGAACTGCGTCATGTATTTCCTTCCGCCAGCGTAAGGACCCCTTGGCGCTGTCCAAGAAACCCAACAACGCCTGCGCGGCCGGCGTCAACTACACGGCCAACCTGACCAAGGACGCCTCCGTGTCGACCATTTCCAACAGCACGTCCGTGCAGCTCAAGGCGGCCCCCGAGGCCAAGGGCGCCGACCCCAAGAAGACGTACAACAGCGTCAGCAAGATCGACAAGATGTCCCGCATCGTGTTCCCCGTGCTGTTCGGCACCTTCAACCTGGTCTACTGGGCCACTTATCTCAACCGGGAGCCCGTCATCAAGGGAGCCGTTTAGATGGAACTAAGGCGCAAAAGCCACCAAGCACTTAACGTTCCAAATGTCGCCGTCTTGTTTTCATTTGAGGTAATTTCATTGCATGTTGCTTCTGCTACACCTAACCTTTCCTTCGTTGCCATGTTTTTCCACATTTTAAGCATTTGAATTTGATTGTCGTTCTCTCCGGAAAAAGGGACAGGAGGCATCGTGCCACAGTACAGCGAGGTTAATTGTTAGCTGGGAAAAATACCTGACAGATTTCGTCAAATTGGTAGCAAATATGAACCAGTTACGCTGGGTGATGCTGGGTAAGCATTTTGATTTTTTGTCATTTTGTGTGGCCAGGGTATTGTGGCAAAATTGTATGATTTGCTGTAAAATTACAAACTAATAACTACGCAGTTTTCCATTAGCAATGTGGAATTTGTAAAACATGTCTATTAAGACCCACAAGGAAGCCAACGGTCATGGGAAGGAAAACATTTCTGTTTGAAGCGGCTATGTTGGGATCACTTTCAAAGGTCGGTAAAGAATAGGAAACAAACTCAACGCGTTTGGGAAGTCAGCCCCCGAAGCCACTTTGACCTAACCACAGGGACTTTGGTAGCTTTGTCCATCAAGAGTGGACCCACAAAAAAAAAGACTCGAGAAATCATGCCGGAAAAGACATAGGAAGTCAGAGATTTTGGTTTAAAGCAGCCGTAATTTTCAGGGGGTTATAAAAATGGGACACCACATTTTTGAAAATTCTATCTTAACAACCCAAAACATTTGAAGCCATTTCCATCAAGAATAGTCCCATAAAAAAAGTCTTAAGAAACCAGACACAGGAAGTCTGCCGTTTTGATTTGGACAAGCCATTTTTGACTATTTTCTGGAGTCAATGAAGCGTATTAAACTAACTCCATAACTTGAAAATTCAGCCGCCAAAGCTCATTTCACTTAACGACACAAAATTCTATCAAAAATAGACACACAAAAAGTCTCAAGAAACCACACCTGAAAACACACAGAAAGTCAGACATTTTGGTTTGAAATGGCCATTTTGGGTCAGGTTTGCCCTATTTCCAGATGTCCTTCTAAAACAAATTTGAACTCTCAATTTCAAACTTTTTTTCATTGAGTGTGGGCGCAGGCAGCATGGCAGCAAGGCCAAATGCTATGCAAAAAAGTTGTGATTCTTTTTGTTCTTGGCCCACAGCAGCTTGTGTATAGCTTTTTTGAACGTTCTTTTGTACAAATGTGGACATGTCGCAAAGCCATGCCAACCAACGTGTGTTGCCTTCAGAGTGCTCTTGGCGCACTCATAAATGTTTGGATTTTTTTTTTTGCCTCCTCCCCCTGAAAATGTACTTTAGTCTTATCATTTTCTTGCAACTTCTTTTTCCAGGAAAAAAAAAATCAACGAATAGAACACATTTCTTGCAAAAACATCAGTTTTTTCAGGTAATGTAACTTTTTTTCTCCAAAAATGTCGATTTTTTTGTTCCATGTTACATTTTTTTCTGCATAAAAATAGATGAAATCTAATGAGTAACTTGTTATGCTGTCTCAATGATATAGTACTTTTACCTTACTTTCAATTTGGATTTTGGTGTGCTACAATTTGTGTTTAACTCTCATAAATTTCTGCCTTCATTTTCTTTTTGGTGTGGCTTTAATGCTCGTTGGCTTTAATGCTCATGGGTACTTTATTTTCCCTGTCCACGTCGTCGTGTTTTTTTTTAATGCAATTTTTCCTGCATAAAATGTATTATTTATGTATACCTGTATTTCCATTTATTTAGCAGCAACACCACAACACAAGTATCGGAGTAGTTTTGATTTTGATTGAATACAGTGACGCCTTTGAACGACTTTAGTGTGGTTTTTATGAGTTTTGAAAAAAAAATTCGAGTATTTGTTTCTGTCTCCTGAGAATTCTGAAATATGAATGCAATGTATATGCCTCCTGAGTGGCCTGTCACCATTTTAAAAGAAACTTTTTGGGAGCACATGGATGTATGATACTTATCACATGAAAGTGCATTTTTAATATGGGCTGTTCTTCAAGTGCAAATAACTGAAGCAATAAATAATGCTTTCTCGGAAAAAAAACAAAACAAGAACAACCATCATTCGAGTGTTAGGATTCTTTTTCTTGGCGGAAAAAAAACTCCTCAAAAATCTTTTTAAACAAAATATTCGACGGATTCATCTTTTAAATAATTGGCAGTTTGCAGCCCTTGGGTTTTGATTCTTTTTTTTAAATGCCGTTTCCCTCCAAACTATATGAATTTCTTCTTCTCCAATTGTGGCATTTTTAAATGAAAACAAATTGTTGTGAAAGCGCGATATAAATCAGGATATATCATATTGCATTCTCACGCTCCAGTTTTTTGTTGTTTTTTTCTCTCAGCAACATCAGACATGAGTCCAAAGCCATGTACTGTACTGTTTATTGGTATATTGGCTCCCTCTAGTGGTACACGAAGGAATAACTTAATTACGTTTCAATCTGTGTGTAAGGTTAGCCTTTTATATTTCTCACATTCATGTACATGTTTCAAGTACGGCTAAGTCGTATTTACTTTTGAAGAGCAATGCAATTGCATTTCATCTTTAAGAATTTTTTTTCTAATTATTTTGATACTTTTTATTTGCAAAACAAATACAGTGGACACCGCATACTTGCGGTTTCACCTATTTTTCTGACATATTTCATTTTTTAATTTATCGTTTACTAGCGGCTTAGCAGCATTTTATTATTTATTTATTTATAATTGTATTCATATTGGGCATCAATTATGCGCATCTTTTCGCTATTTGAGGTCCGGCCCGGTCCCTTTCGCCAGCAAATAGTGGTACACAGAACAGTTTTTTCTTTTTTAATTTTCCCATACAGTGTTAATGTTGAAACTGGATACAATGATGTATTTTGAGGCGCTACATGCTATAAAAGTTTGAGAACCACTGCTAAGTGAGACCCGTGTTGGAAATAGCGCATGACGATATTAAAGATAGATCGAATCACTATATTCAAAGTTGCATTTCTCCACATGAAGCTTAATCTTCCTTAATGGAACAACAAGCCGGCGGCACGTGCTTGATTACACACGGCACGCACATGTCGGGTCGGCAGTTAGCGCACATATAAATCCATCTTTCAACATCTGGCTCACAGCTGCTTGCGGAGGATTTAGCTGCATTTAAGTTGCTTTTTGCGTCCTCGGCGCAGCGACTTAAGCCGCCCAGCGAGAACCGTCACGGCACAAGTGCAAACAGACGCGCCGGTTAACCTTTGGACGCACTTTTACCCGCGCTGACTGACGCACTCGCTCCCCAGATGAAGACGAGTCGTGTCGTGGTCGCACCTGTATAAGCTTTCGATTACGGTGGTTACGTAACAATTCAAATTAAATTACGTGTTTGTTCTGGTGGTCTTTACTGTGACAGATATGTAGCGCCCTCAGGATGCGGCATGAATGACGACACGAAGTCCACGATAAAAATACAGGGTTTATTCCTGGCAACCCGTGAGAACTGGTCCCACGAACATGAAACATACAAACAAGTGACATTACGTACCAAATAAAAGACAAAGCTACGAAGACGATTTAACATAAAATGCACACAAACCTCGTGGGCTCACACCCATAAGGGGCTAAACTTCGGCCGAAATCCTGCCCGTCGTCGACTTGCCTCATACGGTAGGTTCTCAGCACTCTTGTCTTCTTACTAGTCTACAGAAAGCTTACAAAACGTGTCTTTTTAACGTGCTCCAGTCAATGTGCACGGCAATTAGGGTCCGGTGAACCTTTATTCGCGATAAATCGTTCCGACCAACAATCGCCACTAGATGGCATCAGAACACCAATAATGAAAAGCATTATGAATGCTTAATGGAAAACATTGGCTGTAACAAGATATATCTAAAGCCCTGTTCACACGGGCAGATTTATTTCGGCGCTGCACCGGAGTATTTTGTTGCGATATATTTTTACACCGGAACAAATTTTGTGGAGCGTTCACACGTACAAAGCCGCTGAGCGTCACAGCTCCGACACAGCTCCACTTGCGTTCATACGGGCAGTTTCTGCTGCGGAGCAAAAACGACAGAAAACAAATGAGCTGTCGTGTTGGTTATTTTTTAAACATATACACAACTCAAGCAACTACTGTACAAGCACGTCCTTCTCCTTCTGTGTCTCGTGCCTTCTGCTAGAGAGTGACCGCCCCCGAAAACGTAAATCAACGCTGAGTTCAATGACACTCAGAAAAGCAAACATTTAATGCGCCAAACACAAAAATCAAGAGATGAAATCACAAAATAAATTCTATGGAGGGCGGGGGGGTTGTGAACACACAACAAAGGAACAAACTACACAAACAACTCCGAGACAGTCCAGTCTCCTACAAAAGGAAAGATGACGTTTGGGGACTACCCCCGTTCTAGTTGAGATGGTATAACCCAAGAGGTGCTTTGCTACTTTTAGCAGCCATGTCTTGTGTCGTTATTAAACAAACACCTCCGACAGAGCACGAAAGCAACGCATTCTCGCCGTGCGTAATCAACTCTTCTCATGCGCAGCGAGGCCCCCCCACCCTCGCAAGCGAGCATTTGCTCTGGAGCAAATTTAACCCAGTTGCGTTCATACGTGCACATTTGCTTCGGTACTGCTTCGCAAACGAGCATTTGTTCCGGAGCAAATGTTTAAACCACCTCAGTTTAAATTTGCTCCGGAACAAGCTGTTTTCGGGCACTAACCCGGAACAAAGTTGCACGTATGAACGCTCGAGAGGAGCAGTTGCGCAGTAAGTCCGAAATAAATCTGCCCGTGTGAACAGCCCTTAACTGAAGTTCGAGTTGAATTGCAAACATGAAACAAGGATAATTATTTAGAATCAGACATATTCAATCAAACAACATCGCTTGCAAACGTCCACTGGCTAAATGCTAAACACATAATGCAAAACACCAGAGTGGCTAACAAAATTAGCATCGATGTTGTGAATACATATAACCCTTTGAAAGTTTTTTTCTCCCCCCCCCCCCCACACACACACACAAATGACAAGTTTGTATTACGGTAATTTCGTTTTGTGGGAGTGACTTTTTTTGTTTTTGAAAATTTGATTTTTTCTAATCTAAAAAAAAAAGAATTCATACGTAGAAAAAAATTCAAGAAAAAAAAATATTGTCCCTGAAAAAAAATCGGACTTTTTGTCAAGAAGAAAAACACCATTACCTTTATAAAAGCGTGACTTTAAAGGTAAATAGTATCCGTATTTATTCATCGCGCGTTTGTGTTCTTTGCAAGTCCCTTTGTGGCCAGCAGAGGGAGGCAGCAGCTCAGTGATTCATTGTGCTGGTGACTCAGGTAACCTCTATTTGATGATCATAGCTTGACATATTTTTATATGTTTAAATGAGTTGATGATGATGAAATAAATAATCAAATAAATACAATAATTAATTGGTTATCAGATATAAGTCAAAATATTTTTTTAATACGGAGTTGTAATACAAAGGAGCTGAGTTGTAATTTATTAGTAGTACTCAAAGGTAAAAAGTTGAGAACAATTCACACACACAAATGAAGTAATACTAGCATTTAAAAACGTATGTTTAATAAAACTAATACTGCAAGGAGATCGCATGCCATTTTACAAATGTAAGCATTTGCATAAATGCATAACATATATGATCTCATTTAATTCACTTATATGTATTACTCACCTATTATTATTAATCACAATCATATGAAAGTTGTTATAAAAAGACAGTCACAAAAAGTAATATTTTGAGAATAAAGTTGTCGTAATATTTTGACAGGAAAAAAAATATTTTGTGATAAATGCAGGAATATTTTGAGAAAAACATTATTTCCTAAATCCTCCATTAAATTAGTTACATATTTTAAAATAGTCAGTATTCTTGAAATAGTCAGAATATTTTTCAAAACATCCACATTTGTTTTAATAGTCATAATATGTGTAAAAAGTATATTATTTTCAAAAATGCATTCATACTACTTATTTAAAACATCATCACATTTTAAATAAAGTCATAATATTAAAAAAGACATACTAAAAAAATGAATTCATGTCAAGGCATTTGAGTTTAATTTTTCTTAATGTCATGATAGAAACAATTCTACGTGATGGGTGAAGTGTTTATGTCACCAGGAATATTTTATGACTGTAAACATGAGATAAATCCACGGAAGCTTGAATTTTCTAATCATTACTTAACCTTTTTTTTAAAAAAACAATTCATAACAATAAAAGTCATAATTTTCTTCCTCCCTCCTCTTCAAAATAAACCTGCCCCACCCCTCTCTGGCCACCCAGGGAAACACTTGTCTCCCCATCTGCGGCTTGTTGCGGGCTTGTGTGTCACACGTATGAGGAAGAGGAGGAGGACGAAGAAGAAGAGTTGCACCTCGACTCCCCAGCCACCTGCACCTGCCTCTCATGCACTGTGATGCGCAGCCCACTTTTGGCATGATGATGAAGAGAAGGAGGTTGCGCGCCGATGCCGCGCGCAAAAGCCGGGCAACACTGGCGTTTTGGATATGAACTGAAAAGATGAAAAAAATGTCTTTCAGGGGAATGCGAATGGGATGAAGAAGTTCCAGAAGGACTTGCAAAGACTTAGCGCAAGAGACCAGAGGCTGTCGGCCAGCATGACCTCCGCTTGGTTGCCTTTGTTCCTCCTCTTCTTTGTGACTCTCAATGCAAGGTGTGTTGTTTATATTCGTTTAAAAAAATCATGCAACAAAATGCATCATAAAGGTAAAATTGAGGGTTGTAAAATTTGCCGTAAATGTCCTGAAAGTTGATGGTAAATTTCCATGGTAAGTTAAGATGGAAAAAATGTTGTCAATTTCACAAACTGGCAACTTTTCATGAGAATGATTGTGAATTTATTAACAAGGATTTGAATGGAAATATGTCATAAACATAAATGTAAAAAAATTTTACTTTTTTAAGGTTTTGTCGTAAGGCAAGCAGACATCCATGCAAAAGAGATTTGATTCCAATTTCTATTTCTGGATGTAACTCGTCCTTTTAAATATAGTAATGCCTTCAGATACAAATTGCCATGAATCGGTTCCAGTCTTCCCATTAAACCCACCCAAAAATATTTGTTGACTTTTTAAAGAAGGAAAATAGTACTCTGCAATACCTTACTTGAAAAAAAAAGTATGAAAATGTTCCCATTTTGGTACCATTTTACCTTCAGTACAATGGACATTGTGCTGCTCCATCTGGTGTATGCTCCTTGTCCACCTGGGGGCAGGATAACACAGACATACGGATACACAGTACATGAAGGAGACAATCGTACTTGTTCAGTAAGCCGCAGTAACATTAGTGGTTCTTCACAGAGGACAAATAATATATATGCCTGTATGTATTGTTACTGTGTATTATCTGACAACATGCTCAAATACTTGATGCATTGACACCACACCATGCTATTCACTAGCCTGTTAATGGCATTTATCATTGTGCATTATCATTACGCTAAACAGGTTTATCGATTTGGTTTATATACAAACAGTTCTCTTGTCAACAATTTCTTGTTTAGAATTAACTCCGGGAGATAATTCCGGAAAAACAAAAACAAAAAAAAGGAAAATATACAGAAAAATTAAATGAATAAAAATCTGCCAATATCCTGAACTGCAAGCATATGGGGTTTAGACCTCTCATGGATGCTGCCCTGGAAATTTTCCAACTTTGAAAATACCTTAATTGTAATTCTAGATAAGAGCATCCTTTACTGATCCCAGGAGAGGAACAATGCACGGGTTCAAGATGCATCCAATAAATTTTGAAGGAATGGGATTTTTTCAGTGGATGAGCGTACTGATTATATCCAATAGGTACGTCTGTGCGTTTAGGTATGCGGCGTCCGACTACAAGGAGGACTACGAGGACGTGACGGTCCACCCGATGTTGTCATCCAAATCTCAGCAGTCGGACGCCACAAAAATCCTCAACGGGCTCCTCAAGGATTACGACCACAAGCTCAGGCCGGACATCGGAGGTAATTATTAAGACTATTGTTGTTATTGATCATATTCATACCGTCAACTCCCGCGCCCATGGAGCTATGTTGAAGTGAGATGAGGAGCTTCATTTGGATAAAAGTAGGGCTTTGCTGCCAAGGAACTACGGTGAAATGAGATGAGGAGCTTCATTTGGACAAACACTGCGCTTTGCTATTATCTTGTGGCATCTTGCTTTTCATTTATGGGTTCCCGGATGGCCTGGCTCCACTCTGTATGAATCCCAAAATATAAATCAGGGTTATGATGTGAGAACATCGCAAATTGTAGCCAATCAAATGCACAATTGCAATTTCATTGCCATGGCGACACACCTTGCCCTGTCAGAAGCTCTCCCACAGATGACACTGATTGATTGACTCATTCATCCACTTTCATTGCTGTTATTTACTCGCAATTACTCAATCCCAGATGCTCTCCGCGAACAAACCACTCCGTTCTGGATCTTCCGAGACTGCCGCGGGGGCATTCAAAACTGTTCTGTTGGTGTGTTTTGATGATTGAGGAGCTCCGATGAAAAGACATACACTTCCACATTAGCATCTGGAGCTAGCTGCTAACCAGCCAGCTAGCTGTCACCTGGTCAGATCACACATTTGTCATCAAACCAGTCACCGGCTAACATGAGAAGCTAAATAGCCAATGTCTTCATTCGATTCTGCTAATGTGAGGTAAATCATGTTTAGCGCTCTTACTGCTTTTAGTTTGGAAGGTTTCTACTTCCTGTTGGTTTCATAGGCCCCTCAAGCAACGTTTAGTATTTGTTACTTAACGAGAAACACTCGCAAGAAGCCGCTATAAACTAAAACTCACACCCGAAGGAGCACAGAGTTATGGCATAGCGAGCTACGAGCTAGCCAGCTATCCTCGGGTGTCCTGAGGAAAACAGTGAAGCGTTTCTCTCTTGATTTTCCACTCCATTTGATCTTTTATCTAAAGAAGAAAAGAAAAAGACAAGCAAACTTAATCCACCTGCTTTGATGAGTTTATATTGGAAATCAAAGGTGGATTATCCTGCGGTCTGAGAAGGAGACCCAGAAAGAGAAAGAAAGACGATTCTGCCTTTCTTTTGCTCGCACTGAGTGGAATCGATCAGCTTGAACCTCCACGTTAAAGCGGCTTAAATGACGAAATTCAAGCACATTGTTCACTTTTCTATACAACATACAAACACACACTCGCAATATGTGAACATGTGACGGAAGTCATGCTTTGGATCAAGGAGATAGACAGAACGCGGTATGCTTTGAATCATGAGCCTTTTTCCCCCTTTTGAGGATAGACGCTTTGGATCATCACGTGTACATGGACTGCTAAATGTTGGATGGAGGATGTTGCGTGCCTTGGAGTATGAACGCTTCCCTTTTATAGACATTGCACACATGATGTGGTATGCGTTGGGTCATGAGCTGTCCCTTTCATCGATAGATTGCCACGTATTGGCCATTTGATGTGGTATGCTTTGGAACATGTGTTGTCCTTCTACATACAGTACATTTGATCTTTTATTAAGATTGGCTTGTGACCGGTGGGCACGTAAAGTGATGAATGTTATCCTGGTTGTGTGTGGCCAACGTGAACGTCACTCTTCTCTGCTAATTAGCATTCTTTTCCTCCTCGACAGTGAAGCCAACGGTCATCGACGTGGACATTTTTGTCAACAGCATCGGACCCGTGTCCTCCATTAATATGGTAAGTCATGACACATCTAGGCTTAAATTTTGAATTTTGAAATTTTGACTACAACATGTCTGCAAAATTCTGTTTGTTTGTTTGTTTGTTTGTTTTTTTAGTTGAGTATTATGACCTCTGCAATTTTTGGTTATTTTTTTCTGTTACCAAAAAAAAAAAATTCTACAAAAGAAGTGAACATTTTCTTTTGGCAGAGTTTTGTCGATTGATCAGCGAGGCTGATAAATCACTTCCCAGCCTCGTGCCTGTCTCCATCTAATGGGGAAACTATGCCATACATTAGCTGGCTGGAAATGTCTGGTCCTTTATTATGAAATCTGCCTGCACAAATGCACTCTCACACTGGCAACCATTTCTTCCGTCTGCCATTATATGCGTGATAATGTCCCATTTTTCTTATTCCAATCCCCGCGGCAGCGCACAATTAAAGGTCATCAGCACCCCGTGCTCCCCTTTATTGTAGACGTGCTTGTAATTAGCCTGCTACTTGAGCACTTTTGCCCAAAGGTCAAACGCAACATGAAAATATTTGGAAAGCTGGAGGAAGCAAAACGTTTCGCAAAGGAACGGTTGCCATGGGAATGTTCTGCTTTCTTGTCTCACGTGGTCAAATAATCATAGTACCGGTAATTCAAGGCCCTCGAATCATGGCAAATTGTCAAGATGGAGGTCTAGCTTTCCAGGGGTGCTACTGAGTGAGCAATGGCTGATTCAAACCAAAACGGACAACTTCCTGTACAATTTTGAGCATGGAGATTTTTTCTTGTGTCAAGTTATGAGATATTTTCACCCAAATTTTGTCTTGAACTGGCACTGGGTGCTATTTTTTTTTCTTCCTCAAACTTTCCCATGGGGTCTACTTTCCTCTTAAAATGGACAACTCCCTGTTCAATTTCAAGCACGGCTACTACTTTTTTTCCAGGGGGTGCCTACGGATGAGAAATGGGTGCCTCAAACCAAAATGAAAATGACTGACTTTCCTGTACAATTTCGAACATGAGTCCGTGAGACTTGTTTGTGCGTCAGTTTAGAATTGACCTGTTCACCCAATTTTGTGTCAGGGGCTAATTTTTTCTTCCTACGTCGGGTCTTCCAGGAATACCAAATCGACATCATCTTTGCGCAGACGTGGACCGACAGCCGTCTGCGTTACAACAGCACCATGAAGATCTTGACGCTCAACAGCAACATGGTGGGCCTCATCTGGCTGCCCGACACCATTTTCAGAAACTCCAAGAATGCCGACGCCCACTGGATCACCATGCCCAATCAGCTGCTCAGAATATGGAACGACGGCAAGATACTTTACACCTTGAGGTAAACAAATTTCACCCGGCATAACAAAATGAGTCCTACGTCGTGCAGGTCGGTTCCGAGACACGAAACAATCACGGTTCAGTTGGTCAAACCTGTACCTCCTTCATTGACTAAAAGCGCCATTTTGTTTGCTGTTTTCGTACTCATTTTAATAATTTGACGTTATCGTGAGGTAAGATTCCAAACAATCCCCATGAGCTCTAGCACAGCAACAGTTGCTATGCTATCTTTCGACATGAACTTGAACATAGCAACAGTTGCTATGCTCAAGTTCATGAACTGCACAATATCCTGAAATGGTCTATTGTCGTTCATTCAAGTAGCATAGTGCATCATCATCATCACAGATATCTACCACTTTAGCAACATGGCTAACCATCGTGCCTACGTGGCGGCCATGTTGACAGGGGCGATTTTCCCATCAGGCGATATGTGGACATTGAAAATAAGTCATACCTTGGTCGTCTCTCGACCGATTTACATGACCTTTACTTTTTTGTCAACACCAGAGTGTGTGCTGTCAAGATACACAATTTAAAAAAAAAATCCACAAAAATAGTTTTACCTGTAAAATGTTACTCCCAGTTCACAAAGCGAGAGGGTATCCTTGGTCTTTTGGCTTTCTTATCCTCCGCATACATGGAATTCGCTTTGACCCACCTAGCTTAGCATCAGCGTAGACACGCAGCTCAAAGAGGGGAGGGGTGTTTTAACTCTCAATATCTGTGGCAATGATGAAATGGGTAATAATAATATCATGTGTAGCGTAGCACAATGGTTGCTATATCACCGGAAAGCTGAGATCATTCTCTTTTCGATGATGCCAAAATCTTCTTTCTGAAATCTAGATCACTGTGATTCATTTCGCTATGCCGGAACACAAATATGTTGACCTGTGCGCATCAAATTGAAAAGAGTTTCCGTGGCAACCTCATCCTAACACTCATTTCAATGGGACGTAATGAAAAGTGGCCACTATGTTTTTAATTTTATGACGTTGGTCGTAAATGAACTAAAGTAGTACATGCTTTCAAGGTCTATTATGTGACCCGAACTCGCAACTAATTTATCAGCCGCTCACAATTTTGAAGACAATTTCCTGTGTGAGTCAGAGAAAATGCGCCCCCCCCATTGGTGATTATCAACAACAAAAATCCAGTGACTGTACCATTTCTCGTCTCTTAGCGCTTTATTTAACTCCTTTGTGAGGTTCACCTCGACCCCGCTCGAGATCAACAATAAACATCAGGCACGGACGGTCGTGTTGCGCCAGCCTTGTCGTGTACTTTGGGAATTTGCTTTTATGCTGATTTTAAGGGATGAAGATTGCAGCGAGATTGCACAAGAAGCGGGCGATGAAATGTCAGCAGGTATGAAATGCCTTGACGTGGCGGGAGTAAACAAAGATGACATTTGTTCCAGCTTTCACCAGGGTAGGAAGGAAATCACACGCTTTCTTGTTTTTTTTTTTTTTTAAATTTATTATGTATTTTTATTTTTTCATTTTTGAAGGTTCAAAACCATCAAAGCTGTACTTTGTAGAAGCTACAAAGTCGATCTGGATTTTTTTGTTTTTTTTAAACCTTGACAGGAAGAATCATAGCAATGTCATTTTATTTCTCGCGAGGTCTTCAGAGCAAAATGTCTTACAACCAAACTTCGACGAGCAATGCTGATTTGTGGCGATCTCACATATTAATACAGCGGCAAAAAAAAACAAGCCAAATTATTTGCGTGGCCACACTTGTAACGGCACATTTTTTTGCTTCAATTTCATGGATATTGTGCTGCTCTTGTGGTGTCTGTGCCTTGACCACATGAGAGCAGTATTACGCTGTAATATTAATCATTCTTCGGAGAGGATAAAGAATATATGCCTGTGAGCATCTGTCTACACGTGGTGCTCCGCCGTGAAATATCCAATGCTTGAAGGGTTTTAACATCAATGCTATGCGTAGCCTGTCACTCCCATTTTGAATTTTTGTCAAAGTCAAAATTTTGGACAAATGACATATTTTGAAAGAAACGCCCAACTTGTCGTTGCAGACTGACCATAAATGCCGAGTGCCAGCTGCAGCTGCACAACTTTCCCATGGACGAACACTCGTGTCCACTTATCTTCTCCAGCTGTGAGTATGGATAGTTAACTTTTTCATTTTATTGTATTCCATTTTGTGAAATTTACACACACGCACACAATTTAATTGAACCACGTATCATTTATTTCTACTCGAAATAAATTACTTGTAATTTATAAATGTCATCCTATACGATTTACGTTTTAGTTTTTACAATATAGTTGAATGTGTTTTGATTCTTTTTAAATGTTGCACCTTTACACAATGAACAAGCCACCTAATAAATATATATATATATATATTTTTTTTTGGTCACCGTAGTCCTTTACTTTGTTTCCTATTGAATTGTGCACCTGTGAAGTGTGTCTTTGGTCTCGCGAGTAATTAGATTTTTTTTCCGAACAAAAGGACACGCATGTGCTATGTAAATAAAGGTGCTTTTTAAAGGGCCCCTCAAAGGAGGCGCTTGTGTGTAAATGAATGGCCTCACACTGTTCCACGCCTGGGGGACGCTTCGGAACAAGCGGTCGCCTGCTGTAATGAAAGCCGCCGGGGGATAAACTCAAAGCCATTTACCTCTACTTAAGGAAGTCAGCCGATGTGACAGCCGTCGCCGTGGTAACCACTCAATCCTCTTCGCGTGGCGTCCATCCCATAGAGTTGGGGGTGACGTGCCTCTGGCACTGGTCCACTAATAAACTCATTACAATGCTGATATGAAGCCCGCTTGGACGTACAGCAATATAGAAGATGGCGTATACCGTGAGCACGTTAGCATCTAGCATCTATCCTCATTTGAAACGTGACTGTGAGGCAAGATGGAAAATCCTGTTCCATCTGCTGAAGCCGTTTCTTGTCAACAATATCTTTACATTTGGTATGGTAACTTAACAGTTATATGTTATCATACCAGCTGTTAGCATGTCAGCATCACTCCGCTGTGCATTTTGATGTGGTTGTAAGTCTAAGACTTGATTTTTTTAACACAAGGATGTGTACAGGCTAATAGTTGAAATGCTAGCATCGCAGTTATGTTAGCATACCCACTGTTAGCATGTTAGCATCACTTCTCTGTGTATTTTGATGTGGTTTTAAGTCTCAAGACAGTGAAATAATCATTGTTTCTAATTGAAGAAATTAGACAGTAGATGGCATACCAACTGTTGGCACGTTAGCATCAAGCATCTGTTCTCACGCGCTGTGTTTTGGAACCGATGCAGATGGGTACCCGCGAGACGAGATGGTCTACAAGTGGAGGAGGAACTCGGTGGAGGCGGCGGACCAAAAGTCTTGGCGCCTCTACCAATTTGACTTCATGGGTCTCAGGAACACCACCGACATCATCAAGACTACAGCAGGTACTCGAGACCCGAAGCCCAAATGTCACACAGATTCGAACAGTTCCAAAAGTAGTGACATTTGGCTTCAGTGAGTATCGGTATGATGGCTCAAGGTCGGTAAGTGTTTTGGGATTTTTGGTGCCGGCTTGCGCCCCCTGCAGGCGACTACATGGTGATGACGGTGTACTTTGACCTGAGGAGGCGAATGGGCTACTTCACCATCCAGACATACATCCCCTGCATCCTCACCGTGGTCCTGTCCTGGGTCTCCTTCTGGATCAAAAAGGATGCCACACCAGCCAGGACCGCTTTGGGTCAGACGAGACTTTCAACCCTCAACATTCTTTGAAACTATATCCCTGTCTTGAACCACTAATTTTCAATGCTAACACAGTCTCAAACCGCTTACTTGAAACCCTATCCTTGATTTAAATCCCTAATTTGATCCGAGATCAAACCCTCTTCCATCCCTGATTTGAAACCCTAATCCAAGACCAAAAAAACCCTAACTTAAAATCCCCACCTCTGTCTTAAACTCTGATTTGAAACGTCGAGTCAGGCTTTGAACACACATTTGAAACATTCACATTTGATTGAAACCCAAACCTAAGATTGTCCACTGATTTTGATTTTGAAACCGTATTTTGAAGTTCTAACCCTGGTAGGAAAACCAAATTTGAAACCCTACCCCGTGTTTGAAAGTCTAATTAGAAAGCTATAGCCTTGCTTGAAACCAATACCATAAACTTGAAACCCTAATCATTGAATACAAATTTTTTCGGGGGGGGAGGGGCATGGAGGGTCCAGGTGCTTCCTGTAAACAGGCCAGCGTAAAGCAAAAAGGAAACACGGTGGCATTCAGGCCCAAAATAGCCGGGGCCAACTTGTTGCCATGGCGACGTGGGTGTACAGGCGAGGGAGCGATGTAGGAAAGAGTCACGTGCGGATGTTCCAGGAAGACCGGACGACGTTAAATAGATCATGCGTACGGACAAGCTCAGTTTAGAAATGGAATCATTCATAAAAGTGCTCCAGCGGAGCTTTTAGTCGTTTCGACTTGACGAAAGGACATACGCAAGTCAGAACCCTGCCAAACTCTAGCCCTGTCTTAAAAACTTAATTTGAAACCCTAACACTACTTTAAAACCTTGGCACAGATTTGAAACCTTAACTTGAAACCCTAACCTAGGGTAATTTCAAACCCAAACTCAGGTTTGACACCCCAATTCTACAGTCTAATTTAAAACTCTAACTCTGTATTGAGAACTTCATTTGAAACCCTAAACGAGTCTAAAACCCTGACACAAACTTGAAACCCTGAAATGGAATTCCTATCTTAGGTTTGAGACCCTAACTTCAAGTTAGGGTTTCAAAGAATGGTTCGGCCAGGCGCAGGGCTGAAACTCGACTTTGAAACGTTTTGCGACTCCCCCTGCAGGCATCACGACGGTGCTGACGATGACCACGCTGAGTACGGTGGCGAGGACGTCCCTGCCGCGCGTGTCCTACGTGACGGCCATGGACCTTTTCGTCACCGTCTGCTTCCTGTTTGTCTTTGCCGCCCTGATGGAATACGCCACCCTCAACTATTACTCCAGCTGCACCCGCACGCCAACCTGCATGGACCGGAAACGCCATGTAAGTTTGCCACGCCTTACCACGACTGTACTTTCAAGCACAGCTTTGAATTGCAAGTTAGGTTTTGAAATTGAGCGATCAAACTTGTTTTCGAGTTTTCACTGGGGGGTTCTAACTAGGGTTTGTTTCATTAGTTGGGTTTCCAGGCTGGATTTGGTTTTGCTTCAAGTCAGGGTTAGGGTTTCAAACAGGTTGACATTTCAACCCCTTTTTTTAAAGTTAGGGCTTCTAGTCAGGGTGTGCGTTTCAATCACAGGCTAGGGGTTCAAGTCTTGGTTCGGCTTTCGCACAGGTTAGGTTTTCATTTTATACAAATGGTAGGGTTTCAAATGCGAATTTCAAGACATTCTTAGGGATTCAAATTACGGTGTCAAAGAAGGGTTAGGGTTTCAAATTAGGATTTTCAACAAGGGTTGGCATTTGAAGTTAGGATTTTAAAACAGGATTATTGTTTCAAATTAGAGTTTCAAGAAAGTGTTAGGGATTCAAATAAGGGTTTTGTGGAAAGGTTCAGGTTTATAAACTAGGGTCATGGTTTTAAAATAGAGTTTTAAGACATTCGTAGGGTTTCAAATCAGGGTTTCAAACAAGGGTTATGGTTACAAATTAGGGTTTTGCTAAAGGGTGTTTGTTTCATATTGGGGTTTTGTGAAATGTTATGTTGTTTTTGAACGTCAGACTTAAGAGGGTCTCAATTTAGGGTTTAAAACAAGAGTTAGGGTTTCAAATTAGGATTTCAAACAAGTGGTAGGGTTTTGTGAGAAGTGTAAGGTTTGAAATTAGGGTTTCCCACAAGGTTTCAGCTTTCAAAGAACAGTTTCAAATCAAGAGCTCTGGTTTCGAGCTGGAGTGAAGTAGGCGCATGTCTTGTTTCCAGAACTACTCTGTCCTGGACGCCAGGCGGCCTCCTCACACGGTGGTGGCCCTGAACAACGCCACCTACTGGCAAGACTTGGACGACACGTGCGCATCGCAGTGTCTGGATGGCAAAGACTGCGGCGCTTTCTTCTGTTGCTACGACGACTGCAGAGACGGCGCGTGGCGTAGGGGCCGCGTCCACGTCGACCTGTTAGACCTGGACGCCTACTCCAGGGTCTTTTTCCCCACCTCCTTCCTCCTCTTCAACGTGGTCTACTGGGTGGGCTATCTCTACCTTTAGCGTTGCCTGATCGTGACATCAGACAGGTGTCGAAAGATGGGCATCCCAAAGATAGGAACAATTACAACACGCCCCTGCTGAGCTTTGTGCCTACGGCGGCGCTAAGCTAGTAGGGGCAAAGGCGTCAGCAAGAACCCCCTACCCCTCCAAAAAAATGGGAATATCCTTTTCACAGGTAAAATTGTTTTGGTGGATTGTTTTTAAAATGTTCAGTATCGATAGTGCACGTTTTGGCATTGACAAAAAAAATGTAAACCTCATGGAAATCGGTCGAGAAATAAGCAAATCAAGTTTCATGCCTTTGATGGGAACGTCTCCCCTGCAAACATGGCCGCCATATAGGTGTGTTAGTTCAGCAGGGGATGCTTTCCTTATCCGCTAACGATAGGTGAAAATTGATAAAATATCGATACCATATTTTCAAAAACTGCTTGAATGGACTTATTAAAAGTTTTGACTGTTAAATTTGCGGTTTGGGGATTCGAGGTTAGGATCGGGGTTCGATTCATTGCTAGGGTTACAGACCCCGTGGTTTGGGGTTGGGATTAGAGGCTTGGGTTTGTGTTTTACGAGCCAAATTAAGCATGACTAAGGTAAATAGCTCGCTGATTTGCTCATTAGCTATAATGGTAGCTTATATTAAAATGTGTTGCCGACAAACGTTTTTTTTTCTGCTAATTGTCTACTTGATAAATGGGGAGTTCAAGTCCTACCTAGCTAATAGTAGCCAGTCGCCTAATTGCCTTGCTCACATGTTTGGGTCAAAAATAATACTTTTTTTCAATTAGTAGCCAACTTAATAGAACACTTTGGGTCGGGATGATCACATTTTTTACTATCAAGCACAATTTTTTTAATCAGGAATATCATAAGGCTTGGCGGCATGGTGGTCAACTGGTTAACACGTCTGCCTCACAGTGGAGGTGAATGGTTCGATTCCAGCTCCGGCCTTCCTGTGTGGAGTTTGCATGTTTCCTCCCACATTCCAAAAACATGCATGGCAGGCCAATTGAGCACTCGAAATTGTCCTTAGGTGTGATTGTGAGCGTGAAAGGTTGTTCGTCTCCGTGTGCCCTGTGATTGGCTGACAACCAGCTCAGGGTGGACGCCGCCCACTGCCTCAAGACAGCTCGGATAGGCTCCAGCACACCTTGCGAGGATAAGTGAATCACAAAATGGACGGATGAATGATTGTACTTATTTATCTTGTATTTTCAAAATATATATTTTTTTTTAAACTGGAAATGAACAATATGGCCACGCCCCTCCCTCTCTATCTTGGTGGGAGTCACGGCAGGGACTGGAGACTAATTTGTCCTTTTAAAATCATTGTAAATACATCGATAATAATGTCATAACTCGGGGGTTTAATCGGCCCCCAAGGTGAACGTGGACTACTGCTGGGGCCCACTTCAACCTCTTAAAACATAACAAAACAATTAGCCTTTCCACGAGAAAATGAGCAGCTTACGTGCTGTTTCTGTCATGTCTGTTTTCTTTAATAAGACACCAAGATACGAAATGCAGTCAAGGACGAGGCTTACAGTTGATTCTGTTCAGGCTCAGATTAGGAGTTAGCCAACAGAAGCACACGCTTACCAACCAGAGATGGTTAGCATTGATTCGTTTACATTGTATGCCCATCTTTAGACAGCAAGACGATGGCTCAGCGTTTGAATTACATTAGGACATTCAAACCATTCTCGGTGCCTTCACGTCCTTTGCACACTATGGTGGACACAAAAATTCAGAGCAGCGGGAAATGTTTTGCTCCATGTCATAGCGTCTGGCCTGGCTTTGTAGGTCTGTAGCGACCATAAAAGTCCGTCTTTGAGCAGACTTTTAGGGATCATCGCGCCTGATTCATTAATGCGCCGAAGAATATAGAATATATCACAAATGTTAAATGTCATTTCAGCATTTGTTTTAAATTAAGTGCCGGTGATGGTGTCGCAATTATTATTATTTTATTATTTTTTTAAAGATTTTTTTTTTTACAAAATCCATGAAGTGATAATTCTGAACATATGTAAAATAATGCTAATCTCATCAAAAATCAGGGAAATACGAACAATACAAACAAACTTTATAGTATGCTGTAAAGTTTCTACAGTAGTTGGCAGCGTGGTATTCTTTTAGTGATATTTAATATATTTAAAATGTAGGCATACATGGAGGGTGTTGTAGGAATATTATGAGGAAACTTTTGACCTGCTATAGCTAAACTAGGCTAAAGCCCATCGTCTCATTATTCCTAATAATGAGTATAATTTTTACATATGCTGTGTTTTTACAAATTGTTTTTGTTGTTGTTGTTTGGTTTAGTTTTGCTCAGTCTTTTAAGGCAGAATACATAAATAATAGAACACAGCACACTACACTTAGCCTGAGTTTGCTAGCTAGCTACTAGTAGCATGTAGCCAAAACATGCCGCACCAATATTCTTTTTAACTGTCACACTAGTTAAATCCTTGACTTTCAATGCCCTCCTGAGTATCAAGAGGTTATCAAGATAAATAGCCAGCTGAGTTGTGGCCAGTAGCCTAAAATGCATTTCAATTTTGATCAAGTTTCAAATAGTACTCAACACCTGCCTGAGAATGTCTACTATTACCATTATTGTATTATATACAGTATTTATTTATATTGACATGGACTTTATAAGTAGTATTCTCTAAAAAAATTAAAATTGAAAAAAAAGACGTCACCAAAGTAAATAGATAGCCGAGTTGCTAAATGTCTGATAGTACTTTGCCCAAATATATACAGTATATATTTTTGTCAGAATACTAGTTGCAGACAACACCCTCTTGAAATCATCTACTAACGGTGTAATTAGAAAGAATGAGACATAACCAACGTAACTATCTAGCTAACTTGCTAATAGTAGCCGGTAGTCAAACAAATGTTATTTCGTATTTCATTCATAGCTAACATATTTTGGGTCAAAATTTGCATTTCAAACAGTAGCCCTGAAAGCTCAAAACACTCCTGAGAACATGTACTGTTCATTGTTTGCTCATTTCTTTCACATTAGGTTGTTATGAAATAAATGTCATGTTTTTTAAAAGTTTTTTTAATATAGCATATAATTTGTTGATACTTAATGTAAAAAAGAAAAAGAAAAAAATTGGGGGCGTGTTTAAAAAAAATAGTGTGAAAATAAACCAAAGACGCTTCATGAATTTATTAGTAGCACAAAGTATGTCAGTGTATGTTGTTTTCAAATATTCAGTGGAGTTCCGTGGGCGTTGCAATGGGCTACTTAGCTTAGCGTTGCCGTGCGATGTTTTATTTATTTATTTATTTGTGTAAGCGTAACTTTAGATTGTCACTTAAAGCAATAGGCTCCCAAGGCAATTTAGTAGGTTGTGCCCCCGAATAAATAAATAACAATATTGCAGATGTCTGTTTGCTGGAGACATCTTTTGGGAGCACAAACATGCCAAACCTTACACGCCGGGATCAAATGTCACAAGTGGATATTGTCAAGAAATTGACAAATTTTGAGTGACCAGCGGGCCGGGGGTCCTTTTTTCGTAGGACATGTGAATTTCACAAATATGACAAATACATTTTGGTAATGGGGGAAGTGACAAAACAGACGTCGCCACTTATGTGAACGGACAGTCAAGAGTGCCTGTGTTGTTCTTGGTTTGTTTACATGTACCTGTAGTTGATATTGTCCATGAATAATAAGTGACCAGATGTCCTCCTTTTCTAGGACATATAAAGCAATGTGTATTTTTTTTGGGGGGGGGCAGCTTTTTTTCCTGTGTTGATGCCGTAGCTTGGGTCATACGTTGAGACTGTGCTCGCTGGTATTAAAAGTAAAAGTCAGTTCATGGGCCGCCAATTTGTCACAGGGAAGGTTCCTGCCGCTCCACTTTTGGTTTTCCCTTCCTTCATTTTCAGAGCTGTGCATTTCCCTGATGAACTTTGAAATGTGAATCACCAAAGCGGCATTGTTGGGTAATAAAAGTTTTTTTTTTTAAAGTGTAATCAGTTGTCGTCATTGTGCATTGTGATTTAATTACGGCCTACAAGAATAACATCGTAATGCACATTCAACGTTGTCCATTATGTTGTAGTGGCGCTGGATGCAGAATAATGCCGTCTAATGAATGCATATTAGTGCCGGACTCTGGCATGGCCGTTTCTAAGCAACAGCACAAAGAAAGCTGAAGAGGCTTCTTGAGGCTGACATTATAAATGTTGACCGGAGTCAAGTATGATTATATTCCTCCACTGATGCAAGAAAGCGATGCGTTTTGAAAGCAGTTGGTCATGTATTTAAGCTCGCAGACAACGAAAAGAAGATAAGAAATCAAATTAAGTCAGCGCCAAGCAATCACCTCGTACATCAAATAAAAATGCAAATGTCTAATTTGTGGATGGGATCCTGTCAATAAATGATTCTCAATGCATTCCCAGCAGACCAAAAATGTATGAGTAAAATGTTGAAAGCATAGAATTAAAGGCCACATGTTTGAAGACAGACAAGCTTTGAAAGAATTTTAAAACACCATCAACTTTATTACTTTGATATCTCTGGAGGTAGGGGGGGGGCAGGTGTCCTCTGAAGTGGTGTCACTGACGAGAGACCATCACAACTAAAGGTAGAAAGCATCCGCACGAGATCACCGCTCAACCACCTTACATCTGAGCTCTGCCAACAGAAGAACATTTGACGGCTATGTGCCCAAAAGTATTACACATGAACGATTATAAAATCCCTTTAAATGGGTGTTATGGTTCCTTTAAACATAAATATTAACAATAATAGTATTTTGGGGAATATTCTGTTTAATAGATGAGGCCATATTGAACAAAAAGCATTCATTTGATAGGAGGGCGGGATGTACAATTTAATTGTGCCGAATGCTGCTCTGGCCCGCTTCCTTCCACTCAGGAGAGGAAAAGCCTGAGATTTCTTCTTCTTGTTCTTGTTCGGGGTCAAAAGGGACCATTTAAGCTTGAGATCCCTGATTGTGGTCTTGCTTCTGCGTCAATTCAAATCCTGGATCACATGTTCCACCCGAGTCCGATGTGAGTGGCTAGCAGGTAGCACATGCCGATCATGCACGTCATGATCATCATGGGGAAGCCTAACCTGTCGGAGCACAAAAAGCAACAGACAATATTAGAGGTACTTAGAACTAAGCGTTTCCAACGTTTTTCGGTGCCGGTCCCCTCTCTTTGGAACGACCTTCCACTGAACGTTCAGCAAGCCCCCTCGCTGCCCGTCTAAAAAACTCGTCTCAAAACTCAATTGTGTCCTTTGGCATTTGACTTGATTTTTCGTTTGACTGTTTTTGCATTCTACTGTCTTGGTTATGAATTTATTGTTGTATGAATAATTTTGGCTCCATGTACAGCACTTTGTATACAGCGGTGGTTGTTTTCAAGAGCGCTATGAATACATTTGAGTTGAGGATGTCACATTTTTTGACGTGTCTTTGAACGCATCGCCCCTGAAACTCACTTCAGGTGCTTTCTAGGGCCGTTCACACGGGCAGATTTATTTCGGAGCTACTCCGAAACTGCTCCCCTCGAGCGTTCATACGTGCAACTTTATTCCGGCGTAGTGCCCGAAAACAGCTTGTTTCGGATCAAATTTAAAAATTTGCTCCGGAACAAATGCTCGTTTGCGAAGCAGTACCGATGCAAATGTGCACGTATGAACGCAACTGGGTTAAATTTGCTCCAGAGCAAATGCTCGCTTGCGGGGGTTGGGGGGAGCCGCACGAGAAGAGTTGATTACGTACGGCGAGAATGCGTTGCTTTCGTGCTCTGTCGGACTTCCGTCAGGTGTTTGTTTAATAACGACACAAGACATGGCTGCTAACAGTAGCAAAGCACCTCTTGGGTTATACCATCTCAACTAGAACGGGGGGGTAGTCCCCAAACGTCATCTTTCCTTTTGTAGGAGACTGGACTGTCTCAGAGTTGTTTATGTAGTTTGTTCCTTTGTTGTGTGTTCACAACACCCCCGCCCTCCATAGAATTTATTTTGTGATTTCATCTCTTGATTTTTGTGTTTGGCGCATTAAATGTTTGCTTTTCTGAGTGTCATTGAACTCAGCGTTGATTTACGTTTTCGGGGGCGGTCACTCTCTAGCAGAAGGCACAGAAGGAGAAGGACGTGTCTGTACAGTAGTTGCTTGAGTTGTGTATACGTTTTAAAAAGAACCAACACGACAGCTCATTTGTTTTCTGTCGTTTTGCTCCGCAGCAGAGACTGCCAGTGTGAACGCAAGTGGAGCTGCTTCGACGCTGTGCCGGAGCTGTGACGCTCAGCGGCTTTGTACGTGTGAACGCTCCACAAAATTTGTTCCGGTGTAAAAATAAATCGCAACAAAATACTCCGGCGCAGCGCCGAAATAAATCTGCCCGTGTGAACAGGGCTTCTGAGAAGGAGAGAACGAGAATGATTTTTTCCCTTTTTTTTCCCTGAACGTTTTGCAAACGACTTCCGAGGAGGCGGACAGACATCGTCAGGATGAACTTATCGGCGCCCTCTCACTTGGCCGCCTCTTTCACTTTAGCGCGTCCTCGTATGCTCGAGTGACTGCAGATGGTCGGGCCTTTGGCCGCCGCCCATGTCCTCCATGGACACATGGCGCCTCGCGGGGCCCAGGAGACTTTGCCCCCCGGTCGTCAGCCAGCACGGCTCAGTTGGGCCCACACCAGAAAGCCGACAATTGTGCCAGTTGTTATTAATATTAGGGCCCGAGACATGGGGAAGTCTGACATTTCCAAGCAGCTGTTTTCAAGTCGTATTCCAGGAGGTCTTTTCATTTTCAGTCACTGTTCATGCACTTGTAGCAAGTCATTTGATTTTTATATTGTTTGAGATTGGACACAAATTTTGATGACTCCCAAAACCGGAGACTCGTATAATTAATTGCCCCCAAGCCAGTTTAGGTGGACATTGTCTCACAACCACTCATACGACCCGCAACACTGAAGTCGCGCTCGAATAGACACAGCAAGTCTGTCCAAAGTGTTTTTTTTTTTTATGTACCATTGGCCAAAGTGTTGGTTCGTTAACAGTATTACGGAAAAAAAAGTGCAGTCAGAGATTATGTTTTTACGAGCATTTGTTAGCGAGAACAGCTGTAATTATTCTTAAATTTCTGTGAAGTCCTTTCAACCTTAACAAGCGGACTGCCGTCATTAAAATCTAATTCGGAGCAGATGTCGCTTCCGTGTGGAATGACAGTCGGAGTCATCAATGAGTTCATAAGCATCGGTCGAAACAATTTCATAGCTTGCAAGGATAATAACGGAGGGATCAGGCAGCCGCTGGTGACGGCTCGCCATTCTTAAGTAACGGTCCATGAAAAAAAGGCCCCGGGGATCAAGTAGGGCGTGAAGTCAACGCCGCACCAGGCAGACCTCAGCTGTCGAGGGCTCCGAGGGGGTCTCCCTCGCAATCAGCGGCCTCCCCGCAAGCAGCTGCGACCCAGGCACAGGTGACCTACTTGTGACCGGGGGCCGGACTTCCATCCGGGAATTCAAAAGACGGCGAGGAAGAGAAACCATCTACAGTCCTTTTCATGAACCAACCACGGCGTTTTTGTAGCCTGAAAATGAAAACTTTTCGTCTTGTCAAGCGGAAACCTCGTGCGTCCAAATGTTCCCCTTTTTGACAAATCAGGAAGCAACTTTGACAGCCACGAAAGTACTGTACATTTGACTGGACATTCATTTCTGCTTCAACCACTCATTTTTTCATTTATTGTGCAATAATCTAATTGTAACATACTTTTACATATTTTGATGCATTTTTTATGATTTGTAAAACATTTATGTCTGAATTTTAGGGGGCTTAGAATGAATTACGGCATTTACATGGAAAACGCATCTCTACTCACACAATTTTCTAGTTCGGAAATTTCTTCCACAACCAATTAATCTCATAACTAGCGGTACCACTGTAATGGTACTTTTAGCAGAGTCTTCATTGACACAACAACAGCAACCAAACTACTTAGATCGAGAGTCTGAGTACTTTTGATGTCTTTCTGGGTCTGTAGATGGAATCATGACCCGGCTTCCATAGCAACCAGCCCTGTGGCTTTGAGTTCAGTGAGTGCAAGGCAGGTTGAATACCCGGTTGAGAGAAGTACTCTCATTTACGGCTAACTGAATTCGGTTCTCCCGATATTTCGTTCAGCCATTAGTGGTCTGTGGGCTACACACAGACTGATTTTCGAGAGAACTTTAGTCATCATCAAAGGTTGATGATGACTACTACAAGTGATTCTCACGAACAAAGACTGTGAAATATGAGCCGACGGGCTCGCAAATGAAGCAATGATGCCTTCAAAAGTGCCTTGCTTCCACATTCCCGACATCCTCTTTCTCTCTCTCTCGAGCGAGTGGACGCATCATCATCGGCGTGTGCTTGAGTACGAGACATATGCGGGATATTAACATGCTAGCAGACCTTCGGGCGTCGTAAGACGGCAGCCGGATGGGTTGTGTCACATCAACTTCCGAAGAAGGAGCCTACCTGAAGAACTCCATGAAGGAGAAGCCATAGCCGTGTTGCTCGGCGATGCCGGCGCACACCACGTTGGCCGACGCCCCGATCAATGTGCCGTTCCCTTCACACATACACGCACACACACACGCAAAACGGGTCAGCGTCCTACGGCAACCTCAAATGACGAGTAGAATTTTCATGATTTCACGAGTAGCAACGACGGCACGCAAGTGTCAGGTCAATGTCCACACTCGAGGCTCACTTGTAACATGTCAAGACAGAAGTAGCCAAAGAGCCTACTGGCGCATGGAACTGAAGATGATATCAAGGATATTGAATTACAGACGCTCCCCGGCTTACGAATATCCGGCTTACGAACAACGGTACATACGAACATTTTCACGGGTATGTCGAAAAAAAAAAGAAAAAGTTAGATTTTGTATTGCGCGCCTTTTCCCGAGTGCCGAACGGGGCGGAGGAGGACGGCGGAGGCGACGACGTTCGAAGGCGGCCGTGGGGAGAGGCGTGGGGGGCGGGCGTGTGACGGTGGAACGGGCGGGGAGGCGTTCGGCGCGCCGGTCGACGACCGGTCGTCTACTCTCCCCCGCTGAAGCCGCTGCTAGTTTACCGGGCAGCTAACCCTCGAGCCCTGAAGAACGTGACGAAAAGCTCTCTCCCCATTATATGGATGTCAATATAAGCCTTAAACATACATTCCAGACAAAATATAGCACTGAAGCAACTTACGAACGAATTCACCTTATGAACAATCGTCCGGAACGTAACTCGTTCGTAACCTGGGGAGCGTCTGTAATGCTCAAACGGCTTTGCATGAAGCAGTTAGTTCGTTAGTTGGTTAGTTATTTACCTGGCTCACACTTAAAATAACCAAATATACCTTTTGGTCACAGTGAGTGAGTGAGTGAGTGAGTGAGTGAGTGAGTGAGTGAGCATGATTGCATAAAATATATAAATTTGTTTTGCTTACTGGTAGCTAGTTAGTTGGTTACCAGGACTACATAAAAGCTGAACTAACCAAACACATTAGTCATTGTTAGTTAGCTAGTTATTTAGTAGGTCAGTTAGTTATGCACGGGTGGTTAGTTGGTTAGGTAGGTAGCAAGACTACATAAAAATAACCAAATGCCTTTTAGTCACAGTGAGTGAGCATGATTACATTATCTAAATGTGTTTTGCTTGCTGTTAGTTAGTTGGTTAGTTAGTTCGTTACCAAGACTACATAAAAATTACCAAATACCTTTTAGTCACAGCGAGTGAGTGAGCATGATTACATAACAGATCAAAAATTGTTTTGCTTGCAGTCAGTCAGTCAGTCAGCTAGCTAGCTAGCTAGCTAGCTAGCTAGCTAGCTAGCTAGCTAGTTAGTTAGTTAGTTAGTTAGTTAGTTAGTTAGTTAGTTAGTTAGTTAGTTAGTTAGTTAGTTAGTTAGTTAGTTAGTTGCCATGCTTATATGAAAAAAAAAACAAGTTTTGGTCGCTTCTAGTGAGTGAGAGAGTCAGTGATCATGGGTATATTAAAAAAAAAAAAAACAAATAAGTTTTGTTTGATAGTAGGTAAGTCATGGGTAAGTCAGTCGGCCAGTAGGTAAACCCAACAGACAGAGGAAAAGGTTATATTTTGGTCACCATTATTTCTTTTGCTGGTTAGCTACCAGGACTACGTCCAACATTCACATGAGTGAGACTGACCGCCGAGGCAGGCTCCCATGGCCAAGGCAAAGATGAGAGGTTTCACGGGCAGGTTCACATCTGCATCTTGACTCAAGTTGATGAGGACTGGAATCTGAAGAGAGAAAAAGAGAATTTATTTTTATTGTATTTTTTAATTTTTTTTATGGATAGCTCTTCCAGTAGCGCCCCAAATAGCCTCATTTATAACGTAGTATATCCGAGAACATGATACACGCCACGCAACATGAAGTCGCTGATGAGCCAGTTCATGGCTACTCGCAATGTTACACTCGCGCCACCGACGGAGCGCAATGCTCACCATGGTGGCGGTGAAGGGGATGTTGTCGATGAGAGAAGAAGCCAAGGCGGACACCCACATCACTAAGATGATGGCGATGGCCATGCGCTGGTCCTCGGGCACGGCCTGCAATCAAGAACACGAGAACATGAGCGGTTCTCTCTCTTGACGTCATCAGCCATGGAGGTTGAAAAGCGGAACCGGCTTATTTTGACAAAACAAGGAGAGGAAAGTCGAGATATCTGTTTTCAAATGTAAGGAGTAAAATACATTTACCTGAAAAATCTACTCAAGTATCAGAGCAAAGTATTGGTAATTTGTGACTCCCCACCACCGCCTCACAAAGACGAATAATGCACAGTTTTGCTCCATCAAGCCGCTAAGCAACACAAATGAGATCTCTGCCTTGCACCTGTCGCACGCTTGCATGCAGATGAGTTTTATATGTGTGTGTGTGTGTGTGTGTGTGTGTGTTTCACAGGAAGTCAGACGAAAAGAGCGCAACGCCGCCTGTCACCAGCGATTATCTGCGCTGTGGGGGGGCTCACCGCTTTCTTCCAGCTGACACGTTTATTACGGCTGCAATCTCATGCCCGCTCGCGAGGCAGGCCAAGACGATGACATTCAAAGCGATACCAGGTGGAAACGTGGTCACGGAATTTGCAGGCAATGTATGGAACGAAATATCCGAAAGCTGATACGATGTGTCACCGGTGTTGCCAATGACACAGGTGCATCACTGGCATAAGTGCTCACACGCTGTACTTGAGTAGAAGTACAGATACTGAAAAACGACCGGTGACAGAAGATGTACTCATTTCCAAGCCATGTCTAATACAAAATGGTGCTTTGGCGCCATCTGGTGGCATACAGGTGACAAGTAAATACTTTATGTTGAACAGAGGGGAGGAGTCTAATAGAAACATTTACTCATGTTGTGGCGATTACAGGCCATTTTATGTTGCCGTCAATTACTGGCGGATTTTCACTATTCACTAACGTTTTTTGGGGGGGTTTGTTTGTGTATTCAGATGAAGTCGGAAAAATAACTAAGTGCAGTAATAGATACCTGAAATGTACTCAAGTACAGGAGCGAAGTATTTGTAGTTCTTTCAGAGTAACGGAGGCGCGCTTCAAAATACGATGACTTACTTTGATAAGCAAGGCCGTCTGCTCGCCGATGTAGTCGATGAGCTGCAGCTGGGCCAGAGCCTACATCAACAACAGGGGTAAAAAAATAAAAAAATAAATTGGAACAATCACGTAGAGAATTTCATTTTCCTGAGACTGTGGATGTTTCTAGTGTGTTTCCACTTTGCGTGTATTTTTTTTTTCTTTATTGTTCAAATGAAGCACCTCCATCAAGACGAAGAGGGCAGCAAAGAAAAGCAGCGTGGCCCACTCCACCCGGTGTAAGATCATCTCAAAGTCCTGAATGTCGGCCAGGATCAAAAGCCAGAGCGCGCCGAGGATGGCGATCCAACCTGAGCGGGAGAGGACAAATGATGGTGTATGAAGTATATGTAACCAGGTGAACCGTACTTGGGATTGTGTAGTGAAGGCTGCCTTGTTTAACAAACCTAGCACTGTCACTTTAAGAGCCACATTAGATCAAAACACGCGGGAACATAAAGAGTGCGTGAGAATCAGACCAGAAAGGGAAGTGAGGGTGACATGCACGTGAAGGAGAGTAGTCGCTGAACTGTGCCTACTGCTTGTCCCAACTTGATACACCCGTGATCGTCGTTGTAAACCTGGCGATATTCAGGTAATTGATAACTAGTGTACCATGATGCATGTTAAGTGTTAATTTTGGACAGATGATTACTTATTTGAATGGTATTTGTAGAGCACAATATCGTGGTTAGGAGGTTGAAATCTACCACTAGTGAGTCGTGTGAAGAGCTGTACAGCGTAAGTGTTCGCAAGGTTACAATATGTTTTTTTAGACTGTGAAACTATATGAACTGTGTTATCTGTTCTTTAGAGGGGAGATCATTTGTGTTTTTCCACGTGCTTTGTATGCACCCCATACAGCGGAACGTATCGAGTAAGTGTGTCTGCATCTCAAAACATTGGGTTGTCACGATTATTTGTTTAATGAAGTATTGTGGCTTGGAAATAATGTATTTTTAATTCCGTTTCCCTCTTAAGCAAGCTTGTCTATTATAGTATAGTCTATATTCTTTGATCTCTTAGATCCCTTTTCGAACTCTTTTAAAATTCAGTTAACATCTCATTCTTTTTTTTTATTCATTCATTCATCTTCCGAACCGCTTGATCCTCACTAGGGTCGCGGGGGGTGCTGGAGCCTATCCCAGCTGTCTCCGGGCAGTAGGCGGGGGACACCCTGAATCAGTTGCCAGCCAATCGCAGGGCACACAGAGACGAACAACCATCCACGCCCACACTCATACCTAGGGACAATTTAGAGTGCTCAATCAGCCTGCCATGCATGTTTTTGTAATGTGGGAGGAAACCGGAGTGCCCGGAGAAAACCCACGCAGGCCCGGGGAGAACATGCAAACTCCACACAGGGAGGCCGGAGCTGGATTCGAACCCGGTACCTCTGAACTGTGAAGCCGACATGCTGACCACTGGACTACTGGGCCGCCTTCTTTTTTCTTAATGCTGTACAATTTTTCATTGTCCAGTCGGGAACAAAACCCACATAAAAAATTAATTTGTGCTCAGTCTAGTCTTTCCAAAGACCCGGCTACATATAATTGAGAAAAACAGGCTGTAGTAAAAACAATTAGACAAAAAAGGAAAAAATATTGAAAACAAGGACACGGGTCCATTCGCTGTAATTCTGCGTAAATATCAGCGGAAACTGCTTTGCTTCCAGGAAAGAGCACACAGACGAATGGAAGAAGAAGGAAAAAAAAAAGATAAAAATGTTGAACAAGAGAGATTCAATGCAATCAATCACAATTCAATTCAGTTTTGAAGCAGGTTTTGCTCATTTTGCTTGCCCATGAATGTACATTTTTCATTTCAATATTTGTTTGGCCATTTATTTTAGTTTTTTATTGTTTGTTTCTTCACATTTTGGCTTACTATCAGAGGTGAGTTGCTCAAGAGCTAAATGGTGTCTCGGGTTTTGACTTTCTGGACGTGGATTTGACACCTCTGCTGACAACCCAACTAACCAAGCAAACGGCAATAAAAAACTAACTTTGAATCGCAGCTCCTGAAATTCTGTCAAAAATTGCCTAGTGTCTTACTCACTCACTCACTAGCTAGATAGCTAGTTAGCTAGCTAGCGAGTGAGGAGGAAGACTAGCTAGCTAGGTAAATAAACAAGCTCGCTCAGCCACCAGTTCATAAACTCACTTACTAAGGAGCTAATCCACTCATTCTTTCACTCATTCGCCATACAAAGACATAAAAATAAACTCACTCTTTCCCTCATTAATTACAAATTCACACAACTGCAACATCCAGGGAAACATAACCATTGACTGGTACCGAGTGCACTCGTCGAAGTGTATTTGGTGTCAAAGTGAGTAAAATGTCACTGTAGGACAAAACGTCACACGAATTACTTAGTTCGAATTAAATACCCCCGAATCAGGCATTTGTAGCAAATATGAGTCTCCGACGGCATGTTTGCGTGCAACGACTCGTGAGCGCCCATCCATCTTTCTCATCCGTCCAGTGACGGATGAGAAAGCGTCACCGGCCACCCACGGAGCACAGTGATATCTCAACCGTGGTGGCTTAATGAGCTTTTAATGAGGCCGAGCTTTTGAAAGCGGGTGTAATTGAAACCAATGTCGCGTTGGCACCCGGGACGCTGCTATGGGGGACACGCTCGTTTAACAAATGTCACGGCCAGGCGGCTTGTAATTAACTCAGCGTGCAGCGGGGCAGCCACCAGCCAGCGTCATTATTGGGGCGCCTTTCGCTCATCGATTCTCGCCATCGCAGGTGTACAGTGGGGAAATAACAAAGTACAAACACTTTGAAATTGCACTGAGGTAGATTTTCACTCCATCAGCAAGGACCTCATTCATGAAATAAGTGAACCAATTTACGAACTCGCTGTGTATGTGTCGGTTACATTATTCAGTCAGCCACTAAAAACTCAACAATCGACTCATCCACTAACTCATTGGTTCAACAAATAACTAAAACCAAACAAATAACTAACTCACTTTGTAACTATTGACTTTTACGCACGGTTACCTTCCAAGTATGAATTTTTATCTCCTGCCAATGATCAACAGCATGTGATTTATATAAGCGCCTACAGGTTATGACTTGACTCCCGCCGTGAGTCAAACAATGAGCACAATTCCGCCCTCACCGAGATCCAGGTGTATGCTGGGAACAAAAGAGTTGACAAAGAACATGAAGATCACCACGGCCAGCACCGACACGCACTTCACCAAGAGCACCTTGTCGGTGATTCTGTGCTGTGGGGAACAAAAGACAAGAACAGTCAAGACACAAGGCCTGCGAGAGGAGCGGCGCAACTTTCAAACACATCACGAGGAAGATGACAATCTGTGAGATCAAGCATTCACGTGTAAGACCAAAAAATAAAAAATAAAAACCTTTTTTTGAAGCTCTTGAATATTCTGCTCCCAGTTCTTGTCCTCTTGGGAAATTTCTCTGTCAAACACATTTCACATCATGTTCAAATGCATTGTCTTGAATGGAATGACATGATGTGAGGCAGCCATTTCTTACTCACTGGTAACCCTCAGGAAGTCAGCCATTTTGGTTTGAAACAGCCATTTCTCACTCATCCTCAAAAAGTTGGAAAAATAGGCGTCCAACACTAATTTCACCCACTGACAGAAAATTTGGCGGATGTTTCTATTTTAAGGGAATGCACAAAAACGTCTGAAGAAACCGTGCCTTCAAGTGAAGACGAAGTCAGCCATTTTGAATAGCGGAAGCCATTTCTTACTCATGGGCAGCCATTGGGAAGCTAAAAAAAATAAATTAAAAAAATCAACCAATCAACACAAAATTGGGCGGACATAGCTATCCTAACAGGATTCCCCCCCAAAAAGTCTCACGGACCCATGCCCGAAAATGAACAGGAAGTCAGCCATTTTGGTAGAATTTGAATCCATGCTCGTTTTTTAAAAGACTCTTAAGGAATTTAACCGAACAAGTATCCTCGCCGTGTCGAAGACGTTGCCTACTTGGGTGTCATGTGGGCATAACATGATGTCAAAGTGAAGCCATTTTTTTTTTTACCTTTGGAATGTTTTCATCATCTTGCGTAGCAGACTTTCCAGGTTCAGGACTTTCTGCATCAGGAGGCATTTGACAGCCGTCTCCTCTCGGCTGGCGGGATTGATGCGCTGGGCTGTCTGCCTCCACACCAGAATCTCATGTTTGAGCTCTGCGGTAGATTACACCCCAAAAAAAAAAAAAGAGAGAAAATACTTGCATCAAGGGTGGTTCTCGCATCTTTGAAGATGATGTTTCCGGTCAATAAGTGTTGAGTCCTTTCCGGTCAATAAGTGTTGAGTCCCGCAGAGGGACTCATACAGCCAGGCCACCACATATGAGGGTGGCGGTAACACTGGGTAGCAACCTTTGTCTCGGCACGCCGGATCGAATGATTCATGGGAATATTCTTGGGATGGGTCAAAACTGAGCCAGAACGTGCAATGTCTATTCTGGTAAGCAAATCTGAGCAATTATGAGACAAGACGGCAAGCGGTGGAGCCGCAAGGAGCGAGCGGCCGAACCCGCCGCGATCGGCAGCTTCCTTCAATCGGCTCGGTGGCTGGCCTTGACAGCGTGGCGCCAAGCGATCGCCCTTCCTGTGGTTCTGTTTTAATGATGCCTTGTTGAGCTTCCTCTCCTCGGGACCGCGTGTCATTGAGTGTAAACGCTGGTGTGTCTGCGTGAGGCGCGATGTAGGCGGTTAATGGACCGCGTCCTCAAAGGAATTACCCGACTTGGAGCGTTCTGCACAAGACGACTGGGAAGTTGCAGTTCTTCTCAGTTTAGTGATTGTACCGTAATACACTGCGACGATCGGCGGTGTTGCTCCAGTTTATCGTTCACGGCGCCCACCGTACTGATCGCAATTGTTACTCCAAAACTTCGTACCTTTTGTACTTTTTGGGGCACCAATTACTACTTTCCTTTTAGCCAGGGCTCCTGCGCATTCTTGCAACTTTTAAAAAAGGATCGCAACCAGACCGAGGTTCACGGTCCTCGTCATCGCAACCTGCGCGTCATATTTGAACTCACCCACTATTTCGATGGATTCTTTGTTGTAGAGCTTCTTGTTCCAGTACAGCATGCGCAGGAAGGGGAAGGAAGTGAGCAGGACCAGGCATATTCCCAGGAACATGTAGCCGGTGAAGTTGGCAAAGTCGATGCCCTGCGAGATACGCGCACAACGAGACGGCAAGGTCAACGTTTCGACAGGCGGGCTGGACGTTTTGCGTCGTCGTGTCACTGGGCGGACAATTTCGGGTGTTTCTCGACATCGTACGTTAAAGCGGCAGTCTTGGAATTTTAAGGGTGCAACGACCGGTGTCACGATTGTTAGATAAATATATGCTAAGGCTCAACCAAAAATAAGTTAGAGGATCAGGGAGTCTATGTCCCTTTCGCTCTTAGCATACAGCTTTATGTCATCCATGTAGAGGAGGTGACTGATCGTAGCTCCATTTTTGAGGCGGTATCCATAGCCTGTTTTGGTGATTACTTGGCTTAGGGGGTTCAGTCCTATGCAGAACAGCAGTGGGGAGAGTGCATCACCTTGGTATATGCCACATTTGATGGACACTTGGGTAAGTGGCTTGCCATTGGCTTCAAGTGTGGTTTTCCACATCCTCATCGAGTTTGCAACGAAGGCTCTTAGGGTCCTGTTCACCTTATCCAACTCCAAGCATTCAGTGATCCATGTATGTGGCATTGAGTCGTAGGCTTTCTTGTAATCAATCCAGGCTGTGCACAGGTTGGTATGTCGGGACCTGCAGTCTTGTGCGACTGTTCTGTCAACCAGGAGCTGATGTTTGGCTCCTCTGGTATCTCTACCAATGCCCTTCTGCGCTTCGCTCATGTGTTGATCCATATGTCCACTTATCTTAGCCGCAACGATGCCTGACATGAGCTTCCATGTTGTGGAGAGACAGGTTATTGGCCGATAGTTGGATGGGACTGTACCCTTTGAGGGCTCCTTCATGATCAGGATCTTTCGCCCTTCGGTTAGCCATCCTGGGTGAGTCCCATCCTTCAGCAACTGGTTCATTTGTGTTGCTAGGCGCTCATGGAGTGCTGTGAGTTTCTTTAGCCAGTAGGTGTGGACCATGTCCGGGCCTGGTGCTGTCCAGTTTTTCATATCTGAGACTCTTTCCTGTATGTCTGCCACTGTTATGGTAACTGGGTTCTGCTCAGGGAGGTTGCTGTGCTCCTCTCTCAGGGTCACCAGCCATTGTGCACTGCTGTTATGTGCAACCTCCCTCTCCCATATTCCTTTCCAGTACCTTTCAGTTTCCAGTCTTGGTGGGTCAGCTCTGCTGTTAGGACCCTGCCACTGAGCGTACACTTTCGCAGGTTGTGTTGCGAACAGCCTGTTTATTCGCCTGGCCTCATTCTCTTTCGTGTACCTCTTTAGGCGACTGGACAAGGCTTGGAGACTTTGTTTGGCAGTTTCGAGTGCTTCAGGTATGGTCATCTGGATGTACCTCTCAGGTATCGGCCTTTTCATCACACCTCTCTGGGCCTCCGTCAATTGACTCACATCTTTCCGAGCCGCCTTTATCTTAGCCTCCAACCGTCTTTTCCGATAGCCAAGGATTTCTAGGATCACTGACGCTGAAGCGTATATCAGCTCATTGGTTTCCGTGATCGTTATGGTAGGGATCGCCCTCAGTGCTGCATTCACACTTTTCCATGAGACTCTCAGGTGGTACTTCACACAGCCGTTGTAATCGGTTTCTAGGTTGTCATCTACTCGGCGGAGTATCACCAGGAGGCGCATCACCTCCTCGTTCTCCAAGTAGGTTCCCGCTGACATCCGCGCTTGACATTTTGGCCTTTGGCGGGCGCGCTGGCCATATTCGCTCCGTTGATTCCAGCAAATGGGGGGGGGACTCCCGCCGCACCGCCGTCCAGTTTGTCTTGGCGCCGCTCACAGAAGAGCAGTGGGTGGGGGACGGCGAGGAGGGGGACGCCAGTTGGGTCGTGGCGGCACTCTGATAAGGACAGCTTGTGGGCGCACGCATGGTTTGCTCGGCTGTTTTGTTTGCTTGCGTGTCACGGGAGGGGCGCGATCCAAAGATAGACGCGGCGACCGCGCTGTGGCGTGCGTGTTGTTGTTTACATCAAGTCCGAGTGTCCTTGTATTTGCATTCCAAATTGCCATGTATACAAAATGCGCACCCTCTTTGAGCTCTGCCTCATTATTGGTCAGTTTGTCGCAGTCCTGAGAGTACAAATACTTTGTTATTGTACTTAAGTAGATTTTTCAGGTATCTGTACTTTACTTTGTAGGTTTTTTTATTTGTATTTTTTACCTTTTCTATTTACTTTTGTCTTTACTTTCTACTCCATTACTTTATCCAAAGTAGGCTTGTTATTTTTTTTTCAACCTCCATGGATGATGACCCGACATTCTTTTTCTACTTTTGTTGTTGGTACTTTTTGATTTTTACTTGTATCAGTATGTGCTTTCACAAGAGTCTATTTTTTTTTTTAGATGTGTTTTTACACCTGGGTCTGGGTGACATGACACCTCGTCAAGAGTGCACAGCAACGCCAGAAAAAGCCAGCCTGAGTGAGCTCCTACTTGTCTGCGCAGGTCCTGATTGGACACGATGATGACGTTGGGCGGGTCGCCCACAGCTGTGGCTGCGCCGCCGATGTTGGTGAAGATGACTTCGGCGATCAGCACGTGTCTGGGATCCAAATTGAGCACCTCACACAATCTTTAAGAAATGCCAAAAAGGAATCAAATGTTAAACGTACTCAGAGCCACCTCGGTAGCTTGTCCCGCACACCGACCGGTTTTACCCATCGATACAAAATTTGGTTCTCAAAACTGAACAGGAAATTTGCCCTGAAACCCGTTGCACCAATCTACGCAGAAATTAGTGGCAACAAATAATTGGACATTTATGGAATCCGTAAGAAAGGGAAACTCTGGTATTTACATCTTGAACGTAACGAGGCATTGAAGAAGTCTTTAACTCCGATTGAGGGAGTGACGAGTGAATCACAAATGAATGTCACTTTTTCAGCGATGACTCATCACATGTCCACACCATATTACACAAACAGAGATTTGTTGGAAATAGTTTCTAGTTTGAGTTTGACTCAGATAAAAACTAAAATATGAACGTTTGTCGTACACCCTGTGATGTCGACAGTGTTTTCTAGCTTCAATAACAATATGTCCCCCCCCCAAAAAAGTGAAATCTAGAAGACTTGAAAAAAAAAATTATGTTAAATCAAAAAGGTTGTATTTATTTCATTTGGCGTAAAAAGCAACTTTTTCGTTAAATGTCAGTTAAAAATGCACTTCCAATTAAGTGGGTTGTCGTATCTGCTGAATGTAACTTTTAAAGTCAATTGTAATCTAACGGTTACTTTTAAACGGCTCCAAATGGTGGCACCTGATGGTGACGGGGGTGAAGAGCATCATGGTGGTCACATTGTCCAGGAAAGCCGAGAGGATGGCGGCGATGAGGCACAGGATGATGATCATGGGCCACACTCGGCCTTTGGAGAGGCGGTAGGCCTATTGGGAACGAAGCGAGCAAGCAAGCAAGCAAAGAAGGAAGGAAGGAAGGAAAGTGAGAGAAGGATGAGTCATCATCCATCAGCCAGCGGAGATGTGAGACGTGATGCTGAGAACCACGAGGGTTACGTCAAGCGAAAATTAACAGTGGAGACTCATAAGAGCACAGTGGAAGTCGACGTTCGCGGGGTTGCAAATGTGTGAAATTCACAGGTACATTTTTAGAAAGTTACCAGTGAATTTCCAGGGCGAAGCCACATACTCAACATTGCAAAAATAAATAAATACATCAAATTAAATAAAATCTCTCCAATCAAACAGCGTATCGTATTCACCATTGCAGTCACTTTTTCATGTTACATGATAAATAAAAAAAATTATATTACGGTGTTTCTCTTGTTTGTTTTTTTTTTTTACACTGTACATAAATTACATTCTCATATTTTTTCATTTTGAATTCATATACTGTATTTACAGGACATATATGTAGATTTTTTTTTGGGGTGTAATTTTCAAATTACCGGCATATCAAAAGTATGTTCTCTTATCTAGTCTTGCATTTTCTATATTTTCTTGATTTTCGTATCAAAGATTTTTCTCATATATAGTATATCTTCTTTTTGAATTTTGTATCTATATTATTTTAAAGATCGAGATAATGTCTCAACTATTTTGCTCACATCTAAACATTTTCTCATATATTGTATATGCATCACATCTTTTTTTTTACATTATTCCTAAACAATGTTTTCACATATATATATATATATATATATATATATATATATATATATATATATATATATATATATATATATATATATATATATATATATATATATATATATATATATATATATATATATATATATATTCCTATTTCACACAGTATGTGCAATGCTGTACAGTATAAGATTTTCCTCATACATCTATCATTTCACATTTTATTTTTGACATTACAAACTATTGTCTCTTACCTATTTCCACCTTATGAGTTTTTTGGGGGGGTTTTCTGCAAGGTTGACAAAAGTTCAATCTTAGTGCGGCAGAAAACGCGAACCTCTGATGAGCGTCAAGTCGGCGAGAGGGCCTCGTCCTTCTCACTCAGCGCATTAACATTCATCAACCTTGATTATTATCACCGCTGGAGGACACATTGTGCATATTCGGGATTACCGCAAAGAGTTCCTGGAGTTTGTGCACGTCCTTGACCTCCACGAGGAGACGAGGACGAAGGGCCTGCGTCACAAATTCCATTTGCACTCGTGAAAATCAAGCCAGGCTGACGCAAAGCTTCATCCCTGGCACCTCTTAGATCCCCGTGTGAAATTTGGTGATCTCGGGCCAAATTGTGAGGAGGTCGCCGTGACCTTTCACCTTTTAACCTGTTCATGGGCAGACATTCCCCAGAACAGGAAGTCACAGGGAGGGGGGAAGAAAAAAAACCTGAGGCCGACGCATGTCATTGTCAGCGCTGACCTACTTTCTGCCCGCTAAACACAGCAAATGTCATCCACGCGCGGCCGTTCAAATGTCAAGCGTGCGGAGAATAGCCGAGAGGTCGATATCAATCTTGTCGCCTCACTTTGGATTGAAGTGCGGGGAAGCACCAAAACGCACCTTGACGGCACAGTAGTCAAAGAAGCCCGTCTCGGAGAAAATGGCCACCAGCACCATCTGCAAAACAAAGACCACATGACAGATTTGCAGATTCTCTTTGATTGACTGTTGCGGTCGTCACACAACTCCAGTGTGGATAATATTGAGTTCCTCACAGTAAATTTAAGGCTGAAAAATGACAATTGTTTATTTCAGCTCTTATCTCGGTCAGGCTTACGGCAATTCATTCAGACTTATTTTATTGATTTCTACATCTCATTTCATTTGATTGCATTTTTAATCTGATTTCGTTTTATTGACGTGATCGATGTACTCGCACCAAGTTATCTTATTTTTAGTCAGGCTCGCAACACATTGTATATAATGACATTTTATTTGAGCTCACAGTACGTCCTTTTGTGAATAGAATTCAATTTTACAATCCGGTCTTGACCTGGGATTTTGTTCAGGCTTTTGCCTTGACATTATTTGAGAGAACTGCAGACATCTGAACTGGGCATCACTCTTGTCGCATGAGCCATTATTTATGATTGTTTCATGTCATGAGAGTCATTTTGGTATTCGCACTGCTGCGGAGCCGCATTTGTTTCCGTTTTGCACAAAACCGGGTGGGATGTGCACGTAACCATGGCGACGGGCTTTTAAAACGGAATGCCAACGGGGGGAGACTGTGGGGGAAGCGCCGACGGACTCCCGTGGTCTCACCATGCCAAAGAGCAGAGCCAGAGTCTCGTAGTCGATCCATTCCACCACCTGGACCAAACTGGGCCGCTGCGGGAGGGAAACAAACAGCAACGACACGTTTCTGTACAGGGTTGACCAGAAATGCGGTCCAATTCATATTGAATCTTTCAGTGTAAGACTTGATGCTGGGAATGGGTTGAATTAGTCGGCAAATATGGAAATGTGAGGTCAGGGTGGAAAATCTCAACTGAATATTTCCCAAGAAGTCCTGAATGAGCCGAGCAGTTTGATTGAAGAATGGGAAAGTGTTTCTAATAAGGTGGCGAGCTGTCGAGTTTCTCGTGGTGTGCTGAAGACGTGAACTTACGTCCCCAATGATGGCCAAAGCGGACAAGGCGGCCAAAGATCCCAACATGGCTGCCAGAGTGCGATGGACGATCTGGAAAATGCAAACAGCGATGGGGACTCAACACACAGAGAGGAAAAAAGATAGAATGATGTGTGTGCTCTAAAGGTGTTCGCAGTTAGCAAAATGGAAAAAAATGAATGACGTGAAATCGGGACTTGGAAATGTGAACTTTATAGCGGTGAAAACGGGCGACGTTGAAACGAGGTTCGACGGTATTAACTTTAATACGACTACGTCCATTATTCCTAAAACTTCTTAATTTCATATTAATTTTACCAACAGTACACTGACCGCTACTTTTGCTACTAAAACTAATACAATAGTACAATTACGACAACAACTAAGTTACATAGTTTACAGCACTGGTGTCAAACTCAACGCTCGGGGGCCAGATCTGGCCCGCCGCATCAATTTATGTGGCCCGCGAAAGCAAATCAAAGATGTCAACTTTCACGATGCTTGCTAAACTCTCGACCAAAATTTTAAATTCTCATTTGGAGTAGCTTAAACAATAGGTGAATAAACCGTTATTCTTGACTTCTTTACATGGTTTCAGTCAGAACGGCCCTCCAAGGGAAACTGTAACTAAAATCAGGCCCGCGACAAAAATGAGTTTGACACACCTGCTTTACAGTATTGCACTTTCTATTACTACTACTACTACTACTACTATGACCCTCCCAGCCCCACACACACACACACACACAGCGCACAAGTCACATGTAAAAGCTGCCGAGTCAAAGAGGACATCTCCCCCGCCGGAGGGGCGTACCTCAAAGATGATGAGAACGTAGACACCCGTCAGGATGATGCCGGCGATGGCCACCTGCGTCTCCACGTTGAAGTAAAGCGACTGGTGGGTGATCGAGAGCGGCACCACCTCGGCGTCCGCCATGAAGGCCTGCACCGTGATCGTGATGGGGTCGCTAGGACGGCAAACAAAGTGAGCGTTTGCGTTCTAGTGGCGCGCAATCGAAAACTCTTGATTGTCTACCATGGCATTGCGTAAATTAAACTCGGGGAAAAATCATCAGAAAAATAAACATACAAATGCCGAAAGTACAGTTGGAAAGTATTTGCGCTTTGTTTCTTTGTGGCGACATACCTGCTGAGCATTTCAAATGTTTTGGTCACTACCATCTGGTCGCTATGCTCGCTGTGCAGAGGAATGGTCCAGTTGTAAATCACCTGGGGAAAAAAGGTGAAGCCAAATTTCAAAAGAAATCGGCCATTTTTGACCTCATCTCCACAAATTTTCATTGTTTCAGATGTTTTTTGTTTTAGTTTTGGTTAGCAAATGCCACCCACCTGCTGTGCCCTCCTCCTCCTCTGGCCCGGCGGGTCAGTTTGCTCCACCTGAACGAGGACGTACTCCTGGTTGTCCAGGTCCACCACTCCGCGGCTGAAGGGCCCGCCCACCTGCAGCTTGAGGAGAGCGTTGTCCCGGAAATCCGTCAGGTTGATCGCTGCCAAGCGGCCGCTGGTCAAGGAGGAAACCGACCAGTGTTGACTGAGAAAGGTCACCTTCTTTTTTTTTCTCGTCTGTTTGGAATTTTTAGTGGATACAGAAGCTTTCGGTTGATGAGACGGCCAGCATCCTCCAAGGGTTGTCCCGATCAGGATACATGCTGAAGAACAGCTGGACACACAACAACAATTACAAATAAATAAATTAAGTAAATGGAAAAGATAAAAATCCATCCATCCATTTTGCAATCAGCTTATTTTCACGAATTTCACGGGTGTGCTGGAGCCTATCCCAGCTTTCTTTGGGCAGTAGGCGGGATACGCCCTGAACTGGTTGCCAGCCGATTGAGCACACATGGACAAACAACTATTCGCGCCCAATCAACTTGCCATGAATGTTTTTGGAATGTGGGAGGAAACCGGAGTACCCGGAGAAAACCCACGCAGGCACGGGGAGAACGTGCAAACCCCACACAGGAAGGCCGCGACCCAGATTCAAACCCTGGGCCTCAGTACAGTGAGGCGGATGGGCCAACCAGTTGCCCCCCCCCCCCCTAAATAAATCAATCGCAGCAGCGGTGACTCGAGCGAGTTTCTTCTCATACTCAGCTAAAACGATTACAACACCCTTACACTGCACAGAACAACAATGGTGAAGATGGTGGCCACTTTGGAGATGCGGAAGCAGCATCTGTGAACAAAACAAAAAACAGATTACACCAAACTTACACTTACTCCTCCAACTACATACATACACACACATATACACACACCCACATGCATGCAGTCTATACATGGTGTGTATAGTGGGGTCCTCACTTGACACTTCTGGCAAGCTTGAAGCTGAGGCTTAGGTGCTCCAGGGGGTCGCTCTTGTCGGATGAGTTGGAGCGTAGCAGGGACAGACTGGTCACCTCGCTGCCCAATCGGTACCTCCTCTCCAGGTCCATGGCGCTGCTGTCCCAAGGCTCCTCGCTGGGATGATGCATGGTCATGTAGGCCGTGCTGACGCATGAGCAAATCAAAGCCATCTTTTGATTTACAATACATTTATAGGAACTTTTTTTTGGCTTTGTTTTTGGCATTAGAACGCGCTCACCTGTCATCGTGTGAGAACCTCAGCAAAGGCGACCTTTCTGAGATGTTGGCTGAATTTGTTTTACCGCTGAGGATATTCACCATGTTAAAATTGTGCCTGGAACAAAAACAGAAAAATGGCATTAAAATGTGGGTGAAATTTGCCCTAGCTTTGGCAGGGAGCAAAAAGGCTTTTTTTCGTGAACTCTGACCGCGACTGAGCAGTTGTCAAGTCTGTGCGAGCAGGCTGCCAGATGCGCTCTTGCCCTGAGAAACATGACCCCCATCATTAAGGCAGCCTTTTTTTTTTCTTTTTTTATCACACTGCTGCTGCAACAGAGACCTGCAGGGAATCACAGCTGGGTCCCCGGACCCCCCCCCCCCCTCCCACACACACACAAACCCACTCACTTTACAGGTACAAGTCTTCAAATTCACATTGGACGCATCATTTTGGATCAAGATGGCGTTTTGGCAGCACTTCAGAATTGCACCAACATTTCAAGAAAATACACCTCACAACATTGGAATTTGAACCAGTTTGACGTTAGCATACCTTACTTTATAAAAGCAATTTTTGTGTTTTTGTGCTTTTTTCTCTGCTTTTTGGTAAAGTGTCAAAATTTGACAACAGCGACAAAAAAATACGCCATGGAAGTTGTGAAAAACTTTGTGCTTGGATGATTGGCACGCAAGACTGAAGCGTATTTTACAGGTGCGCCGCCGTTTAGCAAGCATCAATAGATTCGACTTTGGGGTTTTGATGACACATTGGAATTGGACAAAAATTTGGGGAACAAATGCAGATAAAGCGCAAAAACTTCAGCATTTCAATCGTTATGCATGACAACACGCAAAAGCTCGGTTTAGTGAGCATCAGAGGATTAGCATTGCACGTTTTGCCTTTTCTTTGGCTTTTCGGTGACACCTCAGAATTTTGACCAAAAATCAAGGAACATTTGCCTTTCAAATTGCGCAAAAATTACGTTTTGTGAGACATTGTAGTCTATCTGTTAAGGCATAGTTTTTCAGTGTATTGATTTGTCTTTGGATTTTCAGGCAGACTTGGTTAACTGAGTTTTGCTTTAATTTTGGTTCCAACAAATTTCCAAGAGAACACATCGCCAAAGCGGCGCAAAACCTCTCCATTTTTAACCATCGTCATGCCTGAAGTCGCCCAAAAGTCTCACAAAACCCGGAAGTCTTTTCACCCGTCAGTTCCTCACCCGTCTTCTTGTCGAACGGGCAGGAAAGCCTCTGCGTGGATCACGCACTGTCCCGTTGGCAGACCAGCCGACTGTTGCTGCAGTTTCTGTGTCTCCAGCCGCTCCGAGATCCCCTGCAGCAGACGCAGCTCGCCGAAATTCCCAGCGGCCTGGTGGACGGGCGCAGAGGCCTGGGACATTTCCAGGTCCAGGTTGCTTGTGTTCTCCAGGTACATGATGACACTGCAGGAACACATACAGTTGAGGAACAACTGAGAAGATGCTTTCCATCATTGGTCAGGCATGTAGACAACTGTGAAAGTCCATTCATAAAATAGTAGATTTTTGGGGGTCTTAATCTCAATTTATATGAAAATGTTTTGGTGCCATTTTGGTGGCAAGCAGCTATATTGAACTGATTGGCACAGATTCATTTTTAGGCCATAGTCTTGTTTAATAGAAGAAAAAGTGCTTTGTCGCCCTCTTGTGGCATGAATAGACAGACCGTTTTCAGCAGGCATCCATAACTGGTGGATTTTTGCTTGGTTCCATTCACTTCTATACCTTTCAATGACTCTTCCAGTTTATCTGTTGCAACCTGCTGATGACTGCAAGTCGTCAACTAATAACACCGCTGTTTTAAAAATTCAGCCCCCATAAGCCAATTTGTCTAAAAAAATGTACATTTTGGTAGGCCTATCCATCAAGAGTAGACCCACAAAAAAGCCTCCAGAACCCATGGCAAAAAATCCACAGAAAGTCCACCATTTTGGTATGAAGTGGATCAAATCACTTTAAAAAAATGAAATGAATGTGAAAACGTGTTTTTGTCATTGTTGTTGCATGACTGACAACAAAATTCTAATGGAGCAATGGTAGCTGATTGGTGGGAATGGTGGGATAGCCGTCAATTTCAGACATCACATGACCCGCAAATACGAGGGGCAACGGTAAATCCAACACATCAGCTGAGCGGGGCCACGGCGGCAGGGGGTCAGTGGACCGGGTCGGCTCCATCAGACATGTGCTCAGGAATCCGGGGGGGGATTATTGCTCACATGGAAGTCGACTCGAGCTCACGTGCCGTGTGATCATACGCCTCCAAAGAACGAGACCATGAGACTGGGGGTGCTGCAGCTGACTGCTCCAGCAAAGGGCAAGCTAAAGGCGTGCTTTCATTGCCAGTCCAGGGGCGTCTCTAGATCCCCCGTGGGGCCAAAGGTAAGATGCGGCATGTCTAAAGCAGTGCCAATGTTTTGTCAATGATATAGGCCCTATAAGGGCACCCTTCAGCTCGTGGCGATTCCCTGGGTGACATGGAATTTCCTCAGTTGTAGATGAAGAAATCCATCATTAGGCCCCTTCCGAGAAATTCATTTTGTCCCCTTCGCTGTTCTGGAACATGAGCACCAGAAACACATTCAATTTGCTCGTGAACATACACGAATGTTCACGTGAGGCTAAAATAATCCCCTGGCGTCAAAAGTATTATACAAAAAGTATTTGTTATTTTGTTTTTCTTAAGAAAGACAAATAAAAGCTCCAGTATTTAAAAATTATAATTTACCGTCAATTATATAATGGTTCAGGCGTTACAGGACAAAACATCGTCTTTGGACTAAATAACATATGAAGCGAGTAAGTCTCTAGAAATAACCTTCAAATCACAAGCAAGTTCCAAGTTATCATACCAAAAAATATAATAATAATAATAATAATAATAATAATAATAACAACAATCCAAATCTATTTATTACACAAGACATAAATCAAGCAATATATCCTTGCATGGTAACAACATGTACTCAGTATATGAACTTGCCATTGTTAGGCAATATGTGACATTCACATCGTTTTTTTAATGATACCAAATTAGTCTTAATGTTACTAATCATTTTATTGCTATAAATGTCACTTAGCGCGGCATCAGGAGCAACCGGGGGTGTTCTCAAATAAACGCGTAACCTCCAAGAAGCTTAGCTATCGGTTAGCTAAACTGTGAAGTTTACATACCTTTCCTGTTTTTGTGGGTTTTATATTGACGTGTTGTTTTTCTCCAAAATCCCAATTTATAAATCCTATATGAAACCTGCTAAACGCAGGCTCTGGATGAAGCTGGACAGCCGTACAAAATGCTAATGCTATGCTAGTTGCGTGACGTGTTTTCTCGAAAGGTTGAAGGGACTTTTTACTTAGCGATTGTATACAAAATGTGAATAATGAAAAAAAAGTATCATACTCACAAGTTTTAAGTGATTATTAAATGTAATAATGTGTGCAGATCGCTACGGACGCATTTTGCTAGGTGTAACTCAGAAGACTCAAAAATGCGAATACAGTATCATCAAGGCACAGCACTCTGGCCCTGTGAGGACTCACTTGAAACCTGATGGGTTCATATTATAAATGGCTTTTAAGATATAGATTAGATTGACGTGGCAACACACTGAGCCTGAAATCTGATTGTACAAAAAAATTTTTAGCAGACACATACTGGGAGTAGAGCAGTATGTAGAAAGATGAGAAGGATAGAATCTTGGGCATAAATTTACATAGTTTCATGGAACAATTATTATAATTTGGGGGGTCAGTGCGCTCCAGTGCTTTTGGTAGGCCTTTTTGGGCTTAATTATTCGGCAATTGAAAGATGTCAAGCGTCCACCCAGCGGAAAGTCCCAAAGCCAAGTCGTTACGCATCGAGGATTCACTCGACTCGAGCGCTTGTGGTGTGAGAATAGCCGGCAGTTTGACTTCTGACGTTTTTTGCTAACTGCCTAAAAGCCTTGTCCAATTCATGTGATGGGCCTCATCCCGGCCATGAATGAGCCCTTTTGTGGCCGCCTCCTGCCCGCCGGCTGTACAAGCAAGACAAACTGCTTTTCTAACAATTTTACACTCTTGGCTTATTTGAATCACACAAGATTTAAACCTTGCAAATTTGACAGCAATGTTGCGATGGCCTTTTATACTTGCTTGCAGCTCGACTTATTATGATACGATGGGAGTCAGTATACCTCTAGAATCATATTGGCACCTCCCATCTATTCCCTACCCTCCACTGGCCATGATGTAGCATGCTAACTAACAAACAGATGAATTTTTTTTTTTTTGTAAATCCAAATGCAAAGCTCGAGGATTGTCCACCCTGTCACGACAAGTCACTGCAGCTTTAAGAAACCTTCTGATGTTTCCAAGTGACATCACAACTAGTTTTTTGTGTTTGGCTGAAACAGGTGCTTGTCACAGCAAAAATATTTGCACATGTGCGTTGTGATTTTCATCACGGTTGTCGTTGGGTGTCACCAAGCTTAACAGGTCCATCCTGTCATCATGAAATAACATTTCCCAAATTATAAATGGATTTGTTAAAAAGCCCACTAATCAACTTCATTTAATTATGTAGCTAAGTAAAAGTCCAGCATGAACCTTTCCCCCAAAATGTTCAACCTGTCATTAAGTTCACAGATTTGTACTGTTTTGCAGCAATTATTTTATAATGAAATTAAATGAAAAATCTTAACTTTTTTTTCTCAAATGGGGAAAGTCTTAAAAGGCCCCTTACTTTCTTTTTTTTTTGCATGTTTATTATGCCATTGCTAAGCCAACAAATGGAATGGCAGTCTCAAGACTTTTTTGCACCGTACTGTAAATAACTCATCTAATAAAACAAGAAGCAAACATCTTTTCTTGAGCTTGAAGCTTTTAAAACGGGCCAATATGACCCACTTTGAACTTCCAACAACATATGACCCGCAGGAGAGGAGATGAGTACGTACCTGCGTTGGAAAAAAAAAAAAAAGTTCTTCAAGATGATGGCAAGGATGGCGGTTCCGCCTAGCGACCTCCTGCAACGTTGTGGCTGAAGAAGAAAGATGGAGTAGATGGAAACGGAAGGGAAAGGCGGGGTGGAGGTAGGCTGGAGGTGTTGGCGTCTCCTCTCCCAGCAAAGGAGATAGTCCTCGGCGCCCTGGTGTACGAGAGCTCGGTCAGCAGGAGAAAGACGAGGAAAAGGAGGAGGAGGAGGAAGAGGAGGAGGCCCAATCTTCTAATAGAGGCTTAACGGCAAGACTTTCCCCATTCCCCACCCACTCCCCCACGGCCCCTTTGACTCGTAATCCTCGTAACACTCCTCCACGAGTGCATTTTTGCACCACTCTTACTTGACTCTTGCTGTTTATTTTCTACTTTGGAACTTTTTGCCTCCTGGTTTGAGCAGAACTGAAAAAGTTGGGAGATATTTGGGGTGCAGTTTTCACCCATTTGAGCCTGCTACTTTTCTAAGATGCATATTGGTGATGTGATGTGGTATGCTTTGGGTCGTGACCTGTTCCCTTTCACAGACAGATACTGGACCTAAGATGTGGTATGCTTTGGATGATGACCTGCTCCTTTTCAAAGGTCAATGTAGGAGATATGATGCGGTATGCTTTGGATCATAAGTCGCTCCTTTGAATGGATATTTGACAGAATGGCCTTTTACATTTTTGTTTGTTTTGTTTACCAACAAAATGGGTCATGGAAAATATTGACGAAATCAAAATACTGTTCAATTCATACTGATGCATTTGGTGGAAACTGAACATTTTCTGCACAAATCAGAATACCAAATCATGCATGAGAACTGCACTTGATTTGCTCTACACAACCACAAAAAAAAAGGCCTCGGGGCCCTGAGTTTGAGCTCAAAAGACCATTTTCTTTTGTCTTAAACGATGAAATGACTTTTTTGGGGGGAAAAAAATAGCACAGGAGTATCATGTGCTGTCTCCAAACTGCCTGTGAAAATGCCACATCCTAGCAGCCACTGAGAGAGACGATGACCCACATATGATGAAGGATCAACCAGGACAGATAAATGGTGCAGAAGGTTCGGCTCCTTCCACAATTGGAATTTTCTTTCAGATTCACTTTGACATGGACAGATATTGACTTTGTAATTCTAACCATTGGGTGATATATACAAAATGATTCCAAGATGAGTCCAATCAAAACTTTTTTTTACTGTGACCAGAGGTTCCAATCCACTGCAAGTGAATGTTTAATCCCAAATAAAGTTCGGCTATTGCAAATGGCAGATCCAGGTTTAACTTTTACTACTTGGGTGAAAGCTCAGAATGTTTTTTGACGTACGGAGTCGGAGGGAATGCTTTGATGTTTACAAAAACTGGCATGCCGTACAGTCACTTCACTGAGGTTTCTGAAATTGGCACCGAGTCCACTTTACGTAACTTACTACATTTGAGTGGATTGGGACTTGGCCTTCAATATCTCGCCCGGAGCCCCGACAGTATGAGAGCACCTGACTCTCAGCAGCGTAATGTACTTTTGCTCATTCTTCCTGGGGAGAAAAAAAAAGGCCACTAAGTCCACAAAGAATGCTATTGATTTTTAAGTTGAGCCTTCCTTTGAGCCTTTGAAATACTCAGAAGTGTTTCAAAGGCTAGTACACAGGAATGACAACTTTCCGTTGAATACATGGCACAGTCATATTTTATTCTGTGTATTTATTTATGTACACACATTCAACGGGGAGACACTGTGACAACAGACACTTCATTAGACCGACGTCTGAGCAGGAACTACATTTTTAAAACGATTATTCATCTCCAAAGACAAAAAAAAAAGGGGGGGTGCGGCTACTGTTTATCCACTTCTATTTACAGAGACTAAAGTCGTCTTTACAATATAAATAAAACGTAGCAATCATGGGATGGCTCTTCTTCTAAGCTCTTAATGCTTCACAGCTGGTTGCACACACACACACACACAGTCACACAGACACACACACACACACTCATATTCACACACAGACGAGTGCGTCTAACCTGCAGGAATGTGAGCATAAAAAAAAAAAAAAGATCAAATTCCACCTGAACCCGCCTTCCCAGTAATCCTGCAGGAGGTCAGTGCCCGGTGAGGTAGTCCTGGGTGGAGTCCGAGGCAAAGGACTCGGCGTCCTCGTTGTCAGAGTCGTCGCTGCTGTCATCGGCGGCCGGCTCGCCCGACAGGGCAATTCGGGCATAGTCGTCCTGTGTCGATGGACTTGCAGAAGTGGATGGCGTATTTGAGCTTCTCCTGCAGTACCTGCTTGCATGAGTAGCGTGGCAGCTTGAGCAGGAAGAAGCACGTGTACGACTCGGGGAGGAAGTGGTCGGGAGGGTTGTACTTGTCTAGCACCTGAAATAAAAAATAAATAAATAAAATAAGTACTGCAGTACCTCAAATGACCCCGCTGACTTACAATTATTTCCGGATCCATGCCGCTGCTTGGTCGACTATTTATTTTATTTATTTATTGCTTTGACTTGAGTAAAAAAATTAAGCTAAAAAGAGGCGGTTTATTGGCATTCATAGTTGACCATTAGTGTCAAATTAAACACACACGTTGACAAAATTGTCGATAACACTGCAGACAACTCCTTTCCTTGCTTCCTCTGGTCCATGCATTGTGTGGTACAAACCAAGTCATAATTTTTGTCCAAGGAGTTTGTTGAACCACAATTCAAAAGTGCTGCCTAATTTTCATTATTTTTTCTTCTTTTTTGAACTACCATTGTTGGGTTCAAGTTAGTTGTGTGACCACAGTTATTTTTTTATTTAATGGCATATTTAAAAAGTGTTTTTCTAATTTTAAGTGTGTTATAAAGGTTGGGATGTTTTATTTTCTTATTATTTTTTTTTAGTATGGTCAAGTTGTAGCCCAAATTTTCCACACGTTTTCCTACCTGTACGACAAAGTCACGTCCACGGAAGTCTGCGATGGTGCGCGGCAGCCGCGTGCGCCCCCAGACGAAGCGTAGGAAGAGGGAGCGCTCCGTGTTGGAGAAGGACTCCATCACTTCCCAGAACCACTGCACCAGGGGGGCCGTGGGCTCCACACCCTTGTAGGTGGCCACAGATTTCAGCAGATGCAGCGGGATGTCGGGGCTCCCGCACACCTGCACGCAGAAAATGCATTTAATTAGATTTGTAGCGCAGGATAAGGCATTGTTCACCTTTGAAGGACTCCTAGAAATGGCCAAAATGAGCTAAAATGGCTGCTTCACAGTAAAATAGCAGACTGGGTCTGCTTCCGAGTATCGCTCCTCATGATAAACAGGCTGACCAAATTTCTTAAATTTCTTGTGCCAAGTAAAAACCTTTTGTTGGCTGATTGTTTTTGTCAAATTCTACAGGCCAAAGTGACTGCATCAAACAAAAATGGCTGACTCCCTGTGTCTTTCCAGGTATGGCTTCTTGAGACTTTTTTGTGGGTTTACTCATAACAGATCTTTCATGTTTCATGTCGCTCAACAAAACTGTCTTTGAATGGTTGTCAAAATTGTCCGTGACTGCAGTTGTTTCTTGTTTTATGGCGAATCACCGCCAGGCTACTCGCATAGAACAACCCCCCCAAATTGTTTTTTTTGTAAACTCAGCATTGCTCCTGTGTTTAGGAAATTTGGTAGTAGTAAGATGAAACAAAACATGGATGAAAATGTCACTTAAGACCACAGGAATTAGCCAAAATTACCCCAAAACGCCAAACTGAGTTTCTACGCATGGCTCCCTGAGGCTCTTTTGTGGGCCAACTCATGCTAATCATGTCTACCATAATTCATGTTAAGTGAAACTGGCTTCAGAGGCTGAAGTTTAATCGATTTCTTGTCATATTGCGACTTCAACTTGATTGCCTTGCTAAACAGGCCCCCAAATGACCCTTAAAAAAAAAAAGCATCAGTCACCATAGTTTCCAGTTCATATCCGGTGAAAAGTGACAGCACAGGAACAGGAACGACACGGGCCATGCCCTCCCGAACGGCTGACACCTGCTCATCAAACTCGTGCAACCTATACAAAAACAACAACAATAACAGCAGCAGCAGGAAAAATGAATATTAATACAGTGGATGCTTTGTTTCATGACACTCCATTCCTGTAGGTGGCGGTAATTCGCATTGTGTGTTCTTCGCACTGGCCTGTAATTGATGGCGAGTCGCACGTATTCCGCACGGTTGTCCAGTGTGATGTGCGAGTACTTGGAGCTGAGCTGGATGTCCTGGCCACTGGCGTTTGGGACGGTGAAAGGCAGAGTCATGGCCTCAAACTCCTCGGACGTGGCCTCATTGTCACGGATGTACATCAGGCCGGGAATGAAGTCCTTGTCCACCTGGAGACGGAACGGTAAACAGTCAGGGAATGTGTGTGCAACTTGTGCAAATTTGTTTTCGAATACGGTACTTTTTTTTTTCCTTTTTGAGTGTGAAGCACATTGAGTTAACTTGGGCTTTTTACAAATCTTAAATCTTCCCGACTTAAACTTTGCGATATCTTGAGGGCAGAGCATGTGAACGAGAGTGTGTGCGCGCACGTGTGCGTATAAGAAGAAGAGGAAGAAAAAGAAGGAAGCTCATGATTGCAGCGTGAGGCCACTAGTACATTACTACCGCGACATCGGCCCGAGACCGACTAGTACGTGCTCATTCCCGACGGGGATTACCAAGGTTTTAACGAGAGCAGGAATGTAGAGGAATGTGCTCCATTTACAGTAGAAAAAAGCTCACAATGAGGGATCTAATTACATCAGAGCTACTAAGGGTGGGAGCCATTTTCGTGGCCTCATTTAATGCAGTTTAGAGCGATTCAACATTTTACAGCAGTTTTTTGAGTCGTCTCCACTGATTGGCTGAGAGACCAGAGTCCATTTAGACCGACCCAATAGGTTGCCCCGTGACTTGATGTGCAAATATTTGAGGTTTGAGGGTTTTTTCCTTGTGGTGAGTGCTTAGTAGAAAGGGATGCTTTACACATAATAGTGCAAAACTAAATTTAGAACAGCACCAGACCCAGAAGTGGTCTCACCTCACTGAGGTCCGCGATGGTCAAGTTCATCCCGGCCAGCTGTTTCCACACCGGCTCGGCCAGATTGAGACTCAGTGGACTTCCGGAGCGGATGGCAATGCCCAGCAGAACCCCTGTGGATGCGCGAGGAGGGAATGAGACCGATAAACATTTGAGGACAAAAATAATAATAATAATCAATATAAAAATAACACAATATCCAGAAAAAGAGTTTGAGGAAAAAAGTTGGATTCTTACTAGAATAAAGTAGTGCCGGTATTTCAGAAAAAAAAAAGTTAAGTGAGCCAGCTGAAAATGTTACATTTGTGGGAATCTAGTCATCTATATGAATCTATAATTGAAAGAAGTAATGTATTTACGAAAAATAAAATCGAGGAAAAAAAGTTGTAATCTATTGATAGAAATTTTTTTCGAGAAAACCGGATTTCAGAAAACAGTAATCGTTTTATGTGCATTTTTATTTGAGGAAAAGGCCAAATTTCTGAGTGAAAAAGTTGTGATCATACAAGAACAAAGTCATGCTTTTGAGAGGCAAATTTCCGTGGAAAAAAAAAAGAATCTTACAAGGATAGTCACATTTTCAAGAAAGTCATTTGACAGAAAGTCCAACTTCACTAGCTAGCTAGTAGCTTATTTTAGCTAGCTAGCTAAAATAAAAAAATAAACAAACAAACTCAGAGAGGAAAATGCAGCAATCGAGTCATACTTTCCCAGATAGGATAGATTTTCTCGAAAAAGTCACAGGAACAGGGAAGGCGTAAGCGTTTACCAAGGAAGCGAAACATGCTCATGTGCAGCTGCGACTTGGCGGCGGGGTTGAGCAGGAAGCAGTCTCTGTTGGCCCCCGACTCGTCACGTCCGTTTGGCGTGACGATGAGCAGCGGCGTCAGGGCGTTCTGCAGCTCCTCGCACATCTCAGCGATGGACTCGCTGTAGCCGCCGCCGCAGTCATCTACGGACTCCCCTGAAAGAAGATCGAACAAACTAAATGATGCTCAAGGTACGCAAAATAATGAATACGGTGAGATAAATTTGTTCCGTTAGCTTATTTATTCTTGTCTTGTTTTTTTTTTTGTCTCTCTAAATGTAGCAATATGACAGGACTGGCCCAAAATGATGCAAAATGCTAAGTCACAAACCACACACAAACAAAAAAAGTTAATGTAGATTTATAACTGATAAAATATGTAATTAATGGCGAGTTAACAATTACAATTTTTAATCGACTGATGGTCCTTATGAGATATGTTCAAAAAGGGGCCAGGCCATGTATGTTACTGTGCAAGGAAAACCAAACATGAAGTTTAACGGAAAAAAAAATCCTTCACCGGTTTAATTTTTCTGACACCCACCCACAAATTTGACTTTCCACACTCGATGGGGAAGCAGCAGAGAGTCGGGGCTAAACGAGCTCATTTTGGCACACATCTGACCAAACACCGATTTGGTTCCGTCGGGACCCGCCAGGCCTCCTTTGCTTCGAGAACGCTTCACCTGCAAACAAAGAAGACAATGTCGGTGCTTTGTGCGCACTCACACAAAGTGATTCTTTCATCTATCAAGTTAAATTTCCAAATGAACCTAAAACCCACACGGCCGCAAACTGATGGTTGCTTTTGTGGTGGGCCTTATGTTCATCTGGAAATTTAACCCCAAAGCCAAATATCCCAAACTTTTGTTAAGTAGTGCTTGACAACCACATTTAAAGACCTGACAATACACAGTTGACTGAGTGTGTGTGTGTGTGTGTGTGTGTGTGTGTGTGTGTGTGTGGTCCAAACCGAGGCGCTTTGTGCAACTCTCTGAGCAGATAGCCCTACGGATAAGTCTGGTGAGCAGATCACGCACACATACCGATAGAAAAATCCCTTTGTAAAAGACATCACATGTAATCATCAGGAGCCTGTCTGGCCTCACAGTGTAAGTGAGTTGCGCGCGTGGGTGTGTAGGGCAGTCAACTAAAGCATAAAGTAGATTTTATGTTTACAGATAAGAGAGGGTCAGATCTAAAAGTCTGGGAAAAAATAATCCAAAGTTATAATATGGTGTTTAACAAAATTAATAAAATGACACATACAGTGAACCCTTGTTTATCGTGCGAGTATTTGGGCGCGGGCTGTGGATGACAGCAGCTGCTGCTGCTGCTTGAGTACGTTCATTGTCTTGTTTTAAGCTGTGTATTTTTTGGTTTCAAGAATGAAGTTCTGTAGCTAAAAAAAAAAAAAAAAATAAAATCCTGGAAGTGTGTGTGTGTGTTGTTGCTACCTGTATTCTGTTGAGCTCTACCACAGGTCCATGCTGTCTGTCCCGCACCATGGTGGCCTGGACTACCTTCCTGAAAGCCGCTTCCTGTTCAAAGAAAGCCGCGTTCAAAACAACACCGTGTAACACCACACCCACCCATCACACCTACCTTGCCCTGCGAGATGAGGATGCCGCGGAGGGTGTCAAAGCCCAGTGAGGGTCCCTGGCCCGTTTGGCCCAAGCGCCCCTCCAGGTCAAACATGGGAATGCAGGGGCAAAAGAGCTCGGAGATGTGATGCAGCAAGAGCAGGCGGTTCCTCAGCGCCATGATGGAGATCTCCTGCAGGTGGTTGTACTCCATCGGGACCTTGGATTCAAACACCGGTCAGGGTCAGCCTGTGATGCTATTTTTGAGCAGTGGTTCACAAACTATAAAGAGTACTGCCTCAAAATATAGTTTTCTCTTTAAGTACCTTTTGAAGATTTTTGGGGGGAGGGAGTGCTTTGTCATACCACTAGAGGGAGCCCAAATACGTTTGTGAATCACTGACCTCAACCGCCGAATCGTCGTACCTGTGCGGGAAGCTTGCCGGCGTTTGTGGGCTTGCTCGTGGACCAGGCGAGCGTGTGGGCGGAGCCGCAGGCGACCCGGTTGATCTTCTTGCCCTGCAGCGCCGCCACCAGTCGCGGCCTCTGGATGGCGTTGGTGGTGCCGTCGCCCAATTGGCCCTCGTCGTTGTCGCCCCATGTGAACACCTCTCCTGAGCCCAACAGCACATCGATACAGTCAGCGAGAGACCTCCTCCAAGGCCAAACATGCCTGTCTGACTGGCTTGTGACAAACTTTGACTATAATATTAATTTTCAGATGTGAGACCCAAAGTATGGACTTGGCTTTGTGCTGATGCAGCTGCTTTAGAGTGCCTCGTCGTCATAGCGTTGAAAACCCCCGCAATAACCTAATGGGATATATCCTAGCCAATGGAGGCTTCAAGCAGATATATTTTCACAGCTCAAATGTGTGTAGGCAACAGAAAGATGCTGGACAAAGTAGCATTCATTTTTCCAGGGCATGGCTCCACCTACCATCCTCCGTGCAGCACACACAGTGCAGTGATCCGGTCGCAATGGCAATGACCTTCTTCCCCTGGAGGCCTTGAACCTGCCGCGGCCGCCTTACATGGTCATCGGACCCGTGTCCCAGTCGATGGTAGTCTCCTTTGCCCCTTAAAGACACACCCACACACAGATGAGTTCGGTCATTGGCAACTACGACGACGGGGGCCGCGATGTGGGGACGTACCACGTGTAGACAGCTCCCGACTTTGTGAGCGCCACCGAGAACTGTGAGCCACACTCCACTTTGACCACACCGACGCCGGTCAATGAATCAATCTTAAAGGGGAAAAAAAATGAGATGATAGATTTTAATGATGAGTGCTTGTCAATTTTTCTACTTTAAATACCACCTGGGGAAAAAAATGAACCCTTAGCTCTTCAAATCACCATTCTGAACGATAGTAAAATAAAGTAACGTGGTTGACATTGACGTACTTTCATGGGTATTTTGCAGCCATCGCTGCCTCCTCGGCCAAGTTTTCCATAGTCGCCGTCACCCCAGGACCACACCATGTCGTCATCGGTCAGGCATAGGGTCTGGGCGTCGCCACTTCCGCAGGCCACGTCGATCACCCTGTGGCCCTGCAGGGCGTCCACCTGCGTAGAACATTACAGTAAGCTCTGCTGAATCTAATAGGTCACTGCCCAACTTGGCACTTGAAGGACCAAAATGTTTGAAACACGTGCATCGCTGTGCAGATGTGGCGCAAAATGGTCCAAACTTTGGTGAGAACAATGACATCGCGTGATTCACATCAAATCGTACCAGCTTGGGCTTCAGCTGGTCCTCGCTGTCGCCGTGGCCGAGGCGGCCATAGCGGCCCTTCCCCCAAGTGAAAAGCTCTCCGCTGGCCGTGATGCAAGCGCTGTGCGCCCCTCCCGCGGCGATATCCACCACCTCCACTCCTCTCAGGGACTCAATTACTCGAGGACGATCACAGGGGCTGAAGGAGAGAAAAAAAAGGTGGACCAATCATCCCTGTTGCTGGCCTCGCTCACCATTACTGACAGTGCGGTTTATCCTGCATTAGCTAATCTTGTAAAATTCCCAGAGGTTTCTACCTGGCATTTTCCCCCACCTTCTATTGCCGTGGCCTAGCTTTCCGTCCTCCGCCTCTCCCCACGAATAGACCTCCCCCTCCGAGGAGAGTGCCAGGCAGTGCTTTCCTCCTGAGTTGACCGCCACTTTTCTGATGAAAACATGCTGGATGGACTCCAGCAGAGTCGGTGTGGACACCGATTCGGTACCGCCGATACCCAGTCGGCCTCCGGCGCCATACCCGGTGGCATACAGCTGCAATAAGTCCGGATTTACAACATCAGGCGCCATGTATGCAGCAATTGCATGCATGAAAACATCGGGATGATACAGTGGGACCTTGTGTTGTGCATCTTGACTAGATTCCATTTAAAATGAAATGTTAGACCAACTTTAGAAGATTCCCAAACTTCCATCTTGTCCAAAGTTGCTCATAGTGTATACAGGGGTGTCAAACTCATTTTTGTCATGGGCCACATTTTAGTTACCGTTTCCCTTGGAGGGCCGTGATGATTGAAACCAAATAAAAAAAGTAAATACTGACAGTTTATTCAACTATTGTTTAAGTTACTGTACTGAGGGGTTTGGTGACCAAAAATGCTAACGATATGTCTCTTATTTATTACATATGAGAATTTGAAATTTTGGTAGAGATTTTAGCAAGCATCATGGAAGGTTTGATTTGCCTTCGCGGGCCACATAAAATGATGTGGCGGGCCAGACAAGGAGTTTGGCCTTGAGTTTGACACCCGTGCCATAGTACCGTATTTTAACGACCATTCGGCACACCGTGTTGTAGGGCGCAGTCTCAGTAACGGGTGCTATTTCTGTATTTTACACATACACAAAACTCACTGTATTATTGGGCGCAGCCAGGCGTGGTAAAACATACGCCAGTTTAAACATACGGCATGCATGCACGCACGCTAAAAACACGTTAGCTTGAAGCATAGCATAGCATGCTAAGACATGCTAAAAACACGTTTTTAACAAGGCAACGGAAGCAAAACTGAGATCGGTTGTACTTTATTTAGCCATCTTACAATGTACTCACGTTTTTCGATCAATCATCACCCAGAAATCCATCAAAGTCCTCATCTTCTGTATCTGAATTGAACAATTGTGCAAGTACCGGTAGGCCATAAAAAAACGCTGCTCTCGTCAGAGTCACTCTCGTTGCCGTGTGGCTCCACAGAAATGATGTGCGGCGACTTACACGCCCACCCTTCACTGATTGGCCGGCTGCTTTCCTGCACTGTTGGTCTCACTCGCAGCCACTTACACACCCACCCTTCACTGATTGGCAGGCTGCTTTCCCGCATGCGTGGCCTCACTTGCGTCCTCACTCGCGACCACTTACACGCCCACCCTTCACTGATTGGCCGGCTGCTTTCCCGCACTGTTGGTCTCAATCGCAGCCACTTACACACCCACCCTTCACTGATTGGCTGGCTGCTTTCCCGCATGCCTGTTCATGCTCACTTCCGCCTTTTCTCTATATAAACAGCGTGTCGGCTCTCAGTCAGGATTTGGAACTCGGCTCATACACTAGACGCTCCGCATTATAAGGCGTCCTGTCCATTTTGGAGAAAATTTAAGACTTTTAATGGCGCCTTATGGTCGTGAAAATACGGTACATAAATGTATTTTATTCTCCATCAAGATGTAGTCAAACCCACCTTTCCATCGGCAGTGACGGCAAAGAGCGTCTGCTCCCCTCCAATGAGCTGCACGGGCCGCAGCGTGGCGAGGGCCTCGGTCGGCGTGGGCACTTTAACCTTGGCCCCCTCGATGCCGCCGAGCTGCCCGCGGTGGTTGTGCCCCCAGCCGTAGATGGTCCCGCTGCCGCCCGCCGAGAGCGTCCAGTCGTCGGGCCGCCGGTTCATCCACTGCACCAGCTGCTCGTCGTGCTCGCGCTTGAACAGCTCGTGGCTTTCGTGGAGCACGTTGACGCTCTCGTGGTCGGCCATGAGCTCACGGATCTTCTTAGTCACCTGAGAGGGAACGTGTTTGTATTTAGTTTTTTTAACGAACGTTATTCATGTAACGAAAACATTTTCCTTCAGACTGCATTTTGTTGTTGTGGATTATGCAGATTTTGTGTTTTTTTTGTAATTTTGTATTTTTTTTTTGCAATTCGAAGAAAAAAGAATAACAGACGGGTTGCACTTATTGTTGAAACTCACCTCATCCAGAAAGGGTCTGGGCAGGGAGGTCCTTTTATCCAGTGCCACAGCCACCCTGGAGGCTGTACAGTAGCGGCGGAACCAGGCCCATTTGTGTGTCTCGGCACAACACGGCAACGTGTCCAGCTCCAGGTCACAGGCGAGAGCCACCAACACCTGATGAGGAATAGTAAGAATGCATTTAATTGAAAGGCAGCTTTCAGGACAGCGGACAACGCAAGGGTAACATCAAAGTGAAATAATCAAATACATCTGCGGCACATGCTCAGACCTTGAAGAAGGGGCTGTGGAGGAGCTGTTTCCCACCGCGGACGATGGGGTCCTCGTACTCGTACTGCCTCTGCAGAGCCTCGGGAAGGCCCTTGACCAGGGCGGCCAGCGCGCTGCCTGTAAAGCTCTGAGAGACAGACAAGGCCCGAATGAAGTAAAACTCCTCAAGACAAATGGAAGTAACACAGAATTTGGATCAGGGCTCATCCCATCTGCGCGCTGGCTCACCACGGCACGAGCCTCGCCGTCCGTGTCACCCAGCAGCCTGTTTATGTTGATGGATTGCCCAAACTCTGTGGTCAGAAGCTTTCGCAGTCTTTGCAGGGCCCACATTCTGTGTCCGGCAGCTGTGCAAATACAACACAACAAAAGTTAGAAATGCGCGGTGTGTCGACCACGAACACCACCAACTGCCGGACAACTTTTGGAGTTTCACAATTGGATGAAATATAATTCATTGTGTGAAGAGCTCTAAAACAAATTCAATTGGACCCTAATCAATTTTTCCCATTGAGAGGAATTTAAATTCCATTAATCCGTTCCCACCCCCAAAATACACCGCTTTTTTTTTCTGTCCGTACTGTACCGCATCGGTAAACCAAGGTTGCACCACACAATATACACAATGATGATTGAGTTCATACCCAACGCGCTGAGCTGAGCACAAGCTGCCAAGGAGGCGGCGAGACGAGGCACGATGCTCCTGTTGGAGGCAAAGTTGAGCCTGAAGTCTAGGAGACATGTCACCAGGTCCATGGAGGGGCAGGATAAGATGCAGCGGTCCGAGAGCAAGTCTTTGGGACCTGCAGACAAGTGGATCCACATTCACTGTGTGAGTGTGTAGTATTTAATTGTTGTACCGTATTTTCCGCACTAAAAGGCGCACTGGATTATGAGGCGCACCTTCAATGAATGGCCTATTTTGTCATTTTTTTCATATATTGGACGCAGCGCGTTATGAGACGCAATCTACAATGCATCCACTAGATGGAGCTACGCTCAAGGAAATGCCAACAGAACACTACACTACACCCTGATTTATATCGCGACGATCAGATGTCATTAAAACGTATTTAATAAAGCAGCGACGCAGTTCACTTAACCAACAGCAAGTTATAACATTGACTCGTTAACGTCAAACTCTCTCGCCGCTGCTCTATTTCCGTGTTCAACTGCGAAACCGATCGCCTTAAGTTTGAACTCTGCATTGTAAACATGTCTCTAGCAAAGAGCCATTTTGACATAATACCGTAATGATCATACACAAGACGCATCAGCTTTTAAGGCGCGCTGTGAGCTTTTAAGAAAATGGAAGGCTTCTAGGTGCGCCTTTTAGTGCGGAAAATAGGGTACTTTGTCTACAATTTTTTTATTGGGAATCAGTCCAGGTATTTGTACTAATGCTTGAGTACAGAGTGTGCAGCCATTTTCCCATCCTCTGCTGTGTGTCAGTTGCGAGATGTGGCCTACCTGCAGCAGGCATGATCGGGTACACGGTGAGGCGCCAGCCCCAGCCGTTGACCGAGCCGTCGCTGGTGAATTTCCACTTGAGCTCGTCGCCTGGGATCCTTAATTCGCTGGACCAGTCTGACCACTCGCGACCTAAAATACACAAACCCGCACGGTTTTAATGAGCCCAGTGCAGACAACCTTGGAAGGTAAAGGTTGACGGCTGACAATGTGTAAAAATAAATGAATTATTTCATGACATCATTTGCTAATTTTTTTTTGATAAAGAAGCCCATGTTTAAAGAATGTTGTCTTCTGACCTGATCTGACTGACACAATCCTGTTGGCTCCATCCATTACCGTCAGCGGGTCGTGCCGTCTTTCAGTCGAACATTGCCGGTCAAACTCGATCCGCAGACCTTCGGCGCCTTGCGCACAAAACAAGTTCAGCGCTCGATCCAGCTGGATCTCAAAGGTTTATCTATTTCTTTTTACCAGGGATCTTGACGGTGCCGCTGGTGGAGGTGTCGTCGGTGTAGGGGTGGCTGCTCTCCACGACGACGGGCTGCGAGGACAAGCGTCCGCTCTGCGAGTCAGTGGCCACGTCCTCCAGCTCGGTGACACAGAGCTCCAGCAGCATGTCGGCCACCTGCTCGCAAAAGACACGCATCATCAAACGTACGGCGGCATATTGACTTATCTGTCGAATTCGCTCCACGACGATTGAAAACAATTCATTGGAATTCCTTACCCGTGGGTACGCCGTTCCCATGCCGGACAACACGGCCGAGAGCACCTCCTTGCCTTTCTCCCCAGAGCGACAAGACACGGCCAACTTAAGCAGGTCCACCATGACTCGTGTGTCGTCGGGCACAAGCAAGCTGGAGAATTCGTCCAGGTACTGAGGCTCCGGGCCCACCACTTTGCTTTGGCTTTCAGAGTCCTGCTGACAAAAAAAAAAATGCACATCTTATTGACATTTATTTACAACAATGTACCATATTTACAGCACATTTAATGTATCTACATATGTTTTCCATCACTTTAAATACATTTCTAAAGAACTCTACTATATTTACTATACTCCAATTTCATGTTTGATATACTTCTATTGTACCACATTAATACATTCATATGTCATCACTATATGTCTTTCATGTATCATATTGACACATGTATTAATATTAAAGCTGTATCCAAGTTAAATGTATCCATTAACATCATGATGTGTCAACACCTGGAATTATAGACATATTTAATGGACGATTCAGCTCTAATGCACCGTAATTACATGTAGCATAATTGTCTATTCATAGCTAATGGACCATATTTACAGCGCATTTGATGTTCTATAAAGCTCTGGTACACCCTATTTACATTATATTTAATGTCTAGAACATGCCTCTTTGGTCTTTGCCATGGTTTCTGCGATGATGCTGGCGGCTCCCGGGTCATCTGTGACGGGGATGAAAGGACGTGAGGATGCGCCCGAGGCCGAGGGAGTGATGGCAGACGATGGCGTTACGGCGTCTTCTGAAGAGGGAACCTACTCACGCGCGCCCACACACACACACAAAGTAACATCAACAACAAGCTTTAATAACTGATGGTCTTTTTTTTTTTAACCAAATGTACAGTTGCGCTCAACATAACAGTGTGCAAATTGTAACGTAACCTGTTTAGCGTGACTTTTTTTTTTTTTTTTTTTTAAACAGAGGGATTCTTCTTGCCAATAGATTAGCTCCATCCACACACTGCTTTGGTAAGTTGTGCTGTGCGGCTATTATTTTGAACACAAATGAATCAACGGGCCCATATCGTGCCATTTGTACCTCGCCCTTCTTGTCTTGCCAGGGATTGGGGCTGACCGGCGCCTCCATCTCCGGCGTGACGGGAGAGCCTTCGTCATCACTGACGCTGGATGAAGACGAGTCGAATGGAGGCACGGGGGAGCTGGAAGGACGTTCGGCGGGCACGATCATGCTGGCTGGCATCAGAGCTCCCACCACCGCGTCCCTGCGGGAGCACAGAACAAACACGGTCATTTAAATCTATGTAAAGGGCAATGAGACTTTTCACATTTATTAATCGCATCATTTGGAGCATTGGCATGGTTTTAATGATTACAGAGAGTGCATTTTAAGGCAAAACTAAATGCAGACAGTCGGCCACGCTTAAAAAAAAAAAAAAAGAAAATCATTGAAGAACCCTGAGCAACAATTAAGTGGCGTTCGATGGTTGTCTTTTGAGGTTCTTTGGGAAGATGCAGGAAACATACCTGGCATACATGATCTGGAGGGCTGAGAGCACATGAGAAAGGGCTTGCTGCTTGGCCAGGTTGCCATCCAGACTGAGGAGAATCTTGGCCAGCGACGGTCGATTGGGCTTCACGTTGCTCTGACCGATCATTTTGTTGATGGCCGCTGACGGGTCGCTGTCTGACTGGACGCCTGCCGGGAGGGACCAAAAAAAAAACAAAAACCATCACCAGCTGTTACTAAACTATCCAGTGCCCCCTGGTGGCGAGCAAATAATGCTGCATTTGGAAGCAGGTAAACGGGTGAAAGCATTTCAAGCAGGGGTGGGCTGAAGTATGAGCCTTTTTTTTTATTGGTTAATTCGAATTAATTGTAAATAAAATTAAATAAATGAGAATAAATTACTTTTCAATTCATCCACAAATGAGCTGGCTCATTTGTTCACCCTAAAGATTCAATGGGGGCCCTTGAGCCCAAACGTTTGACCACTGCAGATGTACAGCATGGAGCCTCACCTAGATAAGACGCTCCCAGCGAGTCCCTGGCGGTCTGGAAAAGGACCGGCTCGTGCACGGAGGGCGTAGTCACATCAACGGTGGTCCAGGCCACGCTGTGCGAGGAGCCGCAGGCCACCCTGGTGATCTTCTGGCCCTCCAGACCTTGCACCAGAGTGGGCTTCCGATTGACGGTGGTGGTGCCGTTGCCCTGCTGCCCGTGGTCGTTGTCACCCCACGCGTATACCTGATGCGTCAGCATGCGAGAAAATTGTGGATAGTGTACGGCACATTCCATGTCAAACCTGTATTTTTTTTTCCCTTCACCTCGCAGATTTTCTTCACATTTTCAGGGCAGTCCAGAAAACAATTGTTCATTGCATATTTTTACATCTAATTTGTTTTGTACAGAGTGAGGCTCTGTTTGTGTCCTCCTCATAATAAACAGTGAGCTGCCACTCGGTCACAAACATCCTATTGTTTGTTGTGTATTTTTATCCGGAGCTTGTTTGTATTCAGTGACGCCGCGTTTTGTGTCTTCTAACCTGGCTGCTGCCGTCCCGCTCAAATGTAACATTGTGCTGTCTGGTCATCAAAAACATGCAATTGTGTACACAGAACTCATGTGTTTTTACGAAGGGATGCTGCAATTCTCACGCTTGCACTGAACATCGGTGCCGGTTCGTGATCACAAATGCCACAGCACTATACAAACCTGTCCAGAATCGGTAACCGCCAAACAATGCAAGGCTCCCACTGCGACATGGACAATCTTTTTGCCTCTCAGCCCCTCTACCATTTGGGGCTTCCGCACATGGACATCAGTGCCGTGGCCCAGTCGGAAGTAGTCCCCTTTGCCCCTGTGCGTGCGGATGGAAGTACAAAGCGGTTCAAAACCAGGACATGTCATGAGTTACGCATCATGTGACGGGTCCACATTACCAAGTCCACACCACGCCCGATTTGGTGAGAGCCAAGGAGAACTGCGCGCCGCATTCAATCTGGCAGACGCTTTGCCCGTTTAACCTTTCAATGTTCTGGGGAATGTTGCATCCTTCGCTCCCGCCGCGACCGAGTTTCCCGAAGTCCCCGTCGCCCCACGAGAACACCAATCCTGTCAGGGAAAATGGCTTTTAGCCTGATGCACGTCCATTTTAAATAACTGCTACTTTCCCAAGCACAATGAATACATACTTCGGTCAACTGATTACAAAAATAAATAAAACAATAGTGTGTCGTCCTCTAACAAAGACATTCCAGTGTAGTCTATTCGGGAATAAACTAGAATACCTTTATGAGTGAAAGCTATTTTGTTTGAGACTTTTAAAAGCGCTCCTCCGGCTAATGAATATGATTAAGTCTGGGAATCTCAAACAGAACAAGGCTAAAGTGATTTTCATTGTGTCTTGAACATTGACAAATGATAAGATTTTCTATCCTTGAGGAATACCTTCGTCAGTGAGAGCTAACGTTTGAGCATCCCTGCTACCACAGGCCACCTGGATCACACGGTGTCCCAGAAGCACTTTCACCTGGGTGCCACAAAAAAAAAAAAACACCAAATGACATGATAATTCATGTGCAACTAAAGCAGAAACGTCAAATTAAGCGTACAAGTTTCGGTCTCAGCTGTGTCGTGTTGTCACCGTGTCCCAGGCGGCCATATTCCCCCAGCCCCCAGCTGTAAAGCTCCCCAGAGGAAGTGATGGCGGCGCTGTGGGAGCTGCCGCAGGCGATGTCCCGAATGCGCTTGGTCTTCAGAGCCTCGATCAGCCGAGGCTTGTCGCAGTTCCTGAGATGGAAAAATAAATCAATCAATCAATCAATCAAACCAATGTAGTAAAGACCACAACTTTCACACACAAATGCACCGACCGGTATTTGTCAAAACGAAAGCAGACTTACATTCTGCTGAAGTGGCCCAGCTTCCCGTCATCGCCTTCCCCCCAGGAGAACACCTTGCCGTCCACGGTGAGCGCCATGGCGTGCCGTCCGCCCGAATGCACGGCCACCTTCTTCACCACGTAGTTGCTGAGGGCGCTGATCTGCCGCGGGATCGGGATGGTGCCGCTCGACATGCCGAGGCCCAACCTGCCGTTGGTGGCCTCGCCGCACGCGTAGATCTTTCCTTCCACCGTGACTGCACAAAATTACATTAGCTCCGAGTGGTAAGATAAATATGACACACATTATGTCACCAACCTGCAAAGAGACTTTTGGAACCACCGGCAACTTGAACCACGTTAAGTGCAGAGAGGGTTTCGGAGAAAGAGGGCACCTTGATCTGCGAAGAGAGAAACACCAGACCCAGATGATGATGATGTATATTCACAATCGAGACACATATCAGATGCTACAAAAAATATGTATCCATTTTGTTCGGTATCTGTGCAGCCTAGTACCATATGGCCCGTGGCATAGCAGAACGAGGATCTGTAGTTGGGGGATTAGTACCTGAGATGTTACTTTACGATTAGAATTTTGCAGAGCGCACCTTGGATCCTTTGAGTCCACCCAGCTGGTCCTTGTCATTCAGCCCCCAAACGAACACTTTAGTCCTGATGGTGGCTGACGACTCCAGCCCTGAAAATTTCTTGCGAGAAAGACTAAAGCAAAGAGGTCACAAGTTTTTAATGCAAAAACTACACTGACGACCAAAATACAAGTTGGCCTCGGTCACACCTTCCAGTAGCAGTTTTGTCATCTTCCTCTTCCTCGTTGTCTGACGCCAGGAAAGGGACAGTGGCCAGGTCCTCATCTTCTGCTCGGATGCGTCCCACAAGAGCGAGACCGTGAATCTTGCAGTCTATTCCGGAACTCCGACACTGCTTGATGGCGACTTCGATGTATCTGTGATACTAAGGGGAAGCGTCGCTTAAGTATTCATTGGAACAGAAAACAAAATACCGTCAATCACCGATACATCGCAATTTATCGTTGGCAAGCTTTTATTTCTTTTTTGTGTGTTTTTTTTCTCCCGAATGTATCCCCTCCCCAAGATAAACAGCTGCTCCTTTTAAATGGCTGTAATCCAACCAACCTCTGTGCAATCATTGAGCAGCAGGACGGTGGTGTCTGTGGGGTTGATGTTAATGCTCTTTAGCTCCGTTAAGTTGTTCAGAGAGCTGCCACCTGCAAATCACAAAACGGGTCTCTTTTCAAAATGCCATGTTTAATTGCAGGAATACATATCGATCCACACGTTTATCACATTTCAAAAATGTCATTTTTACCTGATACCACCACCAGGGAGGGCATGTAGCTGCTGTCTGCTGGGTCCACGACCATCTTGAGCCGATGCACGAGGACGTCTGGGAAGAGTTCCATACGAATCCAATGCTGCAAGACAAAGTCGCACAGTCAATGGCAATGGGGGGGGAGATCTATTAGGGTTGAAAACACCCCTTGCGGGGGCAAGAATATTAAACGTTAGTAACGGTATGTCGTCTTACCTTCCCCTGCGAGCCGGACGACTGCCAGCACTGGTCGCCAGCTTCGATGAGGCGCGAGGCCTGGTTGACGGAGGACGACACATTGAGGCTCTTGACGGCGCGCGACCAATCGTCAATGAGCATGCCGCGCTGGCTGCTGTGGTGCTTCTTCAGCTGCTTCCCCGAGCGGCCGCAGAAGGCCGGTGATTGGCCTGGTGAAAATCATCAGATGGAAGGATGATGTGATATGCGCAAAGAAATTAATTTAAAGTGAAGGTACCACTGTATGATGACAAATTATTTGAAAGCCCGTTATTCATTTCAGTTCTCTCCGCCACCAGCCAAAAAATAAAAATAAAAAATTTAGGTGAAGGTACCACTGTATGATGACAAATTATTTGAAAGGCCGTTATACATTTCATTTCTTTCAAAATAAAATAAAGAGAAAGTTTGAAAAACATTTTTGGCTTAGGGTTAGGATTTTAAATGATTACCCGAATTTTGTTTTTTCCACTTTACTCAAGCAAAAAACAAAACAAAACCCCCCCAAAAAACCTACTGTCTTTCAGAATTCCTAACTTGGGGCATTTGTGTCAAGGTATTTGTGCTTGCGCGTTTGACTAACCAGGCTCATTGATTCTACCGAAGGAATGGCGGATGTTGTGCTTGCGTGTTTTGAAACAGTTTTCGCAAAAGTCAAAGTCATCGCAGATTCTGCATTTGAACCGGGCGCCATTGATCGGGAACATCTGGCAGCCGTCGCACCTGCGATGAGAAAAGAGAGCAGACATTCGAGGTGTGAAATTCACATTTTCTGCCTCGGAAGGATCTAAAATGATGTCCTAGATGGAGTCGGCAGAAAAGGGTCACAATTTAATGTCGCCCATTCATCTGGGATGCCAGCTTCTGACTGGGGCTCATTTTCTCAAAGCTCGTGCAGTTCTTCAGCATGGAAAAATGTTACAAAATGACTTTCAATTATGCGTATGATTAATTTTAAATGAGTTTAAAGTGTGTGTCAGGTGTAAAAAAAAAAATAAATCAAAATTCGACTTGATAAACGGAGTTTCTGTTGTATCCCAACCTGACTCCAGGGTGGACGCTGGGCACCAGTTCCATCTCGGATAGCAAGCCAGTCCAGTGCGACTGCTGAGGGAAGTCCACAATCACGTCCTTCCCGTTGGCACTGAAAGCTGAATCAGAGCCACAAACGTGTTCCATTATGGCCATTCTTCTTTTGTTGCAAATCACCATTCATCAAAATTGAAACGTGGCCTTACCTTTGACAACGCCAACACTCCTGTGGGTTACGGACCCCCATTTGTACTTTGGCGTGGTGACTGAAGGCTTAACCCTGACTTTGTCGCTGATCTTTATATGTGAGGGAGAACTCTGTGGCGGGAACCCTGGAGGTGTTGACAGAGATGATCCAACCAAATCATTCAAGGCAGTTGAATCTTGAATCGTGTTTGTGGTGAGTCCACAAACTCAATTGAGTGAACCGAATATAAGTGAATCATTTGACTCACTCGTGTGCCTGGTAAATCTGCAAATTTGATTTCATGAACGGATACAAACGTATAGCAGTGAACGGACATAAATATAAACAACTAATTCAGCTGCGTTTTCAGTACGTCCGTGAACACGCGTCAACGAAGGAAAAGCAGCTCACCAAGCAGCTCAATGTGGATGTAGCGGACCCAGTAGGTTCCGCCTTTTTGCTGCCAGTCAGACTGCACGTTTAAATCGTGAAGGCCGTCGCGATCCAGCTTGATGACTTTGCCCACGTCACCGTCGTAGACTTCCTCGTACGTTCGGCAGCACTTGACCATCATGCCCACCTGAAGGCAAACGCTCACATCATCCACTGTTCGCGATATCGCGGTTGGAAATCATCCCCTGACCTGAATATTCTCTCGGACGTAAACGGCGTAGTCGTCGTTGCTCTGGAAATCCGATCGCTTCTTAAACATCTGGCTTTCTGTCACCACTACACCCGGAGGCTGTGAGGGGAACGGGTAAGTGATTTGTTCATTTTCAGGACTGGGTGTTTTCATGGAGTCGTGGAACTTGAATTAGTGAACCAAAAAACAGAATCATTGCATTAAAATTTCACTTCCAAATAGTTTTGAGGCAGAAGTAAAATGATGGCGTACCACAGCAAACACAGGCTCGGCCTCCTCCAGCTCCTCCAACACTTCCTCGTCGGAATCTTCGTCCGACACGGTGTCAGCGTCCGATACCTCTGAGGTGTGAATGTCAGGATGGTCCAGCAACCAGCCCACCAGAGGCTCGACACCTGAGGAGAAGGGGGGATTCAAATGAGCCTGGAGCATTTAGGGGTGTGGCGCCGGCGGTAAACCAGAAGTGCCCCTAACTGTTTCTGGTTGAGTCTGCCAATTGGGACAGTAAAATGATCCAACTGACAACATGGGCCAGTCCTTACCTGGTACACCCGAGCCGCTGCTCGTGGTTCCTGACAACGACTTCAATGCAAACTCTATGTTCTTCCGCGGGAAGCCCATCTCCATCAGCTGCAGGACGATGGGAAGAGGTGGAACCGGCGAGGTCTTGTGCTTCTTCTGCTTGGGAGGCCGAACGTGCTGCTGCACGGTGACGGGCGTGGTGGCCTCGCTGGAGCTGCTCTCTTCAAACAGTGGAGAGGACGGGTGGGCCGACTCCACGGCCAAGTACTGACACACGGCCAGGGCTGCGGCCTATGAGGCAACGCGACGGTCAACACCGGTGGTGGGAAGTAACAAAATATAAATACTTCCATCTCACCTCCATCTCCCGCCGGTCAAAAATAGCTTTGATGGGCGACGGTTGAGTGGCGGCGGATATGAGCTGCTGCAGGAGGATCATGGGAGGAAGAGGGCCCTCGGGAGAAAGTTCTCCAACGTCAGGAGACGACGCAACCGCATCCTCTGATGAACAAGAGTTTCATATAGAAAAATCTTAAACAGCCCGTTACGATGCCGGCGTCTCTCTTACCGCTGTGGTTGGGTCCAATGTCCACCACAGCTGGCTGAGAGAGGATCTGACGCAGTTTGTCCTGATGCGAGAGGAGTGCCCGTGCGGCCTTGAGGATATACAGCCTCAGCTGCTGCCAGCGCAGCAAGTGGATATCCACCTGGTCCGCTGAATCACACCACACAGAATTTTTCATCATGCTGGTAAACGATGGACGTCGCAACATATAGCGAAAAGATTTTTGTCATGGTAAATATAGTCTCTGAAAAAAGTGGGCTAATTTCAGTCGCACCTGTAAGGCCTCGACTTAGGCACTTCTTCATGCGCTGTTTCTCCAGCTTGCTTCCAGCCAGGCTCACCAGCTGAGCCCAGACTGCCAGCATGGGCTCTGAGAAAGGCAGGTTCTGCACGCTGAAGGATACCGCGGGACACTAGGAAACATTCAAATCAAAAAAGGAATTTCAAACTTCAGCCAAAAGAAGGACCAGGGTTTATCGTGGAGCAGTGAGAGGACATGAACGTCTCCCATACCGGTTTGAGGTGACTGAGCAGGCACACTCGGCTGTTGCGCATTTCATGAAACTGCGCGGTGATGCGTCCTTTTGGCGTGATGCGGGTGACGGTGCCTTCGCCGTATTCCTCGTGGACCACCTGGCCGCCGAGACGCAGGCGGCCATCAATTCCTCCAATCACGGCCAGTACTGCCATGAGGCTGCCAACTCTGGGACCCTCGGCTTCGGGGAAATACTCCTCCAGGAAACTCTGAATTTAGGAGGCAGAAAATGTGCGAGACAGAATTAAAATAGCACCCAGTAGAGCAGTTTTTTTGTGCCAAGGCACGTTTGTGATCCGGCACAGCAAAATGAGTCAAATGAATCAAGCAAAATGACCGATAATTTAGAAATGAGGTATAATTTTTTTTGGGGGGTGGGGGCATAAAAAGAGAATGAACCCATCTTTCCAATTTGTATCTGACGTTACTCATTATATTAGTGCCGTGGATTACAGTCAAATGTTATGGCTGTAATTCAAATCGACACGATGGCAGCAAAGCAATATTATTTTTATTCGGCAAGACATTGGCCTGTACAAAAAAAAAAACAGAAGACCTTTACGTCAAGATGTCGCTTTTCATGAAATAATTATCTTATCGCAATTCACCCACAAATTTAGTTTTACTACGTGTGAAATGTGAGCCTGTTTAGTTGAAGATAAAGCTATTTTTATGTAATAATTGTACCTTTTGCCATCTGGTATCAAGAGCACTGTGTTGCTCGCATAGTTAGATGAACATTACTATAGTAAATAATAATATTGTACCGCTTCCGACTGGCAGCTGGCCATGACATCTCCAATGGAACTCAGCTGAGCGTTGATGTACTCATTGATGAGACCGTTCCACTGGGTAAGTGAGTGCAGGGTGCGCAAGACTCCCACGATCTCCTCGGCCAGCGTGCTGCTGTGAGTGGCTGTCAGGGAGGCTTGAGGACGGGACTTCCTGCGTCGCACAGAACCCTCTGCCAAGAAAATGGAAGAACTTTAAAACATAAAGAAAGAATAGCCCGTGCGTGTGCCCTGGTGTCCACTTTGAAAATTGCGCACCTCTGAGCAAGGGCAGGTCCGAGGAGCAGGTGCTCAATAAGCTTCCCAAGAAGCCAAACAGCTTCTCCACAAGGAACCTCATGTCTGGCAAGCGCTCCAGTTTGTCCCAAGAAGGCAGTACGGCTTGCAGGAGACGCAGAGCGAGGATCTGTAAAGGCACACAAGTAAACACACAAATTATGAATAGACAATACAGTCCTATTTGCAAGGGATGGGGAACAGGCTGGCCCATGAAAATTGAAAATCCGATTACAATTAACCGCCACTGGAATTAATTGGGTGGGGGCGGGACATTTTTTTCCCCAACCTCAGAAAATTATTTTTAAAGGCTCATAAACATTCAAATATATGCTTTCCACAAAAATATGTCAGTTATAGTTTCATATAGTTTTTAAAAATGTAAAACAAATAGATAAAAAATCCACAAGTGTGCGGTGCTTGACTGTAGCACCAAAACAAAAGGGTCAACAAATGGTCCAGAGGAACATATGACTAAATTAAGACAAGACAAGAATAAGGGCAAAGATTTTGAAAAAGGAAGAAGCCGATGAAAAAGCAAGAAGAAAATTAAGGAAGAAAAGGCAAAGGCAGCTATTTAAAAGATGACAAAGTAATAAGAAGACAGACATTTCAGTGTGGAATATGAGGATGGCGCTCTCTTGTGGATAATGATAATACCTGGACATCATGTTTACATTTATTTTAATTTAAAAACATGTTTGATCAAAATACCCAATGAATTTTCCTAAAAATATTTGATAGCTAAAGCCTGACTGTGACTTGACTTGATCAACACAAATTGACTTGTCTCATTTGCAACCTATTTGAGGACTGCCCGTGTGAATTGATCCCACTCTGCCACTCACCTGTCGCTGCAAGGTGACCGCGCTGAAGGACTGGTTGCCCTCCACGATGTGGACGAGCAGGCCGATCCACGCAGAGGTGCTCAGTGTGCTGCACATTTGGGGCTTAAGTGCGATGCTGCGAATGAAGCCCAGCGTGCACCAGCTCTTGTGCTGCTCCCGGGATACCAGCCTATGCGTGTGGCAACCTGACGGCAAGCAACGAGATGCGGTGAGAAGACTCAATAACAACATTTATTTTTTTTCAAAAATATGAATGGGCAAGGTTGAGCTACCCATCTTGTCATTAGCCGCGCTTTCCACCAAGATCCTGAGGAGCCCGCAAAGGGTGCGCGTGGCATCCGTTTGCAACACGGCGGCGTAGATCCCGGAGGACAGCGCTACGGTCTTGAGCAGGTTCACAGTGCTCGTTAGCATCATGGCTGTTGGATGGCTGCTCTTTTCCACTAGCTCGCCTTCTGGAACAATGGCAGCAAAGTTTTAAATATCGCCAGCTTTACATTAGCTTACTCTATGAAAATTAAGTGAATTGGAAAAAAAAGCCATTAAACACGGACACTGTGTGATACACAGACAGCATTCGTTTTTCTGACATAGTTTTCGCGCTTCCACATATATAAGGTGAGATAGCACTAGTTTTATTTTTTCGGCAAATAACAGACGACAGGTACTTTAAAAAAAAGTTGAAAGACGATCATGTGGGGGTTGAGCGTACAATCTTTGTAAAAGTCAAGCACTGTACTGACCCGCGTCATCTTCCGTGTCAGAGTCCTCGGCGGCCGGCTGGGCAGCAGGCGGCGGCTCGGCCAGTTTGAGGTCGTACTTGCCCTCCTTCCCCATCCGATAGGAGTTGGTGCTGCTCGTGTCCCACTGTACTCGGATCCAGCCGTCCTCGCCCAGCTCACCAATGACCCGGCCCAGACCTGGAGCTGGACCGTCCTGGACGCCGATGAAAGTCACACATTAGGCACAGACTGAGCCCACGGCATTATCTACATCTCCATAAATGAACAAAATTCATGAAATAATCTGCCCAAATCTCATACCTGATCTCCCCATTTCCAGTCCACCCCCCTCATGACCCGTGTGCCTATTTTCATCATGGCTGCCAGCTCCGGCCCGGAGGCGGGAACGGGCATGGGGGCCGCCTCCTTCCGGGACTCTTCTAGCACGGTGGCCGAGCCGCCGTGCGGCGACAAACTCAAGTCCTCATCGCCGCTGTCGGTGCTGGGTCCTGGTGGACAGATTGTGATCATCAAAAATTTGAGATTTTATTATGAAATTTGTTTCATTATTGTTAGCCACTGTAAGTTGGAACGTTAACACTCGGCTTAAATATAAGACACAAAATTTGCCTTAGCCTACATGTATAAAGTCCGTGGATGGAGGACACCAACACGATCTACTCACCTATGAGCCTGAGGATGCTCTGCGTGAGGGCCAGTATGCCCGAGTTGAGCAGGAGGCTCAGGCTGTTGGCGCCGTGCTTGAGCGACAACATGTGTAACATGGCCAGAAGGAAGCGGGCCTGGGGGATGGTGCCTAGGCTCGGTCCCGCTGGGTTCTCGTTGGTGATGGTTTGCAAGGGAACCGGCTGCACCCCTGTTTTTTCGGAAAAATACAAGGTATTGCATCGTATGCTTCCATCTTGATTTTTGCCAATCAGATGCAATGCAGCATGGCGTGCTCACCGAGTTCTTTGAAGCGTGCGCTTGCTTCCAGAAGGATGCTGCGAACGTTGTGAATAGCCCAAGAGTATAACTTGCCAAAAGTCACCTCCAGCAGCATGCGGTTGAAGGGAGGGATCAGGTCCACATCCTTCAAGCAATCGGAAAGAGGCTCCCTGAAGATCCAAAACACCTTTTTAGAATGTTTCGAAACCATGGACGGCGACATGTAATGTCACGGTGAACTGCTCTATATATGCGCACAAGCACACACACACACACACAAGCAAGTCGGCAAATAAACAGCCAAACGTATCTTTTGAAGCAAAGTTACCCGATGTTGGTTCCTTCCGGTATGACTCTCTGCCAACCACACAGCATGGCATACTGCACTGATGGCAGCAAAAAGCTCTTGGAGGCCAACTTCAACATGGTGTCGATGCCCTCCAACCTCACCTCCGCCCTCTCCAGCTGTCAAAAAAACAAACATTGATCTTGGTCTTCACCTGCACTCGGCAACGACGGAGACATTTTTGATCGGTCACCTGTTTGAGGAGACATTTCCTCATTTTCTCCACATCCAGGGGCTCCTCCTTCAGCGCAAACTCCACAATTTTAGCCATCAGGCTGGACTGGGGGGAGGCGCCGCCGTGCACGCTGTGCTTTAGCCAGCGGTGCTTGTGAACATTGTCCACCGTGCTCAGAATGGGCTCCCACTTGTCCTGCTGTTGTGGAACAATACCATTGTGTCAGACTTTAGGAATAGGATGTGATGAGACAAAGTATTGATTAAAAAAAAATTGGACAAGGTTATTCGGAGATGATTACATTTAATTCTACTCAATTTTTAAACTAAACATTTTTAAACTGAAAAGAAGCAAGTATTAAATACAACGGATTCATCAGAAGGAAAGATACATAAAACGTGGATTTTTAAGCTTAATTCGTATTCCACAAATGCAATATACGCTACAGATCCATGCGCACCAAATCCAGCAGACACTTAAACAGCTTCTTCCCTCTAGCCATTAACTCCCTAAACAGTCACTGACGTAGTCACTCTTCCTGTACAACAAATACTGCTACTGGTCACTCTAAAACGGTTCAATGATTTTCTGCACCAACTGTACAAACTGTCATAGTATTGTATTCTACCACTGATCACTTTAGCTCTGCTTGAAACTACGGTTCTTACATTACGAAATGTCCTTCCATACATATTTGTCAAGTTCTTGTTTATGATGATACTAATGCAGAATGTGTTATACCGAAGACAAATTCCTTGTGTGTTCTACATACTTGGCCAATAAAGATGATTCTGATATTATAAATAAAAAGTACCTTAGCAGTCTTGCTTGTAGGTGATTTCCGATCAGCTGCTGTTGGGCTGATGTTGACATTCACTTGTTCTTCGATGGTCCCTTCGTTCTCCAACTTTGGCTCTTCTACATCACTTGACTTTTTAGGTACTGGAAGGAAAAAAAAACCCCATTAAGAGCTTGTCAATTATAAACACAAGGTCATTGAGTGAATTAACAGTGCACCCATGTTCCTTATGAGTGTGTTCATTTTGTATGTCTGTTTCACCATTTGTCCCGTTCAATAAACGGCTGAAAGCGCACCGTAAGCGTGGCTCCACCACGTGGCAGATGGTAATTCAACAAATTTTGAAAAAAATAGAAGTGCCCCAAATTTATTATATGTGAAGGTACAACTGAGTTTCATGACCACAACTACCTCTTTTCTTCCGTCGGTCTCTGATGAGCTTCTGAGCGATCCGGCGCCAACGCGGCTGAGAACTGAGTAGCTTCAGCTTGGACACGATGGACAAGTCGTTGCTCACCGCCGGACGCAGCTCGTTGAACAGGAAGCGCAGGCGCTCGATGACCGGGGCGCATACTTCCTTGTAGGAGCGGCCCTGCTCCTGATGGGTCTGAAGAAAACACAGCGTCCGGCGCTTTCAGTGAACGGTCTGCACGTCTCCAGAGCAACATGGCTATAAATATGAAAAAGAAACCTAAAAAAATACATTCTGAAGAAAAATTATAAAACGAGGACAGAGTTAAAAACATATATATATATATATATATATATATATATATATATATATATATATATATATATATATATATATATATATATATATATATATATATATATATATATATATAAACATAAACAACAACATAAAACAAATTTGGAAAATTAGTTGGGGAAAAAATAAAAAAAATCAGGAAAATGTAAAAAAAAAAATGTTTATAAATGTGAAGATTTTATATATATATTTTTTTTTAAAGATGAAAACATGTAAATGTAGAAATCATGTTTAAAACTATAGGGAATTCATTTGAGAAAAAAGGAAACTATATTTCTTTATACAAATAAATTACCTATGGATGGGAAATGTTTCTAAAAATACAATCAGATTGTGTTTAACCTCAGACAACCAACTTTTTTTTTTTTTTATGAGGTCAATCAACACTCCTCCTCCATTATCCCTACCTTGATCAAAGAACACTTTGCCTGGTAGACCATACGGCACACGTCAATAACAGATTTAGGGAGGGACCTCTGCTTCCCTTGGTCCACCTCCAAGGCACATTGACTGACAAGCGAGAGCGCAACGTGACCTGAGGGAAACAAAAATAGAAGACACTCTTTATGATAAAAAAAAAAAAACTATAAAAATAAACATCCATTTGGCACAACTAGCTGATTGGTGTCCTGTTGCTTGGTTACCAAGGTCCTGATGTTTGAGCAAGCAGCAGAGCAACAGGCGGCCAACTTCCTCCACAGGGTGCTCAGGTGGGAAAGTGATGGGTGTGATAAGATGGTACTGCTTACAGCAACGCTCTATTTGGCATAGGAAGTCCTGCAAGGCAACAAAAAAAGGACTTGCAGACCCCCGCACGTGATGCAACAGTTTCAGTCACTCGGCTTTACCTTCACAGTGTGGTCCTGAGTGTTGTTGTCGGCGATGGCCTGCAGGAAAGGCTGCGCGTGGTCGCTCAGGGTTATCCGGCGAGAGTACAGCTTGGCTTTATCTGGCGCGGTGGTCCCCAGCGAGCTGCAGTGGTCCTCGTCCTTCTCCTCATTGTAATTGTAGTGGATTTGGCTGGTCTGCAAGCCGCCAGAGAAGATGGAGGACTGCAGCCAGGCTGGGAAATGTGTCAGAAGGTCATGTTCAAATTCGGGAGTAGGGCTGGGTGATTTATTGTAATAAACTATTAATTGGGCGCACTTTTTTTAGCAGTTTCAGCAGTTTAACAAGTGAACCTACTGGCACATTCGATCTCCATGGCTGACAGGGGGGTGCTCTTGGCCAGGAAGGACGCGTGGAGACCCAGCAACAGGCCCAGATTTCTCTCAGTATCAATGAGAGGCGATGACAGACTGCTGAGGTCTGGAGTGGTGACCATCTCCTGGTTTGGCTGTAAATCGCAAACCACACTTTCAGTCATTTCCATCAATCTTTTGTTAGGTTTTCATTGACAAGAGCCACCTTTCACATTAGAAATATGCTGAACGCATACATATTCGCACTTCACCAGATTTTTTATTTTTTTAAACCCTGTATTGGTATTCACTAAAAGACTCGCCTTTTAACTGTTTGTGATCCGGCCGAAACAATAATTACCATCACGTGGAATCTTGATGGTGATGTTTATTTCACTAAGAGAGTTTTTCAGCAGCATTTGAGATGTCCCGAATTCAATGTTTTTGTTTCTTGACTTAATACCATCAGCGTAAAGTCAAAGTTATTCACAGATTTTTGCTATATGCGGTAGAGCTTGTTCCCTATCCCAAACAAATAGTAGAGGTTCACTGTAAATACAACTAGAAATGATTAATCAGTGACTAAAAGTATGATGGCATATTAGATATACAGTACCTCCATAAATTGGCCAACACAGAAGGCCTGCATGGACTCCTTGGTGTCCTCAAACTGCAGGGCAGCTTCCAGGGCAACTACCGGGTCTTCTCCCGCAAACTGGGCTGCAAGAGAGCAAACGCTTTAGCACACCCCCCCCTCAGATATGAAAAGATGTTTCAAATTAAAATGGATTACCAAGGACGCTGTTTCCTGTGAGTGACTGGCACTGAGCCTGAAAGTCCTTGATGTCGTACACGCGGCCGTTAATGACCGTCCAGAAGCCGCCATCTTTGTTGTGGTTTTCCAGGTCGGCTTTGCGGATGAGGGACACCTCTTCGTTGTTCTTGGAGCTCTGTCCCGTGAAGAACGAGCCTGCCCCACCACAAACAAAGTAAACTCGCATTGATTCCACTGCTGTAGTACAGAAAACATGGGAAAAAAGTAGAGGTTAGGCGTAGAAAAAAAAGTAGTGTGTTTCCGGTAACCCGACCGACCGAGAATTTCTACCTCGAAAAAAAACTTTACGGTCGGCATTTTTTTTCAAACCTTCTACATTTTTGTGTAATAATAATAATAATAGTAGTACATTTCATTTATACGCGCCTTTCAAACACTCAAGGACGCTTTACAATCAAAACAAGAACAATAAAACCACAGACAAAATTATAAATAATAAAAGGAAGATGAATTTAGAGCGTTTACATTGGTGCAAACTCTCGCGATATTCACGTTGCGTCGTTTGCCCTGTCGTCTGTCAACAACATTGAATCATGGCGGCGGCCACAATCTCCGACAACAGTTTAAACCGCGTTTTGTGTGTTGCAGTCGCATGCTCGCACCATAATATTAAGAAAATAGCATCCACTGCTGTATCGAAAAGATTCAACGAGGCGACGGCGGCGGCGACGTTCGAAGTCGGCCGCGGGGCGAGGCGGGGGGCGGGCGTGACGGTGGGACGGGCGGGGGTGGTGGTACGGCGCGCCGGTCGTTGGCCGGTCGTCTACTCCACCCCCCCGCCACGAACACCTAGCGCCGACCCCGCGAGGCTGGCGGCCGACTTCGAACGTCGCCGCCGCCGTCGCCTCGTTGAATCTTTTCGATACAGCAGTGGATGCTATTTTCTCCCGAGCCCGGAGCGAGAGCGAAACCCAAATTGGCGGCGGCAGTGCCGCCGCCGGCCGCAGAGCGGCGGGACGACGGCGGCGGGAGGCGTCGTGGGGGGGATGGGACGGTGTCGGGCGCGGGGTCGGTCGGTGAACAGAGACGAGTCATTGGATACAAGCTGGTTTTTGTCCCGCCCACGGACGCTCGTCATGGGACTGGATGGCAGTGGGAGGGTACCGGACGCCAGGCTTTTCTGCATCATATTGGATGATCTGTCTGTGTGCCAGTTCGATTGACATTGAAATGAGCCAGTCACCGAGCTTTTAGTGTAGACGTCCGTCGCGAGCAATTTTTCAACTCGCATTCTGTTCAGAGTTGAGCTGGAGACTTCTCCTAATCATTTTAGCGACACTCTTTGTTGTAAACAAACAACTAGCGACAAATTAATATTTTATTTCTGGTGGGTTTTATTGTAGTTCCTATAGTTGTAGGACACTAATTAAGTACCGGGAAAAGACGCCTTGTTGGTATGACAGATCATTTTCTTGAAAATGAACGGAGCTAGAGTATAATTTACGTATAAATAAACGGACACATTTTATGATGTCGACCAAAATTGAGCTTCCCCTCTTTGACAGACGAGCATCCGGCACTGGTTTCAATGTCTCCTTGTTTTATGTTTTATGGTTATTTTGTTTACGTTTTTGATGGGGGAGGGAGGGAGAAAAAAAGATTTTAAAAAAACTTTGTCCGACCTACCGACCCTATGCTGAAATTTCATGTTACCGGAAACACACTACTTATTTTTCTACGCCTTATGGCCCTGTCACACCTTGACGATTCAGCCAGCGTATGCTGACGTATCAGAATTTCCCTAAAACGCTGGCATACGCTGAATTATCGAATTTCTTTTCAATTTTGGGCGTATACATAGCGTATTCATAACGAGTTGGACGTATACATAACGTATCAGTAAATTATATAGAACGTTTCGATAACTTATAGATAACTTATTCCAACGAATGCCTAGCGTGTTGCCGGCGTACACAACTTATGCCCAACGATAGTCTAACTTATGCATAGCGTGCAGCAGCGTATTGCCGACGATCATGTGTCGTAGTCTATAAAAAGGCTGCCGCTCGACGTTTCAAATCATAACTGCACTAGACATTGCAGTACCAACATCAGCATCATGCCAAAGAAAAGTGCGAGGAACGCTGCCAAGAAATCTCCTGGCCGTGGCCGTGAATTCCGTTCCGGAAGTGTCAAATCGATGAGGTCATGTTGATGTTGGAGAACAGCTAGTAGGTATTCTCGTCTCAGCCTTGCCGGATCCTCCATCTCTCGGATGATATGAACATCTGCTCACCATGAAATCTAGAGGAGTACTGACGGGTTCCTCCTGGGAACCCCATTTTTATATCCCAATTCCCCTAAACGCTACCAATACGCCATTATACGGCAGCTGTACGTTAGAAACACGTTCAGTAAGTTCTGTGGTCGTCCGGAACATGTTAAATACGTCTACATACGTCAATATGCGTAGGAGATAAGTTCGATATAAGTTATACATACGTTCAAAGCACATTACTCATAGGTTTTGGGTACGCTAGACATTATCTCGACGTATTTGGACTTATGAGTAACCTACACTTAACGTGTTTGAACGTGTGTCAACGATCGCATAACTTACCTATTACTTATGGCCTGCGTATACGGGACGTATAGCCATACGCTGACCTACGTTGAGAAATTTTGAGCATGCACAAAATTTTTCGACGACCTCGACGTACACCAACGTGCTTCAGCGTGCTGTTACGTATACAAAACTTACCCATAACTTATTCGACGTACGCCAGCGTATTTGCCAAATTTTTCATACGTCGGCATACGCTGGCTAAATCGTCAAGGTGTGACAGGGCCTTTAGATTTATTTGATGTACAAAGAGCTTGACCTACCCATAATTCCAGGCCACGCCAAATCCTCATTGTCATCCTTCTCATGTCCGGGGGCCAGGTGGTTGAACCGGTCGAGATGCTCCAAGAGCCCGGCCAGGAGAGGGATGGAGCCCGTCTCCTGCATCAAGCCCGCATCAATGGTGAGGAGGAGGACGATGGACACCACCAACTCTGGCAGGAGCACACCTACACCAAGACCACAGACCGCACAATTCACGCTTTTGGTAAATCAACCAACCATGGTGCAGGCTCCTCACCCGTCAGATCTCCTTCAATCACGTGAGATACTTCGGCAAAATAGCGGTGTCCGCTGCAGGCGATGCTGGTGGCTATGGGGAGGATGTCGCCGATGTGGGTGCAGAGCAAGGCGATGTACTTTTTTAGCAGCGAGCCGACACCCAGCAGCTCACGATCTAATGGAGGAAAGTTGAAATCAAAGTTAAATGCTCGAGCAGTGGTCCTCATATTTGAGACCGCCTATATACAGTAAATACTACATCATGACCAACATAAACATCTTTAGTGCCATGGGTGTTTATGTCGTTCAACAGAATCCGGTCATTTACTACCCCCGAAGCACATATTTGGCTAATATTAGATTCTGAGAGTATGATAACCGAGAGCAAAAATATTCCGGAAACATGGTATTACTGTTCCAGCTCTGATATATATATATTTTTAATGTTTTGGTAAAAACAGCATTTTGTCCATTGAGCACAATCTAATTATTTTGTAACTGCTCCCCACTCCCCTCTCTGCTCAGCTGTGAAGGAAGGGGGAAAAAAGCAGATAGCCTCTCGTATTAACTTCAAAAATGCAGCACATTTGGTTCATCTCTGCAAGCAGCCAATTAGCAAAAGTCATCAGCTGTGATTGGAATTTGAAAGTGCAACATTATTAGTTAGGTCAGGCATTCATGGAAAAACTACTTGGAGAATCCCGCACAGCGCACGACAATTTAGTCGGTGTACGCCGTGCTTAATATGACGCGCCACTCACTGTATCCGTTGACATTGACTTCATCGTTGACACCGAGGTAGAGCTTGCTGACCAGCAACCTTTGGAATCGCAGCAGCAAGTCCAGAGACGCCGAGCGTTCCTTGCTGTCGTGCTCGGCCTCCAAATAGTTGGAGATGCGCAAGTGGGAAATGTCCTTCAGCCTGGCGATGGTCTGCGACGCGATATTCCTGCAACATGATCCGACACGTTAGTTATGTGTGTGGGCTTCGGACTTCTCTGCGACGAGACAAATGATTTAAGATGGGAGTGATTTCAGTGACGAGTAAGGTCACACGATGAATTTAACTGTTGAAAAGGTACAACTGAACAAGAATACCAGTTAAAATGAAAATATGGATACCTTAGAAGTTGCTGCACAAGTTGCACCAGTGGCAGAATTTGCTTGCCGGCCGACTCGTAGATGCCGGTGTTGATGAGGTCTTTGTCCAGCATGGTGCGACAACGCTGCATGGTGGAAGCATTGGCCTCCTGTTCGTCTATCTCCTTCTCCTTTTGCGCCTCCTTCTTGGCCTCAATGTCCTTTCATAGATGAGCCAAACAAAAATGGGGATTTTCTCACTCGCTAGTTTGGATTGAAGCAGCCATTTCTTACTGAGTAGCGGACAATCAGAAGTTAGAAAAATTAGAATCCGAGACCACAAACAGACATGAAATTGGAAGGACATCTCTACCATAACCGGACAAACAAGATTGCCAAGTCCCAAGATTCCATGCCGCAATTAGACACGAAGTGAGACAATTTGGTTTGAAGCACTCATTTCCTGCACAAAAGCTCCCACTGGAAAGCTAGCAAATGTTAGCCCCCCTCGCGAAAGATTTTTCACCATTCAATCCAAAATTGGTGGATAGGTGTAATGACAGGATGCATCAAAAAGTCTGAAGAAGCCATCTGAAACTGAGCAGGAGGTCAGCCATTTTGGTTTCAATCAGCCATTTTCTCACAGTAGTCCCCCCAGAAAAGTTAGAAAAATGTAACCGTCTGGTGGCAGTTTAATCGGTCAACATGAAATTTGGCGTCCATGTCTACATGAAAAAGTATCAATGAGCGATGCCCGAAAATAAACATGATGTCGGCCATTTTGGTTCAAAGGAGCATTTTTTTTCAATAAACATGAAGTTGGCCATTTTGGCTCAAAGCAGCCATTTGGAGCAAATTCCATTGCTTCTGCTACTTCTTATTTACCCAAATTACACCAATTAGATTAAGGTCTCCAACAATATAGGCGACACCAAACTGCAACTTATAAAGCCACTGATTTAATTTTTTTTTTCATTTAAATTCCTAAAAATTTAACCTCTTCCAGAAAAAATTTCATACTAAGTGTCTACTTTGCCTCGACTAACTATTGATTTTGCGCCTTCTCTGGAAACGACTTTTTTCAGGCTTCTGATCAGCTAAAAATGCTAAGCTTCAAGGTCTGACCTGTATTTCAGCAGCGATGGCAGCCTTCAGCGCAGATTCCAAGCCGCCGTCGGCCATCAAGCTGCTGACCAACAAGTCGATCATAAAGCGACGGCCAGGGGTCACACTCCTCTCATTTCCAGATGCTGCGGCACAAAAAAAGGTCATCACTTATTGGTTTCCATAACACTAATAGTGTTTAACTTTTGTTTATACTTGACTAAGGATTACTTAAAATGAGATGTGGATGTATATCAACAACTTAAGATATACCGGTCAGACTGTCGTTTTTACACTTGTTTTGTTGCAAAGATTATGAAAACGAGTCTAGAACATAAATGCAGTTATACTCTTACCAGTATTGGGGAGTAACGAGGACAAGGCCCTCGCCCGCTCCTCGGCAGTGGGCAGCAGCACGGACCACCCGCTCTGTAGGACGGACTGAGCGGCGGCTTGCACCGTGTTGAGCACGCCGGCATTGCTAGCCAGCACAACCACAGTTTGCTTGAGATTGTACAGCAGGGCGCTGCCGAGCCCCAAACCCAGCTCCTCCGGGTCCACCTGGTTGCTAATGGCGGCATGGAGCTGGAGCGACAAAGACGAGGAGCTTCAACTTTCAGTCAGGGTCAATGTGTGTATGATCCTTCTTTCCATTTTCAATTAGTAGCCCGACATAAAAAAAAAAACGATGACAAAAGGATTGATTACCTGGAGCCTGAGCAAGTTGAGCGCGGCGACCACCATGCACTCCTTCTCCTGCGGGGGAGGCCAGTCCGAGCTGCCGTCCATGCCCTCGCTGACCTGTCGCAGAAGCAGGTCCAGCTGCTCGAAGGTCATGGGGCACACGTCCACCACGAAGGGGACGCGCTGGCCAACGGACCACTCGGAGCACGAGGACCACACGAAACTCTGGGGAACAGAGTTTGATTTTTTTTTTTAAACCTTTTATGTAGTTTGACAATAAGAACCTTTATTCAGCCAGATAGGAATTCTCAAAGTGTAAAAAAATAAATAATAAAATGCACAGTGTATTTGGGCCCGTCACCTGTCCTGGGCCGCAAGAGATGCCCACGATGTGTTTGGACTTGAGACCCGGCAGAGCTTTCGGGTGCTTCTTGTTGTAAAAGAGGGTGTCGAAGTGCTGCAGCTTGTCGTTGCTGCCCCAGCTGTGCACCTCGCCATCGTCGGTCAGGACGAGGCAGTGCGATGACCCCACGGCCACGTCCACCACTTTCTTCCCTGGATGCAATCACAACAAGCACAGGTCGCTATCGGAACTATTTTTCCATATTTGATTTTATATTGGTCAGGTCAAGCTTCCTGGACTAGTGTACTGCCGCCGGGCCGAGTATGAGTGAGGGTTTCAAATTAAGGCTTCAAGCTTGACAGGGTTAAGATTTTAAACTGGGATTTTAAGGCTGGGTAAGGTTTTCTAAGGTGGATTCGGGAAGGTGGCCAAAATAGATTTTCAAACTAGGTTTGGGGTTTGGAAGGAATAATTATGAATTTTATTCCTTCAGATTTCAAATTGGGTTTCATGGACTGGGTTGGGGTTTCGAACAAAGGTCAGGAATTCTATCCAGTCTATCCAATTTGGGGGTGAAGAATCACTTTGAGTTCAAGTTTTGGTTTCAAGTTTTGGTTTCTAGGTTAGGGTTTCAAATTTGGATTTTAAGCCAGTGGGAGGCTTTTAAAATACATTTTTAGCATGGGGGTTTGAAATTTGGGTTCCAATCCTGGGTTGGGGTTTCAAGTTAGGATTTTCAAGTAGGGTTTCGATTCATGGTTTTATAGTCGTAGGTCATGATTATTGACTTGTACAAGATAAGGATATAATTCTCCGACCACTTGGCCACGGGAGTTCAGCGCAGGCAGCTTGCGGTCTCTCTCTCACCCTGCAGACTGTCCAGGACTTTGGGGTAGCGCACATGCTCGTCGGTGCCGTGGCCCAGGCGCTGGTTGTCGCCCTTTCCCCACGTGTACACTTGTCCGTCCTTGGTGAGGGCCAGCGAGAATTGGCTGCCGCAGCACACCTTGATGATGTCCAGGTCCTGCAGCTTCTCAACCAGCTTGGGGGTCTTGCAGCCGTCGCTGCCTCCTCGGCCCAGCTTGCCGTAGTCGCCGTCCCCCCAGGACCACACTTGACCTGGAGGCAGCAGGAAGAACATCAGCTGTACTCGTTATAGGTCACAACGGTAAAAAACTTAGGGAGCAATGTGCAAGTTTTTCCACTCAGGCATCTGGTCATTTATTTTAACAAAGTTATCACACCCTTTCATTGACTCACAAAACGCCCTTTTGTGCTCAAAAACTCTTTTTACGCTGCCTGTAATTGTGGTACAAATCTAATGGCATACATCGGAGACTTCGCGATTAGGGATGTGTTTGATGATTATTATTTCTTTGAATCAAACATTTTTGTATTGATCCTGATCCCTATTCTATTAGGATACATCCCGATTCATCGCACAGCCCAAATCCCCGCCGCCTTCCTCACCGTTCTCCGTGACAGCGAGCGTTTGCGCGTCGCCGCTGCCGCACGCCACGTCCATCACCTTCATACCCTTCAGCGCCGTCACCAGCGTGGGCGTCAGCTGGTCCTCGCTGGAGCCTGCGATCACGCGGCATCAAAATGTATAAGCGAGATCTTTTTTGTTTTTTTGCGGGCGTGACAGTGGGCGGCACTTACCGTGGCCCAGGCGACCGTAGTTGCCACGTCCCCACGTGTAGAGCTCGCCATCTGCGGTGATGGCGGCGCTGTACGTGCTGCCGCAGGCCACGTGCACCACCTGCTTTCCCGCCTGCTTCCCGTTGAAAGCGGCGATCATGCTGGGCTCTTCCAGATACCTGGAGACATGCGTTGATTTGCTAAAAATGGCCTCAATGGAGCTTAAAATTTGCCTTCCGATAAAACTACCTTATTTTCTGCACTAAAAGCCACACTGGATTATGAGGCGCACCTTCAATGAATGGCTATTTTGTAATTTTTTTTCACACATTGGACGCTTCACATTATAAGGCGTAATATACAATGCCTCCACTAGATGGTGCTACGCTCCTTCCATTCAACTCGAGAGGCGTCCGTCCATTCAACTTGAGAGGAGCCATCTTGGAGTCGATGTATTACCGTAATGACCATACAAAAGACGCACCGGATTTTTAAGAAAATTTAAGACTTTTTGGTGCGCCCTATAGTGCGGAAAATACGGTACATCAAAGCAGGTGGTTACAACTGTAGTGCGTAACGTTTTTAAAGAACAGAAAAACAGGTGTGGCCATGTGAGAAGCACGCGGGCCCGTACGTGGCGTCGCCGTGTCCGAGGCGGCCGCCATCGCCGCAGCCCCAAGAGAAAACCTCCCCGCTGGACGACAAGGCCAAGTAGTGCTGCCCTTCCGGGTGGGCCGCCACCTTGGTGATCTTCCTGGAGCTCAGTCCGTAGATGAGCATGGGCGCCTGTTATCGCGAAAAATAAATACATTAAGCATGTGACGAAGTGGATGCCACAAAGACACCGATGTGGCATGTGCAATCTCACCAGAGTGGTGCTCTTGTAGTTCTGGGCGTAAACGGCGCCGCTGTTTGACAGGATGAGGAAGCCCTTTTCCGAGCACACCACTTGAGTGACGCCCATGTTGGCAAGAGCTTTGCACTGGATGGGACCGTTCAGGTTGGCGTAAAGCTTCCAGCCGAGGAGACCGCAAGCGATAACCTCCTGCATGTTCCCCTGAAAAGCATGACACAAACAGTGAGACCTGGACTTACAAGTTTCAATTTGTGTCCCCGTGAGCATCAGAACAATTTTTCTCAGTGATATCATTGCGTTACAGCCCCTCCACAACCGAAGCTTTTTACAAACGTTTTTACTACACTGTGTTGGATAAAAATATAAAACAATGTAAAGAATAAACTGCTTAAATAAAGGTAACGACAGTAGGTACAGTAGTATCAAAGAGTGTGTCCCGCCCCAAAAATATTTTCAGGCAGTTACAATCAAAATAATTCATTTTAAAAGTTATAAATATATGTGCATCTACCAAATGGTAGGGACATCACTGCACCTGGTCAAAAATAAAATCTTCACAAAAAAAAAAATTGGGGTCTGCGGGGGTGGGGGGCATATTGGATTTACTGTATTTTTCTTTGATTACTTCACAGCTGTTTTTTCCCCAACACATCAAAACAAGATACAGTGATACCTCTGCTCACAAACTTAATTGGTTCCCAGAAAGGGTGTGTGAGCCGAAAAGTTTGTCTTCCGGACATTTATTTCCCATAAGAAACCATTAAAATGAGAATAATCCATTCCCAGGTCCCCATAAACATAATTTTCTCCTAAATAATCCTTAAAACTACACAAAAATATACCTTATTTTATGTATAATAAATGTGCTATTGTATTGAAATTAAGGAAATAAACTGTACTGTATAATACAGTCGTTTTATTTACCTTTGTGATCGTAGTTGATGGCTTGATGGAATGGAATGGGAGGGGGAGGGAGGGAGGGAGTTACGGTTTGGGAGGAGAGTCACCTTCCATAAGGACTGTAGGTAACTCAACCTCCGGTATGGCTTCTCTTCTTTGCTTCTTAGAAGGAGACTCTTTATCCTTTTTGCTGACTAAAAACCTCTTAATTGACACCTGTTGCGTGTTAGCGTACTGGTACTGGGACGCTAAGTCACACAAACGCACACCTCGTTCGTGTTTTTTAATGATCTCCTTCTTCTACTCGATCGTAATTTTCTTTAATGTCTTCTTAGGCTTAACACTAGCCTGTGGCAGGGTCTTTTTCGGTCCCATAATAGCAAAAGTACACTCTATATGGTCCAAAATGTCTAGCAAACACAAACCACATCCGCACTCAAAGAAAGGGGGTGACGAACTAGGACGCCGTGAGCGTGTCAGCTTCTCTTGGCCGCCACCGTGGCGCTGTTCGACCGCTTGGTTTGGTTCGTCCGCCGAAAACTAGTTCGTCGGCAGAGACTATATGCTCGCGAATTTAATGTTCTTGAGGCGAAAAGTTCGTGAGCTTAAGCGTTCGTGAGCGGAGGTATCACTGTATAAACGTTACATATAAAGGAAGTGATTATTTCCTTTCTGAATGTGCTCTAATGATTGGTCGAGCATATAGGGCGTGGCCTCGTGATTGACATCAAGAGGTTGGCCGATTCGTGTATGTGTCGACTTGAGTGGTGAGCTACAGCAGCACATTGCAAGTGTTCTCAGTTTGCATTTGTGTGTGACTATCCTGTTTAAGATACGCCTGAAAGTCCAGTGGTTACTCTCCTTTCTCAAATGCAAAGGCATTACAATGCATAAAAAAACGAGCAAAGAAGTGAGTGGGTCACCTTGTGCGTGGTGGGCGAGTTGAGTTGCGGAGGGCTGCGGGGGGTGGCCAAGCGGTCCAGGTGGGCCAAAATGACCACGGCAGTCTGTCGCAGGTCGATGGCCAGGTCGTTGTCCTGGGGCAAGGTCAGGTAGCGCAGGAAACTCTCGTTTGGACTCAGTGGTGTCGAGAGGATCTGGAGATGACAAATTGATCATTTCGACAATCATTGCTCCGCCCATAGCGGTTCCATTGTAATTGTACGACAAAACACTGACCTCCGGTTCCTCATCTGGGATGGGCTCGTCCTTGCTGCTGTAAATGTTCTTGAAGCGCTGCAGAAGGGGCAGCAGGGGCGCGCTGGTGCCCTGCGTGGAGCGTTCGTTGTCCATCTCGCGGGTGCCGCTCTCCCACAGGCGCAGCAGCAGCAGGATGGCGGACAGCAGCTGACTGCAAAGAGGAAGTCGGCAATGATTGAGGGGAAGCTTTCACCGGGAGGTGAGGTTTCATTTTGGGACACGGGCTGGCTCTAAATCCGATGACATCATAGAGGACAGGGCTACTTGCGGTTTGTGGGTTACCTGAGCGTGCCCCTCTGCACAGCCAGCTCCAGCAGGATGGCCAGCGCCAGGTGTTGGTCTTGAAGAGGAATGTTGACCTTGGTGCTGGCGTTTCCGTGGATGTCACTGAGACGCGGGAAGATGGGAAAACGTGAGACGGCGGGTGCATCGGGTGTCGCGAAACAAGTGCGAGCGTAGGGCTCACCTGAGGAACTTGGTGGCCCTCTCCACCACTTCCAACCACACCGACGACACGGTGCCCTCGTCGAACAGAGTGGCCTCGGGTAGGGCTCGGAGAGCGTCCAGAGATTCCTGAAGGAGCTCACTGCACAGGTCTGCGTCGTCGCCTGCGCCCATGCACAGATGCCAAAAGCTTTCGCTCGGTGAGGCGCTCGAGTTGAAGTACATTATATGTTGAAACTGGTTGCATGACCTGACAGTTGAACATTATCGTAATATTTTAGCTGGGAGTTTTGGGGCATTTGGGGCAAATAGGGTGTCAAGGCTGGGTTAGGGTTTTAAAGTATAGTTTCATGACAAGGATTGGGTTTCAAAACTGGAATTAGGGGATTAAAATTGGGTTTGAAACCACGCTGAGGGTTTCAAATAAGAATTTTGAGAGTTTCGAAATAAGGTACCGAACCACCTAAAGTTTCAAATTACGGTTTGGGAACAATCATGTGAAGCAACCCGTCATTGTTGATGGGCCGGGACATCTGCGAGGTTGCGACTCCGTTCACCTGCGTTAAAAATTTCGAACCTCGCACGTTGCCGCTTTTCTTACCTGACCTCCAGGCCCGACGCAGGAAGGCGAAGGCAAACGAGAGCGCCGCCCTTGAGCCCACCATGGCCAAACCTTCCACGCTTTTGCTGTCAGGACGTGAGCTGAGGGAATAAACAAACAAACACAAAAGCGGTCAACAGCAAGAAAAACGATCATGGCGACTGCGTCGCGCTTATGTCGCATCGCAGAACCTTTTATTGTCAGCGGCGGGCCGCGGGGGAGGGACGGGGAACTTCCAGGCGAAAGTGTCCTTCTCCACCATGCTGTAACTCAGCGAGATGTGGTAGCGCTCCAGAATGACCAGACGCTGGCAGAGACGGCGAGCCGACAGCGTGCTCTTGGCCATTTGGGCCGACAGCTTCTGCTGATCGTCCACCAGCACCATCAGGCAGTCCTTCAGCTCTTTCTCATCTGAAAAACACAGATCCATCCTCGAATTATTTGTGATACTAAATGCTAAACTATAATAACCCATAAATATTTCGGAAGGCTCATACATTATCTGTGCACACAGAGACGAACAACCATCCACGCTCACAGTCACACCGAGGGACAATTTAGAGTGTTCAATCAGTCTGCCATGCATGTTTTTGGAATGTGGGAGGAAACCGAAGTACCCAGAGAAAATCCACACAGGCCCATGCAAACTCCACACAAGGAGGCCGGAGCTGGAATTGAACCCGGTACTTCTGCACTGTGAGGTCGACGCGCTAACCACTGGACCACCGGGCCGCCCAGGTTGATTTATCCGTGCCCCAATTTTTTCCTTTTTTATATAGCACACCCTTGTTGCCCTCACGGGGTCACAGCAGACAGCCCCGAGGGGACGAACAAGACGGCCAAAATAGCCGCTCGGAAATCTACTTAAGCTTTTATGTAAGCCGGACTGGCCAGAGGCTGCGGCAGTAACGCCGCCTCAGCTGTGCCCAGCCATTGGGGCGCACGGCAAACACTCATTTGCAGTTAATCCGTCATCCACATGGTCGCAACGGTTGGACCAACGAGCTGAAGTTGTGGAGTGACGATCGAAATTGAAAACCTTTGAGAGGTAAAGTAGAGTGAAAAGATCTTATGGGTGAAAAAAATGTTTTTTTTATATCAGTATGAGCAGATACAATCCTGTATTCCAGAACCGAGTTAGTTTCCAGATTCAATGGGGGACAGTAGAGCTCAAAACAGGAAGAAAGCCAAGCACGGTAGAGCGACCAATTTACAGAATAGATATCAATATTTATCCTAGTTTGAAAACTGCTGATGGGCGAGATCTGAGTGGGTGTGGGTGAGCAGGAAGTGCGCCGTCTGAACCCTCAGCCCGGATGGTGGAGCGCCCATTCAAGCGGCAATCCAGTTACTTGATGATGTCATTTCCTCAATCAATAGTAAGAAGGACCCCCCCCGAACCCCCATCACCAGTCCTCTTATGCCCCCAAAGTCAACTCGAGGCTTATCTCCCTGCAGCATAAAAGCGGCCCACCCAGTCTCATTACGCAAACACCACCAAAAATATATCACCTCCCACTCGGCGGGGCTAAAAATGAGGGTCCGACCATTAATCGGGAGATTTAATTGGGAGATGTTAGCATTTTCAAAAACTGCAACAATCTGCCCTTTATTTTTTTTACTCATTCCAGCACAAGGCCAACATAATGACATTCAATCCCCTCCTTTATTGTGTCAAATATTGGCGTCTGCCTCCCTCCAAAATAGTCCATATCAGTTGGGGTCCATTTAAGAGCGAGCGCTTTGCATCCGCGCGCATGCGGAAAGCGCCACAGGTGACATTGCCGAACGTCTCACCTGGTTGGTGTCCCCAGTCCCAAGTTTCGATGATGGAATGGTGGACTGCGGCGGACGCCACAGTCGTCACTTCATCTTCATCTTTCTTCTCCTTGTCGTTGGCTTCATCCTTCTTTTGGCCCGTGAAGCAGCCCGGGCAGTCTTCTGCAAGATGGTAAAGACACAGTCAGCGTTAACTTTGTGACCCATAGATTAGTTTTCAAACTAACTAGTCTGCCATCTTAACAGACTATTGTACAAGTCAAAAGAAGGCAAGAGAGAGCAATTTGTCAGTAATGTGATGCTAATTAAACTGTTAGCAAAATTCAAGAAAATCAAAAAGAAAAAAAAGTTGTCATAATAAATGTAACCAACCAAATAGAAATTGAGTTTATTATTTGACACTTTCAGATGATAAAACAAACTCCGGGTCATACTGACCCATATTGTTTTTGCTGATTCAGAGGGGGGAAAAAATTTATCTGCACGTGCCAAGATGGTGTCATACCTGGATGTGCCGATTCCTCGCTGTTGAAGGTTATCTCCTCATCCTTGACCATTTCGTTCCACATCTCGCTCAGTCCTTCTGCCGAGAAGGCCCACTGCCACAGAAGACCAGTCATTACAAAAAAAAAAAAAAAAAGAATCAACGCATTGTTGTGCTGCAATCCGGTTGCTTTAGTTAAGATCAAATACAAATTATAACTTCAATTCCCTTCAAGAGGCAATCTTCAATGTATCAGAATTTATTCACATAATTTGAAAATTTCCCTATGGTGGAACTAAGAAAGGGGTTGAGTGCATCTCTCCAATAAAAAGACAATTTGATTCGTATATCGATATTTTTTTCAAGTGGAATGAGTAAAAGTGATTCGCTGGCATCTTTTAAATCAAAACCAATTTTTCGATTCAAATGAGTTTTTATTACACCCCTTTTATCAAATCTACATGTATGCCCTGAAGATCTTGTTCCTTCGCATGGAAAGTTTGACAAGTGACAGAATAAGGCAACCCATCAACTCATCTTTGTGGATTGCGTCACGTACCTGTAAGTCTATCTTGAGCCATTTGTCATGAAATCGGCTCTGAGCATCGAGGTTAAAAGACGGAGAAGGCATCTTTCCCCACCTCCCCTCCTCCTCACTCGGCTGCAAACGCAGCCAACCTGCAAACATGGGGGGAAAAACAAAGATGACTAGGTGTTATATCAATCAAGTGACAGCCGAGTTGATCCGTGCAACATAACACACACGTGGCAACACACTGTCTGCTGCATATTGGGCACAGATGTCAAACTCAAGACGGCCAGATCCGGAACGCTGTATTATTTTAGGCGGCCCTCTAAAGCAGGGGTGTCCAAAGTCAGTCCTCAAGGGCTGCTGTCCTGCCTGTTTTCAACACAACTGATTCAAATAATGAGGATCGTTCTCATGCTGCTTCAGGACTGATAATGATCATCCTTTGAATCAGGTAAGTTGGAGGAGGGAAACACGCAAGATAGTGGCCCTCAAGGACAGTAGACGGATTTTAGAATAAATTGAACACTGGTTGAACGAACTTCTGCTTTCAAATGTAGTTATCCCCTATTATTTGAATGTTATTTTTTGTATATATAATCATATGAGAAGCCAATATCACCCTCATAATGAGGAAAAAAACAAGATGTGGCCTGAAACCAAATTGAGGTTGACACCCTTGATATAGTGGAATGAAAATTATACTCAACGTACAAAATGCATTGACTACACCGTATGGTAAATTCGACAGTAGCAGGCCACTGATCTCCTTCTCATCGTATGATGGCGACACTGTTGGAAATTCAATCATCAGATGTTTACAGGCGGGACCAGAAAAATAGGTTGCTGCTACATCTAAATTTAGTTGTTTTTATTTTAATCACGACGAGAATGTCAAACGGTCGCTGTGCCGTTAAGCGAATAACACGTTTAAAATAAACATGAGCTGATATGTGAAATAACGTCGAATATTCCAAAGAGGAATTTAATGTGTTTATGTTTTTGTGTACGGCATATGTGTGCGTTTATAGTGACATGACGATGGGAGGGTTAGGTAGAACATCATCATCGTAGCTTTTAAGTACCAGCCGGGCTGCCACAGTTAACCCTCGACAAGGCAGCTGCACATAAAAATGTATCATCTGATTTAACCGGGCAAAGTAGCGAACCCTTTTGCTCGGAGGCTAATGCTAAGTAGTAGCCTACCGCAATGGGAATACAACGTTAGCCGGAGCTAGTCATGCTAATCCAGCTGTCGACATCCTAGCCCGGGTTAGAATACACCTCCGACGGAATGACACCCGGGCGAAACGTTTTATGGGGAAGCCAACAATTAAACGGCTTCCTAGTTCAAGGAAGACTCAAATTACCTGCGGTCTTCCGCTGATGCCTTTGCCGTTCTCTTCTTAGGTCCTATGCTGCATTGTTTGGACTTGATTGACAGGTCTCCGACATGGGTTCTAGGCATGGAGACTCACTACGTCGGTGCTGTATTGCGTTTGTTTGTGTTACATTCCTGGGGCCGCCAAGTTGGGGGTGGAGTGGATGACGGCCACGCCCGCTCGTTTCAAGGTTCCGCTCCGCCCGCTTGGCGGTTCCATTAAATAAACCACGCGCTTCTTCTAAATTCAAGGCGGGACGTAAACTCGAATGATTGCCGAATATTTGACATATAGAATTGAAATACAGTACAGTATATTGTGAGAGATTTGTGTCCGAGTAATTCCCATACATACATAATTTTTTTGACGTATGTTTTTGAGATTCATAAATATAGTTATTTTCACGTGGTTTTCAGATTTACAAATATCTACAATAATTTCACGGAGTTTTGGCTCAGTGAAGGTGGTCGTATCGCAACTCAGAGGTTGGTTTTTCGATTCCCCGACCATGTCGAAGTGTCCTTGAGCAAGGTACTCAACCACCAGTTGCTCCTGATGATGGGTCATCATGAGGTTGACCTCGGATATCGAGAGGCCCGTACATCAGGAAGCTGTGATGCTGTTGAGTAGCCTATGATAGTGCAGTAGTGTACTATTGTTTTTGATGTTGTGTTGTTTTTTTTTTTGCACAACTCGCTATTGTATTTTAACAAGAAGCTGAACTACATAAGTACATTTTCCAACCAAAAAGCAAACACATTTAATTTTGGTAATATTTATACCAATCCAGAATTGTGTTTTACTCTTGTATTTTAGTACCATCCATAACGTTAGCAAACCAATGTAGCGGTGAACTGGATTCAATATATTTACCAATATGACCAATTAAATTACCAAGTCCAAGAGAAAACATACTTGAAAAACAAAAATAACAAAATTACACAATATACATCACAGTACAAAACAGTCGATCATTGCATAAATCCTGTGCTGTGTTTCAGCCATCTTGTCTCTTGGGATATTTTTCCACAGCCAGTCTGACAAAGTCTTCAGCGCTGTCCAGGGACACCAGGCGGTCCTGAACAAGCCGTGCAAAAGAGAGAGAGAGACATGCCGAGGGAAGTCCAGACGCTTTATACAACCAACCCACTGCTCTTTTATTAAGTTAATTATGGCGGTGGGAATTTGAGGCATGGGGGTCTAGATCTAGACTAAAAGCGTGCGCGTGTACCATGACACAGAGGTATCTGGTCCGATGTCCTGTTCCAACAGGAAACAAGGAAGTGTGTTCCATCAACTGGGTCAAGAGTTCAGTAGCTCGGATGAGATCCTCCTGGTCTTGATTGAAGTAACTTTGCTTGTTGACGTCCAACAAGGCATCCGCCTCAGACTGATAACCTGCAGGAAGAGACCCCCTCCCCACCAAAGTAACAACATAGACCAGTGGTTTGAAACTTCTTACACCGAGTACCGCCTCCAAAAATAAATTAATAAATATAAATGTAGTAAACTTGGTGCTTGTTATCCTGCTTCAATGAGAATTAAAAACAGTGTCTCACCCATTTGCAGCAGGATTTTCTTCCATCGTGCTCTCACTTCTCGTCTGGTGTAGCGTAACGTATGGATGTCATAATTCAGCTGTTCCCATTCCTTGGGCAAAAACACATATAAGACTGGTAAAAAAGATTGGAAAATGTTTCAAGGTAGGTAGGCATAAACTCAGTTCTGCGTCTCCTGTAAATAAATTTAAAAAAGCTTTAGAATTACCTGTCAAGGCCACTAGATGGTGGAAAAGTGCCACTTTCCAATTAGGACACTGATGTCATTGTTTTGTGTGTATGTGTGTGTGTGTGTGGGGGTGGGGGGGTGAGTAAAATTACTTTTTGTGTCTGTTTCTTTTTTGTTCTTTGTTTAACCAGGTACATAACCTGAAAACCTGCCTCAAAGACTCCGCCTGCAGCCAGGTCGTCATTGCCAATGAAAATCAGTTTTCAATTGGGTTACGTGAATAAATAAAGGTGAAATATAAAATTTCAAACTTCAAAGTTGTGTTTGTCTGTTGATGTTTAAGATCCAGCAAGTATCACTAATGAGTAATAAAGTACTGGCAAGTATCGGTACATTTTGGGTAATGTGGCGAAATGCTTCATGAGGCCTCATCCACCCATCTCAAGTTTCAAGAACAATTTCACTCCATCCTGAATGGATCGATGATAGCTTGTGGGTCGCCTTTTATGATGTCATCGTGCTTGTTTGGCCTTTCATTTATTTATTTTTTCTTGACTGGACTGAATTCGGGAATGTCTGTTGGACTAGACTTGAAACCAACCCAGGTGTCTCACCTCTGTGGCCTTGTCAACCTGATTCCTCATGCTGATGAAAGCCTGCAGCTCTCGGTCCGATTCCCTTCTAGCGGATGAGGCGGCGCCTTTATTTCTCCTCGGGCTTTGCTGCGCGACCCATGGAGACCTGGTCTCGAGCTGCCGGCTGAAGGGAATCTCCTCCTCTGTGTCGCCATGGCTGCTTTCACCGGACAGCTGCTCCGTTGTCTTGGAAGCTTTGGCCGTGTGCATGCTGCAAGGAGAGAATGGGGGGGCGTGGGGGAGCAATGAGGCCGGACCATTTTGAATTCACAGACTTAGCCGCCGGCCAGCAGCTTACCGCAAACCGGCATTTTTCGTGCCTCTTTTGTACTTCAGATACAAGTGACAGCAGCACAGAGTCAAGCCGGCACCCATTTTTGCGCAAGTGTATTCTCACCCGTCCTCCTCGCGTACGTCTTGAGGCGTCTCTCCCCTACGGTCCCGATGAACTCCCGATGTTTCCAACTCAAGTGTGCGTGTCGGAGGATGAATACGAGCAGTGTCCGAACTCGTGTCCAGCCCCCCTGGCCCCTGTTCTGCTGACCAGAATGAGAGTCATCTGTCAATTAGAGTGAAGCCACGTGAGTGGAAGCCAGCAGACAACAACGCAGTCAGGGTGGCACAGACCGAACTTACAAATGTGCATATTTGTGATTTGGCACTGGTCACTGATTTTGTGTGTGTGTGTGTGTGTGTGTGTGTGTGTGTGTGTGTGTGTGTGTGTGTGTGTGTGTGTGTGTGTGGTAGGTGGGCTTTTGTTCTGAAGCAATGAAAGTATTATTTTGGTGGCATGTCGTGGAATATTGTTGTTGGGTTAAATGGATTGGTGGTGTTTGGGGTTTTTTTCAGCATTTGAGATGTTTGAATTTGTTGGCGGTCCTTGAATCCCCAATTTTGTTGTACGGCGTTCAATGACAATAAAGATTCTAAATGTATTCTTGTGCACAAGTGAAGCTTGACTGTGTGTGCGTACGCTTGTGTGTGTTAAGGGCGTGGCCCTTTGAGGTAGCTGGCACTACGGTACGCCTCGGGTATGACAGGCTTTTTCTCCCGGGTGAAGTGCCTATTAACTGTTTTGTTTTTCTTTTCAACTCATCATCAAAATTAATTTTGCGCAAAATTATCGGTACTTCTGTAGCTCGGTTTGTTACTTCATTGTGGAGGGGAATTCTTTGGCCTTTTTCTTCATTCCTCTTTATAGTCTTTGCTCAAGTTTGGGGGGGCGGGAGGGGTGGGTAGTTGTTTGACAAATGTCAATTTTAAGAAAATGAGGACATGAGGACACACTTTGGAAACACATCATTTTATTGCGCAATAAAGCCAGCTCACACACAAAGTATGACGACAGACGATAAAACATTGACAGTCCTCCCGGCGGGCACATTGCGCCGTGCTTCCGAACCCAAAAAAGGAGTGGGCGAGACAGTCGGTGTGCAGTGGCTGATGCGGGGTGGCCCTTCCACATTCTCTCCACCCCGAGTCAGTGTGACACACGGACAAAACTCTTGTCGTTTTCTGTTGCACACATCACGACGGACTTGTACATAATATGCATGTACAAGTCCGTCCTGTACGAACACTAACAAATGAATGCAGAGTTAAAAGTGACACCGTGCACATTGTGAGTGTTTATTTGTGCGTGTGTGTGTGTGTTGAAGGCAGTAGAGCGTGTGAAGTCAAAATGCGTCTCAGGTGCGGGTAGGAAGAAAAGCGAGATCCTCTCAGCAAACAGTCGCAGCTTTATAAGGAGCGACCGACCCTCCGAGGTGACGGCAGACAAAAGTACACGAGCACGACCCGCAGGCTCTGATCTCTCAGCCCGTAGATGAGAGAACTCAGACATCGGGGCAGGAGAAAAAAGCACACAAACAAAGTGGACTGAACTTGAATGAAGTTGACGCGGTTCAACAAAGTATATAAGAATGATATAATGGTGGAGAAAAAGACCGACAAGAGGCTGAGGCCGAGCTGCACCAGGTGCAGCAGCAGCGTGTTCCGCGCTTTATGGGCCGAGGCTTTGTCCGTGGCCGCCGACCTGGCTGACACCACCACACCGACATAGCTGAAAACGATGGTCAGGCTCGAGGAGATGAACAAGAAATACGTGTAAATGTTAGCGTACAGTTTAGAAAGCGGCAGGAGGAACATGGCGTTGTAGCTGCACGGCTGCATCATTTGCAGACTTTTCAGCTGCTCAAATGGAAACATGATCAATAAAAGCCCCTGGATGAGGATATTGAGGAAACAAAAGGCCCACATGGCCAGCACGGCCCACACGGTGTTCCTGACGGTGATGACGGAGGCGTGCCTGAGAGGGTGGCACACGGCCACGTATCTCTCCAGCGACATGAGCACCAGCACCAAGGGGGACATCCGACTGAAGAGGCTGGTGAGCATGCTGAGCGCGCCGCACACGGGATACGAGAAGGTGACGCGGATGGCCGTCAGCAAGTACATCAGTTGGCTGAAGGTCAGCTGCAGCATATCGGCCAGCAGCAGGTTGTAGAGCAGGATGTAACGCGACGTCTCCCGGAAGACAGATTTGCTTCTCAGGGCGAAGAGCATGACCGCGTTGACCGAAAGGAACATCAAGCAGAAGAAGGTGGTCACGGTGGCGCTTGTCACGCGCTCCACGAGGCTCAGCTTGGTCGCATTGGCCAGAAACGTGGTTTGCATGGATGTTGAAGACACGGCAAGGCCGCCTGCGCCGCACCCCCCCACCACCCCCAAAAATAAAAATATAATAAATCAAATAAATTAAGATGTAAACGTTGAGACGCAATGACAGCAGACCGCACGCCAGCACGCTTTCTTTATATGTTTGCTTGCTCCATGTTGACATCACCGGTCACCATGCAACACCCTCCCCAGCCAAGCCCCCCCACATCCCCCACAACCCCACCCTTACCCTCGTCAGCATCACTCAGGAGCACAGCAAGTCAACATTAGTAAAGAAAACAAGAATAAGAGGAAAGTTTTGAACGCAGCATCTGCCTTCGCGTTGACAAGATAAAAAAATGCCCTCCAAAAAATCTAAGTCGGGGGGCTGGATTTGGGTGACTGAGAGTAAGACTGTGATAAGAACGAGTCCAACATATCTGTGAGAATCAGTGGCCAGACCGGGACAGACCGAGACCAGCCTAGAACGGGACAAGACAAAGACCATAAAAATCCATTTTAAAAACCATGACAAGGTCGAACATTGAAACGAGTGTTCTCATTTAATTATCCGTTCCATCCTCACTAGGGTCACGGGGTTATAGCAGATCAATGATGACTGGTCTTAACCCCCCAAAAATCCCAAAGTCCTGCCTATGCGAGACTGAGACAAGTCCAAGATTTGGCGGAGTTGAGTCCAAGACAAGACCAAGACCTTCAGCACGTACTGTAATCTCAAGACAGGTCACAAGTGTTGCAATACTACAAACTTCAATATTCATTTATAAACAAAGGAAGTCGGAGACATTGCGCACGAGCGCTCCATGTTACGTGGGTCCGTTGTTTAGGGGCCAACGTCAACAGGCTCCTGCAGGTTGCATGGGAGTTGATACAAGTGGTGTGCATGTTCTTTGTGTTCACCCTCATATGGGCGGTTCAGATCCTGTCCAACTAGTTCGGACAGGGAGGTGCTCAAAGTAGAACGTAGATTGACTGGTAAATCGTGAATTTTGCTTTTCGCTTGAGCTCCTTTGTCATCGCCACAGACCGAGACATATTCCTCACTGGAAACAAATCTGAATTTTTGCGGGCCATATGGACCAAACTCTGACACCTGACACATGCAGAAAGCACATTTAGACTAGCTGGGCAAACTACTATGCATCCCCCAGAACCCTGCTGGACCAAAACTACACTACAGTACTTCTCTTGAATCCGATATTCAACTTCCGGATGGAACCTCCTTTTCAGCACGTTCGAATTGACCTTACCAGGAAGGCTGAGGAGTGTGATCCCCCTGTAGTTGGCACACCCCCGCTGTTTGTGATGAAACTACAATTGATTAGGACAATATTTACACGATACAGTATACAGTATATGATCTAAATTGAAGTATATATGATCTAAATTGAAATAATTAACCATCATATGTGGTGGTATATATTATATTACATGTGCCTCTGATGTAAAAGTAAACTTTTGACTAAACTGTGTCGATGACATCAGTGTTTGTTGTTGTATGGACTTTTCTTAATTAACTGCTTGGGTGCTTTGCCTTCTCCTGGCGTGACCGACCACCTTGTCAACACCTCTGACCGGGTCCCCACAAGACTCATTTAGGGCCATTAATTATTCAAAATGTTTTCACCCAATTTTGACTTGACTAATGAGTCATGTGGGTGTTGCACGCCTGCACGTGTGTGTGTGTGTGTGTGTGTGTGTGTGTGTACACTAGATGAAAAACCAAAGTATAAAACTTTTACAGATACACATGGCGTCATGGCTAACTTTTCTTATTTGTTATGCACAGTCTTGTGCTGAAAACAAACTAACAAACGTGTGTGTGTGTGTGTGTACACTAGATGAAAAACCAAAGTATAAAACTTTTACAGATACACATGGCGTCATGGCTAACTTTTCTTATTTGTTATGCACAGTCTTGTGCTGAAAACAAACTAACAAAAACATTCAAACAAACCACATACCTAAAACAAGGAACATACAGAGAGCCCTTAAAGTGACATGGAAGATAAAAAACAAAAACAAAAAAAAACATTTGCATTCGCTGGCAGTTTGCGTTCCCAAGCAAACAACGCAGATTTATTAATTATTGTTGTTATTATTATTTTGCAAGGGAACGTTTTCGAAAAACCGCAGTTGTGTACTTCCGGGTCATTTTCTGAGTAAATGTAAGAAACAAAGTGGAGCGTTTTCACCCATGGGTAAGTTTAATTACATTTTAGTTTGAAATGGGCTTGAAATACCACAACATAAAATGTGTTCTTGGTTTCCAAATATGCGAACGACATCTGAAGCGTACTGTCGTCTCTGAAACAGCCGCGCGTTACAGTCTACAGTAGCCAAACTGACCCGGAAGTACATAAAAGCCCATCAAAACAAAACTTTTGTTATTTCGAAAATTTACCGCAATTTTTTTCCTCATTCCATGTCACCTTACGGGCTCAGCAGGAACAGCATTAGCGGATGTATTAATCAGATTCTTGACCTCATAGGCTGGAATTACACTGCAAATCCATGTGCCTTATTCCGATCTGCGCCCATGAGCTAAGTGATATTCTATTCCGACTCGTTTTCTACACACCACAACGCAGTTAAAAAAACAACAACAACAAAAAACATTCCAAAATGCTTCGTTTGATTTGGGGGAGCCTAGAAAGGAGTACTGTACTGTAATGGCAATTCCATTAATTTCACTGTGGCTGGAAATTGTGAAATCTGAATGATGTCATGAAAAAGTTTGTTGTTTTGGGGATCGGGTGCTACCAGTGGTCTTGAAATGCCCCTTTCTGTCAACGTGTGATCCCACGCCTACACTGGAGCGGCTGCAGGCTGCTAAACAGACGACACACAAGCAGCCCAATCCTCACGGTGTGCCATTCAGAAAGACGGCCAGCCAGTCGTCGTCGTCGCCGCCGCCTTCCCGGTAGTGTTGAGCGCTGGAACGATGGAGGTGGATGCTGTGATGGTTTCAAGGCGGCCGTGGGTGTGAGTGCTACTCGGCCGGTTGTCGTGGAGTGTCCGTAGAAAGGTACTTAATCAACAAAGTAATCGAAATAAAAGTGACGTTTTTTGTTTGATTTAAACGGTTACCGACTTCAGCTAACCAGAGTTAGCCCCTCGTGCTAGTGAAGCTAGTGCCGCCAACGTGTGTGGAGAGTGGATTTCACTTCCATTTTTGTTCGATTTAACCTCAAAACAACCACTTTCGTTGCCTCTCGCGTTGGTTTTAAATGTTTGTGACAATACAAGTTGAGTCCCGAGTTAAAATAAGCCAAACTTAGCCGCGTTACGATGCGAGCTAGCTACGAAGCTAATTAAGCTCACCTGTCGCGGTCACCTGAGTGTCTGGCGACGACGAAGGAGACGGAGAGGAAGGAGCAAAATGGTTGTAACTTAACAAAACACAACGCGTGACGAGTCGTCAAAATAGACCGTCGAAATGGGAAGTCGGGTGGCTGCGGTGTTTCTAAAGGAGACCGAGCCGGTTTAACGAGATTCTGCAGCTCGCCATGGAGTGCAACGTTACAGTTGTGGAATCGTCGTCGGAACCGAATTGGACTCTTTGTCGTGAAAATGGTGCGTGGATTATTTATAGTTGGGATAGAACGTATTCATGTTTGCTTGAATTTTAACAACGCTTTAGTGCCTGGCTTGCTTGCTTACAAATACAGCAGAAACTAATGACGCATACTCCTGATTCGTACAATTACTTTGTAACTGTACTTCAATAGATTTGTTTAAGTACCTGTTTAGGTGTCTGACGAATTATTACAGATATATGGACTGTCTACTTGTCACTCTGACAAAATGGTTCTTTTATTTTTTTCTTAAACTTCTTTGGATGAAAAAAAATCAGAAAATAATATTGCGCTTTATAAGGTGAAGAAAACAGAAACCGCGGTGACTGAAGGAATGTGGAACGGGAAGCATTCATAACAATCGCGTTACAGATTACGAAAAGCAAGATATTCCCGTCCATGGCTTTAATTTAAATAATGGTTTGTGGTGAATCGGTTGGGTTGTGCTGTGTCAGCCAAACCACCCGTTTTCACTGTTTTTAAAAAAACTGTCAAATATTAAACCACATTCATGATACTGACGTAACATTTTTTTTCAGTTACTGTTACCTGATAAATCTGTAAATGTTTTTTGTTTTGTTTATGTTTTGCTCATGCGGGACATACATGCAGCATTTTGATTAATATTGGGTTTTATGGAATATTAATATTTTTTAATCTTTTTTGTTGGTGGACTCCTCCATGTTCCTGAATTGATGAGATGTGGTCTTGGTGTTCAGAGCGACATCTTTATGGCTGATCTTCAATCCAATTTGAAGAAAGTCTGAACACCTACTTTGTGTTTGTGTTGTTGTTGTTGTTATTGTGCCCCCCAACCGCCCTTCCCTCCTCCAGGCGTGTGGCTCGACTTGAGCTGCGCCTCTGGCCTGCAGAGACTTCTTCACTGCCTGGTTGTCAATGTGACACAGGAGAAAAACAACAACAGCAGCAGCAACAGCAGCACATTCGGCCTCGGAATGGCTCAGGACCGCGGCAAGTACGACTTCTACATCGGCCTGGCTCTGGCTGTCAGTTCCAGCATCTTCATCGGCGGCAGCTTCATCCTCAAGAAGAAGGGCCTGCTGCGTTTGGCCAGGAAGGGATCCATGCGAGCCGGTAACCAGCTTTCAGCGACATGTACTCTGTCGACAAATGGCCTGCAATAGGCAGACACCAGAGGTTTTGTTTAGGTGGATGTGTAGACCACGACTTGTCTCCACGCCAACGATACACAGACAGGCTATTTTTGGGTGACTTGAGTTCACTGCCGCAAGTGCAGTTTTTACCTTTGACCGACACTTTGCCAGCTGTATTGATTGCGCAAAAACGGCGTGGTCCACGTTTGCCACTAAAAGAAAATTGGAGCAAGCATCGTTATGTCACATCGGTGACGACAACAAAATTGACACCGTGCTCAAGTAAGAGCACAACTTACCGTCGTTACCTGCCACTGATACATAAGGGAAAGAAAATCTGACAGTGAGTCCTCGGCAGTAGTTGGCGCCGTACGGGGGCAGTTTGACACATCAGCGACTCATCACCTGCGTCAGAAAGAGAGATTTTGTTATTGTGTTGAATGAAAGTTTAAAAATCAAAATTTCTCGAGGTATCGGTACTCGGTATCGACTCATACTGGTATTTGTGTGGTGGGGGGGGAAGTGGCATCAAGCATCCTTAGTTGTAGTGAAATGTAAACTTGGAATGTTGAATACATTTCCTTTTCTCACGACGCTGCAATTGAGCAACTAGAATTTTTTTTTGTGAATCCTAAAAAAAAAAAAAAACAAACAGGAAAAGTTGAGTGCGATTTCATGTCCGACCGAAAGAGGGGGAAAAGAACCGCCCCGTCTTGTGATGCAGTGTATGTAAACTTCTGTTGTCGGCGTTCTATAGATACCAGTAGATACGACAGTCAGATACTTATCGGTATCTGGCAGCGCAACGGCAAACATTGTCATTGTTTCAGTTCAGGTCAGTGGTGTAGTCACTCACTTTTCTGGTTTTGTTTACAAACACAACTTTTGCTGGCGCGTCCTTGCTCGATGGTAATTGTGCAACTCGAAACGCGGCAAGTCATGGAGAGATCATTGGAGGCGCTTGTAGGCCATCCTTCCATTTAGTCGGATTGAGTCACCAACAACGCTACAACGATACCGTCTGCTCAATTCTGCCGCCTTTTTGCTTAGAAAGCAATCGGCGCCATCTTGACGAGTATTTTTATTTTTTTTTGTTATCAAAGTTTTTATTGAATTTTTTAAACAGTTAGAAAAAAGCAAAACATGGTCACGTGTTTAGGCACATAGAACATCAGTTCCGGGCATCAAAATAGAACATACATCGCATAGACATCCCGGTGAAACGGGTTATTACTCCTGCCCTCCCACATACACACTGTCCTGAACACCGTGTCACATGAATAGAAAAATACTGAAATAAAATAAAATAATAATAATAAACAAAAATAAAACAAAACAACTTGAGTGGAATGGGGCCAATAGGGTAACTTAACTATCTGTTCAAGCACTTCCTTAGGTTTCCGTGAATTTTATCCAGGCATCCTATAATGTTTCAAATGTCTCTCGTTCGCCTCGAAGAATAAATGTCAGTTTCTCCATTTCAAAAATTTCCCCAACCACCTTAATCCAGTCCTTGACTGTTGGGGGGATCTTTTGTCAGCCATCTTCTTGTGATTGCTTTTTTGCTTGCTAACAACAAGAAGTTGTAGGTGTATTTCTGGGCAAAGTTAATGGTAAAGTCAGGTTCCAGTCCCAGGTACAGACGCTCCCCAGGTTACGAACGAGTTACGTTCCGGACGATTGTTCATAAGGTGAATTCGTTCGTAAGTTGCTTCAGTGCTATATTTTGTCTGGAATGTATGTTTAAGGCTTATATTGACATCCATATAACGGGGAGAGAGCTTTTCGTCACGTTCTTCAGGGCTTGAGGGTTAGCTGCCCGCTAAACTAGCAGCAGCTTCAGCGGGGAGAGTAGACGACCGGTCGCCGACCGGCGCACCGACGCCCCCGCCTGCTCCACCGTCACACGCCCGCCCCACGCCTCCCGCGCGCCGCCGAACGTCGCCTCCGCCTGCTCGCACTCGGAAAAAGGCGCGCAATACAAAATCTAACTCTTTTTTTTTTTTTTCGACAGACCCGTGAAAATGTTCGTATGTACCGTTTGTTTGTAACTCGGATGTTCGTAACTCGGGGAGTGTCTGTACGGGGCTTCAAAGGTCGGAGGGACCACTGTTCCCATAGTCCTACCCATAGTTATCCTTGTCTCTTCCCAGTATTTGGAGATGACCGGGCATTCCCAAAACACATGAAAATGAGAGGCTTTGCTATTACCGCAGTATCTCCAGCAAGCTGTACTAATTCCCTGTGAAGTTCCTTGGGCCGGAACTCTAAAAAACCTGACTGCATTCTTCCACCCAAATTCCCTCCAAGAGAGAGCCGATGTACACTTCCATTGCTGTGCTATTGTTCTCTCCCATGCTTCCAGTTGAATTGTAATGCCACCCTCCTTAGACCACTTGTTCTTTATATATGTTGTGTCTCCACCTTCCAGTTCCTGCAACTCTTTGTAAATATTCAATATAGTACCACGTCCAGGATCTGACCCATAGGATAGTAGGAATATCTTGATTAAGCCAAAACCACTTTGTTGGACCCATCCTGTGCGTAAGTTTCTTAGTAAGTAGTGTCTGAGCTGCAAGAATCTATAGAAATCTTGATTACTCAATCCAAAATTGTTTCTAAGATCCTAGAAGTGTCTCATCCCGCCCACCTCAAGGAGGTCCCTATATATTTTTAACCCTTTTCCAGCCCATTTTTTGAAACCTGTATCCATTCTGTTTGGTAAGAAATCTGAGTCATACCCAATCCACCTGAGGAGCAGGTATGGGCTATTTTCCTTGTCCTGCTTTAGTATTCCGTGCCACACCTTAATTGAGGTCCTTATCCAAGGATTAACACTTTTAAGACAATCGATCAAACCAGGGTCCCCGATAATTGCTTGTAATGGAATATCGCTAGATATCTGACATTCAATGTCTTTCCACTTCGCACTATAGGATGAGTTACAGATATCGACCAAAATCTTTACATGGGTTGCCCTATAATAGTTTATCATGTTCGGTAGGGAGAGGCCTCCCTTGCTTTTCGTCAGTTGTAGAGTCTTGAATCTAATTCTAGGCCTCTTCCCTTGCCAAATAAATCGCAATATTACTTTGTCCAACTCTTGAAACATATCCTTGGGTAAGTCAATTGCTAAAGTTTGGAATAGATATCATAGTCTGGGCAGCACATTCATTTTAATTGCTTCCACTCTTTGCAATAATCCAAGGAATGGAACCAGGTTCCATCTGTTCAAGTCAGCCTTAATTTGGGCAAGGAGAGGGTAATTTTCAAGCATAATTGTATCTAGATCTCTTGGAATATAAAGTGGCCTCCTGCGCTGAGTCGTAAAGGCACGTCTCTCCCTCGTAGAATACTCTCATCCTCGCTGGAAACGGAGTCTGAAATCGTATCCCTTTCTCCCGCAACACCTTCTTCGCCTCCGTGTATTCTCGGCGTTTCCTCAGGGTCTCTGGTGCATAGTCGTGGTCGACAAAAACTCTCTTCTCCTTGTACAGGAACCCCTTCTTGCGCCAAACATTACGCAGGACCTCCTCCTTAATCTTATTGCTGGCGAATTTTACTATTATGGATCGCGGGGGAGAATCGGCGGGAGGTTTGCGGCCCAGCGCACGATGCGCCCTCTCAATCTTCAGATCGGTGGAGGGAGAAAGCTCGAGCTTTTCTTTAAAGAGATGTTCTACAAACGCTATCATCGTTGCAGAGTTGGTCTCGGCCCCCTCCTCGATACCGTAAATTCTTATATTGTCCCGCCTGGCTCGTCCCTCTTGGTCAGTTATCTTACTTTCCATTTTAGCTTGTAGCTGTAGCAGCTCCTTCGTAGCTTCTTCCAGCCCCAGCACTCTTTCTTCCGTCTCTGCGATCCTCTTTTCGACGTCATCTATTCTGTTGTTAGTCGTCTTAATTTCATCCTTGATTTCGGTGAGTGTATTGGCGCTTTCACGCCGGAACTCCCTTAATTCTTGCAGGATCGTTGCCAGGTTAGCTGTAGCCTCATTAGCCCGTAGCGCACCGGGTCCGTGCCGGCCATCGTTGTCGCTTGCGGCGAGATCCTCTCCCTCCGAGTGGGTTATTTCCATCCGTGAAACCGACTTTTTGTTTGCTTTAGGCATTTCGCCACCGCCTTTAAATAACAATATACCTGGTCAAAATACTAATAAAGTGCGGCGTTACTCGAATTGATCGAGGAGCTCTGCTGACGTGCTTCTTACTCCATGTCTGCCCAAACCGCAATCATCTTGACGAGTATTTTTAAACACTGACGTCATTGAATCGATGAACCTAAAATGCACGTGGTAAAAGCTCGACAAGATAAACTCATTTTAATTAATGAGCAACAAGGAGCTGTATAGCAAAACTCGCAACAGGTTTTTGATCCACAACTGGACCGATAAATGTCCTCTACGGGTGGATCAAGACTAGCTGCTGTTCATTTTTCCGCGGGGGGAATTTTTAAACTTCATTCGGCAACGTGGATGGAATGTGGCGGTGAGATCACGCTTTCTTTTCAAATAGTCTTTCCTCTCCGTCACCGTTTCAGGTCAGGGCGGCCATGCTTATCTCAAGGAGTGGCTCTGGTGGGCTGGTTTACTTTCAAGTAAGTGATTTTTTTTTTCAACAGAATTTGCACAAACATCACGAGCGTAACCCTGTTTGACTTCCAAGGTGTTCACATATCAAGTGAAATCATCAGACTGCTCATCATACAACTTCAAACCACCCGTACAGACGTTTTAAGTTGCACGACGGAAAATAAGTTCGAGACGATCATAAAAGTACCGTATTTTCCGCACGATAAGGCGCTTTGGACTATAAGGCGCAACTTCAATGAATGGGCAATTTAAAAACTTTTCATATCCAGGGCGCACCGCATTATACGGCGCATAGAATGAATGGAAGCTGCAATAGTGGCTGCGGTTCTGTTATGCATCCACTAGATGGAGCTATGCTAAAGTGAAATCAATACAATACGGCTGTATTTATATAGAGGGTTGACAACCGCTGCAAATGTGTAACATAGCACTTTACAGAACATTTAAAATACTACGTTCAAGAAATCAGAATATTGATCCATTTATAAGGCACATGGGATTATAGAGCGCGCTGTCTGCTGTTGAGAAAATTGACTGCTTTTAGGTGCGCCTTGTAGTGTGGAAAATACAGTATAAGAAATAAAATTGGGTCTTCAAAAAAAAAGAAGAAAAATTACCTCAGCATGGCATTATTTTTGTTTCAGAAGTCAATTTTGGTTTTTCATGCATCGCGTAACTATCTGCAGTTTTTGCCGCAAATTAGCCCTCGGTATGGCTCCAAATTTAGTGAAAGCTATTATTGATCGTGTTATTAATAATAAGCCTCAACATATTGTTAAAAAAAGTGTTGGTTTAGGAAAAATGTCATTTTAAAATGTTTATTTTTAATTAAGCATAATTCATCTAAATTCTGATTTATATTTAATTTTAAATGAGTGTTTTTGCTTTGTCATTTTCAGTGGGTGCCGGTGAAGCCGCCAACTTTGCAGCGTACGCCTTCGCCCCCGCCACTCTGGTTACGCCTCTGGGCGCCCTCAGCGTGCTGGTCAGGTATGCCCCGAAACGTTCGGCGTTATTCTTACTTTTTTCCGAAACCTCACTGGTTATCACCGATGATGTAATGCCCGTCCACTCTCAGCGCGGTGCTGTCGTCGTACTTCCTGAGCGAGCACTTGAACCTTCACGGCAAGCTGGGCTGTCTGCTCAGTGTGCTGGGCTCCACGACCATGGTCATACACGCCCCTAAAGAGGAGGAGATCAGCAGCCTGGATGACATGGCGCGAAAGCTGGTCGACCCAGGTAAACGCGCACGCCGTGTTGGATTAGGAAAAAACACACACACACACACAAGTGAAAAAGGTGCTTATCTTTTGAAAATATGATTGAACAATTGCTTCTCTCAGGCTGTAAATATATTAAGTCATAATGTAGTACGGGTTGCGTGCAGCAAGAGGTGGACATTTTTTTCGGAAGCCTTATCAATATCAGTATCGATAACAGTTGTGTTCCGGGGGCGGGGGGAGATAACTCGGCCTCAAAAATAAGTTTGGGGAAACACAAAATCATCTGTGATTTAAAATTTGCTGTTGACCGGTGTACTAGATTCCAATTAATTGCAACCTTAATGTATTGCAAATAAGTTTGATAGAGATGTACCGAAATAAGGTTCTAAAACACTAGTGATAAAAAGATTAGATGGGAATGTATTGTATTTACATAAAATACAACCAAACTATATTTAACAAATGCACTGTATTAGATTAAAAAAAACTAGAGGCACTGAAATACTTTGTATAACTTCTGCAGTTTTGAATATTGAAGTCAACAGTTCTTCGACTTACCAGTAGAGGGAGCCCGCGTAGCAAATTCAGAAAATCACCGCACTTTGCTGCTGTACACATTTTTCGCCCAGCTTCTTCTGATCCTTTGCACTGCGTGTGTCTGATTAAGGCTTCTTCATCTTCGCCACGGCGGTGGTAACAGTGGTGCTGGTGTTGATTTTGGCGGTGGCCCCACGCCACGGTCAGACCAACATCCTGGTGTACATCAGCATCTGCTCGCTCATCGGCTCGCTGTCCGTGTCGTGCGTCAAGGGCCTTGGCATCGCCATCAAGGAGGCGCTGGGCGGCGTCAATGTGGCGCGCGCCCCCTTAGCCTGGCTGCTTGTGGTGGGCCTGCTGGTCTGCGTGGGCACGCAGATCAACTTCCTCAACAAGGCGCTGGACATCTTTAACACGTCCCTGGTGACGCCCATCTACTACGTGTTCTTCACCACTTCCGTGCTAACCTGCTCGGCCGCGCTTTTCAAGGAGTGGCAGCACATGGGCGCGGCAGACATCATCGGCACATTAGCCGGCTTCCTCACCATCGTGGTGGGCATCTTCCTGCTGCACGCCTTCAAGGACGTCAGCGTCAGCTTGGCCACGCTGGCCGCCGCCGTGCGCAAGGACCAACGGCACGCCAACGGCGCCTACACCGACGCCAACGGCACGTACCAACTCCTCCACAACAACGCCGACGTGGACGAAGAGCGCGAGACGCCGTTCGACGCCGTCTCCAGGCGCAATGGGACCTTGGTGTCGTAGAGACAATCTGGTCCAATGGATTCTACTTGTTTTCCTTTGCCTTACTTTTCCCCTCTCGTCTCTTTCCATTCACTTGTAGCACTGGGAGGGAAAAATGGCTGTGTTGGGACTGTCCACGATGGCACTGTGGCAAACATTTTTATCGTGGGCCCCACACGCAAGGAGGAAGTTATGAAGTGAAGATCATGAACTTGACCTCCATGTATGGCGCATATACAATTGCCCTTCCATTTATACAGTTCAGGAAATAATCAAGAAATCACAGCAAAAAGATTTTGCTGTGGAGCAATACAGTAGGTCCTTGCTATTCACCGGAGATGGAGACTGGGCCAGCCTGCAAACAGGGTAAATCTCGGTATAATCAACACCCATCACAAATTAAAAAATAAAAATTGAGAATTTAAAAAAAAGTACAAAATTTGAAAAAATAAATCTGCAAATATATAAATATGTTTTGAGTAAAATGGACATTTAGATTCCATTTTATCAGCTGCTGACAGCTCAAGACAAGCTTTGTTCTGGGACAATGCTTGTATGTCAAATCACTCGCATTCCAAATCGGCTTTCCCGATTGCATTCATCCGTTCCGGTGTTCCAATAAGCCGCCAATGAATATTTTTGTAATGTTAAGGAAAGTAGCACTTTACAGTTTTTGACTTCATAAAAACATGACATAGTTGAGTAAAAGTAATGGACTACTTGGGTGTCTTGAAAGGCGCTTATAAATAAAATGTATTATGATAATTTTTCTTACTAGAAACGCGCTACAAAATGTTTTGGGGTGGAGGGGGCGGCAAATTAACAAATAGCATTTCCATTTGATTTAAGAGCGAGTTTAAGGCACCACTCTATTGTAATCTTGAGTATTTACCTGCAGAAAATGGAAGAATGGTAAAACTACAGTACCAGAATCTCTCCCCCCCACCCTTTTTTGTTGTTATTTGTGACTTGGCGAGTGATTCCTGACTTGAATCTTCCTATTGCATTTCTGCGTCAATTTGACCCGTGGTATGTGTAACCCTCCCCTTATGTCGGTTTGTTTTGCTATACCAAAAATGATCATGGGCCAAAGTGGCCTGCTGCATGTTCAGCAAGCAAGAAAATAAATACAAATAGTTTAATCGCCAATATTGGCTCTTAAATATTGGGGGAGATTTTTTTTTAAAAGCCCATTTCCATAAATTTCGATGGGTAAATTTGAGAAATTCTGAGATCCAAGCGCAGTCACAGAAGGAATTAAACTCATGGGCGTACTTACTCTCCCCCCTCCTACTCAATTCCAATAATTTCTCACGATACATGAATTATTCATGCAGCGGGCGGGTCATATTGACCCATGAACATGTTCAGTGTATCACCAGATTGCCAAGTTGAAAATATGTGAAACAAAGCATTTTCATTCAAGTGACCAGAAATGTCATACTTTTTTTCTTCTTCTTATTTGGGTCAGTTTGATCCGTAGCATAGACAGGAGGGTTAAACTCTTGTTTTCGTGCACTGGAAATATTTATATTCAACATGATGAGGTTTCACTGTCACTACAAATTGTCGTGATACTTGAAAGTAACTTTGATTTTAATTTCTTTCAGAAAAAAAAATGCAGCTCTGCGGATGAACCAACAGATTTGTTACATATTTATTGAAATAATAAAAGGATGATTAAAAGTCAAGGCACAGTCAATAGAAATGCGTTGGCATGCAAAATATGAAAAACAAAACAACTTCACCTCACTTCTAATGTTCCATCTTCATCACCACCACCAACACCACAAAATCTTTTAAATAGTAATCTCTTAGAAAGTCTATCTAGAAGTATAAAACAATCTATTTCCCCGATAAGGCACGTGTGAATACAAAAATTTTATTGTGGGAATAAAACTCGATGGTCTTTGCTAGCTGAGTCCCCCGACCCAAAAAAGTTAATATTGGTAATATTTTTGCACTCAGCTGCTGGCCAGTGATTGGTGGATGGGCGGCTGGAAGCAGCGCACGTGCTCCACTGGCATGTTCTCGCCGTCACTCGACTTGAGGTACTTATTCAGGATGGCAAAGATCTCGTTGTTGAGCACTTGGAACTTGCGGATGCGGTCCACCATTTTCTTCAGTGGCTGGGAAAACAAAAATGGACACAGAATGGATGCATGGAGACAAGTTCAATGTGACCAAAGAAAGTGTGAGCTGGCACAGTAAAACAGGAGCTCGGAACGTTCAGATTATTCCAGCACATTAAAAAGTGAGAAAATAACATTGTATACATTAAAAAAATAATTTAAAAAAATCCAAAAACTGAGTACGTTTTGCAATATATATTTGAAGGGAAAAAAAACTCATAAGGTAACTGACAAAAGATTGCATTTAAAATGATTATTTCAAAGTAATAGAAAATAATATTTTTAAAGAACAATTTTAAAGTAACATTTGGTGTTTCCAGAAATTAACATTTTGTTTTTAAAATGAATTTAAAATTATGCACTCTTGAAGCACAACTAACCAGTCAACCTTAATTTATTTTTTCCTGTGTACTTGGGTACCCTGATTTGCTGGTATCCAGTATCATCATTTGGTCGCATTTGTGTAAGTGTTAAAAAAAAAATCCTTTGGAGTTACTTAATTTGAAAAACATTACATTGTGTGTTTGTCCAAGGACCTGGAGAAAAACTAGCATTCCAAAAACAAACGTTCTTATTAACTTCACTGAAGACTAAATTGTCCTGATGTGTAAATTTGAGTGTGCTGGCAACCACTCCAGAGTGTACCCTGCCTCTCGGTATGGTACGGTACTCACTACGCTCTTGATGACCTCGTCTTTGCCGTCGTGTTTCTGCACTTTGAGCAGGTGGTAGCTGAAGTCGAGGATGTCGAAGCGTCTCTGCTGGCCCAACAGGCTGATGATCATGCAGCCCGCCCAGTGGAGTCCATCGCCGAAGCACTGCCTGAAAACCGAACCGCACGAGGATCATGTACACACCCAACTGGAATGAATTCAGAGGTAACAAACGTGCACAAAGAAGGGTAGCGGTGGGGCCTGGTGGGGTGGCGTGCGACATTACCCCACCTATGGTGTTTCAAATTATATAGTAGCATTAAGCTAGCAGATTTTTGTTTATGTGGTTTGACTGAACAATTTGTTGTTTAAATATACACTAATTTTCAGTAGCCTATCCATGGCGTTTTACAGTGTATGTTAGCATTAGCTAAATTGGGGGTTGGGCTGAACATTTCGAATTTTTGAGTTTAAATACACAATGTTTACTTTTCATCGACGATAACTTTGTTAGCCCATCTAAGGTGGTGGCTTTGGTGAATGGTTAGGCACATCGATGACAGTTTCTGTTATCCCGTTTCCGGCGTTTCGCATTTGCACGCGTTAGCATTAAGCTAGCGGCCTTTGGTGAATGGTTAGGCTGACCATTTTGGTGTTTAAATTAAGAATTCCCCAGCAGAAAAAAATGCCCCTGTACTTACTCGACGGTGAACTCGTGTGCGCCGACGGGGATGCAGTAGACAAACTGCATGGCGCTCCACAGACGATGGAACTCCACACACTCGTCCACGTGCATGACGCCATTGCTGGGCAGCGGGCCGCGCCAGATGGGGTCGTCTAGGAAGCCGCGCACGCGCGCCAGGATGACCTCAAACATGGACAGGCCGCAGCAAAGTCGCTCCTTGGTCAGCAGGTCACCCTCGCGAGCGATGGCGATTTGCTACAGGCAGAGGGGAAATGACAGATTCGGTGGTTCTTCACTTCACACACCAAATTCCAACTAAAAAACACTTGGGCATTTCATTTTTTTGCATGCAAGTTAATTGTATTCCAATCAAACTTCGACAAGACTGTCAATGTAGATTTGCGGTTCAGCGGTCCCAACTTCACCAATTTGCAGAACGTTCCACTTTTCAACATTTTATTTTACGTGATTGCTCACTTCTTTATGTGTTTGTTATCCACGACCAAGATTTTTTTTAAACCGGAGATTTTTCAGTTTTATTTTTCCCCAACAGATTTTTATGTTTTTACCCAATCCCACAATAACTCACTTTTTTCTCCCATCATATTCATTTTTAAAAACTTGATCCTCTTGCATTAAAAAAAAAGCTAACCAAACACTGATATAATATTATGCCAATAATACATATTTTTTCGTATGCAATCCTCCACATTCCCCCCCCATCCTCCACTCCACTTTTCTTTTTACCCGACCCCCCCCCATATTTCCTTTTTTTTTTCCCCTCCTTGCCAATCTTTCACGATTCATGGTCGGGCCTGAAAGTATATCACAAATTGTGGCTTCCTATTAGGGGCCAGCTGTCAATTCAGTAAATTCCTGGTTTATTCCGTTCATTCCCATGTTGCAAGTCGACTGACGACACACATGAGGTGGCCTGCGTGCTAACGGCGTACCTGTGGCGTGCCGAGACGCTCGATGAGAGGAACCATGTGCAGCGCCGTGTATTTGGCCTCCAGACGCTTCATCTTGGCATCCAGGCGCTCACCCTCTGTCAACACACACACACACACACACACACACACACACACACACACACACACACACACACACACACACACACACACACACACACACACACACACACACACACACACACACACACATTTTCATTTTTGTACAGCATCTGTGAAATTGCAGTTGTAGTTTCTTTTATTTTTAAAGTATTTTTTTTCCTTAATCATTAGATTTAACGATATGCTTATGAATCTTTTGAAGTTGATTGAAATTCGATTGCCATCTCTTATTTGTGTTGATGTTCTCCTAATTTCATTCATATTTTGTTGTCATCTTTTCACTTATTTTTTTAACAATCCACTCGGGTTATTTGTGTTTTTGTTTGATCATGACAGGAAATGAACAAGATGTGAGTTTGTGTGTTGGCTGTTTACCTTTGATGTGGACTCTGGGTAGAATGTTCTGGAAAGGTGCCGCATGCAGCAGATCACAAACCTCCTCCTGCGACTGCGCCACAGCACGAGACAAATCAACAACACGTGTTCATGCTCTGGGCTCAAATTGGCCATTTGTGTTCACCCCACGATTCCCCTACATTTTTTTTTCTCCACGGGCTTTATATGGTCATTATTGTTCCTGATTAAACACAGTAATGCACTCCTGATGTAAAGGTATTTTTGTCCACTTGTGGTCACCATTCTCATGTTTTACTGTTATATCTGTGACTGTGAATGGCTTTAAAAGGCAGGGCCTGAGCCGGTGAGTGACGTGGGCGCCGGCAATTGAGAGTGCTAGCTGTCCGTGTCTTTTACAGACTTTTTCCTCCTGCCACTGTGCCAACTTATTTCTGACGACTGCAACAGTCTTGCGAGGACAAATTATCCTTGCGAAGCTTCCGGGCTGAGATTTTGCTTTGTCGCTTTTTTTTTGTTTTGTTAACGAGATGTTTGATCACCGCAGTTCTATTTTTAAACACTGAAAAGCAAAAGTAGTTTCAGAGGGAGTGGCTTTGGCCGTACCAGACTCTGCTCGCTGAGTAGGCAGAAGAGGAGGGCGTTGCCCACCTCCCGCAGGTTCTGGAAGCAAACCGTCTTGAGCTCAGCATACTCCACAATGTCCTTCAGCTGGTGGTGGAAAAACTCCAGGATTCCTGGAGTGGGGTCATAAAACACATCAGAAAGCAGAAAATTTACGCAACTTCTCTCGAGGGCCCGACCGATATGTTTTTTTGTTTGTTTTTTTAAGGCCCATATAGATTCCGATACTTGGCAGAAGAGAATTCAGATTTCACTTCTTTTTGGAATGTAAAGGAGAGCACGCACAAACCTGGCGAGCCATACTCATGGCGGGGAAGCCGGCAGATCTTGGGCATCACCTCCATCAGGGTGTTTACATACTGCATGATGGTGCCCTGGAGCTACAGTACAAAGGCCGGCAAGCAGCCACTTCGTTAGGCAGACCGCCCCCCGCAACCATCCTAATGTCACAATCGGCAGACTCCGAGTCCGACTCACCAAGCTCTTGACCACCTTGAGCAGCTCCTCCATCACCACTGCGATGCCCTGGTAGCCCAGCAGCCGGCACATGACCTTGATGTGTGGCGGGCCCACAAAGTTCCGGTAGCAACTGAAAATGCTGCTGTATGTCAAGTTCAGCGTCTGCCGCCACATGGAGGCAAAATTCAGTCAGGGAGAGGCGGTACCGGGAAGCGGAAAAGCAATATTGAACTATGGCCAGCAGCAAATGGGGTTTATAATTGTATTTACATGCTACAAGATGGCGCCAACGCACTTAAAAGGGATAGGACCATAAAGCATCAACACCATGCATCTAAAACAGAGGTGGGCAAACTACGGCCCGCGGGCCGGATCCGGCCCGTTGGGCTTTTTAATCCGGCCCGCCGAAGGTTGCTACACAGCACAATTAAGGTTCGATATAAATGATTGCATTCATTTCATTTGGACTTGTAATGACAGGCATTTCAACGCCAGGCGGCGCAGTTACATGAAGTTGCAGAGCACAGGGAGGGAGGGGGAGACAATACGGAAGCCAGCAGTAGCGCCTACTCAAGCAACTCCCGCTGGATACGACGGAATAAGTGTGTCCGCGCCGCTATTTTCTATCATTGGATCCAAAACAGCGACATGCAAGTGACTCTTTGTTGCAGTGAGTTTTACTGCAATTGCGAACATTTTCACGTCCTGTCGATCATGGCTTGATCAATGGAAAAGGAACAGAAATGGCCACGGAAGAGAAAGTGAAGTGTATCTGATTAAACGAAGCGGGTTACAAAATACGAAACATTCAGGAGACGCTTGGAGTCTGAAAGACTCAAATCTACAAGACTTTGAAAAACGAGAAAGTGATTTGTGCTCAGTCCGATTCTGGTTATTTCCATGCCCAGAGTGAATTGTTTATGCTCGACGGACAGTCGAGTAAATAAACGTTTCCTGGAATGGTTTGACTGCTATCGTGCTAAAAACTTTCCGCAAACTGGACCGCTAAAAAGAGAGGAAGCGAGCCCCAGAGCGCTAACTATGAGCATAGAAGACTTCGAAGTGTCCCGTGTCTGGCTTCAAAAGTTCGCTGCGCGACATCAGCTGAGCAACGCTGTCATGTGTGGTGATCGAGGGGAGGTCAAGTCAGAGACAATGAGTGAGTCGAAAGAAAAGCCACCAGGTCTCTTACACTCATTTTGTAGCAAATAGTCCTAACTTTGTTATATTTTGTCATATACCTGTACTGCTTGCTGCAGTTTTTGGCCAATATATTGTTGCACTTTGTTGCTTGTGTTGTCACATGTATGTTGCTCACATACTTGAACCTTCATACAGGACATATACCATAGTTGTTTCACTGTTCTCATTAAAAAAAATACAAAAATAGGAAAAAGGTATGGGACTACTTGTTCTGTTGATGTTTGGTATGGACTGTCAACATATACATTTTTTTTTATATGTACCGTATCTTGTCCTGACATGGCCCACCTGTCAAATTTAGAAATCAATGTGGCCCCCGAGCCAAAACGTTTGCCCATCCCTGATCTAACATGTACCCAATCACAAACCCATGTTGCATAAATGACTGAATTCAGTGGTGGAATTATTAAACATGAACAAACGACCTTCACATGAGGCACATCAATAATATTAGCAAGCATACTAGTCCAAATACATTTCTAATAAGGGTCTTTGCTGGTGATTGAAAACTTGCAAAGATGTCTATGCCTTTCTGTGACTCTGCTAGTCTTTGTATTTCAACCTCTTCTTTGGCACTGACCACAGTTTTTTAGGGCTGAAAGATGAACCTGCTAGAGGGAAGTACTGAGAATCTTATATCTTTGGGGTGGGTTCTCAGCTCTGAATATTTGCAGTTTGGCAATTGCAAATTTGTCACTGAAAGTGAAGAGTGGATTCAAAATAAAAACAGGGAGAACAGAACAGAACTTCCATTTATGCAGTTTTTTTATGGGGGGGGAATAATATTTCTGTAAAAAATAAAATCGCTCTATGTACGTCAGTATCCTTTTAAGAATGATCCTCTTTCGAATCCTTGAAATATTCCATGACAATCAGCTTATAGTTGTTTGCTTTTTAGGACCAGATGGTTGGTTGCTTCTCCCTCTCTCTCATATTTGAAAATTGGCATTGTTCTCTTTTTCAGTCATCGACTGCAGGATATTCAACCCCAGCTCACCCCCACCGCCTCCCCTCTTTCCTCCCAGCGCTTTGGCGGCTACGCACACACCCGACCGCGGCGGCTCAGACAAGGATGCACTGATCTGCGCTGCACGTAGACAGCATCATCCGAGATGTGACGGGATGAGACTCGGGATCATCGGAGAGCGCAGAGAGGTAAGTCCCCGATGTTCTGCTGTCATTTATTGCTCAAAACATTAATTGCGTATTTAATATTTGACATGGAAGTGCTTGTTTTGTTGCTATGGGTTAGAGTTGACAGATAGGTTGACTTTGTGTGAGTCAAAAAAAAATAATTCTGATAAAGTAGCAAATCGAAAGTAGTTTTTTTTGTGACAGATTCTGATGCCGTACCAATGGTACATGTGCTCCCTCTAGTGGTATGCAAAATAATCACTTCCGACATCCAATTCAGTTTTATTTGACTTTCTACATTCAATACAACTTAACTATACTTTTAGAGCACAATGTTTCAGTGGTTTACAATAACAAAAATGTATTTTAGGAATGAAAACTATATCTTGATAGTGACCATGTTGCAGTATTTTTTTAGGTGCTATTTTATATGTACAAGGCTTGAGAAGCGCTGAGCTCATCATTGGGATATTTTAAAAAGTCAAATGGTTGGCCGTGACTCAATGACCTCTTGGCAAATCATTGGGCGTGATTACGTAATATAATCCCACCGATGACCAGGGTTTATTCCAGACAATCCCCTGCTTATTATCCTGGCATTGTTTCATCGTGCTCCCTAATCCCAATGTGGGATTGCATGGTGTGATTTACATTATTAATTAATGATGCGCAAAATGATGGGTGGTGGGCTATTCTTGGGGTACTTATTTAAGATTTTGCCTTGTCTCCCTGAGGCCTTGGAGCAAGGGAAAGCTGCATACAGAAAAACAACCAACCATACGGTAAAATTACCACATTAACATTAGTGCAATGCATCTTTGTTATGCATGTCCATTTAACTGAAGTAAAAAAAAAAGGGGCCAAAAATAGTTACTTTCTTAATTACTATTATCACATTCTGCTATATTTTTTACAGCGCTGGGTCGGATTAATGGCATTTCCATTCCTTTTAATAAGGAAAGATGATTTTATATACAACCGTTTTGACTTCCAAGCGGTAAACTTAAACTCATATCGCGAGGTTAATGAGACCAGCCAAAGTATTTTTTTATAAACGCGACTTTGTGTGACATTTGGCAGACTACTGCCCTCCTCTCTGTTCTAGGTGTGTTTTGCACTGTGAGCACCGCACGCCGGAATTACATGAGGAAACATTTTTTTCCTCCTTATGGCGATCACAGTCTATAACGTCTCTGCAACCACCGCCAGGGTGAGCTGGCCCCCGTCGGCCGGCTGCCTGGACACCTTCTACAGCGTCATGTACAGCCCCAACTGGAACAGCCTGCTCATGGCCTTCAAGCGTAAGAGCTTCATGCACGAGGAGCGCATCCCCGTCAGCCAGACCGCCGCCCACCTGGCCAACCTGCTCCCGCAGACCACCTACTTATTGTGCGTCACGTGCCAGGCCGCCAACCCGGTGCGTGACCAGTGTCAGGTGTTCGGCACCCTGAGCGACAGCGGTGAGGGGCAGGATCGCGGCGGCTGGGAGCTGGCCACGGGCGCCTGGCTGACCTGCTGCCTTCTGCTGCTGGTCATTGCCGGCGTCCTGCTGTGGGGGTGCCTGCACGGCGTCTGCGCGGGTCGAGCGGGAGGCGGCAGACAAGGATGCTCGGTGGTGACCGACGCAGTCCGGTCGGGTCGGCCGTCATCCGGGCGACTATACACGCCGCGGGGAAGCTGCGACAACGGCAGCCAACGCGGCCTCCACGAGCTCAGGACGCTGGCTCGGCTTTCTGGGAGCGAGCCAGCTTGAGGCAATTAGATTGAGGTCGTCGCCATATTGTCCAGCCCGGAGAGAATTATGGTGTACTGTATTATTTATTATTATCGAATCCTAAGCATTGGGAAATAAAACATACCCACTTCAAATTGACTGCTTATTTTTATTTATTTATTTTTAATCGGCATAGATAAATCCGTTAATCCTAGTTAAGTGAGGTGAAGTGGGGTTGAAGTGGATGGGAGGACAGGTTTGATGCCCTAACAATTATTATTTTGTGGAAATGCCAAAATGTGAGTTCACTGACTTTTTTTGTTCAAAGGTGAGTCGATTCAAAAATGTTCTTGACAAAAATATGTTGTGTGTGCCCCCACTAGTCTGGGTGTGGCATTCTGATTAATATTGAATTTGTGGAGTTAAGCAGCAAAATACATCGGTTATGATCCATCTCAGGGGGCGGCCACTTTGCCACTTTCTGTCGATTGTAAACGACGTCACGGTTGCTCAGGGCTGAAGCTGAGCCATTACCGGTTGTTACTCCGATGCGGTGGGAATCCTTTGTCTACGACGGATAGCTGCTCTGATGCCGTCAAATTCGTACATATATACGGATGTTAACTACAGGTGCCACTGACCTTGGATCCATACAGATACTGGGGTTGAGCGTTGGGCGGCTTGTCCCTCTGGAACTCCTGAGAGAAAGGCAGGACGGTGCGCACGAACCTGAGCACAACAAGTCAGAGCTTAGTCCAAACGGATTTCAGATGGCAGCGTGCCCCCTCCGGCGCGCCCGCTACCTGTTGGTGGAGCCGTTGTAGCAGTAGTTGGGCAAGAAGTCATAGTTGAGCTCCCAGAAGACGTGCAGCGTGATGCGGCCGTACGGCGCCGACACGTTGTGGTTGGCCTCGCGGAACATGGCGTCAAAGCTATCCAGCGTCAAGAACTTGCAGAGGAGCTTGTGCGTCAGGCGGTTGATCTCCAGCAGTCCTTCCAGTTCCTTCAGGAGACAAGAGTACGATCAGGATCTGACAAATCATTTGTCGCAGTACACGGTAGATTTTGACATGAATGGTAAACTAAATTCATTGTTGGTTCAATGTTGAATTTTTGTCAACCATAAATAGACAGAATGATGGAAAACAATTTAAATGAGGTCACCCTGGTTGGCGATGTGAGCTGAAATCTCTTGGGAGTGTGCATTTCCCTACCAGGATTGACGTGAGGTCCTCGCTCTCAAAGCGGTTGATGGCCAGCTCCAGGGACTTGTACAACGCCGCAGAGACCCTCTGAGTGATAAGCCTGTTCAAGTCGATGGAGCGGCCGAGGAGCTGCGGTAAGACGACATTTAAGTTAGATGGAAAGTGCGCAAAAAATCTTGTCATGTTTGTGAATAACAGGCACCGTTGTACTTTCAGGAGGAAGAAAAGTGAGTGAATGCTACTAACGTGAATGGACAATGGTGACAAAAACATGAGAGCTCGATAGATAGCCTTCACCTATTCGCGTCAGGATCTATAAAGTGCGAGAATGCAAGAGAAAGGCTACCTGTACGTGGCGCTGCTTGAGCAGGGTCTCGTAGCGATTGGAGGCCGGCCAGGGAATGTTGGCGCCTTGGTTCTTACAGTCAGCGCGCAAACGTTTGTCCAACAGCAGACTGAAAGGAATCGTTTTTTGAGTGAGTTATTTATTAATGGACCACAATCAGAAACAAGAGGAGGGGGAAACCACAGCCAGAAAACTGCTGTGAAGTTTTTGGCATCAAGAGTGACTTTTTGGCATCGTGTTTGAAAGGACAACAAACAAACAAAAAAAAAAACAGTGGTGCTATCTACGCTTGCGAGTTTAATTTCCCCTCTTATATAAGGCTATGGCCAGACTAAATGCAGCTCTGGTTCTCATTTTTGTCTTCTAGATGCCACAAGATGGCTCAGAGCAATATTTTCTTACTCAAAATAGCTTTGGCCTGAGCACACAAAAAAATAAAATAAAATAAAGCATAGGTGGAAAAATTTTGAATGCTAAACTTCGATTCTGAGAGGGTTCACTGTACATCTTAATCGAACAATATAATAAAATTCAATCTGCTCGCTACCTTCCAGCGAGGATCTTGTAGTAAGCAAATATCTGATCGGCCAGCTTGTAGACAAACTGATCGAAGCACAAGTTCACCTGAAAGAAAACAACATGAAGAAAGGCCATGAGAATTAATTAACAGCGCTTTCCTGTTTTTTGTTAACCACAAATTGACACAACGGGAAACAGATCACCTCGGCCTCTATTTCATCATAGAGGAACTGCTTCTTGAACTTGGTCAGGGCATAATGGGCGCTGTCGTTGTACAAATCCAGAGGATACAGCACGTATCTGAAACAGAATGACTTTTAGCATCGAGTCATGTGTTCCCTCAATGGAAAAGTCAATTAACAAATCTTGAAACGGTCTCAGAGCTTTACAAAAAAAAAAAAAAAAAAAAAGGGGAGGTTTGCTTACTCCATCATGGAAGATTCCTTGGTCTCCAAAATGTGATCTGTGAGGATCCAGGGCATGGACATCTCAATGGGGAACTGGATCCTGCGTCCCATGGTGAGCTCCAGGAAGAACTCCCTGAACCACAGCTGGGAAAGGTCGCAACAATGCTGCAAAGTGTCTACAGAGAAGCGGACAAAGACAGACCATGTCATTTGGTGGAATCGCTCCACAGAACTTGTGCGATGTGAAATCGAGACCCGGGGGGTGATGTGGAGGCTCACCGCTGAAGTTTAGCAGGTGGGTGTAAAAGAAGGACTCGCGGTGAAACCTCTCGATGTCCAGGATGGTGGGGCCCTCCAGACCGCTACGCAGCGTCTTCTTGGAGCCGCTTTTGTCTGCGATGAGGGACTCAAGCATGGTCCTCACCATGTACAGCTTCAAGGGGAGGAAAGCGAAATGGTGATCACACAAGTTTGTACTGCTGCCCTCCAGGAAAAATTCGATAAGACCGCTGGTAGGGTCAAAACGACCAGTTTATCAGCGACAAGGGTGGACAGGGAGGTGTCACCTGAGTGCTGGAGGGTCCCACGGCTCGTCGAGGAACCTTGATGTCGAATCCGCCCTTGGGGTCCTTTTCCCCACGGAGGGCCGGGTCATTGTGCGGCTCACGGCCTGTCTCCCAGTCGCACACCGTCTTCCGGATGGCCTGGAGGACACTGAGGAGGAGGAGTAGGAGAGAGAATGTCATGAAAATCCAACACGAACAGCTGAAGTTTATTTGGGGTTACTGTGGCACTTCAAATGGTGCCACGTGTTTGCGAACTCCCAATTGGCAAGAGTTTGAACGTGATCGGTTCACTCTTGACACGGCCACATGCTAAATTACAAGAGTGTGCGCGCACTCGGGGCAACCACATTATTTTATTGACTTGATAGTTTATTCTTGCTTGTCACGTAAAGAGCTTGGGGTGCACCTCTGGATGACGTTCTTCTTCTTCTTGATGGCCTGGCGGAGCGGGTCACGCAGCGTCACTTGCGAGAAGTCCTGCAGAGCTGAGTAGATGGTGTGGCGGATGGCGTGGTTGAACACGCTCTCCATGCGGCCCATCAGCACCTGCAGCCCCTTTATCATGGCGATCACCTGCAAACGCCAGGTACGAACGTTTTATTGGTGCCAGATTACTTCCAGTTAAAAGAGTCAGCGCTGCCAAAAACATTGGGTTTGGCGTTTTGTCAACCACTCTTTATTTTGTTCAGTCATGGTGCCACTGGAGATCGCCGAACTGTCTGCCGCCTGGAAGCACCCGCAACGTCATTGCGAAATGAAAAAAGGCTGAATATGATTGACCCACCTCCACCAGGGCAAACTTCTCCTCACTGGTGTAATTGTATCGGGTGGCGCGCTCGTATTCCTCGGCGTTGTCCGGGCACTCCTTGTTAGAGTACTTGTCCGTGGGATGAACCAGTTTCCAGGAGTACTGAGGAGGAAAGTTTTGTCAAGCGATTAGGACAGCGAAGCCCTGCCATACAGCGGTTCACTGTTCACACCTCCGCCAAAGTGCAGATTTTCAATCCATTTTTTTATGTTTGTTGCAGCACAAGAGCAAGTCCAGCTGCGGAGAACTATGCCAGTGAGAGCTTTCTTTTCGTTTCGAAAAAGTGATGTCACACAATAGTCTTCCCCAAAAATTCAAATGCGTTTAAAGCATGTCTGGGGGGGGTAAAACTAACTCTAAAAATATTAGATGGTCTCTACCGCGGGTGATATGTTCGAGATCCACCCAGGATAAAAATGGTATGATAAAAAAAAAAATTTTAACTTACCACTTCCATGACATGAGCACTCCACTGCGACAGGAGCTGCATGCCCTGCAGGGCCAAGTCGAAAAGCTTCCGGTACTCCATATCAGTCTTCTGGGCCTCCTGACGCCCTGAGCCAGTCACCACCTACGGATCATTACAGTTCATTTTCGTCAGCATCCGCACGTATGGGAACCACAGCGGCGACTTAAGACATCTGATTGAAAACCAAATTCACTTTGAAAAAGCCCATTAAAAAAAATAAAAATAAATCACTCCCTCATTTCTGTCTACTCATCTTGGCGAGTACAATGAATACACGTTTAGTCCGCATGATTAATCTAAGGAATCAGGTTGAGCCATTCCCACCGACAAATCAACGTCTCCGGAACTGCATACCCACCTCGCTGTTGCTGTAGCGGGCGAGCTCAGAGATGAAGCGCATGTGATCTTCGCGGATCTGAATCATCTGTTCACAGATGTTGTACTGAGGGCTGCTGGAGATGGACGTGCACGTCCACCTGGAGGGTCAGGCAAGTCAGTTAGGGAAAGACAACAGAACAAGGAGAAAAAAAAAACACGTTTCGTAGACACAAACGAGGTCATTGGCGGGGTTACTGATGAGGCAGTTTAGAAATCACTCAAATGTCGCTTTTCCAAACGGCCACATGTGAGCGCTCTCCTCTCACCTGGATTTGTTGTCCTCAAAGTGAGCGCTGGTCTTGATGTACCTGGACAACTCGATCTGCATGTCACCAAAAAGAGGAACCACCTGGAGTTGCTGCGAACGAAACAATCCACGTGAGTCCATGGAGTTAAGGTGGTGTAAATGCTAAGAACAGGCGGGATAAGTGGCGAGGGATGAGGGAAAACTTGCTGTATGTGTAAGAATTGTACTTAATGTACTTTTATGTAATACTGTGCCATTTTCTTTATGAAAAAACAAAAAAAATGTTTTTTTTCGGGAGGGACTGGAACGAATTAATGGCATTTCAATTCATTAATTTGAAAAACTCTTATTTTGGGGACTCTCGTAAAAATCAAGGTACCACAATACACATGTTTATGCTCCTTCATTTGTACCTTGAAAAACTTATCAATCTTGGTCAGGTTGATCCTCTTCTTGGCATCCAGCTTGTAGATGTTGCTGCTGTTTCCATCCATGAGGTACAAGCCAAAGCCCATGACCTGGTTGAAAGGCATAGGAAGGGGGTTGGGGGAGGGGGGGCGGAGGTTCAATTCTGTCAACAAACAATACGCTGGGAGAAAAACTGTTTCCTGCTGAGCTGCCCCGGGATGACTCACTTTGAGCAGCATGTGCTTCTCGCCGGGGTCAGGTACATCTTGTTGTCGTAATACTCCACGCACAGGTTGACGATGTCGGCCAGCAGCTCCTCGTAGCCGTTGATCACCTCCAGCTGCTGCTGCAAAGACTGCCGGTGTGGAGCAAAAAGAGACTTTCAAATATTGATTGGTCTCATCGCGAGCGATGCCATTTGTCGTTCTGGAGGGCCAACCTGAGTGATTTTGTTGTGGTTTGCCAGGAACATGGACAAGTTCTGGGATTCCTGAATGGATGAGGGCTCAGACATCTTTCGGAGAAACTGAGCAGCGCTGTAGGACAGGAAAGGAAGAAAGATCTTATTTCAAATAAAAATCTCACAGCATTTCAGCAGATATTATCATCTTTTTTGCAACGTGAAGGGTGAAGTGGATTGTTGCCAGATGCGGCCACCTATTGTTTATTTAATTAAAAAGAAAATGTTTTTTGTCAAGATCTGATTACACACAAAATACAGAAATACCTCTTCAATGTCATGAATACAATTCTGTAGAATTTACATCACTAAGTTAAAAAGTAATGGTCACGTTTTATTGTGCTCGTGACTGATCCGGAAATAATTCGCAGCTATTATTTCCAGATTTATACATTTACACTCGGGTTACAATTCAAATGTAATTTTGTCCATTTCATTTTGTTTTTTGATTTTTAAATTGGTTTTCTATTTCGGTAAAGAGGCATATTTTTCAGTCCATCGCTGTTGAAATGATCTTTTATATCGGCGCGGCTTTATTCAATTGCGGGCCTTAATCATCTCCAGGACGTCTGGATGGCTGTTTGTTCTTACCGCTTGTAAGCCGAGTGGTCGTTCTTGACGCTGCACTTCATGTTCTTGAGCTCATCCAGGACGGCAAACATGTTGATGAATTTCCCCAGCGTGAGCAGGTAGGCCTCGGACACAAAGTCCTTGCGCCGCTCGGTGTGACACAGGCGGCGCACCTCGCCGCAGAAGCGATCGATGGCGGTGCGCTAGAAGAAAGAAGGTTTGAATGTGGGTTCGATTGCAGTGAAGCCCCATTGTAAAAAACACGTGATAGGCGCGGTTCACAATTTCCCGGACGTAAAAGCGTGTCCTGCACCTGAAAGTACATGAAGTTCATCAGCTTGGTGACTTCGGGCTCTAGCACCTCCACCGTCTTCTCGTAGATCTCCACTCGATTGGGCTGCTCGTTGCATTTCACCTATGGAGGGAGAGCAACGAGTGAGTGAAGGAAGGTGGCGCTGGGATTACGAGTCCTCGTGATTACCTGTGGGATTGCGCGTGAGCAGCTCCTCCAGGTGTACAGCATGACCGCGTACTCCTGACCCTCCTCCAGCATCTCATTCTACGGCCACAAACAGACAGCAAGATAACACGATGACCACGGTTGCCAAAGATGAATACACTCACTGGACACCATTTGCCATTGTTTTCTCAATAGATGTTGCGGCATCATAGAAAGAATACTAAATATTGATGTTGTGCTTTTCCTAAAATGAAGACAAGCTATGGGTGTCGTACTTTCCTTTAAAAAAAAAAAAAAAAAAAGACAAAACAGTTGATGTTGGATTTTGCCCCTCCCACAAAATAATAATAAATATGATTGATGCTGCGCCTTTGTCAAAATTAAGACAAACTATTGATTTGTCAGCTTCCTAAAAAAAAGGCTACTGACTGAGTATGCACTTTCGTAAAACTCTTGATCTTGCACGTTCCCCAAAAGAAGAAACTATCGGTGTTGCACTTCCCCATAAAGAATAAAAACATTTGCTTTTGCGCTTCTCTTCAAAGACGAGAAAACGTTGGTCTTATTACGCCCCTCTAAAAAGGCAAACTGTTAGCCCATCTTTCCTCTCTCACACACACACACACACACACACACACACACACACACACACACACACACACACACACACACACACACACACACACACACACACACACACACACTCACACACAGGGCTCAAAGAGCTTAAGGCATGCATGAGTCATTTACTCCCAGGAGGTGGCAGGGAGTTGGTGGGAGGAAGAAGGGAGCAAAGAGAGGCATAGCTGCTTCCAAACAAAGTTTATTTGATTCCAAAACACAGGAATGATCCCCCTCCTGCCTCCTCACTTGACACAAAGCCTTTCGAGCGGTGCCAAAGACTTTTGTTCATACTCAAACATGAATATTTAGCGATTTTAATCGTAGACATGTTCTTTAATTTAGGTAAGTTAGCGAGAGTAGTCATTTAGGTGGATTTGGTCATATTTAATGTTAGAAATTGCCTTCAATTTAAAGAGGGGAACAAATCCTGACATTTCTTTTTTTTTTGCCCTTGTTTATGAGAAAACACGTTTTTGGGTTATATTTATTGTCAGACATTTCCTTGGACTTCGACAAATTAAAATGCAAATGTATTACTGTTTTGTTATGAATAAAACATGAAAAACATTGTCACCTAATTTATAATTACAATGGCCGTGTTGTTCTTCATCCGTTTTGGTATTTTCTATCATTCACATAAATATTCTGACTTCTTTGTAATGTTGTAAACAATGTGAATATTTTTGCCATACTGAGCATAAGTCTGCTGCTCCCACTTTAAAATTTTTGCAACTCAGCGCTTCATTTTCAACCCGTATGACAGTTCAAAGTGTAAAAATGCCCCATCAAGCATTGCCTGGTCAATTTCCACTAATTCCTATGGGGAGGGGAACAATGGATGAAAATGGACAGTGTGGTGTCAAAAGCAGTGAGTTAGCGCACCATGCTGGAGTGGACGGTGGCCTGCTCGATGTAGCGGGCGATGCCCGTGACGAAGGCGTTGCGGTCCTCAAAGTTTGTGTTGAAGTTGGGCTGCGAGAAGAAGGACACAACAAGTCGGTGAGAGCTCCAAGACCATCACAATCACCCAAGCACTTTTTACAACCTCAAATTGCTGACCTGGTACATGACCGATGAAGGCAGAGGCTCAATGCACGGCTGCTGGTCAGGCAGCGGCAGCTCCTCCAGAAGGTCCACGTTGGAGAGGGCATCCTCCAAGGTGACAGTGGATGTCATTCTGTTGAAATGATTCACAAAAATAAAACACCTTTACTAATTTGAAGACAGAAAGCTCTGGTGTTATGACAACAAACGTGTGCCGGTACTTTTTAGAGAGTGAAAGAGTGTGTGAAACAGGCTTATAACCTTTTTGAATTTTTCATTATGGTTAGTTTTTTAAATACATTTTGACTTTTGTTTTTCAAATTCGGATAGTTTTCATTAGTTCTTAAAGCGGATTTGGTATTTTTTTTTGTTTTGCAAATAAATCCCTATTATTTTTGGTATTAGTTTTAGTTTAGTTTTTGTTTTTTAAATAAATGCAGGGTATTTCTTGTGTCCAAGATTTTTTTTTAATTTTAAAGTCATTATGCATATGCACTTTAAAAAAAAAATCATAAAACAATAATTTATTGCAGATTATTCCGCATACCCCCAAAGTATGGGGACACCACTTTGGGAAGCAGTGGTCTAGAACAACAAAATTGTGTAGAGTTCATCACATTGATGCTGACTGCTTGCTTTCTCCCTGATAGCAAACAATCAGCGAGTCAAACAAAGCACGTCGGTCCCGGAAGGTCACAGGAGGACATCAAAGTTGGCTACGGATGGAACGACGGTACATGGATTTGCTTTACCGCAGTTTCATTGTACCGAGAGATAAGATGTACATTATGACATGAATTGCTAAAAGAGTGTATATCAAGAGACTAAAACTACACTTTCTTATGCTAGTACTCATGCTGGCATACACGGGGTGTCTGCTAACCCCTTTTCCGGGTTGCGTGATGTTTGCAAGGCAATGGCCGAGAGTAGCTGTGATGTTAATTTTAGTCGACAGCAGAGGGCGACACTGCTCAACACAGCATGATGAAAATTGATGAATTGATCTGTTTGATTCTTATCCCATGAACGTAGTATTAATCAGAAATAATGCATTTTGACTAATGTCGGCACAAATAACTTATTTTCGAAAAAAAAGGGGGTTTAGTTCCCCTTTAAAGTTTTGCCAATCTTGCTCGCAACAAGTGACCAGACAAGGAAGTGCAACTCAAATGCACGGGATGGAAAGAAACTACTTCTGCTCAGATATCTGACTTTCCTTTTTTCAATGTGCTTGAAGAAGTATTCATCTTGATCTCAACCATACAGAACCCCCCCCCCCCAACAACAACAAAAAAACTGTCCAAGGTTACAAGGTTGGTCACACAAGTCAGGAACATGACCCAAAAAAAACAAAAAACGGAGGTAACCTCAAAGTGTCTCCTCTGATAAAAGTGATAGAGCTCGGGAAGTTTTAGTCCTGCCACTGCACCGTAAGAGGCTTATTACTTACAGTGGCCTAAAGTGGGTGACGCAGGCAGCGCCAAGCCCAGAGGCATGCAACATTGGCCATTTAATGCCGCCTCAACTATTTAAATTTCTCTGTGACATCATAGAGAGCACAGTGATGTGTACAGACGCAATCAACACAAGCGCTTGGTAGCACTGCAACTTAACAGTGTTCCATCAATACCTGGTTGACCGTGACTGTACGAACAATGTCATAAGTCACATTTTCAATGACTATTGAAGTGACATGTAAAAATAAATAGATGCTGCACAATAAATCTAAAATAAAGCAAAACTACTCATCATGGACGTGACTGTGCAGGCAGGGTTTTATGTTTGACATTTTTTTTACTGCCAGAACCAACATTACATTTCCAGTTCTATGGTTATCAACACACTTCAACTTCTTTAAAGTGACAGCGGCGCATTACGTAACTTCCTGACAGTTGATGTTGTAAGGATTCTCGCAGTTGAGGATGAGCTCATAAGGCCCTCCTGTTATAATGTGTCCCGTGTGTCGATAACATTGCGGATAAAAGCTTGTCTGCTGTCCTTTTTTCCTCTGGATTACATTTTTCAAGTATGGTACTGTATTTTTATTTAAATGTACAAAGTGCTAAGGCAGGGGTCTGCAACCGAAGGCTCCTGAGCACTGTTTGCCATTTTTCCGCCATAATGAAATTTCCCAAATGTTTTCCCACCAACTTCAAGTTTAGCTTCTGCATTTGGCAGAACACAACAAAGTACTTCCTACCGGCTCAGGTCACTAGTGGAGTCCTTCTTGTGTGCTGTAACGCATCACTTTTTAACATGAAATTCTTCACATTAAATTATATTTATTGAAACGTGAAACATATCACTTTATAACGAGATAAAGAAGTTTTTTTTGGTAGGCAGCAATACGCTGTTAAAAAAAAATCCAGCAAGTCAAATTAACCAGAGTTGTGGCAGAAAACATCGTTTATGAAAAAACAATGGCTAAAACCTCTGCGCTCTTCTCTTATATTTTTAATTTCTGTATTTTAAAGTCATTAACTTTTTTTTTAATCACTCACTAAATCGCAGCAAAATGACAGTGAACGGGAACTACAGTGCCTTGAACGCATCATCAACCACAGCTACACTTTGATGCCACACTTTCTGTCCTGTTCGCGGACAGGTGATCCAACAAGCACAGTTGTGGGCATATTATGAATTTAAAACACAAAAATAAGCCAATGTATCGTGAATTTGAATAAAATTTACTGTTTTGCCTTTGAAGTGAGAAAGTGCCTGCCCTCACTACGTCGCTGCGGTGAGCCTGCCGCGGCCTCACCACTCGAGCCACCAAGGGAAAAAATAAAAAAGTCACTTTAAAATACTGTAACATGATTATAGGAGTAACATCCCACGTAACGTGATATTTAGGCGAAGTTTAGTGATATTTTTAACGGGGAAGGGGGCTTTCAAGCAGGCGCCACAAGGGAAGCCTCCACCCAAAGTTTGCTAGCGTAACTCCGTTCAATCTGTCCAAACTCACCCGGCGACAGTTGGTGGTTAGCTACGGAGAACCGAGAGTTGACTAAGACGACGGGAGAGCCATTCAGCCGGGCACGTCGTCGATTTCTCCCCCTCCTCCTTTCCAACCGAGAATGGAGTTCCAAGGTGGAGTATATGGGGAGTTTTTCCCAATGTATTGTCGGCAGATCGAGGAGTCCTTCCAGGCTCGGCGTTATTAACCATGGGGCGGAGCACGGAGTTCCTGTCCAGGCTCAAACAAACTGGGAAATTCAACAGGAAGAGAAAAAAGCGAGACACAAACAGGCGGACGCCGAGCAGACGAGAGCAGAAGAGTGCCTCCCCCAACCAGCCAGGAAAGGTGAAGCCAAAGGAATGTACACTGGACTCTCGCAAACTCGCGGTTCGGCACTCGCGGAATTTTTTCGAACATAATTTTATTTAGCGGCACGGATAATGGATGGATTTTTATTTATTGATTTGTGTTGGTGTGTTTGTTTGTTTTTGTTTTTTGGGGGGGAGGGGGAGTAACTCAGTTCTTAACCTAAAACGCTTACTGGCATTTTCGTAAACGAAATTTAAAAACTAACTTAAATTAGCTTCGTTTATAAAACTACAAAGAAAGTTGCTCTAAAATATAATTAAAATAGAATTTAAAAAAACAACACTCTGCCTTGGTCAATTGACTGAATAATGAAATGCAATTCATTTAGTACAAATGCTGAAGAATGTATCACAAAAATAATGTATCACAAGTAAGTTTGAAGTATCAGAGCCAGTGAAACAGGCTATTCAAATGAGATCTTCAGTATTAAGTAGGATTTATTGGGCTTTATACAACAACACATTATTAACAGTCACCTTGACAGCAGGTAAAGAGACATTTACAAACAAGTCTTGATCAAATATGTACAGTGACATGAGTTGTAGTGCTCAGAAAGCACACTGTTGGACTGCGGCCCCCTCGTCAGCACTGCTCGAAGCCCGCCATCAACGAGAGGGCGAGTGACTCCACTGTAAACAACCACAACAACAAAAAAATCAAACACACACGCATACACACATCTCGACTGTCCATTAAACATTAAAATTGCATTAAGATTGGACTTACAATGAGGGAAAGAGCCACGACACACAGCCTTGTTGAGGATGGTCACCAAGAACATGTGGCAATTTTTGAAATCGGACTCCATTTTGGCAATAGACTCAATCCTTTGGAAAAATACATGAATAAATTCATGGCGTTTTCTGAAGCGACATCTTTCTACAAACGCCTCTTACTTCCAGGCTCCAAATCCGGCTTGCCATCGGTCAGAGAAGATGAGAACCAGGTTGAGCACCTTCATGATGGCTTCTTTAACAAAACTGACCTGAGGGAGAGAGGGGGGGAGTTGGAAGGAAGGAAGGAAGGAAGGAAGGAGAAAATGGCCGATGTCACTGTTGTGTTCACACTGATACTCATTGCGGTAACAAAAACTACAAAACTGTGATTTGATTATCGTTTATGTAAATACAAAACAAGTTTTTTTAGGAACACACGACACCAATTATTTGTCTGCAATGTGCAACATCGATTATTTGCCCTTAGGGAAGACTGGCATCAATCGTATGAGGTCTTTATAGTGATGTGCAACATCAAGAGTTTGTCTCAAGAGTTTCTTTTTAGGAAAGCAAAGCAGTTGTTTGTCTCCTTTTGAAAGAAGTGCAACATTATTATTATTAACATCAACAGTTCGTCATCTTTTTAGGAACACGCAACATCACCAGGAAATTAACAATGCAAAGTTAATTATCATGTGCAACTTTTTTTGTTTCCAATGAGTCAAGTTTAAATGACTACCAAGAAACACAAAGCAAGCCATCTCATCTCCTAGTCAGAAGCTGAGCTGCATTGCATTTGTTCACGGAGTGGACAGATATGTTTACGGCATGAAGCAGTAACACCTTACCATTATATGATCTGTCCCGTGCAAAAAAAAAAAAATGACTATGGATACATGACTGTATTAATTACCTTCTCCCTCAATAAGCAACGGTCATGAATGGTTGCCAAGTATCTGTAATGGATCTTGATCAGCTGGTCGAGGTCCTTTGCTTCCTGCACTTGGTGCTGGAACTCCAGTCCGGTGCTGTGCAGAATCTGACCAAGAGAGAAAACACATTTTAAAAAATAAACTGCTTTGTACTGCTACTGTGTTACATGTGTGCTTGAGTTGAATCGACTGGTTGGTCTGAATCGTGGAATCCAGCTGCTCCTTGTGAGTGTTCTAATTTTGTATTTGTGTGTTTGTCATAACCTAGTTCAATTAACGGTGAAACCACATCAGCTGACAGGACTTAAACTGCTCCAAGTACACAAATATAAAGCGCGCCTGTAACGGAAAATAACATTTCTGTGGCTCGTAACTGGCAAGAAAAACACACAAAAAGAAGGAATGTTGGGGCATTTTTCAGTCCATGTACGCATGTTAATAAAGGTCTGGGCCCACCCTGGTCATGATGTAATTGTGAAGGCTGTTGACGAAGTGCATGAGTTTAACACGCAACAAACACATGCGGTGAATCTGCTGCTTGACCAGTCGCTCTTTCTGCTTGGCATCGTCGGCCGGCGCCCCCCCCAGTTTCTGTGTGAAATCTGCAAGCTCTGAAAATTCAATACAACGTATTACTTCCGGTGCTTATGCACCAGTTGAGCATGATGGGGGAAACGGGGAATGACAACGCCTACCGCTAAATCGAAGCGTGTCCAAGCTGTACTTGGCCCATTTGATCTGCAGCAGCAGCAGAAACACTTGATTGTAAATTTTTTGGCACTCGGAACTGATGACGATGTCCACGGGCCACGGAACCTGAGGAGGAGGAAAAACGACAGGACAAAAAGACTTAATTTTTTCATTCTTTTATGACGAGGGCAAAAAAATAATATATTAAAAATTGTGTTGATCAAGTGTAATAAAAACTCACCTTGTAACTTAGCGTCAGCACTTCAACATTATTAACAGGGTGTTTCTTCCGACCAGGATCAATTGTCTCCAAGAAGATTGACAATCTTACGAAGGAAGAAAGCTGTAGATTAATTACTGAATCCATTCACTCAAATACAGGCACGCACATGCAGTACCTGCTACTGTCCTCCGGGCGGCGTTGTCCGACAGCTTCCTGCAGCTGGCCGTTGAGGAAGGACGGCTGCTGCCAGCTCTCCTTCTCACGCACCTTGTCAAAGATGGCTGTGTAGAAGTCGTACATGGTGTCGCCGGCCTCTAGCAGGAAGTAGTGCCTCATGGCCTGAAGGTACTCCAGCAGCCTGAAGAAAAAGAAGGTGTGAAGGAGGAGGAGGAGAAGAACAAGATGTGCTTGCCGGACAGCGGCTGCCTTCGTTGCCGCCCAAGCGGAGTACATCATCCATTTTGCAGAGCGTAATTTGTACTCGATGTATAACACAGTGCAGTGGTATCAGCGTCGCAGTATCGGAGCATTGTTACGAGTCTGAGTGTAGATGAACAGTAAGGGCTGGAGCACGCGTGACTAAAAATGGACTGAATCTTGACGAAAGCACGCAACAATTGCACAGGGTCTGGTCGGTGACATCTCCCAAGACACAGCACAATATTTATCTGGTAGTCTAACGGCGCGACCGTCATGAACGACAAAAAAAACTCGCGCAGTCCAAAAAGGCCATTACTTGTAGTCTTTTTTCAGAGTCTTCATGAGGTTGCCGCAGCACTCGACGTAGCGCCGCTGGATGTGCGGGTAGAGACAGGAGCGCAGCGTAAGCTCGAACGTCTGGCAGGTGACCGACTGCGACGAGCGGTCCACGGTAAAGTTGTCCCGGGAGAAGCACTCGTGGAAGTCGCTCTGCTCCAAGTACAGCCTGACGCAAGAAAAAAAAATGTTTTAATGAAGATGGAAGTGTTCGCATGGCCAAAATGCCCGTGAGGTGAACATTCCTGAGTAGGGGAGTCCCCATATATTGTAAAACTTAAAAAAAAAAATAAATAAAAAAAAGGGGCGGGGGACATACTTGTAAAGTGAGGGTAGATTGTTACTCGGGCTGACCTGGCAAAATTGATGGCCAGGAGCGGATCATGGAGGTCTTCGATCTGGAGATGCTGCGCGATGACCGACTGCATCCGGATCAGGCTCTTCCTGCCGGCCTGTTGCTCGGTCACGGCGCCAGAGGGAGACGTATCCTGGCTGCGCAGACGTGACTGCACCGATTCCAGGAACAGCGTGTATAAACTCTTGCGCTCTGCATCTATGTTACAAAGCATATTTTTCACACTCGGAATGAATGATTCAACCAAAAGTGTCTTGTTCCATTTTAAGCACGGGTCCATGAAACTTTTTAATCTGTTTTTTTATTTTTTTTTTGGGTCATCTCTTATCATGTACATGTCCGCCTCATTTTATGTCAATCTATAAAACAAGAGTTCGGGGCAAATTTTCTTTCCTTACTTTCCAGCGTGCGAAAGGTTGGATTCAAAATCAAAACGGCCAACTTCCTGTTCAATTTAGAATCTCGAACAAAAACTCTTGATTTACCTCTCGAGGACTGCTGAGCATCTTCATTGCGGTCCAGGTTCTTCAGGAGCTGCATGGACTTTCCAGCCATGATGATCTGTTTGAGGACCGGCTTGAGGAAGGACACCATTGTTAGCTGCCGGTTTCCCGCTGCGCCTTCCCCTCCGGAACTGCCGCTGGCTGCGTCGCTCATCTCGCTTTCCACCGTCTCGGAGATGCTGTACAGTGTGTAGGTGGCGTGCCAGAAGTCCCTGTGATTCACCGCCACGTCCTTGTTTCTTTGGATGATGAACTCTTTGGCGGGATCGAACAGGTGTCCGTGGACGATCCATTCGTCTACTATCTCTAAATATGGTCGTACGGTCTCGGTCCAGAGTGAAAACAGCAAAGCCACCTAATGGAGAAAAGTGGCAAACTTTCTGTATTTTCTGTTTTTGTGTGCCAGAGATGCACAAAAAATACAAAACACACACCGTTTGCTCGGAAGCTTCCCCGACATTGTCGTACTCGATGATGGCCTTGTACAGCGTGTTGAGCAAGTGCGAGGCCCGCACAACATTTGGGGTCTCGGGTGGCACTTCGGCGATGCCGGTGCAAAAAACCTTGTGCAGCACTTTGATTTGCGCGAGGTGCGGGCTGAGACGCTCCAGCACGCCGGACAGCGTCACCGTCTCATCTGGAGGAGAACCACTTTACGTGACGTACAATCGATACAACAATTGTTCAGCTCGAGTCCACGGTACTCGCCTTTGGACACCAGCCCTCTCTCGATGGTGACCAGCTCCTCTTTGAAGCTGGTGAAGTACTTGTTGAGGGCCCACACAAAGGCCTGGTAAGTCCTGAACGGAGGTTCGGAGGCCCTTTTAGCGCCGGCCGGACCGAGCTCGGGACTGTGGCCCGTCACCTCGTCGATGAATCTCTGCAGGCGGAATACCGCCTGGCCGTACGCGGCCACATGCTCCAGCACGGAACGGAGGCAGTTCTGTGACAAATGGGGCAAAACGGGGCATTTTTATACAGAGGTATCTTGACTCATGGGTGTAATTTATGCGAATAAACCAAACTAATAAAGCAAAAAGTCGGGTTTGTTATGTATATTATTACTTTATTATGGATAAAACTGCGGCCGCGTGTGTGATTGCACTTACACTGGTGAGATGAGTGACCACCACGTTATTCCTGACCGACACTTTCCCATCGTGATGTTGGAATATGAAGTGTTTCTTAACCCCTGATAGAAGCCTGGGAAACCAAAAATTATGATAACACAGTCTAAAAATGAAAGCTGACTTGTAATTCACTTTTGGAGACACTGCAGTGAAACAAAACGACAGCGGTAAATGTGCAGTTGTTAACCTACAAAGTCAAAAATGTGATTGTGCAGCTCACCACAGCGTTTCACGGATGACTTGCGTCTCAGTAACAAAAGCTTTTTCTTCGGGCAGATACAGCGGATCCGTGTTATACAAGTGCTGGTCCCTGCGGAGGAAAATGGGTCAGTAGCACATCACAAATGTATGACTTTTATTCAGTAATTTATGAGTTAACTAGGGCTGGCCGATTTTGAAAAACGATTGTCATTTTTTTCCCATCGCAATATTGCAATATGGTTTAAAAAAAAAAGGAATAAAGAATTTCATAATACAAAATTATATTTATTATGTCTAAAGAAATTTTCACCCTGACAAAAGTGACTTACTGTATAGTCCCCCCCCTGCCCCAAAAAAAGCTACATAAAATATACATAAATGAAATAAAGAAAGCCTACTGATCGACTGAAATGAAGTATGTCTTTCCCCAAATTGCAGACTGAGATTTTAAAGTTACGGCTACATTCGACGACAATGCAAAATCGATTTGAATTTGATCAATTGACCAGCACAAAATTAGTAGACGTAATATGCCGTAATATTCGTGTCTTTGCAAGGGTCTCACCAGACATTGAACAAGTTGGAGTGTAAATGGAGGCTGTGGGCGAAACGGGAGGCGTGCGGCACCCAGTAGGGAGTCACCACGTGTTGCTCCAACCAGGCTCGGGCGTCGGGGTCACCCACTGCAGATTTAAAAAGATTTATTTTCTCCCCTCCCCACATACTGCACATCATCATGAAGATTTTTGTTCTTAGAACCCAAAAGAAATTCAGCTACAAGTTTGGTCAGGGAACAAATTAAGCTCTTAGGTCAAGCTTCCGACTATGCTGCGATTGTTTCCGACCTGTCCACGGGACCGAAACCGTCTTGGCGGCGTGGTCTTTGTCCTCCTGGGGGGTTTTGTCCAACTGGATCCCAGAGTCTTCCCTGCTGATTGGCTGATGGCTGTCTTCGCCCTCGCTCTCCTCCTCGGACCACTCCTGATCATCCAGCATGAAATAACAGCTCAAGTGAATTTATTGACCGTAAAATAAAATTGACTGGGGCAGCATGTATTTAATATCTTAAGAATCAAGTATGCCACCAATTATTCAATCGACGAATCGGACAGAAAACTGACTTTGCTTTATTCAACACAATAACGTGCATGTGAGGTGTAGTTCTTATTTATATCCACTTGGGGTCACCATTCTATTTTTTACTGTAGTATCTGTGACTTTTGAGCTTGCGTGGCACACGCTGCAGCCTGATATTGTCTACCACCACATATGGTGATGCACCTTATTGTTTCCTATGCCCCGATGAGTTCAATTTCTGATTTTATGGTAGCCCTCAAACCTTCTCCTTTGCTGTCATAAATTTCAAAGAAAAAGCAAAGCCAGTGACTTCAAAAGTAATACTCACAGGAGTATCAGGGTATGGCCCATTGTCTATGTCCTCACCCTCCCATAGGTATTTCGCCCAGTCAAAGTTGTCCTCTGGTTCTGTGGATGGCGGGAGATATCATTTTATTGAAAAGAAACTGTTTTCCCAAAATTGCATTTTACTATATTCCAATGTCAACTTAAATTTGATTAATTGTTCAGCCCCACTGCCCGGCATGTTGTAGCACAACGTGGCACCACACTTAAGGTGCGCAACCCTAAATTCAGACAAGTCTGTCTGAATACTGTTAAAAAAATAAAAATAAAAAAACTGTAAAAGAAAAACATAAAAACTAACAGTTTAAAAACTCGATATAACAGGTTCACAGTATGTTCCTCACTCACCAGCCTCTTTCACCCGAGGTCTCTCGGTAAAGTTGGTGTTGGAGGGGGAGCCTGATAAGAGGAGGAGCAGCGACAGTACGCTGTAGTGTACGTCAGTCTGTAAATACACACACAATCGTTAATACACAGAAGCGATTCTGGAAGAATGTAGCAAAGGGGTATGTACCTTTGTTCCAGTGGTGTTGGCTAGGGGCGAGTTGAGGAACTCATCAGTCAGCCTCATCCAGCTTTCGGCCTTACTCACTTCCGAGTGCACCATGAGCTTTTCGTAGATTCTGTGTCGAAAAACAACAATGAATTCATATTACTGTAATTTTTGGCTCAAAACTAAGAGCTCAAACCAGAATAAAGCATCACATTGATAAATAAGTATGAATATATGCATTAAGAACACAAATTTGTAGTTAAGCCTAAATTTTTAATGAAAATCCATTTCAAAAGTCAAAAGGAAACTTGGGCAAAAGGGTGCTATGAAAACCCAAGGACTGCAAATCCAATTTGTTTTTATATCTGCCTCAATCATCATACGAAACTTGAAATTGGAACCAAAACAGACACTTACCCACTGATGCTGCGCTGCACTTTGTGGCTGTCCACGTCTAGGAAACGATGAAACCTGAAAGGAAAAAAAAAACAGGGGTAATCATCTTAGTGCCACAAAAAAAAAGGATCTAATAACTGTACTATGTTTATATAGCATCTTTCAAAACATAGTTACAAAGTGGACATTACAAACAGTCAACGTACAAAATAATACCATTCGAGATAATTGCAAGATTAAACAAATGAAAAGTATGAAGACTTGAAAATCAAGTCTGGACATTAGAGCCAATGCATCTTGTTTTGCTCGTGTCGCAATCATTGTGACGTTTACAGAGAAAATGTCAAACACTTTTTGGGAGCATCACATATCAGACTTGTTGGCATCAAGTGTTTTTGGTAAATACGAGGGCGTCCAGAATTGTTCCTTGGGGGATATCCAAGCGTAATTAATCATGGTTCTATTATCTGGACAGGATGTTCACCACGGCCATTTCTTACTTGAAATTGGACCAAGCGAATTTGAGCGCCAGCTGGAAGTTGTGCTCCTCCTCGTCGTCCAGTCCGCTCACACATCTGATCAGTTCCTTCGTCTCGCTCTCCGTCTCCTTCTCGAAAGTGCTCCAGTGAGCCATAGCTTAGCTCGGCGTCACATATGGCGAGGTATCTACGGGGTGGACCACCCTACACAGAATGAGGCACTAATATTTGTGGTAACATATTTTGGATAACGCCATTGTTGCCTGTAGCCAGAGGAGCTCAGGTTAACTTAGCAACATCTTCCGTTTGCTCGCAGAGGGCTTATGCGCATGCGCGAATCTAAAAAAAACGCTATTATGTGCTTTATTTCTGTACCATAAAGTGTATTGTTGATTTAAATTGGATCAAATTTGAAGTGACAAGAAAAGCCAAAAATTAATTGTAATTAAAAATCTGCATCGGTGTGTTTTTCATCACATTTCCCACAATGCATTGCGAGCTAACGACACAAAATCGAAAGTTTGTGGTCTTGACCAATTTATTGCTCACATTTCTCTTTCAATAAACAACCGCATCGCCACGAAATAATTGCTCATTCCTATTTCGTTGTCTGTCATATAAATGTTTTCCTTGCCTTAAGCGGGATGGCCTGTTGCTGGGATACGTCAACATCCCCACCATTTTGAATGTGGCAGAGCTGCCCACTGTAGTTATTTGTCTTTATGCCATAGAGACAAATCACTACAGTTATTTGTCGCTCGAAAGTCCAGGTTCCAATGCAAACATGCAAACATAAACAAGCACTTCTATTGGAAAACAGACATAAAAAAACAATGTCTCGAATTGAATGTTATGATAATAAATCTGTAGACCTATTTGCATATAGTTTACGCAAGGGCAGCGTCATCAAGCAACTGTTTGAGGCAAATAGCCAAGCCTTAATTTAATTTTGTTCGACTACAATTACTCTTTTTTGAAATTCAATCTATTTTTAAACACCCTTCCATCAGATCGACCCTGCTTCAATTAGCTGATTTTAGCAACAAACAGCAACAACGTCATTTAGCAACTTTTAGCACTAAATAGGCCACGCCTTCATTTAAGCAACTGACTGGACCCGCCTCTCACCACATCCCCCTGAATTTGAGCGTGCCACACAAGTGGTTTGATTCGCGCACGCACAATTTGAGCGGAGCTCCAAAGCGCGGCGCTTGCAAGCCAGCGCGATGAAGAGGAGGATCCAGAAGAAATACTTGATTCTGATCCTCGCCTACACGGGTTTGCTCCTGCTCATCCCTTATGTGTTCGACTTCGGGGAGCGCTCGATACAGCGCGCCAAGCACGGGCTTCAGCAGCAGCAGCAGCAATCTCGGTGCTCGGACCTGAAGAATGCCGTGGAGCTGCTGTGGGAGCACGGCTACAAAGTGGACGGCGCTAACGGCACGGAGCCGCCCGGGCCCGGCGCGCCTCGCACGCACATCTACCTGCACGCCACCTGGAGGACCGGCTCGTCGTTCCTGGGCGAGCTGTTCAACCAGCATCCGGACGTGTTCTACCTGTACGAGCCCATGTGGCACATTTGGCAGGCCCTCTACCCGGGCGACGCGGGCAGCCTGCAGGGCGCCGTGCGCGACATGCTGAGCGCGCTGTTCCGCTGCGACTTCTCCGTGCTCAAGCTGTACGCGGGCTCGCAGAACCTCACCACAGCCTTCATCTTCGGATGGAAGATGAACAAGGTGGTGTGCTCCGAGCCCCTTTGCGACGCCCACCAGCGTCACCGCGTCGGCCTGGTGCAGGAGGACCGCTGCGCCAAGTGCCCCAAGCGGGACATCCGCGAGCTGGAACGGGAGTGCAAGAAGTACCCGGTGGTGGTCATCAAGGGCGTGCGCGTTCTGGATCTCAGCACCTTGGTGCCCCTCATGAAGGACCCGGCCATCAACTTGCACATCGTGCAGCTTTTCCGCGACCCGCGAGCCGTGCACAACTCTCGCCTCAAGTCTAAGCAGGCACTGGTGAAGGAGAGCATCCAGGTGATCTTTCTTGGGGGAGTTTTTTGTGTGTGTGCGTTTTGGAACAAACGCTTGCTTGCTTTGTTCTGATAACTAACATTGTGACCATAAATGTCAATAATTTATACTTTAAAGTTGGTCCCATTTAAATGACTGCTTTAGCCTCTCAAAATACAAGTTGTGTTATTTACAGTGTAGGTAAATAGTATCTATGAAAATAAAAATCTGCAATCGCTGGCAACATCATATGACCTTAAATTTGAGTTTAGATCTGAAGAAGAAAAACAAGAAATTAGAGACAGACAAACGTTTTTCAATTTCAATTGTCATGCAAATGTGAAAATAAGTTAACCGGAGTGAAATGTCAAAATTGAAGTTCTTTTTTGACATGGTTAACTTTCACTCAAGAGTAGAAAAATAAGTTAGCTATTTATTGTTGGATGCAAAATAAATAAATAAAAGTGACGAGGGGAGTTTGCAATCAAGACGCTCATCATGACTTGACAGTAGTACATTGCAAATATGATCAGTGAAGAAAAAAATCAGTCCCTTGGCCCCATCTTGTAGCTCCATATGATATTTAAGAAACCACCATGCCTGAGGAAAAACAATCAGACAGACATTTTTTTTTTGGGCATAGAGTAAGTTAACCAATACTCAGAATGAAATGGAAGTTTTTTTTACATGCTTAACTTCTGTGCAAGTATAAAAAATTATGGTAACTAATCGTGCCTAAAAGAGTAGTTTGTAATTTTCCCCCAAATATTTTTTTGTCAAATTTGTTTGATTACCGGTAGTCATTATGGTTTGGTGTTTCTGTACCATTGTGGCTGGAAACAAAGACATTTTCACACATTAAGCAGCTGTAATATTAGTCACTGCTCTACCATATGCCCCCCTCTACCTCCGTTGACATGTTCAAAATATGTGCTGCTCCGCCAGGTTTTGCGCAGCAAAAAGCACAACGACAAGTACAAGCGTCTACTGGTTCCCAACAACCGCATGAACCGCGCCGAGAGCTACGTGTCCAGCGCCATGGAGCTCATCTGCGACAACTGGCTGGGCGACATGATGCTGGTGACCAACGCGCCGCCCTGGATGCGCCGCCGCTACCAGCGGGTCCGCTACGAGGACCTGGTATTGCACCCGACCGAGGAGCTGCAGAAGCTCTACCGCTTTTCCAACTTGTCCACATCGCCGGAGCTGGAGAGCTTCGCGCTCAACATGACCCATGGCCGCGGTTACTCATCGGACCGACCCTTCCTCATCTCGTCTCGGGACGCCAAGGAGGCCATCTACGCCTGGAGGGAGAGGCTGAGCGTGGAGCAAATCAACCAGGTGGAGGCTTACTGCAGCGAGGTCATGAGGCAGCTCAGATACCCCAAACACGACGTGCACAAAACCACATGAGGAAAGGCGTACAGGTGAGACAATTGCTCTAACTGTCCATCCATCCAGTTTCTACAATCTCACAAAATCTTTCTGTGAATTTACAAATCAACGGGGGCGCTGAGCTTCAAATGTGCAGACATTGATTGTAGTTTTCAGCAGAGAAAAACACGTAGTTTTTTTTTAACCATCTCAGGGGGCGGCCATTTTGCAATGTAGTGACACATGCTGGCGACTGAAAATGACATCACAAGTGCCTTATGGCTCAGCTTGTGAATGTCACATGACCAAACCCAGAAAACAGCTGAGCCTTGATGGTCGTTACCCGCGCCCTTAGACACTGTGACATCAATTTCAGTTGACAGGAAGTGGCTGTACAAGACAAAATGGCCGCCCCCAAAGATGGATTGAACGGTTCGATTTTTCTGCTTAATTCATATTCCACAAATGCAATAATAAATCATTATACCATATTTAGACAAGTGGAGGTGCGTAGAACACATTATTGTATTGAAAAAAATGACTTCACTTCCCCCTTAAACACGTACTTTAGAATGGCCGTTTTCAGTAGCTTGAAGACTATTTTCCATCCATTGAATCCTAGATCCCTTGGTTAAATCGAGGCTCCACTCTATTCATACATTATATCAGACACTGATTATACAATACCATCTCACTGCGTGAAAGTGCAAACTGTATGCCCCAAGCAGGACATTCGCTTTGACAGGTTTCTGCGTGAAAGGCAGAAGCAGGTTAAAATGACTGACTAGAATCAAATCCATCCGAGTTCTTTTCTCTGGTGGCTATTTTGCTCTGCCTTCCTCCAATAAAGGCTTCATTGTTTGCGCGGCCTCCATGGGCGGCCGGGGGTCGGCGTCGCGGCCGGCCGAGGCTGTTGCCCAAGCCCTCTCACTCGCGCCTTGGAGAAGGGGCTTCATTGTCCGTGGCTGGCCGTGACAGGCAATACACCTCCCTGGGTTACCAGCATGTCATCGGCAGCTTTGGTCAGGCAGAGCCTTGGAGAAAGCAGGCCTACATGCATGACATTATTATTGCGGAGAAGATGGAGGTTGGGGCAGGAGGGCTTTTGTTGTCTTATGCACGATTGTTGGTGAACCAAGGGTGGGTATTTTTCTCTTTTAAAATAAAAAAGTGCACTCTATATGCTGCTGTAAATCACTTTACAGAACAGTTAACATAAAATTACAAAAACACACAGCTCTGTGTTCATACTTGAAGCTTCCTGTGATTTTCTTTGTCCGCACAGCTTTGATGCGTTTTTTTTTTTCTTCCAAGGGCCTGCAAGTCGAGTATGAGGGCAAAAGCAAGGACTCCTGCTGGAACGTGGCCGACTGGGAGCGGTGAGCTTCGCTCTGGCTGCTATTTTTTTTTTCCAGCTGAACACCGAGACCCTGACAAGGAGTAGGAAGAAAGAAAAAAGTGGGTCACCGAGGCTGGAATGCTTCAAATACTGGGGCGCCTCTTCCCACTTTTACCTGTTGTGCAGCAGTCTGGAGGCTGCTTGACACATCACTGCCCCTTTTTAGGCACACTAATCCTCCCGACGCCCTGACTCTAAATCCCGGTAAAAAGTTGGGTGGATTCAGGGTGGCACCAACAGGTCGGAGCCTCACCTTGGCGTGACTGGGTTAAGTGGATCTGCTAACTACGCTAACTTGGAAGTTCAAGGAGACTGTGTGTGCTTTAAGAGGCCTGCGTGAGGAAGTCTTGTCCCTCCCCCGCCCGCCTCCTCCTCATTCCAACCCCTCTTAGCCCCGGAGGAATCTGGACAGCTGCAGCAGCACCACACTGACAAAACACTCACATGGGCGGGGCTTTTTTTTCCACCCCTGTCCTTCCAATGACTTGTTTTTTTTGGGGGGGTACTGATTAGGGTTGCACCATTTTTAAAGTTACAGTCGAGACTCTCCGTCGGAATTGATGGGAATCAATGGGAATAGATCAAGAATTGACAATATTGACGATTGGCTCTTAATAATTCCAAGTGTTTTCAGAGCAGCCACCCTCTGATTGCTCGCAGTTTTAGCCCATTTTGACTGATGTGTCAAGACCCATAAAATTTTATGTTCTGTGACATGCAGTGTATACACTAGTAATACGCCGTCAAAGTATGTTGCAATCGCCTCACACGTATGTTGCAATCACCTCACACAAATACCCGGAGAGCTGCTTGTATTTGTGTCCATACAAATTGGATTTTCAATCAAGCATTGTCAAGATCTGCTTCCGGCAAAACAAAATGCTGAACATGATTTCCAATCAATTACCCTCAAATCGTAAAGTTTCCATTTTGGTCTATTTGCCAAATTACCCTGCTTACCTTCCCATGGAAATTTTCTGCAAACTTGATGGAAATTTTGTGTGAATTTTCCACCCCTTGGCAACCTTCATCCTGATTATTTATATCAAATCTTTTTTTGTGGTCCAAACATGGTCAAAGTGCTACGACGTGCATCCAGATGATGGATGTTTTGATGATCAACTTCAGAAGTTGGATTTTTTTCTGTGTCATACTTTGTAAGCGACATTAATAACTTTTAAACTGTTTAAAGTTACCGCAATAAACACTTGATTGAAAACCAAGGCAACTGCTAAATGATTGCTTTTGTTCTTCTAAAATTACAATCATGATGATTTTTAAAAAATTAATACAGAAGATACGGATAACCACTATACAGTGACTTTTATCCAGTGGACCAAGATAGTTCCAAAAAAACTTGAAAGGAAGTCAGGAAGAGAGAATGAGTGAATGATTCAAATGCAGCAACTGGGTTCAGAATCATTCCCTACTCACTATACCTTGAGATACGATTTTTTTCATGAAATTATTATTTTCCTGCTTTGACTTTCAAGCAAACATTACAATTAAAGACAAATATAATGACATTCAAACATTCCCTGCACAAAAAAAGTTTTAAAAGTCTGCCATTTTTTCTCTCTGTTGTAAACATGATCAAGTACTAAAGGACTGAGTTTTGTAAAAATAATAATAATACTGTAAATAAATAAATCCAAAGCCCTGAGTGTAATTCATATGTTTATTGTTCGAACCGCTAAGGGAACAAAAAAGAAGCTATTTTATTCATTCATATATATTGAACATTAATTGTCCAATTAATCGGTTATCGGAATTTGTTCTGCCAAACATCGGAATTGGCATTGGCCTAAAAAAAAATCCATATGGTTCAAATTAGCCCACGCATGCTTGTAACATTGCTGAAACCAGGATGGTTTGTTTTTAACCTTGGACAGCGCTGTGGTTTCACTCTGGCGACACCGCAAACGACTCGAGTTGAGTACAACAAATGTAGTCCAAACACTTTTTAGCTTAAAATGAGTGGCAAAAGCGACTTTAATCCATTGGGAATGCTCCCTTGTCCCGAAAAGACCGTTACAGTCAAACATCGACTACACAGCGGTCACAGTTGGCCGGCGCTCTGGACAATTATTTGCACGCTGGGCATGTGGAACAAGCGAGACCGCCCGACAAGGCGGCAGCGCACCAGCCACCAACTGCGTTGCGTTACGTAACCGGAAACCGCTCATGCGTCTTCATCACATTGAAGCTTTTTGTTTGTTTGTTTGTTTGTTTCTCATGCTTGCTACATAACGTCATGTTAGGGCAAATCCATGTTTCCACATTTGGCCTGGATAAAGGATTATTTGGGCAAAATGATTTTTCCACAAGTCTGCTGCCTGCAACCCTTTAAAAATGGAACGCTTCATCCGTCAGTAAAAATAAGGCTTGTGATGTTAGAGCTCAGCGTCACGTTGTTTTTTAAGCGATCTAAGATTTGCCCAACGATTCAAAGTGCAGTACAAAATACATTATATTTTTCTAAGACCCCCAAATTTACATCCTTTTCCAAAATTATTTTTATATTTACTCTTAGCATGGCTATCAGGTCTAAAACGATACGGTATTAAATGAATGCTAAAATCAATCATTGTCAAAGTTAATCATATACAAAAATATATCAAGTCATATGTGGTGGAGTTGGATGGAAAAAAAAAGATTGGCAGCAAGTTGAAAAGAAGCAAGAATTATAAAGACGACCCGGTGTTGATGATTAAAAAAAAACTGGCTTCATAGCGGAGGTAATAAATGTTAAGAACAATTAATTGTACAGGTTGCTAAATTTCACGCTGATGCCAAGTCGTTTTTGACCTGTTGAAAAAAAAAAGACAGGTCAACCCAGCGCCAATGAGGGAAATACAAGCTCCTTGATGGAAGGTGAATGGTAACAATATTTTGAAATTGCAAAATGACTGACGGAGGTCATCTTTGGCCAACTTGGACAAAAAAAAAAGTAAGAATTGAAAACAAACTCCAAGACTATCTCAACGCTGATGATGAATAAAAAGCTCCTTGGCAGGATTCATATTCATAAAAATAATCTTTCATCTCCTGAATTATTGTCTTAAATTACTTTATTGGCCACTGATGAAAAAATATATATATCACCTTGACGGGAGGTCATGAATGCTAACAAAAATGCTAAATGTTGGACCCATTCTGTCAAGTCATACTTGGTCCTATTGGATGAAAATAAAATATCCAGGAGGTTGAAAAAAATGACAATATTGATGGAAAAAAGATTGGCTCCTTGGCAGAGGTCCATGCATCCATCCATCCATTTTCCAATCCGCTTACCCTCACAAGGGCCGCGGGGGTTGCTGGAGCCTATCCCAGCCATCTTCGGGCACTAGGCGGGGGACACCCTGAATCGGTTGCCAGCCAATCGCAGGGCACACACAGACAAGCAATTATCTGTACTCACCCTCGCACCTATGGACAATTTAGAGTGTCCAATCAGCCTGCCATGCATGTTTTTGGAATGTGGGAGGAAACCGTAGTACCCGGAGAAAACCCACACAGGGAGGCCAGAGCTGGAATTGAACCCTGTACCTCTGCACTGTGAGGTCGACGCACAAACCACTGGAACGCCGGGCCACCCACTTGGCATAGGTAATAAATAATAATCAAGAATCGTTAAAGTTGCGAAATTACAGACCTATGCCAAGGCCTCATCGGACAAAAAAAAAAAAAAAAACGAGCCACGATCCCACACTGCTGATGACAATACAATCTCCTTGGTGGAGTCAATAATTCTTAATAGTCATAATCTTTGATCGTATTAATTTTTGGCTTAAGTTCGCTCAAACTTGGCCATGTTGGACAGACGACGTATCCGGTAAAGTTGCAAACAAACAAAGCAAAGACGAACCCATCACTTTTGGGTTCGTCTTTTGTTTTGAGAAAAAGACAAGCTCCTTGGTGGTGGTAACAGACCCTTCAAAAATGATCAGCGTTAATCGGTCACATTCGGGGGGAACCCAACACTGATGATGGAAAACAAGTTCCTTGGCGGAGGTCATAAATGTGAATTGTGTTTTAATATATGCCATAATTTGGCTGATCGGAGAAAAATCAAACATATCCAGGGAGTCAAATGGAGTGCGTATCAGATGGGATCCTCGATGGGGAAAACCAAGCGGGTGCCTCGGCTCAGCAGCTCCTGCTCTCGGGAGTCCAGCTCGCGCTCCAGAGCTTCCTCGGATGTGCTGCCGCCGCGTTTTCCGTTGGAGTTCCATCCCGTCGTGCCGCCGCAGCCGTCACCCAAGAGCCCGTTGGTGGCGATGGCCGCGTCGCCGAACGTGAAGGAGAGGTCGCCGTCGGAGCGGTCGGGGTCTCTCAGCTGCTCCTGGTTCTGAAAAAGGAGATCCGGGGAGGAACTTGAATGTGGGATGGGATTGTTTGATCTCAGGAAGCGCAACCGCAATAGTTTGTCTTCTTTTTAGGAATGTGTGATACCAAGAGTTTGTCTTCTTTTTCAGATTGTGCAACACCGATAGCTTGTCTTCTTTTTAGCAACAGATGACACCAATGGGTTGCCTTATTATTTTTGGGAAAAGTGGGATAGCACTAGTTGGCCTTCTTTTTAGCAAAATGCAACAACAATAGTTTGTCTTTCTTTTGGGAACGTGTGACACCAACAATTTTTCTTCTTTTTCGGAAAGTGCAAAACCAACGCATCACTTTCTTTTGGGAAAGGGCCACAGAAATTGTCTAGTTTTTAGGAAATTGCAACGGCAATAGGTTGTCTTCTTTTTCAGAATGTGTAACACCAATAGCTTGTCTTCTTTTTAGCAACAGGTGACGCCAATGGATTGTCTTATTTTTCTTGAAAAGTGGGACAGCAATACTTAGCCTTCTTTTGAGCAAAATGGAACAACGACAGTTTGTCTTCCAACAGTTTTTCTTCTTTTACGGAAAGTGTAAAACCAATGTATTGTTTTCTTTTTTTTTTTTAAAGGGCCACAGAAATCATTTGTCTCATTTTTAGGAAAGTACAAAACCAACAATTTATTTTCCTCTTAGTACAGGAAATAAAACTGGGCATTTTTTACACTGATGTAAGAGTCTTAAGCCTGGAGGTATTCTCCTTTCACCGAGAAGTATCCTGCTAACTAACAAACAGCTGGACTAACCCATATTTACACTTCTTAACACGTGGGCCTTGGTGGAGGTCCCCGCCCTACTGAGCAACACTCCATTCTACTTCATGTAAAAGTGCATCTGAAGGCCACACGGCGATGACGCTCATTCAGGCATTTCCTGACTGTGTAGGGGCGTGAGGTTTCACACTCTCATTGATGGCTGACGATCAATAGCGGGCCGCGGGGCACAGCGGGACACTGGAACACATGCGCAGACGGGGCGTTTGCGTTGCCAACACACTGGCAGGGGGAGCAGCAGTATAAATGCAAATGTACAGCGCTTTTGTGTGTCTGTGTGTGTGCGCGCACGAGCACTGTGAAAAACTCAATTTTGCAGAAGTAGACATATAAATTTAGTAACCTGTGAGGAGAACTATTTTCATAGGATTCGAAGCACAGCGTCTTTGAATACTGATGATCATTGAGGGTAGGGCAGAGATGCAGGGGAGGCTCTTTGTGCCCACGCAATGCAAATAAAAAGGCTTTTTGACCATTCATTTTCTCCTTTGTACCCATTTGCTAGCAGGAGGCGGGAACACCGGGACAACGTTTCAATTCTCCCAAGTGGAAAAGCTTCAGTGTCCCCGAGGGGAGACTTTCCGAGGCTGAAAAGGGAATGGCATTTAGCCTCAAATGTGCTTTTGTTATATTGTTGACGTATTAAACCTCGTTTGTATCCTCGCATCAGCTGCAAGCTATCGTGGAAAACATTGTTTGGTGGCATTCCAAAGTCACGGGGTTGTTTGATGATAATAAACAATAAAGTGGTTTATTAAAACTCCCGTCATGTGACGCTAGCATGCTCATTTCGCCGCAATGCTACAAAGCTAAAGGAACAGGTAGCTGGTTACTAATAAATGAGTGCGGGTGACCGATTTGGTGTTCTTAAAGTCGCTCCTTTGGAGCAACACAGTCCTCTGTGCCAAGTTGCCAACTGCGTGTATGAAACAAGTGACTACAGTTGTGCACACTGGATTGTGCCACGCAAAGTCTGCCTAGTAACAAGTGAGCCCCTAGCTGTTAGCTTGTCTTATTGTCTTATTCATGTTTTGATGAGCAATTTAATTAACTTTGTACTTATTGTTTTATTTCATTTAGGTGCAAACAAGCCTTCGCACCCCAAAAGTAAAGTATGTTTGTTTGGAATAGCTGTTGACTGACCTCGTAAGCGCGAGGGCTGGTCAGGCAGCTGGCCAGGGGTCCGCAGTAGCCGGGCAGCGTGGAAGCGAGCGGGGGGCCGCTGTGCGTCAGGATGGGTTTCAAGTAGCTGAACGGCCGTTAAGGTAAAAATCTTACCGTGAGAAAATCAAAAGTGTTGGAAGTCATTTTTGAAGTTTCTCTTCCTCCTGACTTCCTTTTTCTATGTGGTAGGCAGCAGAGTCCTCATGTTGGCAGGGAAACATTACAACAGCCTAATTCTGCACGACTGCACAATTTATTTTGTTTATTTTAGGGGGGAATAATCATATTATTTTAGAGTATCGCTGGTTTAGCATGCTTCTTTCATTCCTGACTCAATGCAACATGGGATTCTGGTGAAGGTAAGCCGATACTATTCCTCTTATTTCCATACACACACAAAAAAAAGGATACTTGTGATCGAAGGTGTACCACATCCTGAAGAGCCAGGCACTCTCTTGTTTGGTTTTGCTCTGCCCTTCAGCCCGGGGACATCCTGCATAGTGTAAAGGTAAAAAAAAAAAAAAAATCACTGCATTGCGAGTAATACAAACCAAACAATGAGTAATATTGTAGCATGGGATCTGATGCTCAAATTATAGTCTGAGTGGTGAAAAAATTAAAGGGGTCTTGTCTCTTTAAGGACCTGGCCTCCATTTTGGGATTTGACAGGCTGAACAATTTTCAAGTTTTCTTCCTCTCTTGAATTGCAGAAGCAGAAGTAAAAGCATTAGCATGCATAAGAGATAAACGGGATATATATATATCCCTATGTATTTTACATATTGAAATAGAGTTTGTTTTTTTATGGTCAAATATGAAATAGAAATATTATTCTAATCAAAATCTATTGTCTGGAATATAATTTTAATTTATAGTTATTATTTTAATTGGTTAAAAAAACACACATGAACGATATAAGACAAATTAAGTGCTTTGGCATTTTTTGTAGGCTGACTCCAGTCAGTGCATTCAGGTTAAATGTCACACTGTACAAGTACCTCTTACCCAATTACTCATTTTAAAAATTCAAATAAATATATAAAAATATGCTGGCTATGTAATAATAACTAGAGGTTTATAGCAATATCCCCCTCACCCCTTGTAGGACCTGGAAGGTGTCTGCACAAGGTTGTGGGTCTTGATCTGGATCCACTCCCACCCTGCAACACGGAAATACAAAATAATCATCTCACAATGTCTCATTTTGGACATTTACGCTGTATGTTCGCCCCGAGTGTGCCATGATTTAAAAAAAAAAAAAAAAGCCACAACATCCTGTTTCGTCAACACAGACCTGCTGCTGCGACTGACAAACCCAAAACAAGATTTGCAGAATTTGCAATCAACACTGGAAGGAAGTTAATGCAAGTCAATGTACTTGTGTATTTAAAAAAATCCACATTGAAATGAATTGAAATATCATTAATCCGTTCCATGCGCCCAGACCCCAACCCCAAAAATATGTCACGCTTAATTATTTTCACTCGTGGGGGGGGGGTCAAGATCTTTGGTCAAGATCTGACCTTGTAGCGTTGAGCTATTAAATTTTTTTAGCCTCTTAAAATCCAAATGGCAGACTTTGTTTTTACTATTATGATTTCTTGACCTTGTTTTTTTTTCTGTCTTTACTCGTGATTGACATGCTGACCATATTCCATGTAGTTAAGTGGAACTGGCTTCGCAGCTGAATTTTCTTAATCAGGTGTGTGTGTGGGGGGCAATATTCAAAATAAACAAACAAAAAAACACAAGCAATAAGTACTTTGTAGAAAAAACAAACTAAGAAACAAACATACCCATATGTCAAACACTCACGGGCATAAATAATTCCCCCTATGGTGTCTCTTACAGCACGGGGGATTAAAATTGTCTCAAGGAGGATTTTCAAGAGGGGTACTTTTAATTCACATTAAGAGCTGGGAAGCAGTCAGCTCTAATCTCCTCTTTGGACGCGATCCGAAGCAGACAAGTGCAGCCTTCTATGAACTTCTGCAAACAATGAACAGTCGGAAATTTTGTGCAGTTGCTTTTAGAGGTTTCCATGACAACCACACAATCAATATCACTTGAGGATGAAGGGGCTTTTTCTTCTGATTTTCCTCGGGGCAGCCATTCAAAAGAAAAAAAAAAAAGAAAGATATTCATAAATCCTCCCTGAGAAACAATCACTCACTATCTTCTGACATCAGTTTTCCCCGCCGACAAGAACATTTAAGTATGACTATCAAGGCAGTGCACAATGTCTCAAAGGCCTGGAATTCAACAGCGAGACTGCCATGTGGGTTTGAAACAGCCATTTTAGATGAATGACCCTAAGAGGGCCACTTTGAACCAAAATGGCTGCCTTCCTTTGTTTTTTTTTTTTGGGTTTTTTTTCAGGCATGGCTTTTTGAGACTGTTTTTGCACAGTAGCTGGACTCATGATCAACTTGGGTTAGGGGGAGTGAAACACCCGGTGTCCGGTGTCTCATTATTATGCAATAATCATACAGAAACAACTTGCTCACTGAATTTCATGTTGCTACTTGAAACTGGCTTTGGGGCTGTATTTAAAAAAATTTGCGGGTGGAGGAGGGGCCCGGGGTTTGGTCAATACCTCTGTTGAGCTATTAGCTTCAAAACAAAATGGCAGACTTTCTGTGTTCTTTCAAACATTGCTTGGAGACTTTTTTTGTGGGTCTAGTCATGATAGACGTGCCTATCGAAGGTATTGTTGCTACTTGAAACTGGCTTCGGGGGCTGAATTGTTTTCACTCGTGAGGGGGTGGCGGGGGGGGGGTGTTTGGTCAAGATCTGACCTTGTTTCGTTGGGCTATTGCAGTTTTTTGGGCGCTGAAAATCAAAATGGCAGACTTTGCTTTTAATATTATGATTTCTTGACGTTTCCCCGCCGTGTTTACTCGTGATTGACACGCTGACCAAATTCCATGCAGCTAAGTGGAATTGGCTTCGGGGGCTGAATCTTCTGTAAATCAGGTGGGGGGGCGGAAAGCGGTATTCAGTAACGCAAACACAGGATCTCAGAGTGGTGAAGGGTCATAGAAGGTACAAAAAAAAAACAAGCCTGTTATGGGATGAAGACAACTGCACGGGCCCCTGAGGGGGAGATAAGACACACGCACGCACGCACGCACGCACGCACGCACGCACGCACGCACGCACGCACGCACGCACGCACGCACGCACGCACGCACGCACGCACGCACGCACGCACGCACGCACGCACGCACGCACGCTTATGTAAGAGGGTGCTACACTGACTTCCGCTAGTCCGCACCCCCAGCCCCCCTCAGTCTATAGCCATTCGCGATTCCTCATTTCACGTCCTATTTTGTCTGCAGCCCAAAAATGGCGGAAGCCACGTTGAACCGAAATTCACTTTGTAATATAAGACCCCCCCCCCAAAAAAAAATAGTAAACAAGCAACTACTGACTATATTACTGTACGGATTTGATGATCATAGTACCGGTAATAATAGTTTGATCCCCCCCAAAATACTGAATTAGTTATCCATTTAAAATAATTAAATTTAAACAGAGTTCGGCTAAGCTACACATGTAATGATAAACCTAAGACTGATAATTGCAATTAATCAAATAATCATATTGCTTTGCAATTGCTGTATTAGCATTTTTGCTTTTACTTTTACAATTAAAAATATATTTTATGACCACTTTTTAAATTTTTATTACAAAAAATATATTTGTTTCACGAACTACAGCAGATGATGCACGCGGCAGTTGCATGCTGTTCCTTTGCGTGAGTTGATGATTTCTATCACGGCCACGCAACAGCGGTGCTATTTATGAGGTGGATTACGTCGAGTAAGTCCCCACGACCAAATGCACCTCCCGCCGCTGCCGTTCCAGCCAGCCTTAAGACCACCGCACCCAAGTTTTGTAAAACCAAGATCACACAAGTCAAGTCAAGTCAAGTCAACTGTATTTATAGAGCACTTTCAAACAGCCATCGCCGCATACAAAGTGCTGTACATGGAGCAATTTAACATATACAATAAACAGTAAAACAAATCGGTAATAAAGACAGTAGAAAGCACCAAACAGTAAAACCAAGAACAAATTTAAGTCATGCTGAGTCGAAAGCCAGAGAATACAAGTGAGTTTTGAGGAGGGTTTTGAAGATGGGCAGTGAGGAAGCTTGACGAATGTTCGGTGGGAGGTCATTCCAGAGAGAGGGACCAGCAACAGAAAAGGCTCGATCCCCTCTCAGCCTCAGTTTAGTTCTTGGTACTTCTAATAATGTCTGGTCCGCAGACCTGAGGCGGCGGGCAGGTGCGTAGGGGCGGATGAGCTCAGAGAGGTAAGGTGGCGTGAGATTATTTAGAGATTTGAAAACAAATAAGAGGATCTTGAAAATAACTCTAAAATGTATGGGGAGCCAGTGAAGGGATGCCAGAGTAGGAGTTATGTGCTCCCTCTTACGAGTACCAGTCAAGAGGCGAGCAGCGGCATTCTGGACCAGCTGAAGCCGCTTAATGGAGGACTGGCTGACTCCAAAGTAATTTATAAGTTACTTTACAAAGTTAATTTCGTATAAACACAAGCAGGAGAAACCATAGACACCTCCACCCTCCCAAACCGAAAGCCATCACCACCGAGACGTCGCCATTTTGCTAGTCCCCACCACCACTCCAGGTACTTTCCTGTGACGATACGCCACCTGATGTACTCCCACTTGCCGTGTCTACGCCGCTCCCATGTTTGACCACCCGATCTGTGGAAGAGCTTGTGTCATTATGACGAGGAAGCACCTTTGGTGCCCTCGTCAAGATCACAGGAAATGGAGCAGTGCGATGGAATTCTGAGTATGGCAGAATACGCTTGAAAAATAATCAAATTGTAATTTTTTTTCCCCTAGGTTTTTTTAAAACACTTTGGCTTAACATAAGTATTTCTTTTTATTCGAAAAAAAAGTGTTTATGGATGTCCCCATATGTTTTCTTTTTTTGACAACCTGGTAGTGTTTTTGAAGCTAAATAACACTTTGTTAACAGCACAGAATGTGCAATGCACCTTAATATATTCTTTAGCTTACACAAACTCAAAATGGTGATTGTATTTTAAAATGCAACTCTCGCCGCTTCCTCCATTGTTATTTTTCATGTGGTCGAATTTGACACGTGACATGGCCCATATGTGACTTCACTCCAAACGGGAAACCAAGTCCCAGAATGCCTCACTTGCAGCTGTAAACACTCTAGTTCCCCTTCCTTCAGTATAATGCGGGACGCCAGCATTAGTCGAAACATGATTGACTCACTCAGTGCCAAAGACGCCTTTTCACGTCATTTACATTTTTCACGGGGAAGGGTGGAGGAGGGTCTGATACTACTCGCATGTGAATTTTAATCTTGTGAAGAGCAGTAATGAGGCACAAACGCCCACAGATAGCAGCCAAGCGCCATTTTAGATTTGAGATCAGCCCCATTTTGCACCGCAGGGCTTCCCAACCACCGGTCCACGTCCATATACCGGTCTTCGTGCCAATTAGTACTGGGCCTCACAGACACACCATTTATTTATTGTTATTGATTTTTATCATACAAAGGTGTATATACACATAAAAATTGATTGAGAACCCTTTCGGATATTCCAAGTAATTTGTTCAACAGTCAGCTGACTAGATAAATCATGACCTATCCATCATGTGCTCATTACATGCTACCAGGGTCCAAAAATGTCCACCCTGTCTTTGTCCACTCTGTCACATATTCCAGCGCAATAATCGTATAAAACCACCAATTTAAAAATAAAACAAATGCGCAATTGTGGCGGCGTTAACATGACATAAAAGGCAATACTCGAGCGCCTTGAACATCATCACACCGACGACGGCGGGCGGTGGAGGAGCGCTTAGAGCAGCATGTGCCCGTTGCTGTGGCGACGGGTTCAAGAGGGGGAGAGTTTGGCAGCGCTACACGCCGACACAATGGTTCCTCCTCGCACCCAAGCCGCATTACACATATTAAACGCAGTCTTTTTTTTTTGCACACGCACACACATGCACCCAATCCGCTTAAGGAACCCTCCCGTGTTTTGTGTGTGTGCGTGTGTGCGTGTGTGTGTGTGAGTGTGTGTGTGTGTGTGCGTGCGTGTGTGGCAACACTAATAAGAGGCTAGAAGCAAGCGTTAGTCATCTAACTCAGCAATTTACAAAGCGTGTATGCAGGCTCCCTTTGGCAGCCGCAGTACATGAAAGAATCACGACCTAAATGCAGTTCAGTTGTATTTAACTTGTTTGTTCAATATATTAAAACGAAAGCTTTTTTTTTTTTAACTACAGTATTATTTTCCTATATTTACAAAGCATGCTAATGTTTCAACTATGCCCAATGATATACTGGCCTACAATCATATCAAGTCTACTTTATAAAAATAAAACCTATGTTTTTGTTTTTTGATGAACACTTTAGGCCTACTATATGCATATTTTTGGCCATGAAGGTGGTACTTGGTGCAGAAAAGGTAAGAAACACTAGTTTGACAGTTTGGGGGTCGAGCAGAATGTGGCAAAGGGATTAAATATGGAGGAATTCCAAAGGAAGCCGCAGAAGCATACAGATGGAAACTGGGCACTCTGGCCCCATCTTCTGGACAACCAATCTGAGAACGGCGTGGCAAGAACAAGTCTCGCCTCATTGGACAAATCCAAGACAATTTTTCTCAACATTTTAACGTTTTTTTTTTATATGAATGTAATTATATGTGATAAGATATATTTACTTTATTCACGTAGGTGAATATTAAGAACAGTGTGGAAGTAGAAGCCTCACCTGATGTGCAGCCAAGACAACATGGGCGTGGTCCCGCCTCCGAAAACCCACACGGTGAAGAAGACGATGAGCAGCGTGGTGGTGAAGATCATCTGCCGGGCGTACGTGGCCGTGTCGCGGATGGCCAAGGCAAACGCCATTGCCCCACGCAGTCCTGAGAATCAATCGCACCATCAAAGAAATATAGGAACGGCAACTAGTAATATTAGCCATCAGATGACCAGAGCCCTTGCTGGCCTTGAAAATCTGGATCAGATGAAATTGACACCAAAAACGTATTTTTTGGGCCACCGCATTAACATAAGAGGAAGCCCGAACACACTAATAAACCAATCTGTGAAACCATCATCAAGACCTTTAATTTGAGGTGTGACTCGATATGGTTGGTTGCCAATTAGATTTATGACCCCGTTACGAGTCAAAACTCGACATGGAGCTTCGCGGGAAGGGGACGCACCGGCAAACATCATCATGTGCTGGAAGTTTCCTTTGATCTTGTGTCTGCGGCCCAGGTTGAGCAGGAAGGAGAGCGGGTAGATGTTCAAGGCTCGTCCCAGGAAGATGGCAACCTGCCAGGCGATTGGTTAAGAGATTTTTCTGCCCGAAATAACATTTTAGCTAGCGGCTGATGAGGATACAAAAGCGCCCGTGATGAAGATGGGGCTGAAGATGTGGTTCTGGAAGGTGAAGAGAGCCAAGCCCATGTAGGAGAAGATGAAGTTCTCAGCCAGGAAGTGAAGCACCTCGAAGAGCTGGCGGAAGGCGAACAAATTACAAAATGGTCACTTAATTAGGCACACATAGACAACCTGATGAGGTCTAACACAAGGGTTGGATAAATTGTTTTTACTAAGATTTCTGGCTAGCATGACGAGAGGTGTCAAGGCGGGAAACAATTGCGGATTCGTGTTGCTAGCTTAATAGCAAAGTTGCGTAGCGCATTTTGAACTTAGCTCGAAGTGAAACGTGTACACTCAAAATTTTGACAGGTATGAAATCCCGCGCAAATAATTACGATTCGGAATCTGATGGCAGAAATAGACTTCCAGAAAGACGACAAACATGACAAAAGGATGATGCAAGCGATGTGAGTGAATGACGCACAACTCCAGCCGTGCAGTGAGTCAGCGTCGCTCACGGCATTTTTCCGAGTTGTATTTCCATAAATAATTATTTTGCCATCAGGACCCTTTGCCAGTCTTAGCTTCCGTTTTTTATTTGGTGAAGTGTCACAACAGCAAAAATATTAGCGTCACTCTCCTGCTCGACATGCTTCTTTTCACAAAAAGCCCGTTGTACTGGCGTTCATCCGGAAACCAAACCGCATCGCCCTGCGGGTTACTAAAGAGGAGAAAAGCTCGAAAAGCTCGATATTGATATTTGTGGCCGTACTATTTGGCCTTGTTGGAGAGCTTCAGTCTCCACTTGTGCCCGATTCATCAGATTGCATCTATGTACAGTGAAGCCGGTAACGCGTTACTCAATATCGGATTACTCAACAATGGCCGCCATTTTGAGTAACTACGGGAGTTCTCTCACGCGTTGGTGTATCTAATTTAGTCGTCCGATTCATGATTTACAACATCTACGCCCTATCACATGGGTTAAGCGACATCACCTATGCGCCAAGTCACGTTTTTAGCCTGTTGACGTCTCAGGTGTACAAAACAATGAAAGAAATAGACACGCTCCGATTTTCCAGTTGGGAACAAAGTACCGATGTTGAGTCTGTGACAGCTAGGTTAAGATGAAAATATTAAAAGTGGGTTGTTTCGATTGTACCTCTCTCTGTGGGGAAAAATATGAGCATGTTATGGATGTAATCCGTGGACTATGACTTCACAGGCTGAACAGCCGTAGTGTCAGAAGGGATGTCCTGTCAGACGATTGGTGGCGATTAAGGTCACAGCAGGCAGATCGTTGGGCCATCTGGCATGGGGATACTGCCCACTGGTGTGTGTGTTTGGGTGCGTGTTTGTGTGTGTCATACACTACCCCCCAAAAAAGCGGTGGTGCTCACCTGCTTTGTACGCTTGGTGGACTCAAGGGAGAGATTGTTGTAGGTGTAGTGAGCCTGTGTGATGCCGCAGAACAGCACGGACACCACCCCTGCAGAAACACAGCTTATTTGGTCACATTTTTTTCCATTCGCGTTGGCCACATTAATTTGAGGTATAACTCCATGTGGTTTGGGGCAAAGTGATTTATGACACCGCCACTGGTCAAAATTGACCTTGGACTGCCATGTTTTTTTTCTGTTTACCACATCAGAATAAGAGTGCATAGTGGCAAAATAATATCAGGTTTTTAAATCCATAAACGGTTTAATTTGAGTTATAAGACCATATGGTTCATGGCCAATTGATTTATGACCCTGTTCTTGGTCATGATGAATTTCCTCACCCGTAAATCCGCAGGCCTCCGCCAGCAGGAAGGTGCTCCAGGACATGAGGAAGAAGAGGCCCGTCTCCAGCAAGGGGAAGCAGTGCAGCTTGGTGAACTTGGTCACGTACCAACCAGGATTACAGTTAGGGATAGAACAACTGAATATTGTTTGGGTTTAATCAGAGTCATTTTTAAATGGTGGCGGGTGTGTAGTGACTCCCATTTAACATGAGATGGAATGTTAATGGTTAATTCTGAATACAAGCACATCCTCAGTTCTAAGAAAGTGTGTACACTTTTGCAACCAAAAAAAACATTTGAAATGATTCAACTTGGTCTCTTTTTTAAAAACACAAACACCTGGCATTTGAAAAGGGGGTGTAAACTTTTTATATATCTTCTAGGTTGATTTTGACTTATAAAAAAATTCAAGAAAAGGATATGAGAGCGGTGACCACCCCAGTGGCGGCGCCCATCATGAAGGAGCCGCTGAAAATTCCCAGGAAAACCCCCACGGACTTGAAGAAGGCCGAGGCGTCGAACATGTGGGTGTTGGCGCCTCGGGGCTGGTAGGCCATTATGGAGCTGAAATTTTTTTGGTGAAAAAAAAAGAAAGGTAGAGAAAAGATACATGTATGGTAATTTGGTTTATTTTTATAGTTATTATAAAGAAATATATTTATTATTTTTAAAACCTAAAGTATTCATTTTGGCTGGTTTCAACACAAAGGTTGTTACAAAAACCTGCCACTAGATGGAGCCAGAATACTGAAGGTTTCTAAAAATTAAAATTACTTTCAAAAATGGTCTTGTGCTTTTTAGGTTCTTAAAAATTACTTTTTGGGGGGTCTTGTGTTTTCAGTTTAGAGTCATTACGTTTAAAACAAAAAAATTCAGAGTTATTTCCTGTATATGTTTTATACTCAAATTTAAATTGTTGACGTCGTTTGAGCTTTTATCACATTAGATACAGAGGTACCTATTCTTAAGTTCCTTCTTTAGACTTTTTTAATGATTATTCTCCGAGGTTTATCTTATTAATTCAACTTCTAGTTTCACTTCTATTGTTTGAGGGTGTATTTCATTTTTATTATTTAGCGTTTGTGGCGTTGTAGCGTTTTTATTACATCATGTTTATTTATTGGATTTATTTTATTGGTTTTAAAATGTTTTGTAGTAGAATTTTTAAATTTTATTTTCAATTACAATTAATTTATTGTAGCTTTAGGGGATGAAGAGGGATTTTTAATAAGGTTGTGTTTTTTCAAGCTTTCACATTCTGTCAATTCTTTTCTGTATAATTATTTATTGGTGTTGTTTTAGAATTGTTTGGGACTCCTTTAGGTACTTATGGTTTTTAAAATTACATTAAAAAAAAAAATATTTTCTTTGCATTAAATAGCATCATTTTGTTTCAGTTTTACGGTTCAAAGAAGCAACTCACGACGACAACACGATGGCCACGGCGTCGTTCATGACACTCTCGCCAAACAGCAGCGCGTACAGGTCGCCGTCCGCGTGCAGCTCGTTGAAGATGGCCAACACCGTCACTAAATACAGTACAATGAACATGTCTTTTATTCTACTGTTATTTTATTCTAGATTAACTCAAACTACGTTGGGGTGTGGTCACATGCCTGGGTCGGTAGCGGAGATGATGGCACCAAAGAAAAGACAGTCGGTGTAGTAGAATTTGTCGCTCAGCTGGCCGACCACTTGCATCAGTTTGACCACGCCGTACATTAGATTCCTGCAATGAGAATACGCACGATTTTATGGATTCATTTGGTGCGAATAAAAAAAGCCCGTCCAATATCTGCGGGATGTACTAAAATGAAAATAAATTGAATGGGAGGAGTAAAAACTCTTGTTTCCTTCACAGTTCACTTCATGCAGGTGTCCCAACTCTTTTACTCATGTGGTGTTCTGAATAAAATAAATAAAAAATCCCAGGGTGGACTCTCACCCGATCACGAAACACGACACAGCCGTGCCCAGGAATGCATAGGTGAGAATGGAGCCCAGATTCCGAAAGAAGTGTTTCTAAGCAGGGGGGTTGAAAAGGAGAATAAGAAAAGTGATTAGTCAGGGAAAATATTCTGCTATTTATGTGCAGGATATGCGTGCCGGATGTGTGACCAGAATGTCAGCAAAAACTTGTCTGTGTGTGTGTGTGTGTGTGTGTGTGTGTGTTTGTGTGGTGGGTTATGCACACACAATGGACCAAACTGACGAGTTTTAAATCAAACACCAGCCTGTCCTTTTGTGAGCTTTACCCCAGTTCACAACTTACATAACGGTTTTATAGGGAAAGTGATTGCATCGCTCCCTGAATTTACAAGTGCGCCACAAGAGTTTTTACAGTCACAACCAGTGGCATAGTCTGTTTTTTTATTTATTTGTATTTTTTTTTTTTGGGGGGGGGGGTTGCTTTGTGTTGCAAACCAAAATTTGACTGAGTGGACTTTCGATGATGCTCGAGTGAAATGCTGTGTGTGTGTGGGGGGAGCAATTAAGGTACTGTAATGGCCTCACATGTTGAGACGCAGTTTAATGAAGGGGAATGTTCATTGAATTAAAACCAAAATAAAACCCCCATAAATCTTTACATTCTATTGAATTATGTTTTTAATGCATGTATTTATCCATCCATTATCTAATGCAACCGCATAGTTCAGTGCCTAAAAATGTAGCCTTACAACAAATCTCTTGTAAGGACACGCTACCCCAAAAGACGGGCAAAGGTCCAAGGCAGATAGTGTGTATGTGTGTGTGTGTGTGTGTGTGTGTGTGTGTGTGTGTGTGTGTGTGTGTGCGCGTGCACAAGAGTGGTGAAAAGAACAGAAGACATTTGCTCCAGAAAAGGAACACTTGACTAACACTTGAAGGTTTATACAGCCAGTGAAGGCTTCACTTGGCTAATATTCTGTCTATGTGACCCGTCTTACCTTCTTCAGGCTGTAGCCAGCGTGGAAAATGATGGGAGGCAGCAAGATATTGAAGAAGACTTCCGGGTCAAAAGTAACCTACGGGAAGAAAACAGCAAACCAGGCATCAGTGGAGGAGGAGCAGGACGTTTTGTTTGGGTTTGGGTTTTTGTTGTTGTTGCGACGTCACCTTGCGCAGCATGTCATTCTGCTCCACATTGTGAATGTCGCGAGAGTCGATCTCTCCTTTGAGCGTGTACTCGAAGAACTTGCCGCTGATGTTGAGCAGTAGGCTGCTTCTTGCCGGCCCCTTGGCCAGCGAGCAGCTGGGCGGGCTCCTGTTGTGGTGGCTGGTGGCGGGGTTGCCGTAACGCAGGATGACCCCCACCAGCAGGCCTATGGGTCAACAGTTAAGACCACAAAGTGATAGAGGGGTGGGGGGATCCATTTACGGAAATCAATCTCATGATCCAAGGCATATAGTATCATATGTTCAATATCTAGCCATCTATGAAAAGAAATAGCTCGCGATCCAAAGCATACAACATCATAAGCACAACATCTATCCTTCTATGGAAAGAAACATCTCAGCATCCAACGCATACCACATCAAATGTCCAATATTTAAGGGAAAATCTCATGCGAGATAGTGAAGCCGCCTGATGTGCCCAAAACTACCTCTCAATGGAAACAGCTCATGATCCAAAGTATACCACATCATGTGTTCAATATACAACATTTAACAAAATAGGGAAATCAACATATTATGAGCCAAGTCATACGGTATTATACAGCGTGTCCAACATCTCCCTATGCAGCGATATAGAAAATGAAAGTCACATCTCATTGTATAAACACAGCACACACACACACAAAGTTTCTGTTTAGAACTACGGGAAATAAGAGTCTCTTGTGTTTCCAAAAAGCACTCAGAACGGCCAACGAATCTGTTTTTCATCCGGTTAATGAGCGTTGGCTTTGTCCACCAGGACCAGAGAAGCCTCACTCAAATTCCCCCGGCCCCCTTGTCTTTCAATTATAGTCTTTCAAAGGGCTCTTATCAATTGATGAATGAATTGATTACGAGGTGTGTCCCAATATCCTTGTCCATCTAGTGTTTAAACTCAGTCAACCAAAAAACTGCTTTTCATCTGTTCATTTTTGGAGTTAGCCAGCATACTTGAGGGCATGAGTGGCGGATGAGAGGAACATCCTGGACCAATCACCTATCAATCACATGATCGACATACGACCATTCACGCTTACTGAACATTTAAGAATCTTCAACAAATGTAAGTGTTACGGACTATGTGAAGGAGTCAAAAGTTAGCATAAATCAGACCACCATGCATGACCCCCCCAAAAATCTGTCTATCCATGGAAAGGAACATATTATTGTCCAATGCATACCACATCATATGCCCAACAGTATACAAAAGAACACCTCATAATCCAATGCATACCACATCATAAGTGCAACATCTAAGGAAAGGAATACCTCATGATCCAACACATCATAAGTCCAACATCTATAGAAAGGAACATTTCAGAACAATACAAAATTTGACTATTCAGTGAAACGAGTAGAAAGTACAAAGCTCTGTTTACCAATGTAGGTAGTAAAAGTAAAAAGTCCTCATAAAAACAGATTGTAGAGTCGGCTCATGAAAATCTACGTAAACATTTGCCCTTCGAGAATCCCTACTACTAGAATAGTAACGGTCTTCTGGACATTTTGCCACATGGGAACGCATGTACGCCTTACCATAAATCATCGCCAGGCCGGTTTCGTGCAGGAAGCGTACGCGCCGGTGCTTGAAGAGCCATATGGTGAGGATGGTGAGGGTGAGCAGCAGGATGAAGGTCAGCAGATTGACGCTGTCCTGCCGGTGGCTCTCCTCGGCTTCCTTCTCCGTGGCGAGATCCTCCAGCCCGGCGGCGGCGTCCTCCTGCCCGGATGCCGCCATCACCTTCATCATCATGAGCATCGGTATCATCGTCGTCGTTGTCTTCGCGTGGATTGCGACCGTGGCGCTGGGAGGATGTTGCACACTCACGGCGCCCTCTACGCCATGTCAATGCGGGTGAACACGCACCCAGGGTCCGCTTGACGCGCAGTCACACGCCAGTCAGTTCCACCGTTAAAGGCACAGTTGACGCGCGGCTCCGTGTAAGTGCGTGCGTGCGTGGATAGGCGGTGCCACGCTTACCAGTACTGTAGGAGACGCCCCCCCAGCATCACTCCCAGGCGACTGAGTCATGATTTTTTTTTTTTGGGGGGGGGGGGGGGGGGGGTAATTTTGCAATCCAGTCCTATTAAAAGCAGGAAACTCACCATAATGGACTTTGCCTCCTGAAAGAGTAGAGAATTACCTTGTTGGTGAAATGTCGCAGCTAGAGACAGACAGACAGACAGACCAGCTAGCTAGCTAGCCTAGCTAGCTAGAGAGCTAGATATACTAGCCAGATAGTTAGAAAGATAGATGACTGACATCCCCCCAGCCCCCCAGTTGCTTTTGATGCTGCGTCATGAGTGGGTGGACGAGAATTCTGTGTGAATATGTATGATATAAGTAAGATGACTTGTAGGTGGAAAAGCACTATTCAAGTGAAAACCCATTTACCAAACATACATAGATGCGATGTGGTATGCCTTGGATAAACAGTGTTTCTACCCATTGATAGATGTTTTGACATAAAATGCAGTATGATGTGGATTATGAGGTGGTCGAATAATAGAACGCTATGTATTAAGGCTATACATGAATTTACTCATTGTTTTTAAACTATGCTACAAGAATAGTTTTTTTTATTAATAATAAATCATATTATCATCTTCATCAAGGCATATGTTTTGATACATTTGTGGTAAAGGTGAGTCAACATGAGTGAGAAAGATGTACTCACATCTTAACACTGTTAAGGTAAAATTATATAATTAAGATGGAATGCAAGGCCGTAGGTGTAAGTGTGACTATTTGGTTTTATGGAGCTTGCGACACCACCAATGCTCGACTTACAGGAAGCCATGCAGGCTTACATACCTCACTACAATCCTATCCAACCACAGTGCAGGAAAAAAAACAAGATCAACCCACAGTAGCTTCATCTGGCTTCTATTTTGACTCACTTTCACTGATGTTCACCAATCACAGAAGCTTGTTTGATCTTGATTTAAGGAAATGGTAATTAAATACAGAGGAGAAATGGCTCGTCCAGTGGTTGAATTCTTTTTACTTTTAATTCCCTAGTGTGAAAGTTAAATAGCACCTGGGAAGGTTGGCTGTTTGGTTTTATTATAATGAAAAAGAGGTTGCACAGAAATGAGGGCCTGTTTTCAGAAACATCCTTCTCACTCAAGCATGGATTAACTATTATTAGAGTGAACAAGTAGCTTAAATTGCAAAGTAATCTGCTTGAGGTGTTGATTATGATGATTTTGCATTTTTACAGTATTTTGGCAATGTTTGACTGTATATCATTCATCATTTGATAATACAAATTCAGTATATTTACACGTTGTATCTTTTTTTTTTTTTGTCTAACAGCTGCTTCTCATTGTGAAGGAAACACCCATTGAGGCGTGACCAACGTGTTCATTACGGTGCATTCGTCGTCAGTGGTACAAGTGAGTTTTTGTATTTCCAACCCCGGATAATACATTCCCTTCTGATAATATAATAACCGTTTGAATTAATACGATGATATTTCATGGCGTACAATGCGTGAAACACGTAAAAAACACGTAAAAATAAAGCTGATAGAAATAAATGATAGAAATATTAAAATGTTGTGGACTACGAACCTTTGGATTACCAATTAAATTCCTATGGAAGAATACAATATTTACATTTTTCTTCAATTGTTAAGGAACTCTAGTTGAATTTTAAACTTAGAAAATCGACATTTAGATTTTTTTAACTTACTTTTTCAGTGGACATGGAATGCACCATAGGCGACGTACCCACCTGTCATTCAATTGAGAGATATGATTGGCTGCTGAATCACCCTCCTCTGCGCTGATTGGTTGCGAATCCAGAAAGGGAAACGGGAAGGGGAAAAAAAATCGTGTCAACTAAAGCTCACGCATTCTTGCGCCACACATAACTTACCCGTGAACCTCGTCAAATACAAAATAAAAGTTAAACAAAATGGGATGCTTTTACTCGAAAAAATCCAAACGAAAGTCGTTGGAAAAGGAAGAGAGGACACCGACGACAACAACGGTAGAAACTACGACGACCACCAACGCGGTTCCCCTTGGCAACAACACGGACGAGGCGGCACCGAAGCAGTACAGCTGGGACAAGCGAGAAAAGGTTCGCCGCGTCTTCTCATTTCCTTCTTTTGCAATACCCACCATTAAACCGACTTATAAAAAGTTGACTCACGTTACGTGGAATAATAATGCCTACGTGAAGTGTCGCCGTGGTGACGTTGACGTCTAAGCTTGACACTTTTTGCAAATGGCGAATGACTTGATTGGCAAATGACGCGTGTTAGCATTACAATTGGACATATTTAGTTCTACCGTCTGCAGTAGGCTGCAGGTGCATTTGAGTGATCGCTATTCTTGGCCGGCAGGATTTGACTTTTCCACTCGAGACATCGGCCTCCCTCTGTCTCTCGCTCACTCCGTGTAACTTGTTTTAAGCCAATTATGGGATTGCAAAAGGTACCTTTTTTTAACCGCATTTAACCTGACCCACAGTTCAACTTCCGGGTTGATGACCGCTCTTAAATAGTATGCTAATGCTGTGCTACTGCATAATAATGTTATTATTTGTTATCCAAAGGAAGACTCTTCTCTGTTTGCTTAGCCAAGCCGGTGATTTATTTCCAGTTTCTATACTCTTTGTACTGTGAAATCGGTATAAAAACGTTTACACGACCTTAATCAAATGTATGAGGGAGAATCCTGTAAACCAGGGGTGTCAAACTAATTTTAGTCGCGGGCCAATTTGGAGTTACGTCTTCCCTCGGAGGGCCGTTATGACCGTGAAACCACAAAATTATTACTTGTACACAACAAATTAATAGACTACTAGTTTTGAAATCATTCAAGTCAATTATAAGAGTTTGTCCAAATATTTTTCAAGTGAGTGCAAACAGGGTGACGAAATTATTGCAAAATCTCATCGTTATTTAGTACACATGCCAGTTTGACATTTCGATACAGACTTTAACAAGCTGACGCACATGATTTGCTTTCGTGGGCCACATAAAATGACCTGGCGGGGCGGATCTGGCCCCCGGGCCTTGAGTTTGATACGATGCTGTAAGCAGTTTATTCAAATTGTGCAGCATAACAGCTAAATGCAGTTTCACCATGTTTGCTTTGAACTATATTACCGTAATTGATGCTATCTGATGATTACATTGAATTTGCAGAATATTAACAAAATTAGGACACTTTTCTTGAAATAGAGCTTTATTACATCGGGGAATGAATATGCCAAAACATATTCATTTCTTGTAAGAATGACTTAAGAAATATTTCTTTCTTGAAGCTGTATGACCTTTTACTTATGAGACTGTTTTTTCCACCCTCTCAAAATAAAACATGGGAAGACGACCTTGAAAAAAAAATTTCACACTAAAGCACCATCGCAATACTCGGGGAGAAAATTGCAGTTTCTGCACAGTATTTTTTAAACCGTTAAGCCCTACTATTTGTCTTTTATGCAGGTGGACCCCAAAGACTACATGCTGACAGGCCTCAAAGACGTCACGGCGGGTCGCCTCCCCGGGAAGCTGAACGGTCAACAGTTTGTCATCCAGGACTGCCACAACTGCGACATCTATGTGTTCGACCACTCAGCGGCCGTCACCATTGACGATTGCGTCAACTGTCGCATCGTTTTGGGCCCCGTCAAGGGCAGCGTCTTCTTCCGGGACTGCAAGGACATCCGCTGCGTGGTGGCATGCCAGCAGTTCCGCACGCGGGACTGTAAAAAGATGGAGGTGCTGTTGGATCTTCTATTTATATTGTTTTTTTCCTTAAAACTAACAACTCGTCACCACAGGTGTTCCTGTGCTGCGCCACGCAACCCATCATCGAGTCGTCCACTGGCGTGAAGATAGGCTGCTTCCAATACTACTACCCCGAGCTGGCCTTCCACTTCAAGGATGCCGGCCTGAGCATCTTCAACAACAACTGGAGCAACGTCCACGACTTCACGCCCGTGGCCGGCGAGACCAACTGGAGCCTGCTGTCCGAAAGCGCCGCCGTGCTAGAGTCCGTGCCGGCCCCCGCCGCCGACTCGGACTTCAAGGCGGTCCGCATCTCGGCGGACGCGGCGCGCAGCATCGTGCCTCTGACCAAAGGAGGCCGGCGCAAGGATAGCGACGAGTCCTGCCTGTTTGTGTTCTTCGCCGGGGAGTACACCACCGCCAATGCGCGCAAAATGATCGACGAGGTGAGGAAATGGTTTTGTTAATCAATACAGGGCAATGATGCATTTATAAATAAAAAATATGTAAATGAACAAAATAACAATTATAATATTAATAGTAATAAAGTTAATAAAATGTGTTAAAATGCAAAAATGATGAAATTCTAGGAATTTGAGAGAATATAAAAAGTATTGATTTTGGCGCTGGTTTTCTGTTGTAAATTGCGTAATTTTACTGCACATATGTTTTTACTCAAACATTCCGCTCATGACTGCGCTGCTGCCAAACTATGCGTCACTCATCTCGAATGTTGGATCATCAACAAGCTCAAAAACGTCGTTTGTGTGCATGTTAGTTTGTTCATTCCTTCCTGTCTTCCTTCCATACTTCCTTCCGCACCAAATGTTTCTCGTCGTGACTTTTTCCCTTCCACTCAGGCGACCGCCAAAGGCTTCGTGTTGATCCAGACAAAGGAGGTGTTGATGCGGCCCGAAGACGTCAAGCGTGTGTTCCAGAACAATGCTGAGGATCTCGTGGAGTGGATCAGCAAAGGTCACTTAACTGCTTTCTCAACATCTTGATTGTCGCATCATTCTATTTGGCCCACAAATACCAATCGAGTACATTTCATTCATGGGTGACCAAACATTTTTGAGAAAGGGCCACATTGAATTTTTAAACCAGATGCCTGGGCGAGGTCAAGAGTTCAAAATTTTTATTTAAATAGTGTACACCATACTTTTTCCATCGCCTCACTAGATCGACTTTGTGACTTTTTTTTTTGTCTTAATTGTAAAGGTCCTGTCATTGCCCTGGAGCTTAACGGTGACGGTGTCGTAGAAGCCTGCAAGAACATAGCCAGCGAGGTGTTCGGCGGCACTAAGGTCAGCATTGCTTTTGTCTCCCTTTACTCATGACTGGAACAATGTCCTCATGACTTGAACTGAAGCGAAAATGACTTCATTACATTCTTTTTAATTACGCCCTTTGTATATGTTTTTATGAAGTGCAATATTATAGACTGCTATTTTTCTATTAACAAAAACACAAACTTTTTTTGGACTTCATTGATCCCCCTCCCCGCAGGTTTTCGTCTCGGACAACAAGAACACATCTTCTCGTGATGTGGACAACTTCTTCAACTTCGCCGACATGCAAATGGGCTTGTGAGGAGTCAGGTTCATACACATTTGGACGCTGCTTTGTTTTTTTGTTTTTTTTGCACTGCTACAATCAGTGTGGGCCACACACCATCCGGAACTCCTGCTTCTGCTTTAATAAATAATCCATGGCTGTAAACACACAAGAAGGGTTACCCCAAGACGTAGTGTTTATGACCGAGTAGCTTTGAATGTACAGCGTGGCACACCCTATCGTGTTATTTATGCAGCCAATGCAAATTGAGATTCGCGCTCCTGCTGCCCACATTTTTACCACTTGCTATTTGTTAGCTGTTGGCGTTAGAGCCTGAGAAGTACTCGCATCCCGTACTTGTGTAGAAATGCACATACTTATGTTAAAAAAAAAGAGAAAAAAGAAGAGTTGTAAAAGTAGAGAAAATGATTCAACTCTTTCAGTTAAAAAAATAAATAAATAGCACACACTGTGACATGCACATAGGTTGTTGCGACCTTTTGGCTTGTGGCATCAGGTCACCACAGTAAATCAGTTGCATAAATGTTTTTGGGGTGGGGTTCCGGGGGAATAGTGATTTTTGTAGTCAGGCTTTGCACCAGCCATGGCTGGGTCTCGATGCGGTGGGTGCGAATTAAACTGCATCACTATACCACCAGTGAAATGTAATTAATTACTAAAGTCAAAATGAATTGATACCACCGCTTCCTTGACGGCTTTCCCCACACACGTTCAGGTTTTTTATTACCTAAGATTGTCCGACCTGTTTCAGACTCTTTTTATCAGAACAAATCTAATCACTTAGACCACACTTACTTTCTCTCGGTTGCACTGGCCTGACCTCCTGACCCGGTCATCCAATCCAGTCACTTTCATGGCCTTGTTGACGGTCAGCGCTTGTAAAAGCTGAACACCATTTCACGTAAGACGACTGCTGGGTTGCTATTTGATAGTCCCCGAATAACAAGAATCCGTGTACAAGTGACGCCCAGTATGAATGCATTGAGAATCTTTTTCTTAGACCCCTGTATTCGTGGGGGAAAAAAAGTTTTCCACAAAAACACGAGGGTTGACTTCCCAAAATACAAAAAAAGGTCAGAAAATTTAAAAAAACAGCATGTAGGTGCTGAAACACATGCGTTCCAGAAGGGAATGCTTGACAATGGTGTAGCAAACCTGCAGTTTTGTTACGTGGATTGTTGCAAGAGTTTTTTCAGATACGATTCTGAGACTGTGAAGGTGCCTGTGATTAGTAATTGGATGAGTGGTCCACATGTTGACCAGTACCTACTTGGTACCACTGGTCAACATGTACTTGTATGTAGTTTGTATTTATTTTTTGATGCTTGCCTCTGTCAAAATGTGAACGTTTAGCTCTCGTGTTGGTTTGCTTCACTGTCTGAAACATCAGGAGCACATGAATGCCTCATATTTTATGTATAAATCTTTGTAAAGATTGTAACGTGTGTGTACTATACTTTAGTGTACGATGGAACGCACCTTTTGTTTACTCAAAAAAGAAATGGACATGTATGCTTTTTTTATGTAGGCCATCATGTGATCAGTCTTTTTTTTTTGCACAGTGTGTTTTATATGCTTTGAATGTTTTTGTATAGAAACCAACTGATGTTCGACGCTGTACGTTTTTTAGTAAAGGTTTTTACATTTGTGACACTGTTCTTATTTTTTGTTGTCTTTAGTGTAGCACTGTAAGAGTTGGTAGTAACAATGCAGATTTCCTGTCGGGCACAACTCAGCCATGAATCACTCTTGGCAGCATTCACTTCCACCTAAAATCATTTCATATGCCATTAATTAGTCGGACAATCTTCCAGATGGGTGGAAAGGCCCGAAATGTTTGTCTTATGACAAAATATTCAGTCAGTAAATAAAAAGTTGACCTAAATTAATATTTGAAAACAAAAGTTATTGGAAGGACAAGTCAGGTCAAAAATGTTCTTTATATTTCGTATGAATAATCAGTACCCAAAAAGTAGACCTTGGCTTAAAAAAAGATTGCTGACCCCTAAATTGTTTGACTTTTATTGTCGTGTTGAAATGTAAGTTTTACATTATAGGTTTCAGTTTGATCATGTATTTTTAAAACATTCATTTTGACTAACATTAGAGTGCTACTGTATATTAAAAATATTCCTCCTTCTAAATCGGTGTCCACCCGTCCCAACGCCGAACGCCAGCGTACAAATCGAACGCACTCACCAGGGATTGAGGCGAAATCGGCCGGGTTTAGGACCCGGCGGGCTATTCGGTACAATAGCGCTGTTGTGCCGTGTTAGTGGGCCGACTGACTGCAAGCCCCGGAGGAGAACCTCCTCAAAAAACACTCAATTTAACCCATTACCACGCTCAAATACTTCTAATTTTGTGGCTACACGCAGTGTGCTGGACGCTGGACGTCGTACGGGTGTGATAAAGCGGACCTCCCAGTGCTTATATTTGAAGGTAAAATGGTGGAAGCGTGAACAATATGCCCGTGTGTTTCCTGGCTCGAAGTAGCAGGACGTGCCCCCGTGGATGCTTGCTTTTAAAACCCGGCCGTCCTACAGTTAACGAGGCGTTTTGTTTGATTTCATCCCCTGAACGCTTGCTTCGTCGTTTGGTCACACTGGGCGGTTGAACGGACGTGTAGTTGTTCACCACCCCCCACCTTGTCCCTCGTTTTAAAGGCTCCACTGTGAGGAAGTGACATGTCGGTGCGCTGGTGGTGGTGGCGCCCATGTTTGATTTGGCCTTCGTTGTCTCCCGCTCTTCCTAGGCGTCGACTAGACTTGGCGCCAAAGCTCTTTCTAAGGCTTTTTTTACGCTTTATTTTTTCCCGAGAAACCTGTCTGGGTGAGAAAGTAATTCTCCGGTTGGGAATAAATCTTTTGCGACATGAGTGTAGCGACATAAACAAAGCTCTTGGCGCAATTTTCTTATTGTTTCTAAGCTTTCGAACAACGGGTTCCCGTGTTGTGTTGTCACATCCGTTAACCCCTCCCTCTCTGTCTGTTTAGCTAGTTTGCTAGCTCGGTGCCCCCTTTCACGTGCTAATATGAAGCAGAGGTGTCAAAAATATTCATGCTGTGTACCTAACGAGAAACTCAGCTTATTGTGTAAATGATCAAAGTAGTAATAATGATTTAAGTATTTTTATGTTTTACATGGTGCAATTCACACTTGCACATAGTTACCAAAGAGCACTTAAAGGCAGAAAAGTAGAAGCATTTAAGACATTTAAAAGGATAGAAAGGAGATAACAAGTTAGTTTACTAAATCCCATGAAGTAAAATAAAATACTGGCTCTGGAATGGTCCTGTGTGGAGTTTGCATGTTCTCCCCATGCTTGTGTGGGTTTTCTCTGGGTACTCCGGTTTCCTCCCACATTCCAAAAACATGCATGGCAGTTTGATAGAACACTCTAAATTGTCCCTAGGTGTGAGTGTGGATGGTTGTTCATCTCTCTGTGCCTTGTGATTGGCTGGCAACCGGTTCAGGGTGTCCCTTGCCTACTGCCTGAAGACTGCTGGGATAGGCTCCAGCATGCCCGCGACCCATGTGAGGATAAACCGGATCAGAAGATGAACGGATGGATGGATATTATTGATGTATAAATAAAAACAACAGAACTGGGTGATGGATTGGTGTTGTAACATTGAAAAAATGTCAAATTGGCTCATGTGTTCTTCCATTTTTCTGTATGTTGCCCCCAGTTTGGACACCCATCCTTTCCATTGTCAGATAAATGTCATTGGCTTAACATTTTCGGCTTTGTTCTGGAAACTCCTCATGTCAACAGCAGATGTTGTCAAGGACTCTGCTGCTCATTCTCCTTTTCCCCTTAAAATAGCTCATGGAACAATTAAGGCTGGTTGTGTGGAGTTTGCATGTTCTCATCACCACTTACTCCAGCTTCCCTCCCACATTCCAGAAACAAGCATATAATCTGGTTGAATGGCTGGCAAACAGCATTGCAACGTCGCAGACGTAACGGCCAGTCATAAATGCCACATCCTATACATCAGTTTTTCAACAAAAACACATTTCATGGTATTATTGATTATTGAGCAAAAATTTGTATACACTGTATTTGTAATATTTTTCAAGGACACTTAATTTTTAAAATATAATTTCATGTGCACCTGTGGATTATACAAAAGTGAAGCCTTGAGTGTGATTGACGATGGTGTACTCCGCCTATTGCCGAAGGCCAGCTCGCCCGCGACCCTAGTGAGGATAAGTGCTTAAGAACATGGATGGATGTTTGTTTGCGTAGAATGAACTTAAATGACCACGTCCACCCCCTCATGGGGAATGCCAGGCATGTTTAAACAGCACTTTTGGTCCACTGACACGCTAATTCTTCATGGGCGAGTGATGATAGCCAGGGAGCCTGAAATGAAACGTATTGCTTCACAGGAAAGGAACAAAACCGACCAATGCATTTAATTCAAAATCAATTTCCAACTCAAAAATAATTTGTCAAAATGCACGACTGGTAATGACTAGCGTGAAAATGACCGGAGGAGCTTGCGAGGCCACCAGATTTATGGTGCTAACATCACATGCCCTTTTCTCTTATTCTCAGGGATGAAATTAATCACTTGAGTGTCCGTCAGAGGAAGCTACTAGTATGCTTTTCAACTGGAGATTTATGGTGAGTAGGAGCAGTGGCAGCAGCCACGCGTGGTGATTTAAGTTGCAAATTTTTGTACTGCCTTGACGTAAACGTACTCCCATTTCTGGTAGTAGCAGTAGCATGCTCCTCGTGTGCGAACAATGTGTTATACCGAAGGCCTCAGGCGGCGTCCATCTTGTCTGCAGGATGTGACAGGATGAAGCGTCTCAGGACCTCCAGCAGCAGCGACACTTCTGACAATGAGAGTGAGTCCCCGCACAACACGGCCTGATGACAAAACGCCTTCATTCAGGTGCATACAGCTGAAGCTACGTGCCATGTTTGCATCCAGGTCCCTCGACCTCCTTCTGCTCCAACAAGTATGGCAGCAAACCGGGCACCCCTGCCGCCGACCCTAAGAAACCGGCTGAAGTAAGTCCCCCACAATCTACCCCCCTGCACCTTCATTTGGAGTCACCCGGTATCTTAATTTTGGGCGTGTCTCACAGGTGTTCCGAAAAGACCTGATCAGCGCCATGAAACTGCCTGACTCGCACCACATCCCGCCGGAAGAGTACTACCTGCTGGCCGACAGCTGGAAACAGGAATGGGAGAAAGGGGTTCAGGTTTTGGCGAGCCCGGACACCATCCCACAGGCGTCAGTCAGGTACTGATGACAGCGTTGCAGAGAGAAAAGTACTGTGGTACCCACTACCTAGGTCGACCCTTATTTATAATAATATATAGATAATAATAATATTATTTTCCAAGAAACTAGCAACCTCCAGTAACTCAAGCCCACTTGCAACTCAAATTTCGTCCCGCAACATTATCAACCAAGTCATTTACTGTCATCACAATTGTGGTCGTTTTTATGTGCAGGATCATCGCGGAGAAGTCCAAGGAAATTCTGTATGGCCACCAGAAAAAGTACATCCAGTGCTCTGCGCAGGAGTCCTCTGAGCTGGGCTACGTCAACATCAAAGAGCTGGCGGAGGCCATGTGCCGCTACGACCTTGACGACGTGGATCTCTACTGGCTGCACACGCTCAACAGTCACCTGCTCTGGATGGGTAAGCCAGCCATATTTGTAATTCGGCATGTGAACTTTTTTTTTTTTTTTTTTTTTTGTCTGTGCTTTTGTGTGTGTGTGTGTGGGGGGCATGGTGATTGGTTAAATGAAATTGAATTTAGAGTTATATTGTTATCTAGATATCTGGCCCGAATATCTGACATTTTGTCCATATTGCCCATCCCGATACGGCACCACCTGTCATCTTAGCCTGCTTTGTGTCCGTGTGTCCAGGTGAGGACCCGGTAGACGAGCTGACGATGGAGCGCACCATGGAGGCGCTGGAGGGCCAGTGCCACGACAACATGAAGCACGCCATCGAGACCGTGGAGGGCCTGGGCATCGAGTACGACGAGGATGTGGTGTGCGACGTGTGCCGCTCGCCCGACAGCGAGGAAGGCAACGACATGGTTTTCTGCGACAAGTGCAACATCTGCGTTCACCAGGTAAGGTGCACAAAAGGTTGTTTCACCTTGCCTGCATTTGGAATCATTCACTCTTTCGCTACTCCTCGACTGAAGATTTTTTTTGTAGTTGAGGCTAATGAGATTAGCAGCTACACTGTTTAGGATTTCTCTATACCATTTAGTTCACTAAAATCTTGATACCCATATTTCCAAAACTCCAGATTTCACATTTCCCCGAAACATTCTGGAAATCTACCTAAATTTTACACCCCGTTTGCAATCCTACTCATTTCACATTCAAACCGTAGTTTAAATTTTTTTTTTAATGGTGAGCTCACTACATATAGTGCACAGTATAGAGGCCCGAGAGTGATTCACAGCTCGGGTAGCGAAGGGAGCCATGTGACAAGACGGGTGTACTTCGTTTGCTCCTACCAGGCCTGTTATGGAATTGTCAAAGTGCCCGTCGGGAATTGGCTGTGCCGCACGTGCGTGCTGGGCATCGACCCGCAGTGCCTCCTGTGTCCCAAAAAGGGCGGGGCCATGAAGGCGACGCGCGCCGGCACCAAGTGGGCGCATGTCAGTTGCGCCCTGTGGATCCCAGAGGTAAAGTTAAAACATTAAAAAATAATCCTTGGCTGATTACCAGCTCACAGCTTCCACTCGTTTGCTTCACTGCACACAGGTCAGCATCGCATGCCCTGAAAGGATGGAGCCAATCACCAAAGTGTCCCACATTCCACCCAGCCGCTGGTCGCTCATCTGTAGCGTGTGCAAGATCAAGACGGGCGCGTGCATTCAGGTGAGGCCGCAAGTCGGCCTGCGCAATGGTGGATAACTGTAATGCAATTGATTTTGGGGGTCAGACAGTCTTCCTTCAAACGTCTTCAGTTGGTCCAAAATGCTGCTGCTCGCCTCCTAACTGAAGCTCATAGAAGGGAGCACATACCTGCAATTCTTGAAATGGTTTCGCTCCACTTTAACTCACCCGCTTCCAATTCGCTGCCCTTCCCCCACAGTGCTCGGTGAAGAACTGCACCACGCCCTTCCACGTGACATGCGCCTTTGAGCACAGCCTGGAGATGAAGACCATCCTGGACGAGGGCGACGAGGTCAAGTTCAAGTCGTACTGCCTCAAGCACAGCAAGCCCAAAGTGCCAGGCGAAGCGGGCCTGAGCCCGGCGCGCGCCAAGCCCCCGGCGCCGCCCTCCGACTCGGTCAAGGTGGGCCTGCGGGCGCAGCGGCTGCAGGAGCTGGAGGAGGAGTTCTACGCGCTGGTGCGGCCGGAGGAGGTGTCGCGGGCCGTGGGGCTCTCACAGTGCCTGGTGGACTTTGTCTACCAGTACTGGAAGCTAAAGAGGAAAAGCAACTTTAACAAGGCCCTTCTGGCACCCAAGGAAGACGAGGAGAACCTGGTGCTGCAGCCACACCAGGACAGCATCCACACGCGCATGCGCATGTTCATGCACCTGCGACAGGACCTGGAGAGGGTCAGTGCAATTTATCATTTTCGCCGCCTTCTCTGCCGCCGTAATTTGAAGGTGTGATGTGTCATTCCAAAGGATTAAAAAAAAAAAGAAATTAAAATATTGAACCTGTTAAAATGACTTTTGTGCTGATTGTATTTGTGGCGTGTCGTGCGTTGGTGCAGGTGAGGAACTTGTGTTACATGGTGAGTCGACGGGAGAAGCTCAAACTGCTCCAGAGCAAAGCCCAAGAGCAAATGTTCAATCTGCACGTCAGCCTCATGAGCCAGGAGATCTCTGCTGGTGAGCTCCCCTTTGCTTCGCCTTTTGCTTGCCTCCTTTCAGGCTAGGCCACCGCTAATTGCTCCAGGAACATAAAACGCTACGATCAATCTTGGCCTTTCACACAGGTGCCACATCTCTAGTCCCTGTCACTCAAATCTATTGTATTTATTTAAATCCACTACAATGACAAGCTGTTGATCAGTTGGAACATGAAATGGCTTGTCTTTGTAGTGTATTCAATTAAATATAAGTTGAACATGATTTGCCAATAATTTTATTGTTTTTATTTATATTTAACCCAACATCGCACCTTTGTTCGAATTGGGTTTGGAGAAATATTTGAGAGGGTATGGGGGGGGGGTCTGCATCTATGCCACACATAACAAACCAGCTGAGTTTCGTGAACATACTAGGAAAAGCAAAGCTTAAATGATTCTCAGAAATCTGATAAGACCACTCCAGCCCCCAATCTTGACACCCCCCCCTGTAAGTGTTCAAATCCACCTGTTACGGTACTCTCAGAAAGCAAATAAACTAACATGTTGACTCTTTTTTTTTTCTCTCTCTTCTGAAGGCCTTGCTACGTCCTTCCCGGTGGAGAGTGTTCTCTTCCGGCCTCCTCCCAGGATCACGCTGAAGCTGAAAATGCCCAAAGCCTCCAGCCTGGGAAACTGCCACACCGCGTCCAAAACGGCCAACGGGCCTCTCTGCCCGGACAACAGCGGAAACGTGTCTGAGCGAGCCAGCGAGGGCCTGGGCCAGGGCAAGCCTCAGCTGCACGGGCACGCCCGGCGGGAGGAGCGCGCCAACGGCCGGGTGGCGGCGAAGCCGCTAGCCGGGAAGTCCATGGCAGGGAAGCCGTTGTCGGGGAAGCTGCTGGCGGGGAAGCCTTTGACTCTGCATCCCCCATTGCACGGCCACTCCTCCAATGGCAAAGCTGAGCAAGAGCGCGCCTCCAAAAATGGCCTCTTGGAGAAACTGGTTGCGCAGAAAGACAGCTCGTGCCAGACGCCGGGTGAGCCCGACGCGCCGAAGCAACCGCTGGACAAAGGCGCTTTCGGCAAGTCGGCCATGGAACACTTCGGCAGGTCCTTCAAGGAGGCCACCATGAACTTGGTACGGACCACTGAGGACATGCGGGCCTCGGACAAGCTCGCCCGCAAGGAAAAACTCTGGCCCAAGCCAGTGCCGGCCAACAACACGCGCTTGTACCACGACAGCGACGGCTACTGTCCCGACCTGGAGCTCAGCGACTCGGAGCCCGAGGCCAAAGGGAGGCACCGGCGCCAGGGCGGGCCTCCTATGCCGGACACCACCCGAAGGGCAACTGGTAGCGACCAGAAAGGCAGCGGTCGCGGGCGTGGGAGACAGTCGCTGGGAACCGCCTCGCATTGCGTACGAAGGTGACAGCAGACCCGCTCCGTGAGAAGACGCAATTAGCGTGCTCACCAGTTAGCGCGTTTGTACGTAGCACAACTTTTTACTGAACAGCGCGACACTCCATTCCTCATCGCACAGCTGGATGTACAGTGTTGTAAGAAACGGACCAAACATTCCAATACAAAGTGAGAACACCCACCCGGGACTCGAGCTGCTGATGTCACTCCGTAGGCCATGCCTCTCAAAAGCACAGATCAACACAGTGTTTCTCTCTAAGGGTGACAGCCTGAGTCAATTCATCTCATTCCTTCACTTCAATACTGTCTCTTGGCACAAAGATGGCAGCAAATCGGGATTTTAATACTAAGGCCAGAACACAAAAACGGCAAGTACGTGAACTTTTCAGTCAATGGTCAAAACAAATGTTCTATTTCAATTTTTTTCTTTAAAAAAAAAAGTTGCCTTGAACAAAAAAAATTGAAGTAAAAATGTTGCCAAGTTATAAAAGGGGAAGTCAACTCTTTTTTTCTGAGTTTGGTCTTTTAATGACCAATCACGGCTCAGCTGTTTTCTTTTTTTTTTGGTCTTGTAACATTCACAAGCTGAACCGTGATTGGTCGTTACCCGACCCTCTTGGATGGATAAATGCGAGAGGATTTTGCTGCTAAATTCATGGACCGTAAATGCAATATTAATCTCAATTCCATGTTTTGACCCGAGTGGATGCATAAAACATTGCAAAGAAAAAATTGGAGTTGACTTCAATGGAGAACACTAAATTCTTGACGTTCACAACGCCACTGTCGTCACATATTCGCTGCCTTCACTCTTTTCTTGTCTCATCCTTTGATTTGATAATAAAGAAGCAAATCAAGATGTTGTTTTATTCAAAATCACTATCTTCCACATGAATTACTTGTCTCCTGTAAATTTCTGAAAATTGTTTTGAATTCATTCATTCATTCATTCATCTTCTGAACCGCTTGATCCTCACTAGGGTCGCGGGGGGTGCTGGAGCCTATCCCAGCTGTCTCCGGGCAGTAGGCGGGGGACACCCTGAATCGGTTGCCAGCCAATTGCAGGGCACACAGAAACGAACAACCATCCATGACCACATTCATACCTAGGGACAATTTAGAGTGCTCAATCAGCCTGCCATGCATGTCTTTGGAATGTGGGAGGAAACCGGAGCACCCGGAGAAAACCCACGCAAGCCCGGGGAGAACATGCAAACTCCACACAGGGAGGCCGGAGCTGGAATCGAACCCGGTACCTCTGCACTGTGAAGCCGACGTGCTAACCACTGGACTACCGGGCCGCCTTTGTTTTGAATTAAAATGTTGAATTTTTATCTATTTAATTCATTTTAAATGTATTTTTGATTTAAGTGATTTTAAATTTGTTAGAAACAGATTTACTACTTCAGTTTAATTACATTCAGGCTGGCCCGGTGAGAAACTGGTTAGCGCGGCAGCCGCACAGTGCAGAGGTGCAGTGTTCGATTCCAGCTCCAGCCTTCCTGTGTGAACTTTGTATGTTCTCTCCGTTGCCTTTGTGGGGTTTCTCCGGGTACTGCGGTTTCCTCTTGCGTTCCAAAAACATGCATGGCAGGCTAATGGAACATTCTAAAATGTCCCTTAGTGAGATTTTGTGTGTGATTGGTTGTTTGTGTGTGTACCCAACGATTGGCTGGCAACCGGTTCAGGCTGTACCCCGCCTGTAGGAGAGAGCAACAATGCTTAGACTAAAGTGACTAATTAACAAAATATGCTTGGAACGACAAACGTGACGCGGGCTTTAGCAGGCAGTGGGATAGCCGTTTCTGATACTACCTCAAAAATTTCACAATGTCAGTTCACAACGTTGGTCAATGCCCGTGTGTGTGTGTGTGTGCGCGCGTATACTTTAGATTACAAGAAAGGGCAGTGCCAATGTAAATGAAGCAGTTAGACAAGATTGAAAATAGAACCTCCAACTCATTGTCTTTGTTGATTTTTTTTTCAAAATAGGCTTAAATTGGATCAATTCTATGAATAATTTGAAATGAAACTTTTGTAATGCAATTTGCAATGAAATGACAAAGCTCGAGCAAAAGGCCACAACGTAAAACTTTACGTTCTAGAGACATTTGGAAAGTCATTTGAGATACATAACAAAGGCCTTTTCGGTGGGGAAGCTCATCACGAAGACCTTTAGCGCGATCGCAAACGTTTTTGTGCGATTGCAAATTAGACAATTAAGTGGCGAGCTGGATGTGGGCGAGGTGAATTGTGACACGCAGAAGTGCAGGTGCCGTGCCAACTGAGTGGAGACGTCGCGCCGGCTCCAAGCAACCAAAAGTCATGGGATCCACTCTCTGCGCAACCACGGAGGTAATAGGACCGATTTGGGTGCTTAAAGTAGATACTGCTTCCATTTTCGACGATGTAGTAGAATGTTTTATGTCACGCGTAAAGTCCCCAAAGCAGACAACTACAATGAACGAAAGCAAATGTTATGGCATAGGGTAACGTAAATAACAATCCCCAGACTCAGTGACTTTTCATTAATTTAAAAAAACACGTTTGACGTATCAAACGCCGAAACAAATCGGTGCTTTAAGTGTAAAAAAAATGCGTGCGGTGCTACTGTACTTCGACTGTTGCCAGGTAAAGTCGGTGCTGGGAAACGGCATACAGATAATAAATAATACGTACTCCTTTTTTTATTTCCGAATATGAAATGTCAGACGGTATTTGAATCATGTTACGTCTCCTGCGCTTCAAGAGACAATGTTTACACCCCCGTTCACAGCGAACCATCGCAAGATGACGGCGTTGTTAACTTGCGGTTTCCGGCGTCCAAAGTCGGCGATTGAAAATGATTTCGTGATGGCGTTGCGTTGATGTTGGTACCAACCGTATTTAAACTGTGATCAGGTAAGCCAAAATGTCAAGAAGGGTAAAAGTTATGCAAGCCGCCACGCCACTACGCAGGTCAACTTCAAAATAAAAGCTAAAGGCTTTTGTATTGGCGTCAATGTACGTACAGTATTATTACTTTTATTTTGAAGTTTGCCGTTACATTGGCTTAAAAGCCAAACCCAAACACACATTGTCTGAATAATTCTTTTCTGAAGGTTAAGTGTCACTTGACTGGACTGTCATGCACAATAAACGTGCTTCCTAAATGCTGAGGAATATGAAAAATCCATTAAAATCCATTTAGAATAACACAGGAATGCAGACATTTTACAACATGCTCGTTGTCGCTTGCTTTATTAACACCAAGGCGCCATTTATTTAGCGTGCGTACGCACCAAAAAGCGTAAAATGTCCGTAGGAAGTTTTAAAATGTCCGACTGCATTTAAATGCATGGACTATGACAAAGAGAACGAGAAATGAGAACGTGTTCTTTTCCAGACTGAAAGGTTAACCCATTTAATCCCACCGGTCACATTTGTGAAGGACAACAATGATCTAATTTACAGGGCTCAAAATGGTTTTATTACTGATTACTTAAAAGGGCTACCAATGACACTTGATTTTGACTTTTAAATGTCTGGGAAAATTTGGGGATTAAATGGGTTAATGACAATACTGACAATAACCTTCTCTTACTCCCTTGCTGAATTATTCGTGTTATTCAATTAATGGTCCACCTGCCTTTATCACATGCTTTGCGCACGGTTCTGACTTTACCCATGCGGATGTTTGCACGTGGAGCCGAGAAACGCAAAGCGGGTGACTGATATACCCATGGACAGCTGGATGACTCACATCCCGGCGGACCTGCTCGACACCCCGCTTTACCACCTGGCCATTCCGGGTAGGCCGCCCGCACGCTTTTTTGATTTTTGTCAGCCTTCAGGTGGGGGATTCGATCGTTTCGTGTCATCCATGCAGGCAGCCACAACGCGATCACGTACGCTCTGGATAAACAGCGTAAATCTCCCGTCGACGTGACCCAGCCTGACATGTTGCAGAAGGCGGACAAATACGCGAGCGGCCTCATTCGACCCGTAATGTACAAGTGGTCCGTAACGCAGGTATGATCTTCACGCAGGAGATGAAAAGAACTGGTACGATACATGAGTGAGTTATTGAAAACACCAGAGACCCCCTTATATGACTCCACAAAGGGGTGCAATTTGCACGAATGCCAAGCATTCGGGCACGTTGCGGTCTTGTGCGGCCCCACATACTGAGCATGTCAGAAACCACCACTGACAATTTTTTTTAAAAAAACAACTACTATTGAGATTTAGAGTGGGCTAACTCCAACATGTTTGAGATAAATTTTGGTTTTACTTCCTCTATATATTTTTTTCAAGAAAAATTGTAATGTGATACAGACGAAGAGTTTTTTTTTTTAAGTTATATAATTTCAGATGGAAAACGTATAAGAAAAAAATCAATTCCAATACTTTTGAGGAAGGACTGTAGTGGCGTGGGGTTTTATTTATGTGCTGTAGGATGTCACGGTGACAGAGCAGCTGAACAGCGGCATCCGCTATTGCGACCTGCGAATCGCACACAGGCCAAACAACACCTCCCCCAGCCTCTACTTCTACCACGGCTTCTATAGCAAGGCCACCGTGGAGGTAAGACTACCAGACGGGCGCACTCCACAGCAGCGAACCTTTTTCATTTTTAGCACATGCTCCTTGCAAGTGGTTTCATTTGCTATTTGGCTGTTTAATCAATAACATTTGAAAGCATAGGGTGCTACTTGGGTTCTCCTGACAGATGATTCTCCGCGAGATTCGCACGTGGCTGGATGCTCATCCCAAAGAGGTGGTCATCCTGTCCTTCAGCCACTTCCTGGACCTCAACGACAAGCGCCACATGCGGCTCGTCACCACCATTGATAACATCTTCTCATCCAAACTCTGTCCCAAAATGGTACTTACCCCTTGATGTTTCAATAAAAAGACTATTTTGGGAGGAATCCAATTATCAAGGGAAAAAATATCTGTAATGCTATGAGTATTTTTTCCAGAAAGATGCAGTGCTTTATTTTGAAGGGGGGGGGGGGGTGCCATTTATTCAGGTCTGGTGTCAAAAGCTGTGTTCAGACTCAAATGTCACGGTTTGCGTTTCAGGACGTACCAACTCTTCGTAAGCTGTGGCAGTCGGGCCACCAGGTTATCGTGTCATACGACAACAAAGCCATGGTTCGCCACCACCACTTCCTTTGGGATCACATTCCTTATCGGTGGGCCAACAAGACCACGGCACAGGATCTGATTCACACCTTGGAGAAGGCAAAGCAAAGTGGCAGACCGCGTAAGCGCCGCAAAACTTAACACCGATTAAAATAGCATCAATAATTGTTTTCCAAAAATCTACTTTACAGTCAACAAAACGACACCATTTGTTTTGAAATATTCTTCACATTTGTTTCAGGAGGCTTTTTTGTCACCGGGATCAACTTGACGGTGGACCTGCCGTATATCACCAAGAATCTGACCGAGTCTCTGAAGGGCCTGGTGAAGTCCACCAACCCCACGCTGCTTTCGTGGGTCCACGAGCAGACGCCCAGCAGCCACCCGTGTTCGCTCAACATCGTGGCGGGCGACTTTGTCAGCGAGGGCCGCTTTGCGCAAATCGTCGTGTCGCTTAACAGCAAACTACTGGGTTAAGAGCACACATTTGTGCTTCTTACCGCTGCACCCCATCCTCAGAAAAGCAGGAATCACACGTTTTGTGTCATGTCTCGTTATTCGCATTGTCATGTCATTGTCATTTTATTTTGGAGGACATTTTTGGCTCTCATTTCAGAAGCTGTACTTCCTGTCCTTGTGTCTCCTGATGATGATTGTCTTCAACTGTTTTCCCCTGTCCTTTGCTCGTTTTGGTTTCCTGTTGTGTCATGAATCTTCCTGTCTTGTAGGGCTGAAGAATTTTTAAAAATTATTTTTAAATGATTTTTGGTGGTCCATCTTGAAATTCAGTACTTGACAGTATGGAACTGTCCAGAATGACTTTCTTCCTAGGATCTTGGTCCCAATTCTGTGTGACATCATCATGAGAGAATAGCCGTCATTTAAAAGCTGTATGACATAGAATACGTGTCATTTACAACAGACCCCCGCCTCCCCAACATGACCCAAAGTTTTTGCACGCGAAATGTGAATTCATGGGGTTCCCTGTATTCATATTATAAATCAATTTCAGAGCGGTTTCAATGTCACAGAAGAATAATTTATTGTAGTTAATTGCCATGCCATATGTTTCCTCAACTACAGTATCTCACAAAAGTGAGTACAACCCTCACATTTATGGAAATATTTGGTTGTATATACTCATGGGACAACACTAACAAAAAAAAGACACTTTTCCATAACAAAGTAGTCAGTGTATGGTCTGTATAGCTAAAATTTAACACATTCAATGCCCCCTGAAAGTAACTCAACAGCCTTTAATATCTCAAGTCACTGGCAACAAGAGTGCACCCCGATGTGAAAATGTCCAAATTCGGTCCTATTAGACATTTGCCGGGCAGCCCAGTGGGCGACTGGTTAGCGCATTGGCCTCACAGTGCAGGTACAGGGTTCGATTCCGGCTCCAGCCTTCCTGTGTGGAATTTTCATGTTCTCCCCATGCCTGCATGGATTTTCTCCGGGTACTCCAGTTTCTTCCCACATTCCCAAAAACATGTGTGGTAGGTCAATGGAACATTCTAAATTGTCCAGAGGCGTGAGTGTCAGAAAATGGATGAATGGTCATTTCCCCTCGCTAGTGTCTATTATAAAATCTGTGGTTTGAATGGCAAGCAGGTGTGTTAAATTTGGTGTGACAGCTCTCACTGGAAGCTCAATATGGCACATAATGGCAAAGAAGATTATATCAGTGTCCGTGAAGCTGTCTTTGTTTCTTGAATTGAACAAATAGGCTCATAATTTGTTGTTTTTGTTGTTGGATCAGTTTTTTTTTTTTTTGCCCACAGACTTCACAATTTCAGTTTGTTTTAATTTACAGAGAGTGAGTATTATTGTTTTTGCCACCGTTACACATGTTTCCTCATTTATAAATTTAAATTCAAGTCGTTCATTTCCCGGTAACTACCGGTAGTTAGCAAGTGCGACGTGAGAGAATGATCTTGTCGCTTCTTGTTCATCTCCGTTGTGGCCATTGCGCATGCGTATCCTGAACAGGAAGTAAAGTTGAGAGCCGCATCAAACGTGATGCTGTTTGTCAAAGACGAACCCGGAACGCGAGAGGTCATGTTTAGTGAGGAGGACGATGTCGCGGGACCGGTTTTCTACCATCAGCAAGCAAACTGGCTGACTTAATTATTTCAATTTATTTCTCCCGGGACCTCGCAAACTTTCACTTCTACTTCCTGTTTACCCTTTGACCCATGATCTCTTAAAGGCACATAATGAAATAATCGAAAGCGATCGATTCATCGAGCGTGAAATGTGGGAGAAGCTGTCCACGCCGAGACGTTCCTTGTCGAGCGACTCCGAGGAGATCCCCGACATGGATCAGTGGTGCGAGGACTGGATGTCGAATTTGCCGAAGGAGCTGCTGGACATCCCGCTGACCCACCTGGCCATACCCGGTACTGTCGCTTTAATTCCAAATCTCCCTATTTGGTCAATGACAACAAATAGGACAGCCGGTCATATTTCTTATATTTTGACTGACGCAATTAAATAAGATCACGCAGAATATTAGGAACAACTGTCATAGTGTACAATTACATTTACAATTAGACTGCTGGAAGCGATTATTAAGAATGTCTTTTGCAGTAATCATTGTATGAACAGTACTGTAAACCAGTTCAAGCTGTTCAGTATGCAGTTTGTGTGTTATCAGGAAGTCACGACACAATGAGCTACTGCCTGGATATCTCCTCCCCTTTGGTGAGGTCTGAGTCGGACCTGTTCAGGGTGCTTGATGGACTTTGCTGTTGCCTCACCAGGCCCACTGTCTTTAAATGGGCCACCACGCAGGTAGAACCTTTGGAGATCATAAATAGGAATATAGATAGGAAACACAAGCCTTGGAAAAAAAATCTAGACTTATCGTTATGTCACCAAGGTGATGGCAGGAGGAATTAGCACAAGGAAATTGAAAAGGTATTGCGTGATATGCTAAGTAAACGAAAGAAACTCTGAAAAATGTAAAAAAATAAAAATAATAAGTACATGTATTTTATCTATCTATCTATCTATCTATCTATCTATCTATCTATCTATCTATCTATCTATCTATCTATCTATCTATCTATCTATCTATCTAATCCCTTCCACCCCGTTTTTAAATGCCCGGCTTGTCTATGCAATCAGGACTGCTGCATTGAAGACCAGCTGTCGATGGGCATCCGGTATTTCGACCTGCGCGTGGCGCATAAACCCGACGACCCGTCCTCAGAGTTGTACTTCACCCACATCTTGTACACACACGTCACCGTCTTGGTGAGTGACCCTCGACGCTCGCTGGCACAAACTTGAGATCCGCATTGACCAATGAGCCCGATTGCACTCTTGCTGATCGACCAATCAGGACACACTGCGGTCCGTGGCCACCTGGTTGGAGAGTCACCCCAAGGAGGTGGTCATCTTGGCCTGCAGGCACTTCGAGGGACTCAGTGACGCGCTACATCACTTCTTCATATGCAACCTCAAGAAGCTCTTTGGCGCTAAACTCTGTCTCCGCCAGGTCAGCCTTTTCCCGTACATGATGATGATGATGATGTTCTATGCTTTGCAAGATATTCCCTTCCATGGCTATTTGTGGCACATATGACATGGTATGCTTTGGACCATAAGATGCTCCTTTCCGTCGAGGTTTTTGTATATGTGATGTGTTTTACTTTGGATGATGAGATGTCCATTGCTCTAACTTGATGGTCACGCGTGTCTCTTTTTCACGGACAGGAAGCGGATTGGTCCCTGCGGCGTCTGTGGGCGTCGGGTCGTCAGGTTCTGCTCTCCTACGATGCCGATGTAGCTTCCCGACATGCCGAGCTGCTCCCCAGCATCCCCTACTGGTGGGCCAACCAACGCACGGCCTGCGCCGCCGTCAACTTCCTGGAGTGGAACAAGCAGCTTGGAAGGCCACGTGAGTCCATGTCACAGCTGCGCTACTGACACACAAGAACACACTAATTATCGACCTCCTCACCATGGTGCCGTGCCGCACGTACTTTTGGGTAGAAATAGCTGCACGGCACTCCTCAAATATTTCAATAATCAAGTCTTCTACTGATTATATACAGATTTATACTGATTGACTTTACTGATATATACTGATTTGTGACTTTAAATCTAAATGTCACATCAAGGATGTCTCAAATGAGAGAAAGGATGACATGAGATTATTTAAATTTGGAACCAGAAGTGATGATGTCATGTACAGTTAATGCATACACACATGCATGGCATGTTGCACGCGCACACACTACAAAATACTACTACTACTAAATAGCATGCAAATAGTTGGTAAACCTTGTCAAATGCTAATTTGTTAGACTGGTGATATTTGTCAATTATTTTGCAATCAAAGGTACATTTTCATTGTTGCTGTTGGTATTTTGTTGACGGATTATTCAGATGATTGAGGTATCACTAAAGAAAAATAACGTTTTTTTCACACAATAAAAGCTTTTATTGTGCGGGTTTTTGGGAGGGGTGGGGGTCCAAAACAGGTGATTTGGGTGAAACAATCCATATTCTTTTGATTAATGAAAAATGGAATAAGGTAGAAACAAAACAAAAAAATGTGATGACAATTTGGTTTCTTGTTTATGTAGTCACAAAACACAACATTCTGTGAGCCTTGAAAGATCACAATGCTCTAAATCGGCTGGCCCTCGGTTGGTTCCGAATGTGTCTACTGTAGTGTCTAAGACTTCATGTAGTATCACATCGTTTGTCCCTGCAGAGGGTTTCTTCGTGGCGGGCTTAAACCTGACGGCGTACAGGAAGTACATCATCACCAACCCCAAGCAGTCTCTCCGCACGCTGACTTGGGCCCAGTGGCAGAGCCTGAGCGAGTGGGTGAAGCAGCAGGCCCCCGGCTCGGAGCCCCACAGCCTCAACATCATCGCCGGGGACTTCGTGGGCCCCCTGCCCCTCTGCCCCCTCGTCGTGGGACTCAACAGGAAACTGCTGACAGACAAAAAGTGGCACACAGAAAACGGATGATAGCATCGTGCTCGTGGACTCTTGCACCGGCCAACCAAGTCTGTTCGATGAACAATATCAATATATTTTTTATCATCGTGCACCAAAACATACTGCTGATGTCATCATTAGCTCTCCGTGGTGGCCACAATATTAGGAACAACTCTCAGCACGATTTGATCCGTCCGGCCGTCCATCGATTGTGTCACGCAGCAGCACGATTCATTAAATTCTGCCGCCACATCAGGGAAAAAAATACCGGGCAGTGCAATTTTTTTTTTTGGGTGGTGGGTGGATATTTTGGTGGTCGCAATATTAGGAACAGCTCTCAGTAGGATGTTTTTAATGACACGTTTTAGTTGTTAAATGTCAAATGTAATTGTGGGGTTAAGAGAAAACAATGTCAAACTGGAATGATGTATCAATACCAAAATAAATACATTTAAAATATATATATATGTGAACTGACAGAAAACGAAGGACATTTTCACTTGACTAAATAATAGTGCCTTAGAATGAACTAATTCCTTGGATGCGTCCTTTTAATTGCATGTTTTATGTGACCCCAAAAATGTGAGAACATTTTAACACTGAAATAAATGAAACGTAACCCCGTGTTTTTATTTATGTATTTATTTTACAGTCAATCAGCCATGCATGTGCGGCGCGCGCGGCGTGAAATGTAATATTCATGTCGGAGGTAGCGAGCCGCTAGCCAAACATCTTCCTGTAGCGTCCATAGGCAGCGTTGCCGATGACCACCTTGACGACGGCCGAGCCCTCGTCGGCGTCCACGCTGACGTCCTGCACGGCTGCCTCCTTGTACAGCCAGCTGAGGACCACGACAGTTAATGGCGTGCCATCCCCTGCTGGACCGAACGCCGTGGCCTCCCTCACCTGAGCTGCGGCGTGCTGAGGTCCACCTTCAGGCTGACCAGGCGTTTGCCCGTGGCGGCCAGCACGCGCCGCTCCACCGCCGTCTTCAGCGCCTCCAGGCCGCGCCCGTTCAGGGCCGAGATGGCCAGGGAGTCGTCTTCTGTCGATTCATAGCTGAAAGAGGTGACGGAACGTGAACGTTTTATTGATGTGTCCCATTGGACGTCGTGGTAACTGTTGCCATGGTAATGCTACTCTTAATTGTACAGGTCATACAAAAGTATAAAGGAAAGTTAGCATTCGCTTAAACATTTTTTTTAATTCGTAAAAACAAAAATCAGATTTTTGCTGATTTTTCTATCTGTTAAATTCTAAAGGACAAAGTTTTGGAAAACAATTCATTGTTATGCTTGTAATCCATTGCTGTTGTTGTTAGGGACCAAAAAAAAAGTTTGTCTTTCTCTTTTTTTTTTTTTCGGGGGCCAACTGATTTTGAGCCCGATTCCACTTTTCTGATCACTAATAAATTAGTTGATTTAGTAAAAAAAAAAAAAGTTTGCAAAAAGTAATGGAATCGGGCTCAAAATCAGTTGGCTGGAAAAAAAAAACCCAAAAGACATCTCAAGTTACTACTGTTGACTTTTGCCTGAGCAAAAAATAAATAAATAAAAAATTCAAGAACAAGTTCCTTACTTGTCAATGAGATCAATCTTGTTGTGGACTTCAATCATGGAGCTCAGGAGTGCGTCGGGCACTCGCAGGTTCCTCAAGACATTCAACACGTTGGCCTTCTGGTTGACGTTCTCTGGATGGCTCACATCCCGCACGTGAATCAACACGTCCTGACGCGCACGCACAATTTCACAAGTCAAATTTGGACTGACTCAAGCACAAAAACTAGATGGATACTTCTTATCATCTCCATATTTTTTTTTTTTTTTTTTTTTTTTTTTTTTTTTTTTTTTTTGTTATCAAAGTTTTTATTGAATTTTTTAAACAGTTAGAAACAAGCAAAACATGGTCACGTGTTTAGGCACAGAACATCAGTTCCGAGCATCAAAATAGAACATACATCGTATAGACATCCCGGTGAAACGGGATATTACTCCTGCCCTCCCACATACACACTGTCCTGAGCACTGTGTCCCATGAATAGAAAAGTACTGAAATAAAATAATACTAATAAACAAAAATAAAACAAAACAACTTGAGTGGAATGGGGCCAATGGGGTATCTTAACTATCTGTTCAAGCACTTCCTTAGGTTTCCTTGAATTTTATCCAGGTATCCCATAATGTTTCAAATTTCTCTCGCTCGCCTCAAGAATAAATGTCAGTTTCTCCATTTCAAAAATTTCCCCAACCACCTTAATCCAGTCTTTGACTGTTGGGGGATCTTTTGTCAGCCATCTTCTTGTGATTGCTTTTTTGCTTGCTAACAACAGGATGTTGTAGGTATATTTCTGGGCAAAATTAATGGTAAAGTCAGGTTCCAGTCCCAAGTACAGGGCTTCAAAGGTTGAGGGACCACTGTCCTCATAATCCTACCCATCGCTTTCCTTGTCTCTTCCCAGTATTTGGAGATAACCGGCATTCCCAAAAACATGAAAATGAGAGGCTTTGCTATTACCGCAGTATCTCCAGCAAGCTGTACTAATTCCCTGTGAAGTCCCTTGGGCCGGAACTCTAAAAACCTGACTGCATTCTTCCACCCAAATTCCTCCAGGAGAGAGCCGATGTACACTTCCATTGCTGTGCTATTGTTCTCTCCCATGCTTCCAGTTGAATTGTAATGCCACCCTCCTTAGACCACTTGTTCTTTATATATGTTGTGTCTCCACCTTCCAGTTCCTGCAACTCTTTGTAAATTTTCGATATAGTACCACGCCCAGGATCTGACCCATAGGACAGTAGAAATATCTTGATTAAGCCAAAACCACTTTGTTGGACCCATCCTGTGCGTAGATTTCTCTCTAAGTAGTGTCTGAGCTGCAAGAATCTATAGAAATCTTGATTACTCAATCCGAACTTGTTTCTAAGATCCTGGAATTGTCTCATCCCGCCCACCTCAAGGAGGTCCCTATATATCTTTAACCCTTTTCCAGCCCATTTTTGAAACCTGTATCCATTCTGTTTGGTAAGAAATCTGAGTCATACCCAATCCACCTGAGGAGCAAGTATGGGCTATTTTCTTTGTCCTGCTTTAGTATTCCGTGCCACACCTTAATTGAGGTCCTTATCCAAGGATTAACGCTTTTAAGACAATCGATTAAACCAGGGTCCCCGATAATCGCTTGTAATGGGATATCGCTAGATATCTGACATTCGATGTCTTTCCACTTCGCACTATAGGATGGGTTACAGATATTGACCAAAATCTTTACCTGGGCTGCCCTATAATAGTTTATCATGTTCGGTAGGGAGAGGCCTCCCTTGCTTTTTTGTCAGTTGTAGAGTCTTGAATCTAATTCTAGGCCTCTTCCCTTGCCAAATAAATCGCGATATTACTTTGTCCACCTCTTGAAAACTATCCTTGGGTAAGTCAATTGGTAAAGTTTGGAATAGATATAATAATCTGGGCAGCACATTCATTTTAATTGCTTCCACTCTTTGCAATAATCCAAGGAATGGAACCAGGTTCCACCTGTTCAAGTCAGCCTTAATTTGGGCAAGGAGAGGGTAATAATTTTCAAGCATAATTGTATCTAGATCTCTTGGAATATTCACGCCTAAGTACCTGATCGACTCTGAGTCCCAGTTCAAATTGAGTTCATCTCTCATCACCTTGCTCGGAGAGTATTTAAATGACAATATCTGAGTTTTATGTATATTAAGTTTGTATCCCGAAAATCCTCCATACACCCTGATGGTTGAAAGCAATTCCGGGAAAGAGGTAGATGGTTTTCCAGAAATATTAATATATCGTCCGCAAATAGGGCTAACTTATGAGTGTCCTGTCCAACTGTTATCCCCTCGATCTCATCTTTCTGCCTTATCCACTGACTTAGGGGCTCTATAAAGATGGCAAATAGGAGTGGGGAAATAGGGCAGCCCTGTCGGCATCCCCTTTCTAAGCCTAAAAGTCCGTCGATCCTCCATTTATCCTTACTTTTGCTATTGGCATATCGTATATAGCCTGTATTGTTCTTATAAAATTGTCTTTGAATTTAAATCTCCGTAACACCTTATATAGATATGACCAGTTGACAGAGTCAAAGGCTTTTTCAGCATCCAATCCCAGCAAAACAGCCTCTAAGTCATGTGCCTTTATATGAGAAATTATGTGTAAGGTTCTTCTGACGTTATCCATAGTCTGTCTTTGTCTAATAAAGCCGGTCTGATCTAAGTGTACGATATCTGGAAGTATCGATTCCAGACGCCTTGCTAAAATTGATGTAAAGAGTTTGTAGTCTTGGTTCAAGATACTAATTGGACGAAAATTTGCGCAGTCTGTTTTGTCCTTCCCATCTTTTGGTATCAAAGCGATGATCGCCTCTCTCCAAGAAGGGGGAATGGCTCCATTTGCCAGGACCCAATTGAATGTTCTCAGTAGTAGTGGAGATAAAATGTCACTGTAAGTCTTGTACCACTCAGAGGGGAAGCCATCTGTACCTGGGCATTTATTCGGCTTTAGTCGGGAAATGGCCTTCTGTAATTCACCCATAGTCACCTCAGCCATGAGAACTTCATTTTGATCTCCTGAGACCGTTGGGAGGTTGAGTGACTCCAACATTGTTTCGGGAGCTCCCCCATCATCAGGGACCCTTTGAGAATATAGATCTTTATAGTATCTTTCAAAGCAACTTTGGATATCTTTGAAGTCATGTTTCATTTGTCTGGTACCTGATCCTTAATTTTATGTACCACCCTCTCTGCTTGTTGTTTCCTTAATTTATAAGCCAGGTTTCTCGACGCTTTACTGCCCGCCTCATAATAGTTCTGTTTTAAGAAAGTAAGTTTTTTCTGCACGCCTATATCATAGATATCTTTTATCTGTTTTTGACTGCCTTAATTTCTTGGACCACCTCCGATTGAACATTTTTTTGTGTTGTTTCTCTAATTGCTGCAATGATTTTTCGAGTCCTTCCAATTTTTCCTGTCTGAGTTTCTTTTGCTAAGCCAATTTTGCGATAATTTTCCCTCTCAAACTGCCTTGCCTGCATCCCACACCATAATAGGGGACACCACTCCGTTATCATTTTCTGACAAAAATAGTGAGATTTCCTCTTTATTTCCTCCTCATCTTCCCTTAAGAGCACTTAAATTAAGCCTCCATGCACAGGGACCTTTATTATATTTTACTTGCAAATCCAAATAAACTGGGCTATGATCCGATAGATCCATTATTCCAATTTTACATGTCCTTGTAAGGCCGAGATCTTTACTGTACATGAAAAAGTAGTCAATCCTGAGTAAGTATTATGTGGCGCCGAGTAAAGGTGTAATCTCTGGTAGTTGGGTTAAGCTCTCTCCATACATCACATATGCCCATCTCCTTTATCATCTTTCCCACCTTCTCAGCCACTGGGTTATTATGCTGCTGTGATGTTCGTGACACGTCCATTTTGAGATCCAATCTTAAATTAAAGTCACCACCACATATGACCAATCCTTGGGCCTTAGTTATCATTAAATCAAAAATATGTCGGTAAAACCTCCAAGATGCCCCAGGTGGAGCGTAGACATTTATAAGGGTCACAACAGATCCCTCCATTTTACCCACCACCATATTGTACCTCCTTCCTTGTCTTTAATTTCTGACTGCAGCTCGAATATTACTTTTGTAGAAATAACAGTAGCCACCCCTCCTATGTCCTTTCTCATAGGAGGCTGAAAACACCTGCTTAAATCCCTGTCTCCTGAGTTTCAAATGTTCCAAGTCATTTAGGTGGGTTTCTTGCAGGAACATTATGTCTACCTTATCTTTCGCCATTTTGCCCAGGATTTTGTTTCTCTTAATAGGATTTAGGATACCTTTCACATTGTACTAAGCTTAACCTAAGTGGCCTTTTTTGGCTTTCCATCAAAAAGTAAATAACGCCCATTGCTTAACAGACCCCATTCCACTCGAACATGTTAACAAGGAAAAGAAAAACAATAATAAGACAAAATCTGAGAAGAACAAACTCAGCAACTTGCGGAGGTACCGGCTGGTAGGCACTCCGCTGTGGGGTCTCTGGTATGACCCCAGAAGAGCCAGGATCTTCAGCTGGCTCGGAGGGAAAGCCTCCACTAAAGTTCCCTTGTAGAGGGCCCTCCGTTAGTTGTCGCCCCCCCAGACACATTTGTGCATAAGAGTCCAAGCGTCCTCGATCATATCTATGTACGCATACATGCATTCATAAGTACACACCCGAACAGGCCCACATATTCATTGACTCACGTATACTTTAAAGCGTAAACACCTGGTTGCATTTCACGTATACACACATCCACATATATGTACATACTCCCACACACATACTCACGCATACCTATTCCCCTACATAACTTTCCACATGTTCACGCAGTGCTTGCTAATCCACTTACTCACGTACACCCCTATGCAATAATACATAACTGTCCACACACCCATTCGAACCCCGACAAACTCAATCGTGCACCCGTTCGCGCGTACACCCACACACGCATGCTTACACCCATGCCCAAGCATATTTACACAAAAACCCAAATACTGTTCAGTTCAACTAACCCTTGGTTGTCCCACAGTGGTAGATCTCGCCACCTTGCCAGGCTTCAACAATTTTCGTTGTCCACTCTCCTGTATGCGGCCAGTTTTTTTGAAACCTCACGTAGAGCGTCCGCTGTTGTTCCTCACCGCTTGCAGACCGATGCCACAGTCTGTTCTTAATTCTGTCAATCCAGGTGGTAGGAGGTTTGTAGACAGCCACGGAAAACCCTCTTCAGCATGTCGGAAGTGGCCTCCTGCGCTGAGTCGTAGAGGCACGTCTCTCCTCGTAGAATACTCTCATCCTCGCTGGAAACGGAGTCTGAAATCGTATCCCTTTCTCCCGCAACACCTTCTTCGCCTCCGTGTATTCTCGGCGTTTCCTCAGGGTCTCTGGTGCATAGTCGTGGTCGACAAAACTCTCTTCTCCTTGTACAGGAACCCCTTCTTGCGCCAAACATTACGCAGGACCTCCTCCTTTATCTTATTGCTGGCGAATTTTACTATTATGGATCGCGGGGAGAATCGGCAGGAGGTTTACGCCCAGCGCACGATGCGCCCTCTCAATCTTCAGATCGGTGGAGGGGAAAGCTCGAGCTTTTCTTTAAAGAGATGTTCTACAAACACCATCATCGTTGCAGAGTTGGTCTCGGCCCTCCTCGATACCGTAAATTCTTATATTGTCCCGCCTGGCTCGTCCCTCTTGGTCAGTTATCTTACTTTCCATTTTAGCTTGTAGCTGTAGCAGCTCCTTCGTAGCTTCTTCCAGCCCCAGCACTCTTTCTTCCGTCTCTGCGATCCTCGTTTCGACGTCATCTATTCTGTTGTTAGTCGTCTTAATTTCGTCCTTGATTTCGGTGAGTGTATTGGCGCTTTCACGCCGAACTCCTTAATTCTTGCAGGATCGTTGCCAGGTTAGCTGTAGCCTCATTCGCCCGTAGCTCCCCGGGTCCGTGCCGGCCATCGTTGTCGCTTGCGGCGAGATCCTCTCCCTCCGAATGGGTTATTTCCATCCGTGAAACCGACTTCTTGTTTGCTTTAGGCATTTTGCCACCGCCTTTAGATAACAATATACTTCGTCTAAATACTAATAAAGTGCGGCGTTACTCGAATTGATCGAGGAGCTCTGCTGACGTGCTTCTTACTCCATGTCTGCCCAAACCGGAACCCTCAGAAGACTTTTTTTAATGGTCCATCTCCATATTTTTAACATGTTCAACAAAAAGGGTCATGTACCATATATGGTATTCCTCCGGTGGGACCGACTGTGTGTGGTGGCGACGGGGGCGTACGTACCGAGTGCTTGATGTCCTCTAGCGTGGCGGCGAACGAGTCGATGAGCTGGTGCGGCAAATGCGACAGGAAACCGATGGTGTCCACGTAGAGGACGGTGACGCGGCCGGGCAGCTGGCCCGCATGCACCGTCACGTCCAGCGTGGCGAAAAGCCGATCCTGGGGATGCAGCCCCGCGTCGCCCGTCAGCGCCTTGATCAGCGTGGTTTTGCCTGCAGATGTGTCGACAAAGACAAAATGTTGAATTTGTTTGCTGACGAAAGAGTCCCGGTGCGACAAAATCACCAAACAATGCTTTCTAAAAAAGCAATGAGAGGGCTCACTTTATTTATTTATTTTTAGTTTTATTCCACTTTCATTTTTATTTTAGTTCAGTTGTATTTTACATAATTATTTTAGGTATATTTGATTGGAATTTGTTTTTGGTTTGTTCACACTATTTCACAATTTTGTTCCATTTTATTTTCACTTTATTTTAGTCTATTTTGTGTATTCTATTAGATTTAAAATCCCACATTAATTTTTTAAAAATATATTTTATCCAACTTTTTTTTTTTTTTTTAAAGGGCCCAAGTGGTTCCGAAGTGACTTGTCTTACCACAGTTTGTGTAGCCCAGCACTGAGACGATCGGGAACTCTTTGTGCTTCCGGCGGGTTCGAAGCAGTCGCCGCTTCCTACTCAGCTTTTCGAGCGCCGCGCGGATCTTCATCTCACGCTCCCTCAGCAGCCTCTGCTGGACCTCCTGCTGCGTCTCGCCTGCATGGACCGCCAAGATTAAAAAAGGGGGCCCGCTGGGTAAAGATCGTGGTTCGTTGGGTCCAATTTGGAGATTTTCACATGGGGTGTGCTCACTTTTGTGGCCAGCAGTTCAGACATCAAATGGTTGGTTTGAGTTATTTTGAGGAGACGGTAAAATTGACACATTTGACTACTTCGTGTTGTCGCAACGTGTCAGTTACGGTTCACATGTTGCGCCTGTCAAGACCGGTCCCAGGAAAATGAAGTCCAAGTCAAGCAGAGTCTTTGTGTCCTAAAATCAGCACCTCGACTCTGACTGGTGTCAAGTCATGTGACTGGAGCCCCGCCCCCAACCGCCTTGCGACTTGAGCATGGTGGTCTCTATCGAGGTACTCTCAGTTTGTCATGTTTGGTTACCCGAGCCGCCGATGTATCGGGCGCCTCCGCCCTGCTGGTCCAAGTTGAGGAATTCATTCTTCAAACGTGACCTGCCAGGAAAAAAAATATTTATATTCTTCTTATTATTAACATGATTATGCTCCAGTTTACATTTGTTGTTTATTTTATTAGAATCATTGTAGCATTGTTTTTTGTGTGGTTTTTTTAATTTTTTGTGGGTACTTTAGCAGAGGGATTTCGGCCAGCGAGATCTGCAGCTTGGCCTCTCTGGTTTTGGCGTTACAGCGGAATATGTGCAGCACCAGCGAGTATCGGTCCAACACCTTCACTCCCCACGCCTCCTCTAGCTCCCTCTAGTGGGCAACAAACAGATTTTGATTTTTTTTTTGTGGGCACAGGCACACTACTAAAAAATATACAGTATTGAGAACGCCTTCAGCGTAATTAGAGATGCCGCGCAACAGATGACATCACCTCTGACGATGGCGACAGACGATCCACGTTGACCAAAACGGCGGTGATGCCCGTCGTCCGTCTGATCCTCTCTGCACAGGGAAGAGGAATACGTGATGACCACCTACATTTACGGGAAACTTCCTGGAAATTGACCAGAAAATATCCCGCCCAAATAGAGTCATGATGACGTGAACACAAATTACCCGTGAGCATCTGGAAGTTTCCTTTGCCGAAGATTTTCCTCTTCTCGGGGGTCTTGGTGGACAGGATGAGACGGTCCACCACTGTCCACTTTTCCAGCGTATTGACCAGCGCCACCGCCTCTGCCATCATCAGTTCGGCTGCAAGGAGAGGGGTGGGGGGTTATGTGACCGCCACGAGATGGAATGAGGCAAATCGGCAAATTTGGGGGGGGCGATTCTTTCTTTGTCTTTTTGTTTTTACTTACAGATGAAGACATTACAACATAAGACAAAGATTGCAACATTTTAGGTCCTGGAAAAAAAGCCTTTTTTGGGGGGTGGGGGGGTACTTACTTCGATACAGTACCTTGGCACTAGGATGGTGCAAAAGCATTATTTTTAAATGCCTGACGACAAAATCCGCGAGCATGCAAATTTGTGAATACGGTGAGGTTGACTGTCGATTCACCTGTGGTCAGGTGTTGTTTCCTGCTTCCCCACTTGACATCAGGGTGGACCACAAAGAGCCGGTGCGGACCCTCTGGGAGGGCGGTGGCGGGCTGCAGCTCCCGGAACAGCTCATCGGCCTCCTCCTCCTCCTCCATCGAGTCCTCGTCCTCGTCGATGTCATCTTCTTGTTGTGTGAAACCTGCCAAGTACACATAGGTTTTTAACTGTACCGTTCGTTGATTTCTAAGGTGGCTGAACTTTATTTTTCAGATTACTTTTTTTGTTTTACTCGATTTAACTATGGGGCGAGTAGTTTTGCCACCTGACACTACGTGCATTTATTTTTAAACTTTAGAGTCTGTACGTGTCATAATTGCACAAACGAGTTGAATCAGTATTTCTACTTTTGTAGCGTATGTTGTTGTTGTTAATTGTACGAGTACTCCTACTTCAGTAGTAGTACACAGTGTGAGTACTTGAGTCACCTCGGTCTTCGGTGAAGCCGTCCGAGCGCCTCGAGGTGCAGCGAGAGAGCCCAAACGCTCTGCTGTTGCACCGCGGCGTGGGGGGGTCTCCGTGGCGTGGAAGGCGGCTCGTCCATGTGGGGGTCAAAGTTGCGACTGGTCGGCCGATGCGTGTGCAGGCGCCGTGGAGGAGAGACGACCACGCGTGGATCCTCCGGACGATTGCCATGTTATTCAAGAACTCGCAATCATGTCATGTAATGCAACATCGTAATACACCGTTTCCTCATAGCCTACTGAATAATATAATCTCAGTATACTAGTACATTGCACAAAACTCTACTTCTTATCGACGTTACTCTAGTAATGTTCGACTACTGTACATCTTTTCCTTTACGTTGCCATATAATGCAATTCTTGTTTTACCCTATATTAAGTCTTGCAGGAAATAGTTCCCAACTTCCCATGCACTAAGTGCTACGATAACCCCATCGTCACTGAGTACCAAGTGAATTATATAATTCAGTGAAATAAAATTATAGTTTTAAATTCCTTCAGATCTAATAAATATCAAGTAAATCGTAAATCGTTGGTATTTTATTCCCCTATCCACGGTCGCATTGCCTGCAAAATTAAATAGGGGGGAAATATTTTTCCAAATTGATCGGTCGCTTCTCTGTTGCCATATTGCTTTTACGTCACTTCCTTCATTGATTCTATTATTTTTGTCATATTATGCCCTATTCACGAAACTAATGTTTACTTGAACTGAGAAAATAATACGCATTTATTATTCTATGAAACAACTCATACGATACGCACTTCTCGTTTCCCGTGTTCGTTTTCTGATTACGTCACTTCATGGATGCCGTAAAAAAAACAAAAAAAACAATGATCGTATTACCGGTAAATGCCAATGGTCATTACAAACCAGCTGAGAGTAATTCTTATGAACCCATTCTCGACTAAAATTTGAGGGAAATATGTAATAAAATATAGAGTGTTGATTTTAGTTGTTTACCGAGTTGTTAGAACTACTGGCGTAGTATTTTACGCCCTGTGACCACGAGTATAGTGCCATAAAGACGAAAGTCCTGAAATAGCACTTTTGTTTTGATTTCGCTTCGCAGTTGAAATACTGTATTGTTTTCTGATACGTCACTGTTGTTTGTGTCTTTTTTTCGTGTTTCACAAAGTACAAGTCATTAATAAAATAAGGAAACCACCATATACCAACTTAATAATGATTATAGTGCAGTTAATCCTAAAAAAGTTGTGTTTTGATTTACCTGCAGTTGTCACGGTGCTTTCTGTTTCTGCGATTTAAAAAAAAACATGAATTACACAACTACAACGACTCAATACACACCCAAAATAATTAGTAGACATTATTCTTTAGAATTTTAAATAAAAACGAATTAATCAAATATATTTGTTTCTCAACCTTCGTTTCAAGTCTGCTCTCTATAGGACAATGGCGTCATTACGCTTTAAAACTCGGTTCAATTTCACTCAATTATATTCTTATGGGCAATCGTCCACTCTGAGTAGCTAGATATGTATTTATTTTCCGTATTTTTAATATGCAATGAATACATGTAATAGTTAACACATTTCCTGAGATCAAATTACGCATTTTGAGCCTTAATTGGTCCAATACGAGTCAAGTGATTCATGTGATTGTAATCCCCTTTACCGGCCGCCTCTCAATGGTTTTTGTGGGCGTGTGCTTGGTTAAAGAAGCTAAACAGGTTGGACCGAAGAACACCTCAATGGCTCTTTGTCGTAAAGGCGGTACAGATTAAGCAATTTTAAAAGCAAATTCTTCATGTGACATTTTCTTTCGCTTGTTTCCACTTTTTAAAGCGTCGTGTCGCGACCGTAAAGAGGAGCGACAGAAGCTTTTGAGGCGCGACAAGACGCAACATGACGCTGACATTCCTTCGGTGTGAACGACTGAAGCGGGGTTAGATGACAATAAGCGTCAAAAGAGGTTTCATAAAAGGCGGAAAGTCAATTAATTTGGGCTGGGGGCCTAAGAGGCGATGCGCCGGGCACTGTGGAACATTGGACTGCTGCTCAGCTTCTTCACCTGCTGCAACACTTGGGGTAAGAAAGAATTAAAATGTCCAGTTATATTGACGTCACAGATGATCACAAAGCACGCACTAGTTGCGCTAGATTTAGGGTTCAACAAACAGGAAAAAAAAGGCTAAAAGACCACAATTAGGGGAATAGCATGTGACTAAATGTTTAGGAGGTCATCTCTATTTTGACATAAACCTGTGAGGGTTTATTAAGAACAAAACAAAACAGTTTTTCACCCTTGACAGTAAATTTACTCTATCATATGGTTCATGATGACTGTGAAAATACCAAAATGCATAGTTTAAAATGGGTTTTATACAAAAGGTGGATCCCAGAGTTCAAAGCAAACATGGTGATGCAGCATTTACTTGTTATGCTACATGCAAAATGCAGTAAACTGCCTACAATCAGTCCCAAGTGTGAATACTTTTACAAATTCAAAACGATCTTATTTTGCCCATAGCTAGGATTAAGGTCTTTCAAAGCATTTCTAAAATCATGTTCTCCAAAATTAAGTTTTTACCACATGTTCTTTCAGTAATTTTCGTAAGATACTTTTATTTCTTTACCTTGCTTTTAAATATCTTGAACTCATTTGATTACAAGTGTTTTCAAATGTTGTCTTTTTAATTATGTGAAGCACATTGTGTATGACATGCGCTATATAAAAAAAAGTCTGTCTTTATTTTTGTTACCAAATTAAATAAAACAATCACAGTCTAATTATAACACCACAAATACTCACCTTGACATTTAGACTTTCATTTGTACTCATAATGAGTTGTACTCAAACAGCCAGCAACTACAGTTATGTATGCTAAATAGTCACCGACCACAATAGAATGAAAAGGAACGATGAGAAATAATCCGCAGTCAAATTTGACCAATGGTGAGTGTAAATTGAATGTGTGACGTGTCAGTCGCTGCTGAAATTTTAAAATCGACCTGCTAACTGTTGCAAGTCCCAAACCCACATTTGTAAAGGATTTACTGTGATTTAGGCTTGCCTAGTAGACTCTGGCATCAACAAAAAGGAAAGTCTTACTACAATGGTCCAATTTTGATCGACTAATTGCTGAAATGTTTATAGTTGTTTTGCAAACATGTTTGCAGAGCACACACAGACATGTGATCAGTATTTCTACCTCTGCCATGTTGACAGTTGAACTCGGGATGTTTTTCTATTCAAACATTCAAAAAGGCAGTGTCACAAAATATGTTGGCCGCCAACGTGGCCACAACGTTAACATTCGAATACCTGTCGTTGTTTTGCTCACATTTAGCACGCACCGTGAGAGGTGAAAGTGCTGAGGCACATTAACAAGGATTTTACATTGTGCCCCTGTGCTAAGCAACCATTTGAAAAGAGATGAGCTACAATGCTAACCGTTTTTATGCTATCATATACTGTAGTAGCTAGTAAGATACCTAACAACCTAGCGCAGAAGGCCATTGTACCCTGTGGTTGGTACCTTTTTGAAAGGAAGTAGCTCAAATGCTAACAGTTGCTATGCTAACATATCAGCAGTGGAAGAGACAAAATAGACTGAACAAGCATAATTCCGAAAGTGTGTTGAAAATGTAGACATCGTCAACATGATCTTTGAGCAACTGACTTATTGACTTTTGAGGTGCCTTCAGAAACCATACAAAATGTTTCTAATGTTCTCTCCAGACCAGGAGTGCTTGCTGGGCATCGTGGGCCGGCCCCTGCGGCTCTCCTGCTTTTACCCGGAGGCCCTCAACTTGGCCAATGTCTCTGTGACGTGGAGGAGGAACCAGGACGAGGTGGTGCGAGACGAAGACGACAACGCTCTTCGCACGGGCAACTTCACCCTGAGGCTGCCCTCCGTGGACCCACAGGAGGACAATGCGTCCTATAGAGTCATGGTCACTTCTCAGGGAAACCGCAGCCTGGAGGCCTGCACGCTGTGCGTCAGGGTCGCTGGTAAGTTGAACGTGCAGATACAATTTTAACCAGTTGTTTTATTTATGTCTGAAACGTCATTGTTTTCCCTGTTTTTATTTACAGTAAAGCAAAAATGAGAAAAAGTGTGGAAAAGAGCAGTCATTCAAACCGTGGCCAACATCAAACCTATTCAAACATTTTGTGTGTGTGTGTGTGTGTGTGTGTCTGTGCGTGTGTGTCAGCGCCGTTCAGCACCCCCGAGCTCCGGTGGGAGGCGGCAGTGGAGGATACCCACAGCGTCTTCCAGTGCGACTCGGGCGGCGGCTTCCCCGAGCCAGTCGTCGACTGGCTGATTGACGGCGGGGCCCAAGAAACCGCCCCGGGCTCAGTACAGACCCAGGTGGAGCTGCGACCGGACTCTCGCCTCTACTACGTCACCAGCTACCTGAGTGTCAACGTGACGGACACCAACGTGTCCTGTATCATTCACAACTTAGCCATCAACCAGACCCTCACCTCCACCACACGTATGTGAAATGTCACTGTAGGGGGTCAGGGGACTTGTGACGTCACTGGAGAGGGGGAGGGAACTTGTGATGCCACGAGAGGAGGACGGGGAGGATGGGGGGGGTTGCATTGGCAGCTCGGACTGGACAATTAATTTCAATTTTGGCTTCTCTCCATTTTAGAAACATTTATAATTGGGATGAATGGGACGGGGCTATGATGGTAGTTTTGAGTAGTTGAGTTGTAGTAGTTGAATCCTGTTTAGAAATCGATGAATAATTGTTTTCATTCATCGTGATTTAATTATCAACACAATAATCATGATTATTTTTTTTTCCATATTCGCCTAGCCCGACTGCCAGGCGACAATATTCCCACTTTGACAGATTTTCCCGATACACTTTGCCACATTCAAACGGCGGCCATGTTTTCCGTAGAGTACATTTGACATAACGGGATGAGGGTTTGCGACGGCAGCACCGTTTGCCACGACGGCTTCTTCCTTTCGTTTTGTCTCTGCTTAGACGCAGTGTGGCACGGCGCTGTGGTGACGCGGGCCACCGACTCCCTGTGGGTGTTCAGCACGGTCCTGTGCGCGGTGGTGGGCGCCATGGTGGCCGTGGGCTTGGCCTACCAGATCCACCTGGACCGGCTGAGCAAGAGGAGGAAGATACAACACCTGAGTAGAAGGAACAGAGGTGCTCTCAAACACGCTTTCAGAAATAAGCAGATCGTTAAAAAGATCGACTCGGTCCGAGTGTGTAAATAACTACGCCGCTGTCTGCAGGTTACTACAGGAGACGTCAACAAGCGGAGGAAACGGAGGTGGTCACGTTGCAGTTGTCTGAGTCCAGTGTCTAACCGGGGTTCCATTTGCCCACTCCCTATTATGACCTCTGCCAAGGAGGTTTGCTGCGCTTGCACCCCATGAGCAAAATTGAACAGGAAGTTGGCTATTTTCCCACTATAGCACCTCCCTGAAAAGTTACGCGAAAATTTTTTTGACTTTGATACTAGTTTCACCGATGCACACCAAATTCGATGGACATGTCCATCAGGACAAGACGCAACAAAACTACTCAAGGACCCATGGACAAGTTGGAGAAGAAAGTGGACCCTTTTGGGTGAATTCCAGGGCTTGTATGTGGGAATTTGCCCAAATGACCCGCAATCACCGCTAAATTGATGAAGCTTTGTTGCCTGAGCCGTGAATATGGCGTCAAATTGGAAAAAAAGGAGTGGCGAAGGTTCTTTCATTGCTGCTTGAAGCTTTAATGGTCACCTCGGAATTCTTGTCATTTTGGCTTTTTTTTAGTTAAGATTTATAGGGTTTTTTTTCAGTTAAGATTTATAGGGTTTTTTTTTCAATAAATTCATTTTTCACAATGTGTTCACAGTTACCCTTTTATTAATTTCAAGACAGACGTCCATGTCAACATCCGACTGACAACATCTTCCTTGCTTATTAGAAGCTAACTCTGATAACGCATAAGATTTGTTTTTTTTTAATCCATGTGTAGATTTTACTTTATTCCTTTTGGAGATAAAGTAAATGTGCTGCTTATTGATTCATTGAAATAGTATTAATCGCTTCCAGCCCGTTCCAGAAAAAGTCAAGCGACAGCTTGTGCCTTGAAAAATTCCCAAGTTGGGACACTTCAACAATTAAGGTAGTTCTGTTTTTGCCTAACACTGCGTGATCATATTGCTTAATTCAGGTGTTCTGAAGGATCGTGATTAATAAAATCAATCACAAGTGAGACGCGGTTGCCATTTCATCATCGTGGTCGCTCTCTGTCGGCCCATCATCTGGTCTCTCCCTGCGCGCAGGTCACGGCGTAGACGTCGTGGCGGCGCTGGGCCATGATGGGGATCTGCCGCCTCACATCAGCCAGGTACTCCATGTCTGAAATCAGGGCGTGGCCTTCACCGCTTTGTCGTGGCACAAACTATCGGCGGTAGGCCGAGCATTTGGTACCACCGCTGACACTCACCGATATCGGCGTAGATCACAGCCTCCTCTGCTCCGGCTTTGGAGATAACCTCCCCCCTTGGAAAAAAAAAAAAAAAGACAACGCCTTGGTGAAGCAGCACGTGACTCATTTTTTTGTACCCTCTTTTCCATTGAAATAATTGTATGTTTGTGATCATGAGGCGCCTCAACGCCTAGAAAAAAAAAAAACATTGCGTGCTGCGTTCCGTCCATCTGGAATAAACTAGAGTGCAACGTCTCACCAGGGGTTCACCACGGTGCTGTGACCCCAGGCCACGTAAGAGGCGCTCTCGTCCCTGGCGGGTGAAGCTGTGGCCAGGTACACCTGATTGTCCAGAGCCCTGCAGTGCGGGAGACCACAAGTGAATCACATTTTCGTTGCCTCACCATCGCTCCTTACAGAACAAATTGAGCTCATAAATCGCGGTACCACTGTACACTAAAAACCTGACCTGCCCCTCTGCAGGAGCTCCCAGTGGGCAGGACCCGTGGTCATGTTGAAGGCTCCTGGGTAGAGCAGCAGCTGACACCCTGACCAGCAAAAAAACAAACAAACAAAAAAAACTTTCAGACGGTCTACAAAATAAGAGAGCCAAGCATCAACATCCTTTTTCTGAACCTGAACATAATTCTGCTTGCGAAAAGTTTCGATAATTTCATAAACGAGCTTTTTCGTCAATGATAGCAATGCGTCCAGGCCATGAGGTAGCGAAGCAGTCCCAAAACCAGACTTGGACCATACGTTATAGTTGCGTAAATGTTGTGATAGTGCTGTGCTGTGTCCTTTCTGCTCAACACAAATTTCGTCTTAAAAGTTCATGACATTTGCATTCACACTAAAGCTGAACCCTTTCTCGGCTCTTTCTGGAAACATCGACAATGTTGACTCTGGCGACACACTCACCCTTCCTGCTGTAGAGCTGTGCCAGCTCGGCGAACCTCAGGTCATAACAAATCCCCACGCCCACTTTGCAGAAGGCTACGAGTACATATCAATTACGTTGGAATATTGGGAAAAAAAAAGAAAAATAAACGAGCAGGAACAAATACCAAGTTAGAATAAATCAACATCACTCACGCGTTTCAAACATGGACAAGGTGTTGCCTGGGCTCAGCGTCTCCGACTCCTGGAAGCGAATTTTGCCTGGAATGTCGATGTCAAACAGGTGGATCTTGAAGAGGAGAAACAACAGTGTGTGTGTGTGTGTCTGGTGTGTGTGTGTAAATATGTCACTTGTGTACCTTCCTGTGTTTCACAAGGAGTTGTCCATCAGGACCAAACACGAGACAGCTGTTGTACAATTTGCCTCCATCCTCCTCGGGGATGGATCCTGCACAACAGGAAGAGTTCACAATCTTAGAATTACACAGTGGTACCTTGACTACCAAGTGGTAAATTGGGGTAGATTATCGTTAGCTGGCAGGTTCTCACCTCCTACCAGGTAGACCTTGTTGTCTTTGGCCGCCTGGGACAGAAGATGCGTGGACTCTCCTGGGATCCTTTCAGCATAGGTGGGAAAGAAGCCGCTCCCGTAGGGCGAATTGAAGCATTCCTGCAAGTTTTTTATTTTACCTTTCTTTGAATGTGTTCTAAAAGCTATTCGATTATATCTCATGAAAATGAAACAATGTCAAATTTTACTACTTTACTGCCAACACACAGTAGAGAAACTTAATTTTCATAGCGTTTCCGACTTGGTTGAACAAGAGTTTTTGTCCAATCAGATTTCGGCCTCTCTGTGTTGCCATGTTAATTCTAAACTGCCCAGGGCTTCTGAATCAGTCCCATTAATGTAGTTTTTTTTTTAAATGACAAAAAAGGACATACTTTTTTTTCACACGACAGTGACGTGTATTGCGTTTTTCGTGTATTTTGTCAGCATCATTAAACACGTCGTTTGTCAGTGGTTACTATTGCGCATGCGCTACATAATCTAATTGGACAAATCGTGCACCTGTGATTTGAAAAGGCCATACAGTATTTGTACTCGTAAACTTATGTCGCGCATGCGCAATAGTAACCACTGAGGAACGACGTGTTTAATGAATTATTAATGATACTGACAATGTAGCGGTGTCCCAAGGCACACGGTTCATTCCAAGTCCTCACCGGCAGTAGCACCACTTTGCTGTCTTGTCCCGCCGCCTCGTCAATAAGTCTCCTGGCGCGGCTCAGGTTGTCCGCCTTGACGCTGCCCACTTGCAGCTGGATGACGGCAAGCCGGAACTCTGCGAGCAGCGACATACAAAACGCCGTTATATTTGTTTATGTGTTTCGGGAGTGAACTTTGTCACTGTCCGGATGAGACAGAAGAATATAACACGGGTTTAAATGTTAAAACGTGCAGCGACCTGACGTTCAGTAACATATTTAGATACAAAGTAAGACTGTCAGGCATAACAAGAGAACAGACACACTTACTGGACATTGCCTTCGCTATCCTAGACATGAATGCGACGGTACTTTTTGTCACAATTTTTGTGTATTTATGCCAACTAACTCAAGGCTGGCTTTCAAAACTGCTCTTCAAAATAAACGTGTTTAACTTAATTCGATGTCTTTAAATAACACTGTTGAAAATTCAAATAGTGTACAACCCTCTTTACTAAAAATATCATGATTTTATCAATGTAATTCAACAAATTTTCCCAAACTACGTTTATACGTAGTTACGCTAAACTTTACTTTTAAATTCAAAGGAAGTGACATCCAGAGGGGCGGAAGTGTGGCTACCAATCGCGTTTCAGTGCGAGAACGTCGAGTTTCTCATTGGCTTTCAGTTAAACGATCAGCCTTTTGCCCATAAAAACACAGTGATTACGCAGCAGTGATTTCACTTTTATTAAAATGGGAATGTTTAGAAAATAATAGCAGTACAGTAAGGTGCAAATTATCCTTTTTTTGCATTGCGAAAGTGGTGCCATCCTTTGTGAGTGATGTTAACCAGTGGTACATAGACTCACCCCTGTCGTTTCATTCCTGTTCAAATACTGCCAAGCACAATGCACTGGGCTTATCACGGGAGAAAGATTGGAGTGAACAAAGGCAATTGTAAGTCTTGTATTCAAGATTGTGTTGACCATATTGTACACTATGTACAATCAACAATGTTTCATTGTAAGCGCAAATACAAATGCAAAATACAACAACAAAAAACATCCCAAATACTGGTGTGATGAAGGATGATCATTAAACCCAGTCTCATAAACAAAGGCTGTTGCTCAGTTGCTACATCACACATGATGAATTTAAAGCCTTGCTGCATAATCTTAACTCTGGAGATGTTTCACATAACAGCAGTATATTATATGTACATATTTATAATGAACCTCACAGGGTTTCTACTTAAGGCTGCCTGCTGGGGGGGGGGACACAAACAAACAAACAAACAAAACAACTCAGCTTGTCGCCAGTGACATCGCCGTTCTGTACATTCTACACTTTTCAGCCTCAAATTAACTAACTGGTGTGGAAAAAAGACAGCGAAAACACTGTTTAACATTTAACACAGAATGTCACGTAATCATTAAACAACTGTTTAGATAGTAACGCTACCTTAAGGCCAGAGGAAAGCTTCCAAAGTGGAATAGCAATGCTTTAGAATTAACAAATAATACAGTATATCCAATATATATATATATATATATATATATATATATATATATATATATATCAATATATATATATATATCAATATATATATATATATATATCCAATATATATATATATATATATAATATAAGTTAGTGTAAAGAGGGCAGCATGATTGGCTCGCGGCTCCCGCAGTTGTGCAGTGGGGCGGCGAGGCATCCGAGGACCAACACCGCACCGTGACAGGACCCGAGGTGATTCAAGCAGTTTTTTTGTCAGGGGCAGGCGACCACCATACGCCGCCGTTGTCGTTTGCGCCGTCACCATCTATCCTTTTACGACGTCTCCAGCGCGTCGAGGACTTTCATGATCTGCTGCTTGATCACTTTGGTGGCGTCTCCGGCGTTGGGGATCAGATATCTGAGAGGAAGGAAACACAAACGCTGTCAGACTGGACTGATCAAGTTTTGGCTTGTGCATAGGCAATTTCTTCATCAAAATGACTCTTGCAAACATAGGAGACAAAAACAACAATTGTATATATATTTTTTTAAAGTCACCGTTCCACCGCAGAGATCTCCACTCCGGTTGAGTTGTTGGTGCCGAACTTGAAAGTGATGAGCTCCGGGTGCTTCTTCTTGGACGTGATCTTCACCACGGAGCTCAGCGCTTGTCTGGACTGGATGTAAGCAAAGCCCTTCCTGGCGGCGATCTCGCGCAGGCAGTACATGTGTGTCGCTGTCACCAGCAAGTGGCTGCAATCCACAAACGACTTAACTTTAAAGGTACACCATGTTGAATAAAGAAAACGAGAATGTATGTTGAAGATGAACAAAAATAAATAAATAAAGGAATGAAAAGAACGAAACGTCTTTGCTTGCTTGGCTCACCTGGGAAACATGTGACCGGTTTCCTTCACTTCGTTGCAGGGGATGTGATGTTTCACGTCGGGCTTGTTGATCCACGTCTGAACATTGACAATCTCCTTCCGGTCGTCGTCCGACATGGAAGAGCTGTCGATCTCATCTGAAGGACGCAAGTGGGAGGGGGTTGACCCATCAATAAAAACGCTCCTCGGAACCGATGACGAAAGAAGACGATGACGATGCATGCACCTGTGTCGTACTCCTCTTCGTCGCCGATACTGAAAACGGGCTTCACCCCGCGGTAAGGTTTGCCCACGCGGTCGCTGCTGCTCACGTGTCTGAAGAAAGCAAACGATTTGGTGGGAAGAAGAAATAGAAACACTACCGTGGAAAAGGGCAAATTAATCTATTCTATGCAAATGGTGATGGCAGATGAAGACTTCCAAGCTGCAGGAAGAAGAAAAGCTTGATGTGAAGAGCTGAAAATGGCGCAGGCTCATCCAAATCAAATCTTTGAAAGTTATTATTTTCTTTAATTACATACGGTAATACTTGTTTATATTTTGCACTTGCCACATACTCCATATAAAGTAACAAAAAACTAAAACCAATACTAAAACTAATAAGGAACCTGAGCTAAAAACCTCATTAAAAAGGAATCATTTTGTTTTTAAAAAGTCAAAATGAAATGGAAAAATAATTCCACCCGATTATACCCCTGTTCAGAAACGAGAGAAATGAATCTCCTCGGGTCAAACATTTACATTGAAATATAATTTTAGAAGAGAATGTTATTTCAGTGCAAAAACATGTATCGTGACGCTATTAACAACAGGCACCGGCAATAACTGAATGACAATTAATTCACTGATGTATCATTTAATCAAGTTAATTCACCTCAAAGTTCTGTTCAGGAAATTTACTCAGGTCCTCATTCTTAGGTTAACTCATTTACGGCCTTGATCGTATATAGTCGTCAAGAAATGTTTTTCAACGGGCCAGTGATTGAGGAGGGTCTCGCCCAGCTTGTGTGTGAAATTGAGTTACGTAAGCCACTGTAATGATCTCTGTAGATGGCGGTGTTGCATCACTTTGGTTTGGAGATCAGCACAGTTTTTGAGTAGCAGATAAAGATTGGGCAGTGAATCTAAACTTGTCACATTAACTGTGAGAGAAACACAGAAGTGGGACAAGTGTAGCACAGGCACCTCACACTTGAACTGAGGATGCGTATGAAAAAAAAAGGGTGGAATGGAAAGACACACTATTACCGCGAAGCAAAAAGTGAAGCGGAGGTCTTTTCTCTTCTACGTGACGAAACAGAATGTTGCATGTTGTTAGTGAAAAAGCATGACGACTAGCATGTGCGTGTTTGGGGTGGGGGGTTAATCAAGAGCCGCGAATGCTGACAGAGAGTGACATGCGTTGATGTGACACAGGCGCTGCTTCTCCAGAGCGCGTCACACAGCCAGTTGATGGCATGCTGCTGACAAAAGAGCTCAGTGCCGGCCGGCCGGGAGCGAGCGAGCGCTTACCTATCAGGAATCACCTTCTCTGGCCAGGGCAGATTAAAAGATATTCTAGCATGAAGTAAGATAAAAAGGGACGGTGAATATAAATTGTTTTAGGCGATGGGGGGTGAGCAACACCGACAAAAGTCCAAATTTATACAGATAATTCTAAAGATGATGGCGTTCAAGTTCACTGGTGAAAATGCTCCGAGGCCAATAGCAAAGGGATGAATGCTAAAAATATTAAAAGGAGTAAAAAAAAAATCAACTTGGGGTTAAAACACAAACACGTGACGAAAAATATACAAATATTTGAGGAAAATAGAAAAGATTTAGAAGCCGTAGGACAATAAAGTAAAAAAAAAAATACACGGAAAAATAACACTTTTTTAAAAAATCGGCGACGCAAGTAAATATTTGAAAATGGATTGAAGTTGTGCAACAGATTTCTTTTTGTGTGTGTGTATGTTCATAATGTTGTTGGATGCTTGGGTAAAATGTAAAGTCAAATCAGCTTTTAAATGAATGTGATGTATATGTGAGCATGTAGTATTTGCTTCCGGTTGACAGAAAAAGCGAATAAAAGAAAACTATTCGTTTCCACTCCCAACATAGGCGCACCCACACAATCAAATGGGATTTCTTACCTGTCGACGGGGGCGGACGTGTTCTCAATGAAGCTGATCATCTTTTCTTTTACGTTCACTGACTTGGACTTGAGGGCAAAGGTCATTTTGTTGACCAATGATTTGACGCTTTTGCTGTCACTCAGAGACTCCCCCTGGATGCAAGAAAACAAGAGACGTGTTCACTCCCAACTACAGTTTCCTACCTACACCCCGCCCCCAAAAAAGGAAAAGAAAATAAAGTTCGCAATGTACGTCTGCCGAGCTGAGGCTGCTGTGAGATCCCGACGTGCTGACGATCCAATGGATGTACGACGAGTCCAAGCCCTCCACGTTCATGTCCACCAGGTGCTGCTGTAGAGCTGTGATCACACACACACACACACACACACACATGCGCACACACACACACACACACACACACACACACACACACACACACAATACTTCAGAAATTGGAAGGCCTGATTGCAAATCCAGTAAGTAGGAAAATAATTTCCAACATACTGATACATTTTTCAAAAACAGTATGAATCCAGGAAAAATGAAAAGAAAAAAATGGAAAAAAATAAATCAACATTATCCGAATCCGTGGGTGTGGTTGCGCAAGTCGAATGTAGTTTGAAGGTGTAATGTCAACATCAACCACTAGATGGCAGACTTGGCTTAGTTGCACTTACGCCAGGTCTTAATACTACAATGTGAAGAGGGCCAATTAAACATTGAAGCCCTGATTTTTAATATCAGTGTCCACGTGGAGCACTCACCCATGAAGCCCCCTTTCGCGATGCTGACGTACTCCTTGTTTTTCTGCAACACAAACAGCTTAGTCAGCATAAAATGAGCCTGTATGTTTTACCCCCCCTCCCGCCCCCACAGCGCCTTTAAAAGTCTCTCACCTGCAAGAAGTGGGCCAGCACCATGTTCATGTACATGTCCTCCTCCTCTCTGCCGCTGCCCATGAAGCACAGGTGCTCTCCGCTGGCAACAGAGCCCGACTCCAGGGATTGCTTCTGAGCCTCCAGGAGGGACTTGACCGACAGGGCGAACTCAGACGGGTTCTGGAGCATCTGTGCCGGAACACGTGAATTGAGCAATTGAGAACTGTCTGGAAACAAGAGGCGCCGGGGTGCCTCTGGGTGGCAGAAGGAGGAGTACTGGACAGAGAACCAGTATGGTTAGCGGTAGCACCAACTCACCAGGTCTGAGTCCAGATGGAAGGCAGTTGACAGATGACCGGCATTGTACTGCTCAGCCGGCCGGCAGTCCACCACAAAGAAGCGCACCCCATCCTGAGGAGAGAAGGGGTGGGGGGAAACACATCAGCGCTTATTCTCTCGCATTTTAAAACCGTTTGGGAGCTCAGCCACCTGCTGATGCTGGTTGGCCTGCAGGATTTCCGGTACGGATACGGGGAGGCACAGCGCCTGACTCAGGTCGATGTCCTCCTCTTTCAGAGCCACGAGGCTGCTCCCAAACAGGTTTTGGTTCATCTGGAAAGTGAAAAAAAAAAACGCATCAGCGGTCAAAGTCAGAGCGAGATGTGGTTGATGATCGCCAAGAAGAGGAAGTCCAACCTTCCTGAGCGACAGAGGGGTCTTGCTCTGGTAGTACTGGGCCAGGGAAAATAAATCCTCAATGTCCTCGGCCTCAAGTAGAGAAGGAGATTCTTCCAGCGTTTCTGCGAGAGACATTGTGGTTATGATGATGATTTATTTTACAAAAAGATCAAAAGTCCCCACTGAAAAGGATGCGAGGGGAGGTGCTTCAGTTCGACAGACCATAGCCTCGTCTAATGAAAAAGTGCTTTGCCGCCATCTTGTGGCATTTATCGGAATGTGATTTTTTTGGGGGGATGGGTGGGGGGCAATTATTTACTATTCTCAATTCTGATCAGTCACTTTTTGCATCACGTGAAAAAGCCAAAAACATAGCAAGTGAAAAACTCAATCACAAAGACTGAGGATCACACTTACTGATGATGTCATCTTTGCTGTCTCCTTCTCGGTCAAGGATGGTCTCTCTACAGGTTGAATCAGCAAAACAAAAAGCAAGTGAAAACTCAAATTTTCTCTCACGGGGTGGGGTGGGGTGGGGGCACACTTACTTGGCATTGACGAGGATGATGAGCATAAGAAAAAAGATGAGGAATGGGTCTGCCTGCTGGAGGTAGCAGTCCCACAGAGCCTGGGTGACGTCGGGCGGGCAGTGGCTGGAGAAAAGGCTGCCCATCTGCGCAGGAAGAGAAGAGACGTTCTGGGACATTATGCCGACTGTGCCCGAGAAACGATCAGGCAGGCATTCGAGGAATTCCAACACACCCAGTTGATGGCGTACGAGTCAGGCGTGATCTTTTTGGTATCCAAGAAGGAGCAGAGCTCAGGCTCGTGGTACTGCAAGAGCAGTCTGTAGAGGTGGAACGGGCGGCCCTTGGGCACGCACTCCCTGGAAAAAAAAAGCAAAGACTATTTGCATTCAAAATAATAATAAAAAATTGTTATTTTCAGAATCACGTCTAACACGTCTGCCACTAAATGGCAGACGTGTTAGTGGTGCTTACACTGGGCCTTATATTGCCCTGTATGACAACCTGAGTAGGGCTGATATTTTTTGGGGCGGCTTTAGAATGAGATACAGGAGAAACATCGTACCTCAGTACTTACAACTTTGAGTAAATTGATTTTTGTGGGAAAAAAAAACACAACAAAAATGTACAAAATTAGTTATTGCACCTAATATTTTCTTGTTCAGGATTTTGTCCCATCCTTGAAGTGTGATTTTTATGGATGGATGTCTTTAACCCTCTTTTATATAGAAAAATCTATTCTCAAAAATGACCTATATTATGCATTATATGCATGTATTCTGTCCATATTTAAAATTGCATTTTTGTCATCGATCTGGTTTGGAGATGGGTGGGTCCTACGTGGGCCCCCCATTAGCACTGATAAAAAACGGAGGCCCTTTCCAGCATTTAATTTGCTCTTCCATATTATAGTAGAGTGGAGTGGTTGGACAGCACACCCACCTGGGTATGTGCTTGTTCATAATGGCGTAGAAGCAGTTGTAGAGGTCACTGCGGGTCAGCCGAAGCCCCAGCAGCGGCTTGAGTAAGTGTAGCCAGCTCAGGTCCGAGGTGAAGCTGATGTTGCGCGACTTGCAGTAGAAGGTGACCACCGCCTCCACGTCGGACACCATGTCGCTACGCTCCTCCTCGGACACTTGCAGCTGCTCTAAATGTGGGAATCCACAAAAAAATGATTTCAAAAAGTTTGAGCAACCCTCGGGCTCGCATCGTCAAACCAGATATTGGGTTAGCGAATTTGACGGCATGATTTGAAGCCCCAATGGGCTAATTTTGTTCAAGCCAGTGAGGTGCATTTCCTCACCGATCAGCTGCTGACTGCGACTGTGAATGAGGGTCTGCTCCGGTAAATCAAGGACGCCATCCCAAGAGGCGAGAGAGTCTCCTTTACCGGATACATTCAGTGCAATCTGGTAACACCCGACACACTGTTGATATTCAACTTCCAAAATGTAAAATATTAATGTTCAGTCACTTGTACCTTCCACATCTTTGCTCTCTGTTGAGCTGAAGTCTCCTGAACATAGGCGATGCCTTTGTCCATCTCCATATCGGAACCCCCCGAGTCCAGAGCCTCAGCGAGATCCTGGTCCCTGAAGGTATTAAAAATGTCATTCATTCTTATCTTTAAAATGTACCGTGGACATTTTTTTAAAAACCTACAAGTAGCACTTCCGCATGCTGATGGAGGGGCTTGGAGTTTTTAAGTGCCAATCACAAATAAATAGGGGCCTTGTGTTAATAGGAGGGGTCACCACAAAAGACGATGCAAAAAAACTTTCATAAGTGTCTTATCAAACGATTCAAAAACAGCTCGATTTAAAAGTGGAAGTATTCAATTCTGCTCGACCCACCGGGATCACAATTTGATCTGACTCAGTTCCAGAAGGTATGATGCAATGACTTTTTTTGTTGTAATTTTACATACATTTGAATGAACTTGTCAGTCAGCCCGCAAGTTGAAAACTGTCAAACTCTCATTGGAGTCACTCCTGTGGCGACCCGGAAGAATTTCCACGATCACTTTGGAAAATAAGTTCTTGCGTGTGTTAGGATTACAACAGGTGGCAAAAATCATACGAAACGATGCTTCCTATCCTAACAGATGACATTCCATTCAATCCGAAACGATGATGCTGATCTCTTGTCTTTTCTGACTTCGCGCAACTCGGTCAAATAGAGCGACGAACTATTGTGCCAGATATCCCGTTTATTTAAGCAAGTCACTCTGACAAACAAAAAGAGGCTATTGTTGAAGTTTGTGTTCCGGTTTAGTCGCGCTTGAGTGGAACAAATCCCAGCTATCAACTGGACTTGCTCATTGTTAGCATTCTTAGCGAGCTAGTCTGCGATCTCAATCAGCTGACCAAGCACACACAAATGTCTCAAAACAGGCAAGCTCTCCAAAAATATACGAATAAGTCGCCGTGGGAGCTGACTCGTAACGCGCTGATGAAGTAAAACAAAGACAATTAGCAGGCTAAAAATACGAAATGTACATAATTTTGAGTACAGCACAGGAAGCAAATGTGACAAAAGCAGACAGATGAGTCTAACGACACAAACTCTTTCGTCGATCGAATTTGGTTAACCCACGGCGGACAAAGCGCGTCCAACAGCAGGAGACTGGGAGGTGTCCTGTCACGATTAGGACAAAAAGTAGATTGTCTCTCACCAGCTGCCCCGGAGCGCTTCCTCCTCGGCATCCGCCATTATTGTGTGGAAGAGACACGTCAAGTCCCGACAAGTATCGCGAGAGTTTATCGCTCATTGTAGGGTGGAGCTATTATGTTTGATCATTTTTCCCAAGTTTTCAGGGAAAAAAATCCCCAGAAAAATCACAAAAAGGGGGAAATATTCCATGAAACAGAAACAAATATATATAACTATATATAACTATATATATATATATATATATATATATATATATATATATATATATATATATATATATATATATATATATATATATATATATATATATATATATATATATATATAATATATATTATATTATATATATATATATTAAAAATTAACAAATGTATTCCTTTTACGGTCTTTACAGAAGCTGTTTTCAGAAATTCTACTTTATATATATATATATATATGTATATATATATATACACACACACACATATATATATATATATATATGTGTGTGTGTGTATATATATATATACATACATATATATATATATATATATATATACAGAAACAAATATATATAACTATATATAACTATATATATATATATATATATATATATATATATATATATATTATATTATATATATATATTAAAATTAACAAATGTATTCCTTTTACGGTCTTTACAGAAGCTGTTTTCAGAAATTCTACTTTATATATATATATATATATATATATATACACACACACACATATATATATATATATATATATATATATATGTGTGTGTGTGTGTATATATATATACATACATATATATATATATATATATATATATATATATAAAATAGAATTTCTGAAAACAGCTTCTGTAAAGACCGTAAAAGGGAATACATTTGTTAATTAAATGTTTTATATAGTGTATACATTCCCCTTTGTGAATTTACAAAAAAAAATTATAATAAAAAGGGTCAGTCAATGAAAAGCACATCAACAGTCTTTCCAGGAATCACAACTTTATTTGGATTCAAATTCTATTTCACTTTGGTCACCATACATGGATGAAGAATGTCAGTTGAATTTGTCAGTCAAAATCAAAGTGGCCGTCTCAAAATGTTTACATCAATTCCTAAGAAATTTGTGCCTATCTGTAAAAGGAGATACTGTACACCGAAAAAGACAAAAAAATGGCTCACGCAATGAGGACTACCCACAGTTGAAAATCAAATAAAACAATTTTTCTTGTCCCCTCTCCCCAAAAAGTAAAAAGAATTGCACAACCGAGAGTGTGTTAGTGATGCAAGTGCTATAGAAAGGAGGCGTTTTGAGTCGGCCTGACAGCCAAGATTCTCCTAGCGTTCATTCAAACAGCACAGGCGTTTGCATTTACATCATAAGGTGAACATGCTGCACAAAATGTAGAAAAAGAAAAAACAGGCAAGTCAATGTTTAAAAAAAAAAAGCAAAATGGAAAAAAAAAAAAAAAAGACTCCTTGCTTCCGCATCATCCTCCACGTAGAGGGCCTTAATCCAGGAATCAACCCCAGCATTACAAACACAAGACATTACAGATTTGGCTCTATGGTTTTAATGTCCAACTCTGAACCGATATTGGTACATAAATGGAACAAAACACTTTGATAGTTGAACTAACTTTCACAGGATTGTATGTTGAATCCGAAGACCCGCCACAAGTCCGCTTTTTTTTTTGTCTTGTAAATCATAACAATAGGACAAGTGTATAGACCATCCCTGTGCATGACACATTGTGGGGTAGAGGGGGGAACCCCTAAGCATTGCAGACCCCTTTTCAACTACAACATAAACACGATGCTGTATATATTTCCAGGAGGGCCCTTCATTATGATATTTTTTTACATTACAATCCAGCATCCCCCCCCGCTTAAACAAATCGATGCAAGGTTGAACACAGTTGCGGTTGGAGAACGAGAACAACCCTCAAATCGGCACAGGAGTTATAGCGTCGGGGGCTTGAGGCCGTACTTCCTGGCGACCTCTGTCTGGGCGTACGCCGCGTCGCACAGCGAGTACAAGTGTGCCATCTCCATCTCCGACTTGGCCAGATTGATGGCCTTGTTGAACATCTCGATCGCTTTGTCCAGATTGCCCCTGAAAGGAAGTTACCCGTCTGGTTATTTCGCATCAGGAAAAGGTTGCAATAAAACCAGAAAAAAATAAAATCCATAGAGTCAGTTGGGTCCCCTCACCTTTGAACTTCGATCGTTCCCATCGTTTCGTAGGCAAAGTCGCATTTGTTGTCAATCTCGATGGCCTTGCTGATGAGGTCCAGACCCAAATCCAAGTCTTGCTTCCACTGGAGTTGTAATAATCTGTACATAATTGGGATTAAGATTTATAGGACACTTCACACATCCTTTGTGGAGCCTTGCTGAAATCATTTCACAATTGAGATTCCTCTGCGCGTTGAATTAGTTGGCGACTGAAGCTTTATTTGCAAATGTTTCTAACTTTTGTTAAATCGATGTCTTGAAGTAATAGACACTCTGGATTCTTTTGTTGATGGGTCATTTTGGCAACCAACCTCACAATATTTTTTTTTTTGACTGACACATACGCAATTCATCGCAAATACAGCGCGAGTGTAAAAGGCTCAAAGCTTATTTAAATCCTCAGCGGTGTCATTTCTTACCCTTTGTGGACATATGTAGTGGCATTGTCTGGTTCCAGTTCGATACACTTGTCATACATCTCGTCCGCTTTTCCAAACTGCTGCTGATCGGTCAGAGCCTAACAAGGAGGCATGGAAACGTTCACGTTTTGGATGTCAGGCTGAGAATAAATCCGAGGTCTTACCTGAGCGTATAGCGCGTAGCCCTCCGCACACTTGGGGAACCTTCTGATCACATCCTCAAAGCCATCCATGGCGATCTGGACTTGTGATGGGTTGTTGCCGGTGTACGCTTGTCTGTACTGGAAGACACGGGGGTGTAAAGCCATTCATCCAAATGCGTGACAGACACTCATCAAAACTCACCAGAGCAAAGCACTTCTGCGCCTGGGCGAGAGCAGAGTCAGGCCGGAGTAGGATGCACTCGTCAAAGTCCCCCACGGCTTCGTCCACCTGGTCCAGCAGGATCTTCAGCTGAACAAAATGCCCACAAATAATCCAACGTCACTTTTTTTTATGAGGACGAAGACCTTCAGCTGGATATGGAGGACATAAAAAAGATGCCGAAAGGTCGTGCCACAGCGTCGCCGTCCACCTGACTCGTACCTGCCCCCTGTGGTGGTACACGTCGGGGTTGCGAGTGTCGATGTCTGCCGCCATGTTGAAGTCCTGCGTGGAGAGCATGGGTTGCTGCTGCTGCATGTACATGCTCCCGCGCTTGATGAGAGCGTTGGCTCGCAGCTGCGGACAAAAAAAATAAAATGAGCCCGGAAGCATTTCCAATAAAATATGCCATGTTGCTTCCAAGAACACGGGGCATGCTATGGTCCTCAATTAGGTATTCCAAAAACGACACAAAAATACAAATTATTATCAGATCTTTAGTGTTGCGCACTCCATTTAGCAGCACCAATGCTAACAGCAGACGCACCTTGACATTGGCCTCCTGCATGTTGATGACGCGGTCCAAGTCGGGCTGAGCGGCGGTGGCGTTGCCGATCAGCAGGTAGAAGGTGGCACGCAGCAGCAGCGCCTCTGCCGTATAGCGGCCCTCTGAGTCCACCTCCTTGGTGCACTCGCTGATTATCTTGTCGTAGTTCTCCTCTTCCATGAAGTGTTTGGCCTTCAGGTAGCCCGCGCTGAGGAATTGGAGCAGACCGGTTGGTCGTGTAGTACACATAAGTCGGAAATCAGGCCAAATGTGAGCTTTTTTTTGGGTGGGGGGGGGCAATGAGATCACTTGGTGAAGCTGTTGCCATCCCCTTCAAGAAAGAGCAAATCATCTTCCCTCATACCTGGCCGTGACCTCTGAGGCCTCGCCCTCCTTGTCCTTGTCCTCGTCCTTCTTCTCGCCCTTCTGCAGCGGCTGCGAGATGATGTCATCGGTGAAGGAGCCAAAGTATGACTTGATAAACTGGGGCGAAGGCATCATCGGCTCGCGGTTCTAGAACAGGAGCAAAATGGTTACGTTCCCTTTGCAGGCTCATTTCCAGCCACTAGGTGTCAGTATTTCTCCCTGATCACACTTTCTGCTTGGGCTCCATTGGCTTTGTCTGGCCTTCATATCAATTCTGAAATTGAATTTGAAAAACTTTTTTAGGCTTTAAATGAAACATTAAAAAAATATTTTAACTGGATTTTCTTTATTTCCAATGTTCCCTTTACATTTAAATTCACAAGGTCAATATTAAGAGTTCATTTTCCTTTTTTAATGGCAGTTTTTTAGAATCATCTCGTTATTTATTTTTTATTTTTTGGTCCGCAGTCCATGAGGCTCAGATTCTAACCTAGTTTTGCATCACCATTGCTGACAACTCATAGTTTTATGCATCACCAGCACCATTAAAAGGTTTGAGGATGCCTACAGTTTGATTATGGAACATATGAAGTCATTTTACAAGTTACAATGTTACGCGTTTTGAAATTAGAACAATTTAGAAATCCATGGCAATCAAGGAATTTCTGTCAAATGTGGTAAGGTACATACTTTGTATTTGTCTTTGGCTTTCTCCTTCCCCAATTGCTTGAGCACCTTGTCTGCCAGCAGCATGCTGTGCTGGTTCTGGAAGGCCTCCAAGATACACACAGCGGTGACATCTGATAGAAGTAAGGCCAAACAACCAACATGAATGTCACACCGTCATCCATTTTACAGTGTTCAACTAGAGAACATTCCCATGTTTCACTGTCAGAGAACATTTTTTACGGTAAATACAAAACTTAAGAATGAGCGCTAAAGGAGTATTAAAGATGCGCAACATAGTGACGGCCTGAACGATGCTCCGCGCGGTCACGGGCAAACACTCCACTGGCGAAATGTAGCCGGTTCCTCCTCACCTTCCAGGCATTCCTTCTTGTTGTCCAGCTTCTCCAGAGCTTTTGCCCTCCTGAAAAGAGCCTTGACATAGCGCGGGTTGAGCTTCACGGCCTGCGAGCAGTCCTGAACCACCTCGGTCCATTTCATCTGTGGGCAAAAGCAAAGGAGGGGTCACGATATATGCCTCAAATATTCTTTGGCATTTTGTTTTTGATAGTGTCACCAAGGCATGTGCCGATATTGGATTCTGACAGACAAGTTAATTCCCCATTACATTAATGGAAAAAAAAACGCTAGCCTATATTTGATCAAACAAACTTTGTTTGTGCAAACTCGTGAAATGAAGAAACTATGGTGCCAGCATGTACTAGTTAGCCCCAGGGACAACATGAGTAGCCCATGGGTCTTTAGCTCACCAGTAACACCGTGACATTTGTTTGAAAATAAAACAATGTGTTTTTGTTTCCCCAAATATTAAAAATACATATACATTATAGGGCTGCAATTTTTATACCGTCAGAATCGACTATCGGCCCATACCTAGTCTCCAAATGCAGCAGAAACAGACTAAAGCGCTAGTTTAGTTGAACGTGGCGCCAACCTGCTGCTCATAGGCTGCCGCTCGGTTCTGGTAGAATGTTGACAGGTCGCCCTTTTGCTCGGTGGGGCAGAGCGCGATGGCTTCGGTGTAACACTGGATGGCATTGTCGTACTTGGCCGCTTTGAAGTATTTGTTGCCTTTGTTCTTTGCCGCCTGGGCCCGATCCAAAGGACTCTTAAGAGGAAAAACAAAAGGTACAAGTGACATTTTAGTTTGACAGAACAGCCGCAGTGTAATAGTCACGGCTCAGGATTGACTTCTTTTTTTGCGCGCGCGAAAACCTATCATCTCGTTTACTGAAAATCTTGTTTATTCACCGTTTTTGAGTTCAGGCTAATGCAATAAATGTATTACTTTGGTGCAATGTAGTGGAATTTTTAGTTGTTCGGTTGAACTCATTAAGAGGGTTTTTGTTTGTGTCTGGATAATTGATGTAACTTGGGTTTCCTCCCACATTCCAAAAACATGCATGGTAGGTTAATGGGACACTCGAAATTGTTCCATTGTTCCTCTGTGCGATTCTGAGGTGAATGGTTGTTTGTCCATGTGTGCCCGGCGATTGGCTGGCAACCAGTTCAAGGTGTTACCCGCCAACTGCCGAAGACACCTGGGATGGGCTCCAACAAACACGTGACCCTCATGAGGATCAACGGTTCAAATAATGGACAGATGGGCCACAATTACAAACCTCTTTTCAGGGAAGCAGCAATTACACGCAGACTTTCGCTATTTGCAAGAGGCCTTGGTTCTTATCCCCTTGAAAATAGCAGGGGTTCACTGTTTGACCAGAAAACAATGACAAACAGAAATTAACTCAGATTGAGAAAATCGTTCATGTATTAACTCAAAAAGCTGACCAAATCCAGACTTCACAGATATGCTGCTTGGTCAAGTAAAGACATGGTATTTGTGCAACGCTTTTCAATCCTGATAGTTAGTGGTGTCGGTGCATCCCGATTACTCGTAGTGCGAGTCACACGCAGCAGACAACAAGAGCACCGTTTTGCATTACTGTACTTGCATCATGCAGTTGTCCGAGAAAGCCCAAAGTTACACTCCTTTGGTAGTGAGGACGAATAAGGTCAAACGAATAATGTAACTAACCTGTAAGAGTTATGGAAACACTAAACTTCAATTCCTTATTTAATAAATAAGAATTATAATTCTTCTGAGTCAAATGAGGATAAAATAGTTTTAGTTTGTTAAAACTAGGTTCCGATGAACCCCGACGTGAGGATCGCTACTATTTAGCAACCAGGCAAGTTTATAGGTTAGTTAGCTTGTAGCATTAGCACAAATTGTTTTTTTATCAAGTGGATCAAACCGAGTGCGCGTGGCCTCACTCGCCGCAGGGTAGCTGTCACTGACAGGTGCCCTTGGTCCGCGTCACCTCCGCGGCATTCACACACGCGCCGCCAGAGAAGCCACCCGCAAGGCCGCCAGCGCGTTTCAACCCTCGCGGCGGTGCAAAATGAAAACGCCGCCTGGTTAATTCGCCGATCGGTACCATGTTATCCTGCCCTTGGTTGGATCGCGAGGCGCTGTCTTGGCCCTGCTCCGGACTGGCGCTGCCTTCTGGTGTGATCCGCTCGCCGCTGCCTTTCCCCGGCCGCCCCTTCGCCCTGCTGCGGTTCCATAGGTACACGGCCCCCACCCCGAGCACGATGGGAGCGCCGACAAGCAAAGCCAGCTGCCAACGAGGGAGGCCGGTGCCAGACTGCGGCTCGACTGGCTTGGAGGCAGCCATGATGAGCACCCTAAATTCCGCTGGCGGGCTAGCTAGTTAGCAGCTCTGCGCCTGTCGCCTTCTTCTTCACGTGCTGCGCACAACGTGGGAATCATGGGAATAGGGGCTGACGGGAGCTGTAGTTCTTTACGTAATACTCTCATTTGTAGTCCCAACTTGCTTTCGAGACTTCAAGCCAATCTCGGAGCTTCTTTTTGTGTTTTGTCGGTTGTTATCTCAGATAAAGTGTGAAGGTGTTTTTAAGATAAAAACGTGTACAGATATCAATGACATTATACAGTGCATATACTTTATCCCTTTAGTTAAAAGTTCAATAATGAAACCAACGACATCCATTTTGATACAGATTTTCTGTAAAAATCAAAAGAAACAACCGATTTGTTCTAGATACATCTTCTAAAGCACCTGAACACACGGTAGGTGATGTAATCTGGTGTTGTCAAGTCCTCGCCTTTATAACAAGAGTTGAGTTAAACTTGAGAAAACTTGAGTTGCTAAAACTCTGGTTAAATGATAAACATTCCTCAATGTTACTTGAAGCACTCTTATGTTCATTTTAATTCTTTGCACTTTGCTTTTGCTGCATAGTTGCTTTTCCTTCTTGGAAGAATATTACAGCCTACTTAAGCTTATCCTCATCTCCTAAATATTTCAGTAATTTTTTTCCTCAAATACCTCATCATTACACGTGATGAAGCCTGATGGGTTTGACTGTAGCTGACTTTGATGGCTTGCAAACGTCAGGCACACGATGCGAGGACAAATGGCCGTTGGCAAAAAAAACATTGAGTGGCGTCCAGACATAGCGGGGCCCAGCATCCAAATGGGACACAGCATAGTTGGCATAGACTCAAACACACACACACACACACACACACACACACACACACACACACACACACACACACACACACACACACACACACACACACACATGCTGTGAAACAAGCAAACAACAAAAACATTCTGATGCTCTTTGGGTTGAAAGAAGCGAGCATATCGCATGTTGGTGGTGGGCAACGAATCACATGCGCCCCCATTCTGTCGTTTAATCAGGTCTGTTGGACATATACATGATGAGCACTCTTCTAATATTTGATAGTGTCAAATCAACGGTACAGTACTTGTAAAAAAGAAACTCTTTTGGTCGCATTTATTTATTTTTTGCTTCATGAGAATGGAGATTGTGTTGCTACTTCTGGTGTGTACTACTTGGCCACCAGGGGGCAGTATAACAAATTCATCCAGACACAAATGAAGAGTTTCATAACTACTATTAGCGACTTTTTGTTTGTTTGTTTGTTTGTTTGTTTGTTTGTTTGTTTGTTTGTTTGTTTATTTTAATGTGGGCGCCAATCCCTTTTTTTGTGGAAAACGCTGACTGGAAATGTCTCCCTTTTTTCCAATAATTCTTTAGGTTTAGAAAAAAAAAGTATTTTGTGAGCGTGCGTCAATTTTATGCTGAGATTTGCTATTTGCGAGCCAACTGGGTCTCTATCCTCCACAATAGCGGTAGTCCACCCTATTCCTATTAGTTAACACAAAATCGTATTAAATTCCTTTGATAAATGTTAATGCCCATGGAAAGTGTATTTATTTATTTTAATTAAACAAATTAAATGACAAATTCAGGGAATTTGGCAACACGTGAGCACACAACTGAAGCGTTATGAGCTGATGTTTTGTTGACCTACATACCAGGACCATGGAGCACTCCATAATTATTGACATGTTTGATGTACTCATGGAAAGTATGGGCACAGTGTGGAGGTGCCCTGGGGGACTTACAGACTGGAACGGAATGGAAAGGGTTGCAAAAACAAACACTCTCGTCCTCAGTCTCTCTCCAGAGTGAAAAACTCTTCTCCAGCCGCGGTAAATAGATTAAAAGTGATTTCGCGGCGGGTTATTTCAGGGTGGCCCGGGGAATAGTCAGTCAGTCAGGCACAGAGTCAGTCAGTAAGTCAGGCGCTTGGTCAGTCAGCATTTCAGTGTTACAGCATCTCGCCGTTGTGAGCCGTCATGTCGCTGAGGCTCCTGCCTGCCATCATCATGGACGACGAGGACGACGACGGCAACTTCACCAAGTGGATGAGCAGCTACTGGGGACACGGAGCCGAACGTTGTGGTGGAGGATCAGGAGGTGGCGGTGGATACTCGCGTGAAAGGAAGCGAAGTTTTAGGAGACCCACCAGGACGAGAGCTGACAGACGGGCGTCCCTTCCCACTGTAGTAAGAATGACACGTTGGTTTATGCATGCGTGCGCCCCATGCGCAGGGTGCATCCCTAAACTGTTTTATAAACTTAACCTCCTTACTTTGACTATTGACACCTAGTTTGAACCCCTAAAAAGGTGCAAAACCCTAATTTGATCTCCTAACCCTATAGACTCGAAGCCCTGCTTTGACTCCTCCATTTTGTTTGAAACCCAAAATAAATTCGAGTTGTAAGATCCTTTTCACAACATTGACGCTCATTAAAATGTTTGGATTAGATTATTGCTGTTATGTCAATGATCAGTCATTTTCGTTCTTCGGAAGGATTACAGTGATCCCTCGCTACTTCACTTATCGCGGTTTCAGTGCATCACGGATTTTTCAAAAGTATTCATCAAAAAAAAAAAAGAAAATGCTGCAAAAGGTTCGCGAGAGGCAGCGAAACAACGGTGAGTCACATAGAGCAACATATATATACAGTTCTACATGTATATTTCATGTTTATGTTTACTGTATTTGGTTATGTATGCACTCACATAACATAACTTATACATCTTATACATGTATATATATACTGTATTAGTATATAGCGGGGGTGTCAAACTCATTTTAATTGCGGGCCAATTTGGAGTTACATCTTCCCTCGGAGGGCGATGATGACAGTGAAACCACAAAATTATCATTTGTACACCACAAATGAATAGATTACTAGTTTTGATCATTCAAGTCAATTGTAATAGTTTGTTCAATTATTGTTCAAGTGAGTGTAAGCAGGGTAACAAAATTATTGCAAAATCTCAACGTCATTTATTACACATGACAATTTGATATTTCGGTACAGATTTTAACAAGTTGACAGTCATGATTTGCTTTCACGGGCCACACAAAATAACCTGGCGGGCCGGATCTGGCCCCCGGGCCTTAAGTTTGACACCTGTGGTATATAGCATTAAGTAATTAAGTGTTAATTACGACAAACATTTACTTCTACATGCATGTATACCATTAAACTTGGCCTTATAAATATTATATATACTCATACATATTACACACGTACATATACCTGTGGGGGAGGGATGGCGGGGGCTACTTCGCGGATTTTCCTCTTTCGCGGGAGGTCTCGGTCCCCATTAACCGCAATAAGTGAGGGATCACTGTAGGTGTACTGAGCCAGAACAAGCTTCTCGTATTTCGAGCTATCATGGAAAACATTACACAAAGTGTCTCTGGTAAATCCACATGCGTGTGACAGACACAGCGAGCATGAGAATTAATGGACCCGGGTCACCAATTGACGTTTCTGTTGCCGGGATTATTGGCACACGCGTGTGTCCTTTTGACGGTGAATTTGAGAGCACTCAGCTCGGCATTCACTCAATCTAAACTCGTAGGGATTTACATCCACCATCAATGGGCAGCGATTCGGTCTCCCTTTTTGAAGCAATTTAGCAATTGCGACATCTTATTTTTGACATACACTTGACACAATCAAACTGGGATTGTAGAGAAGCAACGAGCGCCTATCTGAAAAGCAACCGCACACAGCCAAACGAAATGTAATGGTCGATAAAATGACAGCCTTCCTTCTTCACAGTCCCAACTTGACGCCATGAAGCTGAACCGGCTGCACGCGGCCGCCATGGCGCCCGCGTCGAGCCACGCCAAGAGCCGAGAAGAGAAAGGGGAGGTCGGACACCACCAGAGGGCTCGACGGACCTCCTCGGACGAGATCGGACGCTCCAAGTCGGCTGTTCCGGAGAACCGCTTTGGCACCATCCCGGAGCTGACAGAATCCTTCCAAAGGAGACTTTATCTTCAAGATAGATGCACACTGCCCCCGGTGAGCTGTACTTCAAACCTTGAAAGACCTCCTTGAGACCTTAACTCGGACTTGAAAACTTCATCCTCATTTGACCCTGTCTTGAAATCGCAAACTGAGGACCTTATTTGTTTGAAACCCTAATTTTGTCACCCAAATCCTTGTTATGATTTTTGAAATAGGGGTTGAGGGCAGGGTTAGGGATTCAACGTAAGGTTTCAAAACGGGTTTCAAATCTGGGTTACAATGTCTAACAAAGGTTAAGTTTTCAAATTGCAATTTCTGGACTGGGTTGGGGTTTCAAACTAGGGTTTCAAGTCAGGGTTATGGTTTTAAAATAGGGTTGGAGTTACAAATGAGTGGGTTTTAAGACAAGGTAAAGGTTTCAAATTATGGTTTCAAACTTGGGTTACGGTTTCCAAGTTGTGTTAGGGTTTCAAGGTGGGTTTCAAGTCATGGTTTTAAGACTAGTCTAAGATTTGGGTTTGAGCCACGGTCAGGGTTTTAAAATACTGTTTCAAGACAAAGTTAAGGTTTTGAAAATAGGGCTCCAAGAACTTCAAGTCAGGGTTAAGGTTCCAAAGTATGGTTTCATGACACACTCATGGCTTTAAATTCTTGTTTCAAGTAAGGGTTTCAAGCCTGGGTGAGGATTTCAATCTCAAGTTTCACATCTGGGTTTGGGTCCCCCATTGGGACCACGAGGCTTTCAAATAGGAGGCTCACAACGCAGCATTTTCTGGTGCCTGCTTTTCTTCATGTGTTTTGTTTTTCAGAAAGACGACGCCAAGTTGTGCCCGCTGTGCCATGACAACGTGTACAAAAGTGGCGGTGCACTTCAAGAGCTGCACTGTGCACACACATTCCACAAGGAGGTAAATTAACCCTATCCACTTCTTGATACAGCGATTTGAAACCCCGACCCCCATTTTAAACCCTTACCCTAGCTTGAGAGCCAAATTCTGCCTTGAAAGCCCAACTTAAAACCCTGTCCGTCTTTCAACCCTAATTTGAAACATTAACCTTTGTTTAAAACTTGATCATCATCATCTTCATCATCATAACATTGGTCAATAACAAATTTTAATCAGAGATGACTTTATATCTCCCTAAAAAAAAAATGACGCTGATGAAAGAAAATGTCTTTAGGTATTTTCACCTTGTATTTGTTTTTATGCAAGACAGATTTTACTGTGATTTATAATTTATAGCTATTGCATTTCTGAAAAAAAATTCCACCTGTTGCTGAGCACAACCCTTCATTCGTCAATATTACAAAATACATTGTGATATTATATATTAGAATACTATAATCATATTATATTATTACTCATTATTATTATTAGGAAAATCTGATGTGCCAGAGGGAAAAAAATCTACAAAAATGTAATGAAAATTTGTTGACCAATGTAATTGTTATCATCATTATTATCATTGGCCTTGTTAAAACCCTAACCTTGGTCTGAAAGCCGAATAATCCAAAAGCACAATCCCTTTTCCAAACTGGATAGAAATAAGATGTATTATTATCATTATTATGGTTGCAAAGCTACCATATATTTCGTCTTGAATAGATATTGCAAATGGAGGCTTGGTTCCACGTCACGGCTCTTGCCATGCATTCCCTCCGAGCATATGAGCGTTGCATGAAAACCATCCCACTCACAAGTCTGCTTTGGGACGGAAGGCCGCTTGCAGGTCCGAGCCGTGCGGCTCACGCGGCCGCAGCGAGACGGCGGCGGGCGGCCTGCCTGCCCACGAGACTCCTAAGTGACAGGAGAAGGTCGGCGGATGAGGTTGGCGGCGTCACCGTGGAAAAACAACAGCAGCAGTACACGTTCCGACGGCAGCTTTCCCTGCGCAGGCACCGCTAAACTTTGACCTTTTTCAATGGCGGGTCTATCACGTCATAATTATAGACAAGCGTCCAAAACGCACGCAACTCATCATCTGCATGGAGTTGTTTTCAATCAATATTTAATGATGACAAAACAGACATCATCCCCACCATAGATAAGATAAGATAAGATAACCTTTATTTGTCCCACATTGGGGAAATTTGCAGTCTACAGCAGCAAAATGGGGGGGGAGATACTGATTATTAAATCTATTGATTGGTACTGATTGCTACAGGTGTGTTTGGCTAGTTGGAAAAATGCTGACGTCAGGTTGGCAAATTTTATCAATATGAACAGTTAAGGCCCGACCGATGAATTCCACCGGCCGAGTTAACCGGCTGATAGTAGCGATTTTTGCCATTTTTTTCACATTAACGAGTTACAACAAAGATAATGATGTTTAAATACCATTTAAAAAGGCCAGCACTACTGGTTGTGAAGACCATGGACAGATTTGATTGACTTGGCAACAGATAGATGCTGAAATCTGATTGGACAAAAAAAAAAGGAAAGGAAAAGTTGAAATGGCGACTGTGTGTGTACAACTTCATGTAACAAATATTAGAATTTAAACCATGATTGCCCGCCACTGTGTATATTTTTACAGTTCATTTTCACTGTAATGAAATGTTTTTCTTGTAAATTGTGTGCACAAATGTATGCTCCAATGTTGTTCAAACCCTTATTCAATGTTTGTGTTTTTGCTTTGTGAAAGTGATTAGCAAAAAATGAACCAAAAGAAATTATTTGACTTTAACGGTATCTTTTCAATGTCTCAAAATGGCCACATCAAAACAGAAATATACCACCAACATAGCGATAGACATTTAATTGTATAGTCCAATATATAGAAATGAAAATTGAATGAATGAATGAATGATTCCCAACACAGGCCAGAAGGGACAATTATTCGTATATTATTTTTTAAATAATAGCTTCTTGTTATAGATATCATTGTATTGATATTTTTGAAAATAAACGTGGTTTCATTCCAAATGATCGCCTTATTCATTTTGTCAATGTTTCCTCCATTCGTTTCCTGAACAGGTGTCCCCCTTCAGGAGCCCCTCGTTTTTTTGTGTACTCTCGCCCCATTCGTAGACTACAAGTTGTTCGTCAAACTAATGCCTCATTTGGGAATAAAACGGAAGAGGGGAGGTGCCGAGGACTCCCCGGCTGCTGTGTACGTGCTGCGGTCCTCGTATCTGCTCGGTTCAACTCGGCAGTATGGAAAGTTGTGGATTCTTTTTTTTTCTTTTTGTTAGGCAAGCACAGTGAATGTGCACACGTGGAAACCCGAGATTGACATGCGTTTTGGTCAATGAGAGCTCGTGAAGGTGACGTCAGCTGACCTCTGCCAACCAATGAAAACACTTGAGGGGGAAACGGGAATGGGGGGGGTGAAGATGCGAAACGGTTCGTAGGAGACGACGAATTTGAGGGGAAAGTCGGTGTTTACCTCGATGAGGAAATTGTGTCAAATGATGGAAAATTCAAGATGTTTTAATTTTTATCTTAACTAACTTTTTCTTTTTGAAATTTCCAGAGACAAAGCCGCTTTTGGTAAGACCACCCACACCTCCCCTTCGTTTTTTCCACTATTTAGGATGTCGGTCTTATTGCTCGAAAATATATTCTTTATGCTTACTTATTGAAATAAACTGTATCCTATAAAACTTTTTTTTCCAACTTTGCGCCGTCAAGTTCACCTTGTAAGTGATGAATACCTTGTTTTTGAGAAAATTCTTCTGAAAAAAGACGACATACCTTGCATATTTTAATCATTTTATGTAATACAGAACATTTAATAAAATTGCCATTTAATCTTAATTCTCTTTTCATAATTTTCTACTAAATACCAAGTTTAACTACTGATTAAGATGCATTCACTTGCCGTACTTATTTAACAATAAAAAAAATGAAATGACAGTTTGAGTGAAAATAAGAGAGTTGTCTGGTATTTTCATGTAAAGCGTTGTGAGGCTATTTCAGGAACTCTATGGATCCATTTTCTATAAGCTATGAGGATCTTATCCACATAATAGAGACCACATGAAAAACATCTTAAAATGTTTTACACTCCCCACACAAAAAATATTAAAACGTAGTAATATGCACTAAAACCTGCTAAAACCTTTTAAAGTATTTTCAAGATGACTTTGAACTTAAGAAACAAACAAATTGCAAGCATAAAATCTATTTATAAAATCTATACGTATGATACTGTTTGCGTATATGCATATACCTCTAAGGGGCGGGGTTTGATTGGGTGGTCTGTGACTTTGGTGAGACTGTTTAATAAAACGCGGGGAGTCTGACTCTGTGCTCACTGCCGTTTATTGTCAGTACATGTAGTCACCTTTTCATATGAACACTTTTACGGCCGTGACGTCACGCCGTCGTAAACTGACCCTGTGGCTGTGGTTATAACATGCCACAAATAATAATAATAATAATACATTTCATTTATAAGCGCCTTTCAAAACACTCAAGGACGCTTTACAATCAAAACAAGAACAATAAAACCACAGACAAAAGTATAAATAATAAAAGGAAAGATGAATTTAGGGCGTTCACATCGGTGCAAACTCTCGCGATATTCACGTTGAGCGTGCGTGGTTTGCCCTGTCGTCTGTCAACAACATTGAATCGTGGCGGCGGCCACGAGCTCCGACAACAGTTTAAACCGCGTTTTGTGTGTCGCAGTCGCATACTCGCACCATAATCTTAAGAAAATAGCATCCAATCGAAAAGATTCAGCGAACTATTTGACGAACACCACGGGCCGTCTAGGACGCGGGACGCAGCGGTAACGAGACACCCAGCCGGGGGGTACCCAACTCTCTGGCGGCGAGCGTGGGTTTCAATAATAGTAAAAATGTCTCTATGTTTTATGGGTATTTTGTTTACATTTTTGATGGGGGGGCAAAAAAAAAGATTTTAAAAACCGTTGTCCGACCTACCGACCCTATGCTGAAATTTCATGTTACCGGAAACACACTACTTATTTTTCTACGCCTAATGTCTTGGAGGGAATGCTTGACTGTATCTTTGTCTTATTTCGGAGTGTGATAAAAAATTTAAAAGCGTCGGATTAAATCGGCCAGCCGATGAATTGTTACGCCCTTAATTTTGACATTTCATTTGGCAACCTAATCTTCGTTAAATTTATTTCAGTATTTTTGTACACCATTTGCCGATTACGTGGTTCTATTTACATTTTCACAATGAATCCCAAATCCCAAACAGTATTTTTTTTTCTAATACACCCCCCCGGCGGTGTTGAATTAGAGCGGTTGCCATGGTGAGGGTGTTGTTATCCTCATCCTGGAGTGGTCTCGCCCAGGAACACTCTTGTTTGAGTGTCCTCCTTTTCAAAAGGTGACCGACCGTTTGATCGCCATCCCGCAAAAGTGACGCCCACCGGAGTATTTATGAAATTAAATCAAGCAGGTTGTTACAAAATGAATTTTGAAAAACCAGGCTTAAAGCTCCATCTGAGGCGGATGACGTCTGTAGCACGGCAAGCCTGCCTGTGCACACATACTCACAAAACTGCATTCATTATGTGTCATTACAGTGTGCTACTCATTTGCAGCCATACCTTTTCCTATTCAAACACCCTACGACATGACACAAAGACTTTTATGAGCTGTTCAAAAAGGGTACATGGTATGGAAAATTGACTTTAATGGCTTGTATACGTAATACAGTGGACCCTACGGACGGACAATTAATTGAAATGTAATTGTGATTTTGATTTTGACAACAGGAAAACGATTGATGTGTGTGTGCTATTTCCGAAAGTACCCTGAATGCACCGTGACTCTTGTGCGGAAAGTGTGTGATGTGTTTGTCATTCTGCCTTCCCTGAAGACGTTTAATGACACCCCAGTTGAAGTTTAATGTAAAACTAAACTAAACCAAAACAAATACACACATTTCATATTTAAATGCTCTGTTTTAAAAGCATCACCAGTTCTAATGTTAAATTCAATGTAAAATAATACTGTCATGCTAATGGAAAATTAGCATCGCGTTCTGGGAGTGATATTCCTTTAAAAATGAATATTCACACACAAAATCTGGACATAATTGAAACCCATTGAAATTGACTTATGAGGGGCGGGGGTCCATTGTCGTCACACTAGTTATTTTGCTGTTTTTTCCATTAAGTTCTTGCTGTCTTTTTCACCAAGCACCCACCTATGCTAGAGCAGTAGAACAAGACATAATTAAAGTAAATATTTCCTTTGCCACTTTTTTTTTCTCACCACTATTCACCCAATACAGGTGAGTCTGGAAAAAATCCCCCGCTATAAATGCGGGTTCACCGCCGACTGATTTGAAATCTCCAATCCAGGGGTCATGGGGAGCTTCAAGGGCCACGCCCTTCCCGGGAGCTTCTTCCTACTGGGCGGCCTCTGGTGGACGGCCAAGTACTCGCTGTGGCACGCCGCCCGTCGAAACAAGAACATCGGTTCTACCCGGCTGAGCAGCAGAGCGGCGCAACGCCGCCTGGAGATTGTCGAAAGCTCGCTCGTCCTTTTCTTCTCGTTCGTGGGTGAGTGCAAGTGCATTCTGCCGCATCCATTCTGTGATTGAGCATTGTTTTATTATTATTATTTTTTGGGGGGGTCTTCCAGGGATGCTAGCAGAGCAGTTCTTAGCTGATGGGCCCAAACTCAGGCTGTACGACTCTGCAGAGAACCAATGGAAAGACCTGATGAACTGGCAACACGCCACCATGTATCTCTTCTTCGGCCTGGCAGGATGTGTCTCCTTGATAGTGCACACGACCGAGGCCGCGCCCCTCGCCCTCGATAGGATGATGATGGCTATCGCCTTCTTTAATGAAGGTTAGACATTTAAGATTCGAGGGGTTCATTTGTCAAATGCGCAATAAAAACACAGCGAAGAGCATTGAGCAATGACATTCTTGCAGCACGGAAATTAGCTGCAACTCAAGGAAAACCGCTCCAGAGACCATGTCGGGGCACACCGAAAAATGAGCTGTTGTTCTTATAGGGTTCCTCTTTCTCTACCACCTCCATGGCCGAACCATGCTGGATGTGCACTTGCACATGCTGCTGCTATACGCTGTCTTTGGCGGGGCCGTGGTGGCCTTCCTGGAGCTTTTCTACAGAGGCAACATCCTACTGGAGCTGTTACGCTGCACTCTGACGCTGCTGCAGGGTAGCTGGTTCTGGCAGGTGAGGATTTGCATGCCTTGTCATTTTGACACAACTCAGATGAAGAGTATTCTTAACAAGCATGGCAAATTTAAATCAACTTTTCCTTCTTTAAGTGTAATTTTGCGGAGCAACGCCTGGACAACCCCCCAGGGAGATTGCTAGCATGTTAGCTTGCGAGCTAGCCAACCTATAAATCAGTGAACTTTCCCTTAGGTGTCACAATTGTGTGGATCTACACGTGGCACATAAATCGTATTGGATGGACGTAACACATGTCCGCCGGTCCACGAGCCCGATAGCAGCTAATAGCTACTAGCTGCTAGTAGCATGCCAATTTGCAGTGGAGCCGTCCAGTCCGCTCCATGCACCGCCGTTGGCATAACACCTCAGGAAAGATGATTTTTTTAGAGCTTGTAGGCGTAGCAGAGCTGCATGTGTACCGCGTCACTAAGCAACCACCCGACTGTTCTCTCTCGTGCTTGCATCTCAGATCGGCTACGTGCTGTACCCTCCCAGTGGTGCCCAGTGGGACCCCAAGGACCACAACAATATGATGTTCATCACCATGTGCTACTCGTGGCATCTTGCCTTCGCCATGCTCGGCGTAGGCGTGCTCTACTGCTTGGTCAGCTGGTGAGGATAACGCCTGGCACCACTGTTTGTGACGAGGTCAATGAACAAACCAGCGTTAGAAAGACAGCCCGATTTTATTAGTCCGAGGCCGATAATTGGTCAAATAAAATTCTGATGACTGATTTATTGGCCGGTTCATTATAAAAATATAGCCGAATAAAATGACAAATTTTTGGCCCCTTAATAAACGACAACAATAAGGATATGAATTACAGGACAGCTGACATGTTTTTGTTTTGTTTTTTGTAATCCATTCCTAGCGCCGTTCGCACCCGACTAAAGAAGACCCCACCAGTGGAAATGGGCCTGCTGAAGCGGAGTGACAAAGACCCTGAGTCTGAGGATGAGGTGGTGTGACTCCGACCCCCCGCCACTGTGGTGCTACTCATTTAAAATCAGGGAAAGGACGTTTGAGATGCGAGGAGAATCATGACTGCTTTTGTGTATTATTCCACCTGCTCTAACTGCCTTTCGTAGCTTGTACTCTCAGGGCCCATTACTACAGTAGCTAGTTTTATATTTATATAATATTGCAATTGCTATACTGTACGAAAGTATTAGGAGGGTGGTGCCCTCCTTTGCCAAACTTTGACACTTGAGTATTTCCATGTCGTATTTGGTCATGAGCAAGCAACACACTTCTATTTATGTTCCTGACAAAATTGTTTTAAAAAAAATGACGGTATGTACTGTATTTAACGGTGACATGCACTTTAACCGCAATCTCTTGATGTTTGTTGCTTATTGTAGAAAACTAATAAAAATACATTATGTATAAATGTGTCCGTGGACTGAATGTAGTCTTTGTTTCATTAGTTGAGGCTTTTGAAAAGTCTATATTTATTTTAATAGCTTAAATATATTTTTTAAAATATATCAAGAAATACAGAAATGCTTGAGCACCTACTCCCAACTATGCCTACGCACGTGGCCGCTCAGTCCTTCAATTGAAAATGCTGAGTCAGGCTTCTGGTTCCCATGGCAACGGCAACGGCACGCTTCCTCGTCAAGAGTGAGGCGACTTCTCTGACTGTCTCAGGTGAGCGGGTGGTGACGTCATCCAGCCGCTCAGGTAGGTCACGTCGGGCTGCAAGGTGGGGGAAAGAAATACTGCCAACTTTTTCCCTCCGCATTTTCAAAAAGCAACTCCAAACGAAATCTCGGTTATGGATAAACTCAAGTCGGTTTTAAGCGGCGAGGAGTCGCGCAGAGAAGATCGGACGATTTTGGAGGTACAGTAAACCAAAGCGGCTTCGTTTGTGGTCGCCATTGATTTGATGGTGAATGGACTCGATTGTGTGTGCAGAGTGTGAACGAGGCATCCACGCTGGGCTGGGGGACACGCGTGAAAGGGTTCATCGCGTGTTTTGTGATCGGAGGAGCGTGCGCCATTCTCGTAAGACTCACACGGAAACGGGGGACATTTTGCTGGCGTGGGGAAAAAGCGGCGTCTGCCTCTTGTCGTTCGACTCGTTCGACTCGCTCTCAGGAATGTTTGCTGAGGTTCTGAACTTCAATGCAGCATTGCCGCCTTGGTCATTTGGCCATCGTTGTCCTATTCGGTATCAGAAAACTTTATTGATACCACAGGGCGCAGGGCAATGACTACAGTATAGTACAGATTTGATATATATTACAGTATTAGGTATTCATTGTTTTTGTTATTGTAAAGTGTCCTTGGGTGTCTTGAAAGGCGCTTATAAATAAAATGTATTATTATTATTATTATACATGTATGGATTATTGTTATTCATTTCCATTTTAAAATGAATTGACAATGATTGTCAAATGCAAAATTCTACATTTATAAAGTCAAAATGGTATTATGTCAAACATTTTGAATCTAAAATGATTTTGTCATTTTGAATATTAAATTATATTTAATACTTGTATCATGTATTGACTAGATGTTGTATTAATTGTACATTTTATGCATGGTTATTCTTCATTTCAAAACAGTTACAACAAAGGAAACAAAGCAATGCAGCAGGATGAAATTTAAATACGAAATCGTGAATGATTATAAAAATGTAAATGTTGCATGCGGTGTGGTATCTATTTGACCTGTTTTGTTAAATCTTTTTTACAATTGTTTTATCTTCATTCAACAATATTATATAAAGTTAAATTTAATGTGATGGTTTGATTCAGAAAATGTTCTCGACCACAGTGAAACTATTTTAGAAATCTACGAGAAATCTATAAAAAAATAAAAATTAAATATATATATATATGGATTGGTATAATTTTCATTCATTCACAAAATGTCACCACATTTATTAATATTTCTGCTCTGCTATATTTTATGCATTATGTGTGTTTGCAGGGAGTATGTTTACTTTTCCTTCCCAGGATCGGCCTCATCCTCTTCATCGTCTTTTACACTTTTGGCAACATTTGTGCCCTGGGCAGGTTCGTGCGTATGCCAGTGTGTGATCGTTTGTCATCACCATTGAAGTACAATATGCATACGTTGGATATAAAATGTCTACACACCCCCATTCAAAAGCCAGGTCTATTTTTTTTTGTATTGTACGGGTCACATTAATGGTGGAAGATTTCTGAAATTAACAAAAACCTGGCACTTGAAGAGGGGTGTGCAAACTTATTTTCATTTCCACTGAATGCTGTATTGCCATGATTGTTTGCGCCACATAGCACCATGTTCCTGATGGGCCCCATGAAGCAGCTGAAGAGGATGTGTGACAAGACCAGAGCGCTGGCCACCATCATCATGATTGTGAGCACATGCACACAAAAAAAGTACAGTGAAGTCCACTTTAATGCATTCTGAAAATGACTGTTATTTAGAGTTTGATACACTTGTGAAAGCTAAACAATTGCATGATTTAGGAGCAAAGTAAGCCTCCTTTATATAAAATCCTGAGCCACCTTGTGAACATTTCTGGACATAGACAATGGTTTTTAGACCATAAGTTATTTTGTTAAAGGTACAATATGTGTATAGATCTGGTGTTCGAGTTGCATGTGTAATTAAAACAGTGACTCATAATACTGTTGAAATTGCACTAATTAAAAAAAAAGAGATTTAAGATTGCTCAAACGATTTGCAACAAGCTAAGAAATGATTGTGGTAAAAATGAGAACTATTTGGAATTGTCATTTTTTATAGCTTGTCAGGCTGCAAATATACTAAAACTGGGATAAATGTGACTCCTGAACTAAAATAAGTTTGACACTTCTGGTGCAATGCTTGTGCAAATGTGATTTTCATACTATTCTTCCAGACTTGTCTAGTGTTGACGCTGTGCGCCGCTTTCTGGGTGAGTGACTTCCTGAGTCATGATGTCACTTTGACAAACTTTTTGTTCAAGTCCACTTGCCAGTAACTATCTTTTTGTTGTTGTTGTTGTTCCAGTGGAAAAATTTTGGTCTGGCGTTGTTTTTTGTCATCCTGCAAGTGTTGTCGTTCAGCTGGTGAGTTTATCATCATTCTTTTTCAAATACCACCTCCCATTTGCAGACGGTGTTGAACTCAAAATGCTGTTTTGTTTCCAGGTACAGCCTTTCTTACATCCCGTTTGTCAGGTTTGTCATTTTAACGTTGTCACTTAGTTACAGTATCTTCTAAAAAGGAATACGCAGTATCATGTAAAACGTTTGGTTGATCATGTGATACTGTATTGAACTTTGTTTTTTTTTCTAGTGTAGCAGCAATACCTGCTGTAGCTTTGTTCTAATCTATCAAAAATGACTTTGCAGGGACGCCATCTTGAGGTTGGTGGCCATGTGCATGAAATGAGGCCTGTTTCATCAGTGGGTTTTTATTTTTTTATTTTTGAAAGGGGCAGGTTTCCCCAACCTCCCATGTTTTATTTTTAACAAGTCAGTGGGGTGCATGTCCATGATGTATATTTTATTATTCCTGATTTTGTCATATGTTTACACAAAACTATGGTTTAGCGGTACAAAACCTGTTGGATTTTGATGTATGTATAGTCCATTTTAAATTAAAATGTTTGTTACATGTGATTGCTACTGCAAAGTGTCACAACTTGTTGTTTCCAAAGATAAAAATAAAAATTAAGAAAATGAAAATTACGTGACTTTCATTTGACAAATAAATTCTAAATATTCATGTTATTTTAATATACATGTTAAAATTATTGTGTTGTTTATTCAGTTAGTTTTGTAAATGTATTTCCTGTGGATTGAACGATATGGTACCATTTGATTGTAACATGCAAGCGTAGATATTTCGTCACTTTATAAACACACTTGCTCAACACCAAGCGTCTATATTTCTTTTTTTTCCCCCAGCTAACACAGCCACCAAAAACGAGACTCAATTTGCAGTTTGTGACTTTTCGTATGGAGCAAGCCAGTTCAGACTTTCCGAGTCACGTGACAAAGGCGGAAGTGTTTGGCAGTCTCGTCTGTATTTTTCTTTTTTTTTATATCACACCTGATTTAGGAACATGACTAAATTGTTTGTCAGCTCGGATGTCAAAATAACAAAACAGGGCGGCTTTGGCTCGCTGAAAAATGCATCGTTGTGGTTTAAACCTGAACTTTTCAAGTGTCGCGGGAAGTTTTGAATGACTTCCTGCACCACGTGATGAAGGCGGAAGTGTTTGACCGACTAGTCGGGACATGGTACTTAGAACGCAGTTCTGTACACTACAGTAGTTTTTGTTTTGTTTTGGTTCCTCCGGTGTGGAAACATGAAAGAATTACTGCTGATGATAAAAAACAGCGTGCCCGTCAAAAAGAAGACGACTTTGACTCAGAGCGACTTGCAGCGTTGGGGTTTAAAGGGTAACTTTTAGAACGCAACAACCAACGTGAAGTTTCAATGAGTATATCCATTCGTCAGGAAGCTAACATGGACTTTGTGTCATTGGAGTGTTTTGGCCTTCAAACAGGGATCCAGCTGAGGCCTTACCAGTTACATGGCGTCCAGTGGCTGACTCAGTGCCTGAAAAACCAGCAGGGATGCATCCTGGGAGATGAGATGGGCTTGGGGAAAACGTGTCAGGTTTGAGACAATGAACATGTTCATCCATATTGGGTTTAAAACAAATTTTCAAATCATATTCTGAGATGTAGTCCACACATTGTGTGATCCATAATATTGTGGGTGTGTCCATGTTATGTTTTTGTCCCTTCAGACCATCAGCCTGTTGGTGTACATGGCGGGCGCTCTTGATGTCAAAGGTCCGTTTTTGGTTCTTAGCCCGCTATCCGTCATGGAGAATTGGAGGAGTGAGTTGGAACGGTACACATGTTCAAGTCCCGTAACATAAAATAATCATGTTCGCTTGTAAACGTCTCAGCATCATTTTTTCCCCCCCCGCAGTTTCTCGCCATCTTTGACTGTGCTGTGCTACAAGGGAGATAAAGACAGACGGATTGAGATCCAAAGGGACACGCAGGACTTCCTTGTCCTGCTCACCACATACGAGGTGTGTGAGCATGGACGAGCGTGTGTTTATTTTTCTGTTTTTAAAAATCATCTGCTTTTCAGCTCTGCCTCAAAGATGCTTCCTTCCTGAGACGGTGAGGGTCTTCTCAAAAATTAAATTGTCGTATTTAAAATAGTCAATTGCTTCCATAGTCATCCCAAAGCTAAGCTGTCAAGTTCATGAAAACTGTAATTCACCAACTAGACCACTAGATAGCGCCCATGCTCGCTTTCATGTTGGTAAACACTGTAATTCACCAAACCCCCCACTAGAGGAAGACCGTGCTCTGTTGTTATTTCATCTGCTTGGAACAACAATTATTCATTCCCTCACGGCCAATGAGCTTTGGAATCATGGAATTGGAATTACTTTTCATAACGTTTCGCTGTTGGCGCCCTCCCTGCAGGTTTAAGTGGAAAGTTCTGGTCGTAGACGAGGCTCACAGACTCAAGAACCAGAACTCTTTGCTGCGCAAGACCCTGATGGAGGTACTGGCTGGCACCACCGTCGTCTTCATTATTGCTCCTGCTAATGACTTCCTGTCTAGTTCTCAGTGGGCTTCCGGGTTCTGCTGACCGGCACGCCCGTCCAGAACAACCTACAGGAGCTTTACTCCTTGCTAAGTTTCATCCAGCCCGCCATCTTCTCGGAGGACGACGCCGACGGCTTCACCCAATCTTACGTCGATGTGCGCAGTCGACCTGCGCTTGGTATGATGTCATCGATTAAATTATGATTCCTTATTACTCCTTGACATCAGGTTTTTAAACTCTGTTGAAGCATGTGCATTGTTTTCAACTTCACGTGAGTGTTGAAAGTACGCATTGGTACATTGCCACTCTTGTTATGAAATAATGAGGGGAAAAAAACGTTTTTCATACAAGCGTGGATGTCAGATGTTGTGTGTCGGCCCACCCAGCTACCGAACTCCAGAGCATTCTGGAGCCCTTCTTGCTCCGCCGGGTCAAGTCGGAGGTGGCGGTGGACCTGCCCAAAAAGACGGAAGTGGTGGTGTACCACGGCATGTCGGCGCTGCAGAAGAAATACTACAAAGCCCTCCTGATGAAAGATGTCGGTGAGAGTCCTTTCCAGTCCATTTCACACCGAGAATCCCGCACAAGAATGGCATACGGAGCAATTTGTCTGAGGTGATGTGCCTTTGCTAACGATGTGCTCTCAGAGGCTTTTGGCAGCGAGCAAAACAAGACCCGTCTGCTGAACATCTTGATTCAGCTGAGGAAGTGCGTGGACCACCCGTATCTGTTTGATGGTAAGGAACTTCAGCCTCCCTTCAGGTGCCACATCCAAGGTTCTCGTTGGGGGATTCAATGTTTTGTTTTGTGTTTTTTTTTTTATTTCACCCTTGCCCAGGAGTGGAGCCAGAGCCGTTTGAAATGGGTGACCATCTGATCGAAGCCAGCGGCAAACTCTGCCTTCTTGACAGCATGCTGGCCTACCTGCAGCAAGAGTATGTGACTTTGTTACCGCCACCGAGTGGACCGGAGTGGAACGCTCGACGTCACATGCATAAAAGGCGAAATTAAATACAGGAAAATGTCTTGAAATACGTAACAAAAGCCGATGCGCACTCAGTGAAACGAATGGAAAATTCCATCAACTCACTATAAATGTTATGATATGAATATGTCATGAGATAAATATAATCAATTAAATAATTTGACCATTCATTAAATCAGCATAAAAAAAGTAATTAAAATCAATTTTTAAAAAAAGTGATAAGTGAAGAGTTTATCATTTTTTTAAATGTCATTGCATAAAATGACATTAAATAAATGAACTGTATTTAAAGACCCTATAATGTTATTTCTATGATGTGTTTCTAAATGCATTAAATTAAAAAAAAGATCAAAAATGTTAATATATGATAATTTAATGAGCTGGTGGACAATTTAATTACTGTACATTTTCACAAACTACTGTATTTTAGAAGCATTTTAATCGGCTTCCTATTTCAATTGGATCCCTTCAAACTTTTTTTTTTTTTTAATTCTTCTCTCTTCTAGTGGCCATCGTGTTCTGCTCTTCTCTCAGATGACCAGGATGCTGGACATTCTTCAGGACTACATGGAGTACAGAGGTCAGCGCTCTTAACAAGCAGGTGTGTCTCACATTGTGACCGCACAAACACCAAACTACTTCCGCCCCCCCCCGTGCAGGGTTCAGCTACGAGCGCCTGGATGGCTCGGTCCGCGGCGAAGAACGCAACCTGGCGGTGAAGAACTTCAGCAGCACGGACATTTTTGTCTTCCTGCTAAGCACCAAAGCAGGTGAGGTGAACTCGCCCGCTCTTCGCATCTCGCATCATCAGCTAAAACGTGTGCTTGTCAGCGCCGCGTGCGAGCGAACGGCAGAGAGAGGAAAGCGAGGCCCTGATTGACGGCAGATAAGAGCTGCGGCAGGATGATGCTCACCGATGAAAACAAGGCCATTGCGCCGTGTGAAAACGCAGCCACTTCCTGTCACTTGCCCGATAGTCAATAGGGAGGCTGACTTTGTTTCGTGTGTGTGTGTGTGTGTGTGTGTGTGTGTGTGTGTGTATATTCTGTATTTTATTTTTTTATGCTAGCATTAGCCTCGCACCACCACTACCGCATCGCAATTATACAAACTATATCAAAATGCAATCTAAAGAATCATGCTAGGGTGGCCATGTAAACGTTCCGGAGCAAATGAAAAATAAAATATATCGTACTGTATACTCACCAGGGATGCTGTTTATAAAATACAGATGGTCTGTTTTCTTCAGGGCTGACACGAACAGATCTAGTCGTCAAGGATGCCGATAGTTGATATTTGGTGCTGATATTAACTTATTCGTGTACCTGTCCAAATAACATGTTTTTTTAATCGCTTGTCTGATTTGCCGAAATTTATTATTTTTTTTAAATCTTAGACAGTCAAAAATGAAAATAAATTGTGATGGGAAATTGCTGATAACATCGAATGTGATTGGCTAGTGAAACGGTCCCATTGCTAACACAGTTGACATGACACGACGGATTGTCAAGGCGCTGGGGAGATTCGATTCGTGTGGCAACACAGATCTCGACATCTTATTGGATGAAAGATCCAATATCCACATACCCGTCTTGGAAGCGGTACAGACAAGAGAAATGAAGAGACTGGACAGTTGGCAATCTGTAAACACGGTTTCATGGAATTGAATTGCGGTTATGAATGTAGATCAATGCGTCTGATAGTGTTAACCGCCCAACAACGATTATGAGGTAAGTTCTGCTAAATCTTAGTCGCGTGATGTAAACAGCTCTGGAAAAAAAAATGGAGACCCCTGCGAAATGATCGGGTTCTCAGATTTTTCTGTTTATGAGAATATGTTCAAGTAAAAGGAACTTTTCGATTTCATCTGATAAACGACTCCCAATCGCTTCATATTTTTCCTAAATTTAAATGTAAGGGTGCAGTATTGTACTTTCATATTTTTATAAAACCACATTTATTTATTTTTTGTTGAAATATATATAATTTTTTTTGTACACGACACTTGTATTTCATTTATCAATTATTTGTGTGTGTGTGTGTGTGTGTGTGTGTGTGTGTGTGTGTGTGTGTGTGTGTATACAGGAGGCGTCGGCATGAACCTCACAGCCGCCGACACAGTCATTTTCATGGACAGCGACTTCAACCCTCAAAATGACTTGCAGGCAGCCGCACGCTGCCACCGGATTGGCCAGCACAGGTGCCCATCAACGATAGCATAATTTAGGATTATTCATTGGGCGTAGAAAAAAAAGTAGTGTGTTTCCGGTAACCCGACCGACCGAGAATTTCTACCTCGAAAAAAAACTTTACGGTCGGCATTTTTTTTCAAACCTTTTACATTATTATTATTATTAATACATTTCATTTCATAAGCGCCTTTCAAAACACTCAAGGACGCTTTACAATCAAAACAAGAACAATAAAACCCGTGGAGATGTCCTGGAGGTGAGAGAGAGAGAGAGAGAGACTCCTCCGGGTTGAGTGACCGCTGGCGCGTTTGGCTGCCGCTGCTCAACCCGTATTGTTTTGTATTGTTTTGTGTTTTTTGTTATTGTCAAGTGTCCTTGGGTGTCTTGAAAGGCGCTTATAAATAAAGAGTATTATTGTTAAAACCACAGACAAAATTGTAAATAATAAAACAAACAAATCTGAATCGAGTCTACGGGCTCTTTAACCCTTTCGTGCACCAATAATGATTAACCTGCAAACAGATCAATCAGTACCTGAATTTTTTTTTTTTTTTTTTTAATCTTTGGGTATCTTGTTATTAATTTTCGAAATCCCGACTGCAGGCCGGTGAAGGTCATCCGTCTGCTGGCCAGAGACACGGTGGAGGAGATCATGTACTCGCGCCGTCTCCAAGCTGGAGCTCACCAACGCGGTGATCGAAGAGGGCCGCTTCTCTCTGCTGGAGCGAGCGCAGTCTGCGGCGGCGGGACTGCATGTGAGCACCCCCCCACCCCCATCTCTTTCCCTTGTATTTCAATGACGGGCACCTCACATCCCGTTTGTGCTGATACAAGATGAAAAACTTTTTGTGCTGACTCTTTTGTGTCGCGAGTCCAGAGTTCGTAGGGCTGAATCATGATTACCCAAAGGACAAATGAGGAAAATTGGCATTTGCGCTATTCGCAGTGATGCTCAGGTTTTAGAAAATAAAATAAAAAAATTGCACGGTCGTAAAATGTCCAATTTGGCATTTTTAATGAAAATAGTGCAAAATATTGTGATGTGTGTGTGAATTTTGAGACCTTTTTATGTGGTCTCTCATAAATATGGTTTCCGAAAGCAAAATACGTTTTAAAATGTACATAAAATATTCCAAAATCTCTTTCAATGCTGTTACACAATGTTGAGTTTATATTGCACCTTTCTGGTGGGCAGATTTAGTGAAGGAAGGTGAAAATTTTTCTTTCAATGCCGTCTTAAATTTGCCTTCCCTTTAGCTCGGTGAGATCTTGAAGTTTGGTGTGGACAAGTTGCTCTCCTCCGGCGAGAGCTCCATACAGGACGTGAAATTGGAGAAGATCCTCGGTGCCTCCCGCGACGGTTGTTGGACGGACGACCAAGACGAGGCCGGCGAAGAACCTTCCTCCTTGCGAGAGGACGACGACGACGGCGACTTGGAATCTGACAGGCAGAGTATGTTTCCGCTGTGGAACTTCTCAACGTGATCTCCGGTGAAGTCGCCCGTTTTATATCGCGATTCGCGCCTCTTGTCATATCACCGATTTTTAAGCTCCATAAACTCACGAATGTCTGACCTCGTTTTGGCGTGTAAAGTATCTCCCGCCGTATATTATTGTCCTCGCAGACCACATGTACTGCTTCGAGGGCAAAGACTACAGCAAGGACCCCAGCTCGGAGGACGGGACCACCTTCCAGCGCCTGCTGGATGAACAGCTGGCCCAGCAGCAGAACGCCGGCGCCGAAGGTCGAAGTCTGCGGAACAAAACCGAGGTATGACTTCCTTTCTCGAATAGACCACTCGGTCCCACTCTGAATCCCCAACTTTGATTTAGGGTGTGAACATACCTGAGATTTCAAGTACCGGGAATGCAACATGTCTGGAAATTTCGTTTTTCTACAGCATCTGTCGAACCACTGCCGTACTTCTTTCAGGTGTTGCCGGCAGCGGGGCTCATCTTCCCAACGAGGAAGCGGCGCCCTCTCACCCAGGCCGAGCTGGAGATGCGGCGACGGAAGCGCCAGGAGGCGGCGGCCAAGCGGGCCAAATACCAGGCGGAGGCCAAGAAGAAGCAGGAGGAACACAAGTACAAGAAAAAGTAAAAGACCGCACAGTGTTTCCCAACCTTTATTTGAGCTGATGCGCATTTTTTACATTTTCCCCGCAAATATCTTATGACACACCACCCGACACAGATGTCATGAAAAACGAGTACACAAAGTAAATGTAGCTTCTGCTGTAGATGAACAGTTATTTGGAGTATTGTGACAACACAAAATCGTATATTTTTGCGGAGCGCATGTTTGCTCGCTCAACGCTAAGATACACTGAAAAATGCCACAGACAGGCTCACGGAAATTAGCTTAGCTAGACGATACAGTAATGATCAACCTTCAAACATTTCCTGCTTTTCCACGGTGTAGCAGCATATACCAAAAAAATTCTCTCTGCTCTGTGGGAACGGAGACTATTAACCAGAGGTTACAATAGTTGGGGACCTTCTCCGCCTCTCCTTGTTGCTCTCAATGACGGTCCTCGGCTGAGGATTTGTAACTTGGAATTCAGATCTGCCTGTTGACTATAAAAACTATGGGCCAAGCGATAAATTCCGACGACGATAAACAAATGGGAAAATATATCGCCGTTTTTTGCCGATTTAAAGAAAGATAACTGACAGATCAATCCTAGTCAACCCCAATGAAAAACAATCCTTCAGACTTGATTTTTCATTTTATTTTTAGTTTGACTGTTTTTGTGCTTTCTACTGGCTTTGTTATCAATTTATTGTTTTATTATTTATTGTTGTATATATGAAGCATTTTCTCCTTTCCAACCCCCTTATTACATTTAGGTCAAAAAAGTTTAAACAAGTCATTATTCTTGACTTCTGATTTCAAAACTAGGTATCCATCAATTTGTTGCGTGCTGTGTATTGTAATATATGGAGGTGATTAAGCATTTATTTGGTTTCACAAAATTCAGTTATAACGGCCCGTTAACTACACCCGTTTTAAAGTGCTCTATAAATACAGTTGAGAAATCCAACACAAAAGTGTTCACCAGTCGGGTGATCGCTCACTATGCAAATGTTTGCCTTGGACATTTTCAAAGGTTTGGTAAAAGCAGAAAAAGCAAACACTATGCACAACTCAAATTTTTTGTGCAATAATCTAATTCGAAGTTATTTGTTGCATATTTTGATGCATTTTTATTCTTTAGAAAACATTTGTCTGAATTTTCGGGGGGGCTTGGAATGGATTAGGGCATTTACATGGAAAACGTGTCTCTACTTCTATTCTTCCAGAACACATTAATTTCGTAAATAGAGGTACCACTGTATAGCAGAGGAGTGAACGATGAACTGTTCTGAAGGGAACAGTTTAACGTAATGAACCAGTTCTCCAAAGTTGGACTCAACCACTCCCACTGAATCTTAATTTGGGACGATTGCTTCCAACTTTTTGGGAAGGTTCTCATCTGTTCTGAATGGCTAAAGCAAGGGCCATCAAAATCCGTGATGTGGATCCTTTCGCCGCAAGTAAATACTGTAACTTTTGTACTGATGAAGCGAAACGGGCTCTTTCCCCTCAGCAAACGCCAACTGGGAAAGCACCGACTTAGCGGACCGTTGCGCTGCTTCTTCCGTCTTGTAATCAACGCCGTCTTTGCACGCAGGATGGCCTGGTGGGCGTCCTGCGGTTACCGATCTCGCCGCCTGAAGTCTGCAGACAGCGAGGAAGATGACGAAGAAGATGAAGAGGACGACAGCAGCAGCGTGAGCTCGGCTGACTCGGAGAGCGGCGCCATCCACTATGTCCTGGGAGACGTGACGCATCCTCATGCCGCGCGTGGGGACGCCATCATTGTCCACTGTGTCGGTATGTACCAACCACCCTTTGCGTCCCCCGACCCCAAACATGACGTGAGCGCGTTCGCTCCCTCTTCGCTACAGTGCGGTTGCGCCCGTCGAGGTGAGATTAGCTTTTCAAAAGTCGATTATCAGCGGGGTGTCCAACTCAGTTTCATTCCGGATTGCATTGATGTTGAACGGAGGAGCCGTCGTCACTGCATTATCACCTCATCTTTTTTTTCCTCCCTCAAATGAAACCTAAAAAGAAAAAGAAATATGGTGCCTTGAAGATAAATGCATAAGATAAACTGACTGACTTACTCCGCTTTGTGTTGCTGTCAGATGACTCGGGCTGGTGGGGCAAGGGAGGCTTGTTCACCGCGCTGGAGGTGCGCTCGGATGAACCTCGGCGGCAGTACGAGCTGGCGGGAGAGATGAAAGGTAAGGGAGAAAAAAAAAAGATTTTCTTTGGGATAACGGCGGAGGTCGAACCAGAATTGTGACAAAACTAGAAGCTGCCAAAAGTCTTCAACGTACATCCTTCAACCTCCTTCTATAGGCGACATGTAAAAGCTGTTGATTGTTTTGTCTCCCGCCCCCCATCCATAGACTTGGATCTCGGAAGCGTGCTGTTTTTCCCCATCGATGACAAACAGTCCCGACTGGATGGGAACGATCACGTAAGTTCCGAGCATTTGCTGGCTGCGTGTGCGAGGGCGTGCGTGACTTCCTCCCCTGATTTCCATTGTGATACAGCCAGCGGCGTCTGTCACATATTTGCATTGAGTTGGCTTTTGAACGTCCTCCTCAGCTGGCCCTCATCGTCGCACAGCAGCGAGACAGAGGCAACAAGTTGTCGGGCATCTTCCTCACGGCGCTCGACCAAGGCCTGAGGAAGATTCATGCCGCCGCCAAACGGAATAAAGGTGGAAATGCATCCTCGGAAATACAAACGCACTCAGTCAGACACTTCATTAGGTACACTTGCACGATCATACAAAAAATATATTTATGCAGCCGCAGCTGTCAGAAACAGCACGTTCTTTTCAAGTTGGTCTTCCTTTTTCCAAGAAAGAGAATTATTATTTTTACAAGACAGTGTTTTATTCGTTCAAGAAAAACATTTTTTGACGAGCACAGTAGACTTAGTTCTGAAAATAACTTGTTGGCTTGGCACGTCTTCTACTTTCACACAGTGCGGGTTTGAGCAATGTCTTGTTGTCGCCGTCACAGCAGTTTGTTGTATTCACGGTTAGACTCGACTGACGGGATATGCTGGGACATTCCCGCCCCCCACCCCCTCTCGTCACTGCCGCGGTGCCTTTGTGGCTACAGCGGAATGCGGGCTCCAAGATCACACAGCTGGCTGAGACTTCAATAGGAGCGAGGACTACAAATGATGGGAACGCTTGTTGAGAATTTCCCTTTTCCTCTTTCTCTGCATCCTCAAGCGAGCGTGCACCTGCCTCGCATCGGCCACGCCACCAAGGGCTTCAACTGGTACGGCACGGAGCGCCTGATCAGGAAACATCTGGCTTCCAGAGGCATCCCCACATTCATGTATCCTTTTTTGGGGGGTTGCAAGTGGCAACCTTGCAGTGCACGTGAGCACATCTGTATTTCAGTGTCATCTTTGGGGAGTGGCCTGACACAATTCTAAAAATAACATTTGTACTTTTTCCTCTTGTAAATTTGAATTCTTGCTTAATAATTTTTAGTCTGTAGTTTTGCCTAGACTTTATTTTTTGTGCTTTGTTTTGTTGTTAATTTAAATTTTCTCCAACTACAGTTCTCTATCAAAACAACCTGCACTTTAGTAAATTCCTGCTTTATCCCCATTGATTCCTGTTCATTCCCATGGGAAGTTTCCAACTTTGAAAATTCTCAAAACATTTCCACCCCACCTCAACGGTGTATCATAAACATCATCTCCCATTAACGCCCCTTTGGACCTCCTCCTTCCCTGAACCTAGCTGACAGATACTATCACAGTCGCAAAAACACAGCCAACCCCCGCCACCTCTTCGGCTTCCTCCTCGGAAGCGCAGGCGCACAGCTCGACCGCAAATGCACAGCAGGCAGGCCCGTCCTCCCCCTGGACCTCCTCTGAGCTGCCGAGTTTCATGAGGGGAATCCGTGTGTTTTTCTACAACCTGACGGCAACGGACAGGAAGAGACTGGCCCGCTACCTCATCACATATCCTTGATAACCGCATCTGTGCAGAAAAAAATAACCCACACTGGAAATATTACAGGTTGTCCCAAAAGTCACTGTGCACTTTATTTTTTTTCTATTTTGGTTTGTGTCATTTGGACAGATGTGAGGCCATCAGCATTTGACAACTTAAGACTTGCCACTTTTTGTAAAAAAAAAAAAAAAGCTTTACACAATCAACAATTAGTGATTAAAAACCGACAACAGATCACCAATCCAATCAGAAGATGGACCAACATATATATATATATATATATATATATATATATATATATATATATATATATATATATGAGCTGTCAAAAGATTAAAATATTTAATCTAATTAATAACTCAACTGTCATAATTAACTCAAATTAACTAAAAATTAATCATGATTACTCACGCATTTTTTATCGTTTCTGAATTTCCTTTTATATTTTTTGTCCTATTTTCCCCCATTTTAATGCTCTCATCAACATGGAATCATGAATCAGTTTTCTATGTGCAAAATGCAAATATTTACTGAAATGATTTCGATTTTCAATTTTACATGAACATTTTTCACTTGGAGCAGTTATTCACACATTATCTCTCACACAATATTACTGTCCATCAACAACAGTGAAAAAAATATTTTGTCACACAACAGCTGCTTGAACAGCTCTTTTTATGGAATCAAAACAGCGCAAAAATCACTACGATCTGATTAAGCCTACTTACGGAGAGAGAAGTCATAGCGAAGCTAACGTAGCACCGAACTTAGCATAGAATGCTAACTAAGCACATAACTCGTAGCTATGACACGGACTTCGCCATCTTAACAATTGTACATACTAAATGGCGGCACTGGACACACACTGGAATAAAATTAATTACTTCGGAAATAACGTGAACTACTGCTCGCATCCTTGATATCAAAATTGATCGTTCTACATTTGCTCTCTTTTTTCCCGCTCGCTCTACTGCGTCGTCTCGACTTTCGGGTGCGTTTATATATAAGAGTTTGCGGCTCAAGATTTCCTTAGCAGCGGTGCACTTACGACGGCGACGAAGAGGAGGTGATGAGCAGCGAGGTGACGCACATCGTCGCGGAGGTGGAGCACCAAGTCCACTCTCAGGTTACCCCACGGGGAATCTTTAGCATCTCTGACAACTCATTGATGTTAAAGGTGATCATTTAGGGCTTTCTTGGTTTTGCTGCGTGGGAAAGCAGGAGCTGCGGGAGCTGACGCGACGCTACGATCAGGCCGTGCCGGTGCGCAAGGACTGGCTGGAGGCCTGCTTCTCCCAACAGAGACTAGTCCACAGCGCACGCTTCACACACGTGCTTACATAACAACACGTGTGTGTGTGTGCGTGTGTTTTACCTAAAGGTGAGAGTAATAAATGAATTCACTCGTCAATGTCTGTCTGGGTATACCTGTAGACCCTGTAATGTTGTAGACGAACGGCACCAGGTTACCTCCACCTGTCAGAAAGTGATTGATTACGCTGACTTCAAGTGCATACAATGACAAAAATGTGTTTTGCTTTGGGCTTGCGGTTGCGCCTACAGATATACAGTACTTCAAAAACGTTTCTCTGATTTCCAATAAAAAAGAGACGGTTGTACTGAGAATATTTCAAGAGTACCCTTCCACCATAGCAGGAAATCAAATTAATGCTTTAGGGCTTGCATTTATGTCAATATCATAATGATACCCTGAATTGTCTCATTAGTGATGCAAAAGAGCACTGGCCTGTGCGTGAAGTTTTTGTTTCTGTACTCGTCCTATTAGATTTGAGTGTGGCTTTTCATGCAACTGGACCACCACATCCTGAAATGGGTTTCAAACATATTTATTGCCTCCAGATTGGTAATCAAGAAGCTATGTGTAGAAGTCCCACAGGGATCTGCGCTTGGACCACTCGTGTTCAGTCGTTTCCACAGCAGGAGCAGCACCTGGAGAGGACTGGCGATCTTTGTCTCGTTCTTCTCTTTATCTCTGTCTCTTTGCATCAACCAGTGTCGTTGGTTTCTATTTCACATCCTTTGTGAATGAAGCAGAAACGGTTCATCGACATTGACTTCAGCTCCTGCAAACACGCTTTAAGTACAGTTGGAATGGAATTGGGAATAAAACAAATATGCTTTAAAAGTATTTAAATGTTCACGTTTCATTCATAGTAAATTCTAATTTTTAGGAATGGAAACATATGCTATATATATGCAGTGTTTCAAGTAGTTTAATCTGTTTCTTAGGCAACAAACGCTATTTTTACAGTGTGTAAAGTTAATCCTTTAAATTGTGTATTGAATGTGCAGTCCCTCATTAATAAATTAATAAAGCAAAACCACCAGCCTCACGCGTGTATCTAGCTATTAGGCGCACGTGTTTTGTAAAGTTGAGTAAAATACCTGACACTGCGTGGGAAGTAGGCGGCGGGCGTGACTTGGAGGAAAGCCACAGACAGACACTCGACGAGTGCACCTCAAGTCAAATCACAAGACAAGACCGAACCGAAGACGGGGTACCACACAGCGGACGATTCCACACAAAGTAGCCGCCCAGCGAGCTCGTTTTCCGGCTAAGGGAGTTGAATTGGCCGTCGTCGGTTAGGATTTTCAATTTTTCACAAACCACGCAGGCTGTGGCGAAGGTGAGCCATTTTTTTTTTTGTTTCGCTTGTAGTTTAGGTAAAAGGATACTTGAATAATATTGTGACAACACAGAGAAAGTTCTGGAACTTTTTTTTCCGAGTAAGCTCTCGAGCGAAGGAAAAATATAAGTGAGCAAAAAAAAAAAAAGATTGAGGTCACATACAGAACCGCAAATGTCATTTTAAATGTCACGTTGGCAGTCATATGTCATTGGATGGAACAAATTGGCAACATACATGATAAGCTCGGTGGAAAAGTGGACAATTCCGGGTGGCAAAAGGAATGAATGGCTGTAACTTAACTCGTTTACCGATGTGCGCGATTTTCGAACTACTGGTTTAAGTGGTAGTTAGTTTTTGGAATCGACGTCATCGCACGTGGGCCAACTCAATCGTCAACTACTTCAAAAGCAGGCAGAAAATCCCCGAGTATGTGCGTGTGTTCTTGATTTATTTTTTGTGTGTGGCACAAATCGCGCATACCAACTGAATTGGTCTAATTACTAGTTAACTGTTGAGCTTTACATAAAACTAAGAAAATACACATTGAGTATACAACCACATAACTCTTTTAAAAAAACAACTAACGTCGTGTTCACACATAATGGGAAACTCACTAACTTACTGGTACTTCCTAACAACAATACTCAAGTTAAAGTCAAAACTAGGTTGTATTTAGTATTTCTCTGACAAGTATAATTCATCCCACAAAAATCATAACCAAGTGTAATGGAGTAAATGTCACATTTCTTCTTAACAGAAATACTCGAGTAAAAAGATTGCAATTTAATGGTGGACCATGCTTCAGAAACTCGGAAAGTATTTTTTGCTTTTGTGTCAAGTGCAGTGTTGAACACATGGATGTGAGGAGTCTCAATCATGCTGCCGGCTTGCAAATCTCCAAATAGGTGAGTGACACACTCACTTGCTTTTTATAGAAAAAAGATACTTGTTCAACCAAAGTGCAACCAAATGTTTGACAAAAAGAAAAGTCTTTGTGGTAATCATATATAATCATCGAATAAATGTTCACCTCACTCTCAGTGGTCAGGGGTGGGCATCACTGTGAAAACACATCTGATCACTTTTAAGTTGTCATGATGCCATTCACCACTAGTGGGCACACATCATTTGGTAGCACTTCCACCTGTTCATCTCCATCACAGAAGAAGAACGTAGACCGGCTGTCAGCCGGATTGATTTTGTGACATTTTCCGAGTTGTCACTCGAGTAAATGGAAGGGACTCTTTTTCGACATGTAGGATGGATTCAACTAAATGGGATGCTACGGTTTCACACACGGTTTCATGTTAACAAAATGCAACTTAAATTGAAAGCCGACAGTTCACGACGACTCATTCAAAAAACTAACGTGGACAAACTTGAATCATATAATGCACGACCTTGCGTTCATTATATAAAATATATTCATAGTTCATATATTTAAAAAAATACAAAACCACTGTGATTTTATTCACAAGAACAGTTTGTTTGAAGTGCTTTAACTTGCCCATCCCTGGTCGGGATGATGACGACTATTACGACTGATTGTTTCATAAAACTGCATTCCGCACAAGAGAGCACTTGTTTGTACACTTGTCAATAAAAGCTACCGAAATGTTCCCGTTGCCAGTTTGGATTATCAACTCGTCGGTACGTTTTATAACAGTAAACAGTACTTCATTGTCGCTATGGGTTCAATGGTGAACTTAAAAAATGGACCTCTGCGGTATACTTTGTTCAGACAGTCGAAATAGGCGTTTAATTGTAAAAGTCTTCCTGCCCAGTTGGTTCCTGAGCAACAGCAACACGCCGCAAGAGGACGATGAAACCATGAGCGCCGAACAGCGAGAAGCGACCGCCACCCCCAAATTGGACTCAGCCCCGCTTTACGACCACTGGGCCTCCTGCACCTCCTCCGAGCTCGGTACGCGAAATTTGGAGCAGGACACAGAACGCGAGACGGACATGAATTCCTGCCCCGACCTGAGCGACCGTTCCTTCCCGCTCACGCCGTTTCCGAGCCTGGCGGACGACAGCTGGCCGCAGCAGCCCGGTTTCTCCGGCGACTGGTCGGGATATCCCAGCAGCGAACTTCCGTTCGGGTCGGACCCCAAAGAACTCTGCAGCTGCTGCGGCCAGAGCTTCCGATCCGGACACAAGTTGAGCCTGGAGCAGCCGTGCTCGCTGCGCTCTGAGCCGCCCAGCCGGCACCTGACGCTGCCGCCATACATGTGCTCGCCGCCGGGTGCCGCCTGCTGGGCCCTGTGTCCCGCCGACGCCCCCGCCGGGGTGGGTGTTAAGCTACCGGGGCAGCAGTACCAAGCGGCTTACGCCCCCCGGCACTGTGAGTCTCGACTTGTTGTTGCCGCACCGATTTTCTTGTGCTGATCTCAGCTTTGGTTGTGTTGTCACAACGCAGGTGATTGCAGACCTCCCTGGGGCCGAGTCACTCCAATGTGAGTTCGTTTGCTTTTGAATTATTTACACACACAGAGAGAGAGAGAGAGAGAGAGAGAGAGAGAGAGGTAAGTACGTAGATATTTTTCAAAAACATGTTTATTGGTTCAAACATTGATATAAAAAGCAAGACACCACACTATAAATAGTACAAATACAATTCTATCAGAGATAGTAATGAAGGCAGAATTAGTGTTTGTGTGTGTGTATATTTTTATACATATATAAAAACACAATAGACGTATATTTAATGCCAAAAACAACCAAACCATAATAACTAGTTTAATGCTAACTCCATATATGCTAATGCTAATAAGCTAATGTAAGCAGCTACACATACAATCACAGCATACAACAAATGGGAGTTAAGCACAGTATATTTTAACACCAAAATGGCCAACCAAGTCATACACATTTCGTCTATTGAAAGTCTGCTAGCTTGTTGCTAATATACAATGTAAAACATGAGAGACAGGCTAAAGTAGATTAGCATGTCAAACATTCAAACCACTGCTAAACATACGGAGCAGCGATATATTCTCTCTGCTCTTTCATTTGAAATCTTTCTTAATTTCAAATTATTTTGCTACAGGGGCCACAGCGTTCCCCCCGGCGAGAAGCCGCCGACGCACAGCTTGTCGTTGTCCCTGGCGCAGAGTAAGTGGCCCGCGACTCAGAAAAATCACGCGATGGGCCATCTTTAACGTTGCTGCGTGTTCAGGGAAAGTGTTTGTCACGTACGAGGCGGACGACGACGCGCACGTCAACGAGATCATCAAGTTCGTGGCCCTGCTGCGACACAACGGCTTCGACACACACGTACGAGATTTACAGAGGCTTCCCCTTTCTCAACTTTTGTCACCTTGGGACGTGGACTCTATTTTCTGTTATGTTATGAAGCTCTTTTGATGAATGGAACTGTAAACAACGTTGAGGGAATTATGAACAGTTCGAAATAACGGTCATTGTTACCACAGAAACATAAAGCTAAGGCACAGCAAAAAAACAAAAAAAAGTTCACGACAAACTTATTTGTGTCAGTGGTTCTCAAACGTTTTTACATCAAAAACACCTTAAAATATGTACGAAATTCACTCGTAAAAAAATGTTTGAACGGAATGAAAAAAAGCTTGAACATTAACACTGCACTTAAATATGTGCTGCTTTCAGATTGACATATTCGAGCAGCAGTTCCGCAGCATTAGCAAGATCGACTTCATGGAGCGCTACCTCAGCGAAGTAAAAACTCACCGTGTACTTTTTTTGTTAGCAACGCAAACTGACCGATGTCGTCCGTCCCCTCAGAAAGAGTACCTGATCATCATCATCATCAGCCCGAAGTACCACGAGACGGTCACCACCTCCCACGTCGGCCCCGACAACGATGAGAGGACGTGCAATACCGTCTACATCCACAAACAGGTCTCCGAAACCCGTACCCAATGGGAATTTGTCCCCACACTCTTCCGCTTCTTGTTGACGGCGTGGCTTCTTTTCATTCAGCTTCAGAATGAGTTCATCCAGAACGGAAGCAAGAATTTCCGCTTCATTCCCATTTTGTTCCCTGGGGCGAAAAAGGTAAGACTGAACAGTAATTCTTTTAAGATCGGCACACAGACTTGTTTGATGTAAATTGAAAATAAAATGGGTCCCGGGATTGAGCCTTGGGGGATCCCTTTTTTAAACATCCAGAACAGAGCAAACAGTCTGTGATCCACTGTGTCAAAGGCTTTTTTAACAAATGAATAAAAAGACCAATACAGTATTTCCTGCAGTCCACAGTCTCAATAAAATCGGAACAGTTTTACCTGTCAGAGTGGAGAAAGGGGTTTTAAACCCTCCTCCTGTTTGTGTTGCCTACAGCGTCACGTTCCCAACTGGCTGCTGAACACGCACGTGTACGGTTGGCCGCGCGACCGCGACGACATCCTGCGACGGCTGATGAGGGTTGAGAAGTACAACCCGCCGCCCATCGGAGAACTGCCCACCATCGTGTCCATCCCCATCTAGAACCATTTTCTCAATAATGCTTTGAAAGAATCGTCGCCAGGGCCCTTCTCAGTGACAGGAAGTGATGGGGGAAGGGGGGGGATGCTAATGCTAACATCATCATTCAAGCCAGGTAGTCTGTTTTATCAGTGGCTCTGCCTTGGTCAAATGACACACAGGAGTTTGTTTGCAAGTGCAAGTATGTGAGACGTCAGGTCTGCAGAAGATTCTGGTTGGTTTGAGGAGTTACGCGTAGGGGACGTTCTCCGCTAAGAACGTTCCTTGAATTTACAGCAGCAGTGCTGAGAAGATGAAAAGACATTTTGGATGGGATGGATGAGGGGTGACTCTCCAAGGCCAAAGGGCTCAACAGTTCATGGAATTTTGCATTTTTAAAGACTTTTGTGTCTTATTTTTGTGTGTGTGTGTCTGAGAATTTCAGAACTGCTGATTAGAATCTTACCTTTACAATAAACATTTTTGGCCCTATTTAATACAATACATCCTGATTTATATCGTGCTTTCGCAACTGCGGCAGCTGTAACAAAGCGCTGGACTAAACGGTCAAATAATAAACACAACATAAAACATACGGACAGTCATGCAATCTTAACCACTTTTCCCTCATACGATTTGTTGTTTGTAGCAGTTCTGGATGAAAGAGGAGAGAATCAATTTATAATAATATATAATACATATTATATATTAATAAATCTATTTTTTAAAACAATGCAATAGGACAGACAACAATCAGTTATATACTAAAATCTGAAATATTTAGAACCTTTTTTTTAAATTGCTGTAAAAATATGTAGGGAGAAAAGAGACAGTTTAAAAGAAAAGGGGGGGGCAACTCCCAACCCTGTGTTTCGCACTTAATTTCAACAAACGCACTTTTCTCTCGAAAAACCGCCAGCGGCGTGGCGGTGCTGAGCTTGCGGTTTTTCGATGAACCCACCTGCACTCCTTCCACCCAAATGGGGTCACTCGCCACGCGACTGTTCACACGGCATGCCCAAAAAGTGGTTTAATAATTTTATTTTCACAAAAGAGGTAACACTGCAGATGCTCATACAGACATCATTAGAAAAAAAAAACAATCTGAATACAGTGTTTCATCTGTATATTGAAAAGTACATGAAATAATATTAATTTTAATAACAAAAAACATCTGTAATAAAGCTGGATTACAAAGTGACACTGGATGTAAATACATTGCGTTTAAGATAAGTACAAACACTGAAGTGCTATTTGTTCCAAAGCTACAAAATACACTTAAAAAGCAGGAAGCAGGTTTTATTTGCTGATTTTTTTTCTTCCAAATTTCCTTCAAGGAAAAAAGTACTATAAAATAAATTACAGTACAGTAAGTAGCTTTTGTGTGTGTGTGTGTGTTTTTTTTGTTTGTAACTTTTCAAACTTTTTGTTCCCGTCTGGCAAGCAGAAGACCACTATTGCAGGAATAAGAGTTTCTTCATGACACACAAAACACTTCATGACTGTGTGTGTGTGTGTGTGTGTGTGTGTGTGTGTGTGAAAGTAGCACAAATACTTCATGTCATGTGACGCGGGGGCGCGCAGGTCACACGTCGTCAGCCGGCAAAGGAGGTACGTGCATGTTGAACCTTGGTCTGGTGAAAAAAGCCATCTTCTCTCTGCGGACATATTCAACTTGAGTCACAACTACTGCCGGGAGAGGACAAACAAACGCAGCGCATTTTTGCTGACTCGACAAGAGATAATTTAGTAGCGTTTTTTTTTTTTTTAATTACATGTTAAGTTTTTAGTTAGCACGTTATGTAAACAAAGTGACGGCCATTCAGCAGCGTATATATTACGGAAGCGTATTGCTGCCCGAAAAACATGATGTGACCAATGTCATATTTGGACGTGATTAATCGCGTTTATAAGCTATAATTTTTTTTTTCAGCGCGTTTTTCAAGTGTTGCATTTAACGTGGGAATTTTACGTGGCAGGCTTCACGTTGAATGTTTTGATGCGATGGCCATCGGTTGCGGGGCAGAGAATCCTTGGAGCACCTCCACAAAAGAATGACAATGTGTTCCTTTTTTGATATTTTGTCATCAAATTTGAGGGCGAGAGAATAACAGCACAGGCCGAATACGTCACGGGTAAGCCAAAAGAAAAAAAAATGGCGCGAGGAGAACCGACCTGAAGGTGTGAACGGGAAGCGGTTCCTTGTGGCTCTGTCCCCTCATGTGCAGGAGTTCTTTGGATGCCTTCCTCAGCCTCCTCCCAACTTCTTCCTCCTGACGCTGCTCCTGCTCGCTCTGACCCGCCTGCACCCACGGTTGGACGCGATCGCGGCAAGTCACGCACGGCAAACGGCCGAAAGTGCCCGGGCCGCTTCCCGGGCGACGCGCGGCGCGACGCGGCTCACCTGTCTGTGGGCCTCCCTCAGCAGGCAGCGGAAGCGCTCGTCCCTCAGGGCCCAGTGGGGCAGCTCTCCGTCCTGGCTGGCGGGGCGGCGAGTTGTCGGCGGGGCTCCTCCAGACGGAGCTTGAGCTCCCTGAGGGTGCTCAGCTCCTCGCTCAGCTGCCTCTGGCGCGTCCTGCAGGCCTGGAGGTCCAGCTCCAGGTCCAGGGAGGTGCGCGTGGGCTGCTCGGCCAGCGAGGAACGGTATGACTGCTGCTTGTAGCGCAACGTCCGCCGCTCCAGCGTGTTTCGGACAAACGGCGATTTCTTTGGGAGGGTGGAACTGTCGCTGTCGCTGCGGTACAACTGGATGCAATAACAACACATGGCAATTTTTCATTAGTTTTTTTAAACGCCTAAAGATGAGTTGAATGACTTTTGCATCAAGTGCTTGTATGCGTGTTTTGTTTATGCAACACGGGGTTCATTTTTTCGTGTATATGGAAGATGCATGATTTTTGAAGCTTCATGAGACTCTCGTTCTCTTTTTTTAAGAGCTTTTCCGCCATTTTATGTGGGGGGGTGGGGGCACTCACCCTGCAGACGTACTGACTGCGAGCTCCGGGAGAGAAGGTCTGTGAGCGCACGATGGTGCTGCCACGCATGAAGGGCGCCGCGTGTCCCCAGCGTGCCCCGCCCCTCTCTTTCCCCCGCACTCGCACCGCCTCTGCAAAGTGTCCCTCTGTCATGGTAGCCTTCTCCACCTGCCGGGACGCCACAAACGCGGATATTTGTTGGCCAAGCGGTATTTAAAAAACAAAAAACAAAAAAACACCGGCGCAGCCTTACCTTCAGTGTGGCCGCCTTTGCCAGCGCCCGCTCGCACGGCGTGCTGTTGCTGCAGCCGCTGTCCGCCGACTCAGCTTGCAGTCTTGGCAGCGGGTCCGGGTCGGCGTCAGTCCGGGACAACGGGCCGCACGAGCTCTCCTGGGTTGGTGAGAGACACGGTTGAAATCCTCATGAGACTTGAGCTCCGTGAGCATCAAAAGCAAGGCTTACGATACATCATGGACTTAAAAAGCCTTACTATACACCACGTCTTCTTGACCATACGTGTCTTTTCCTTTTAAATGCCTTACTGTAGTCTGTTTGAATAGATGCCTTACTTTACATCGTGTCCTAAAAAAGCCTTAATATGCATCATGTCTTCTTTAAGAAAAGCTTTACTATACATCTTTTTAATAAATGCCTTACTATACATCATGTCTTTTCAATGAATGCCTTACTGTACGTCAAGACTCTTTTTAAAGCCTTACTACATGTTTTTTTAACAAATGCCTTACTATACATCATGCCTTTTTTAAATAAATACCTTAATATGCATCATGTCTTCTTTAAGAAAAGCTTTACTATACATCTTTTTAATAAATGCCTTACTGTACGTCAAGACTCTTTTTAAAGCCTTACTACATGTTTTTTTAACAAATGCCTTACTATACATCATGCCTTTTTTAAATAAATACCTTAATATGCATCATGTCTTCTTTCATGAAAGCCTTACTATACATCATCTTTTTCATAAATGCCTTACTATACACCATGCCTTTTTTAATAAATACCTTAATATATCTTCTTTAATAAAAGCCTTATTATACATCATGTCTTTTCAATGAATGCCTTACTGTACGTCAATACTTTTTTAAAAGCCTTACTACATATCATTTTTTCTTTAATAACTACCTTACTATACATCATGACTTAAAAAAAATACCTTACTGTACATCGATTTTTTTAATGCCTTACTATACACCATGCCTTTTTAAAATAAATACCTTAATATGCATCGTGTCTTTTCAATGAATGCCTTACTGTACGTCAATACTTTTTTTTAAAGCCTTACTATATATCATGTTTCTTTAATAAATGCCATACTATATATCATGCCTTTTTTGTACTAAATACCTTACCATACCCGATGGCAAGTTTATGGCAATTATGAAGTAGTGCATACCAGGGCTCTCGATCTGTGCTCGTCCTCGGGGCCGTCGTGTTGTCGCCGCTGGCCTTGAACCCTCAGCTCGGGTCTGGGAGGCTCCGCCCCGCCGAGCATTTGGACCTTCAGCCAGTGGTAGATCATGTCGGCACTCTCTTCGCACTCGGCCAGGCCCACCCGTGCTATGCCCTACGCACGAATACACACACACATGATTTACATTGTAAAATGAACTGAGAACCATCTTTTTTTTATCGTCATCTCCCCCTCAGACTTACCAGGAGCTCCTCCTGAGCCTGCGGCCCAAGCAGGCAGAGGGACAGTTGCAGGGCGCACCCGGCCAGGGCGTTGGCGGGCACGGGAACGCGGAAGCCTTCGTTGAAGCTCAAGTGGGTCTGCGGCTCCAGAGCCGTGCAGCAGTAGAAGGCGCAGGCCCGGCCCGCGTCCGGCGCAATCAGGTGCACCTTCACAAAGCTGCCAACACACACCAAGGTTTGTCCAGTTGGCAGAAACTAACAAAATATAATTAGAACTTAGCTCAGAAGCAAAATAATTTAATTGATGTCGTAAAATGAAGGCAAAGATGATTCACACCCCCCTCACCCCCCAAAAATATATATATTATAATCGTGCAACACACACATATTTCTCTCATATGAGAAAAAAAAACGGTCTTTTAAAAAGACAAAGCGACAGGACTCACATTTTGTATCCGTCCCTCAGGACAGACCTGCTCAGATTCTTGAGCTGGAGCAGATGAAGACGCAAGGACTGGGAGGTGGACTCCCACCTGGATCGTAGGCAATGAGGAGAATGGGAAGGCGAAAGATGAAAAATGACAATCATAATGGGTCTGATTGGACTACAGAGTAAGAAACGGTGACCGCGTGAGCTCAAGCCGTGCCGATGAGAGTGTCGGGCTGACACCATCTAGTGGCATGTTGGTGTCACAGAAATATATTGAAGCGACTTCATTTAGACATGAGTGACGATTGGCAATTACAAAACAGTTATGAACAAATTTGGGGTGGGTGACAGTTACTCGCCGGCGTTTCATCATGCGCGCCTTGGCCACATGGTGGCAGTGTAATGCAGAAATAAGGTCACAAATTTTCAGTAAGCTAGTTTGGCCTTAGTTATATTCATTCTTTACAGAGGGTAAAGAACACATGCTTACGAGTATTGTATTGTTTGTCTACATGTTTTGCTCCACCACTTGTGTCAAATACCCATTTCTGAAACCACGATGACAATGCCATTCGTTAGCCCGTCAATGGCGTTTTGCGTCGTTTGTCAGCATTACACTAAACGATGTGATTTTTACTACCATATACTGATACTGTAGCGCTTGTACTGGGGGAACGATGATGTACCTTGAAAAAAAACGTGCAAATTGGGTCACTCAAAAATTGGGTCGGATGAAAAAAGAATGGAAAAACGCTAAAACAGTTGAAACACTGTATGTATGGTCAAAATGGTGTGCCTTTAAGGGGTGTGGCCTAGTGAAAGACATCAGGAGCTTGAGTTAATCTGCGTGTGAGTTGTGGCCTACAGCAGCTCCTTCCAAGTGTTCTCATTTTATGTTTAACTGTTCAATTAAAAATAAATAAATAAATAAATAAATCCTCGGTGACCTCTGTCCGCTCTCCTCGCCCACATGTGAGGGGTATTACACTATCTTGAACCGTTCCATTTTTTTCCACTCCAGAAGGAAACTCACAGGAGTCCCAGCTGGATCTGCGTTGGCTCGCTGGCCGACGTCTGCTCCTTCATGTAGGGCATCTCCTCAGGCTCCTCCGCCCTGGTGGAAAGCACACTATAGCTACAAATGTTGTACTGGAGTAGATTCTTTTTTTTTTTTGGTTTGGTATCTGTACTTTGAGTATTTTAGTAATCATAATATCATGTTTAGACTAGTATAGAACATTTTTTTTCTCTTGAGTTCCCCCCCTTCACTCACCTCCTGCCCCAGGCCTCGAAGACGCCGCTGTCTGTGGCCAGAGCGTCCTCGGAGATGCCAGCCGAGACCCTCCTGGTCCTCCTGCTGCTTCTGCTGCCGCTGTTGCCGCGCAGAGTCACCCCTGCGCATGACAGTTGATGTGTGTGTGTGAATGCACAGACCCTTGTTGACCTGTGTACGCGAGTGGACAAATGTTGACATAACGCACGGACACAACATACGTTAACATGTACATGTGACTGGAACGTGGAATGCTTTTTTTTTTTTTTCCTCGTGGGTGTGATTACAGAGACTCACGTTTTGCACTTTGGGAATGGAGGGACTGAGGGCTTTGAATTTGGGCGTGAATGGACGGATGAGTAAGATTTGTATACAGTAAGTGAATGGGGAGGCAGATGTTGTGATGTGGTGTGGGCGAATGTGCAAATGGTAATAATAACAATTAAGGATGCACAAGCACTTATACCAGGTGCCAGTATCGTGTCACTACCAGCTTTATTTCTAGGACAGTTCATATCACCCAATATCAACTAATAAGAAGTCTAGTAAACCCCCGCCCCCTTGATCACAGGTTCCAGGTTTCACTATTTGGCAGATTGTTTTATTTTTTTTTGTACAGTTAATAATTACTGTATTTTCATCTATCGCTCGTCAATGTTGGATGCATTACCACAGTTCACCACTAGATAGCAGCACAATTATCCAGAGGTGGTGGAAATTTGAAAGGACAAGAATTGTTTTTTTTCACGACAGCCTAATTTAGGTGAAAAATTATTGAACGTCATCCTCTGTGACCCTGCTTTTTACGCCGACAGAAAGCGATGGTTGCAGGTTTATGTTACAATGTACATCTCTAGGCATAATTATTGATGTTTTGAAAACAAATGGGATTTGATGATTGTACATAGAGTACACTCTTAGTAGAATATTTTTTTGTGTTATCCATTGCTCTTGCGCTCTCTGAAAATGTGTTTTTATTATTTTAAAAGTGTGTTTAAAGACCTAAAAAACACATATGCTGTAAATTCCATAAAAACCTCGCCTTGAGGGCATTTAAATTGGACATTCTACATCAGGGATTGCACTTAACGGTGGTGTGAAAAGTAACCCTCGCGACGGAGGGTGAATTCTTGGTTGGATGGTTGATTTAATTGTCTTACCAGATGAGTTGAAAGACCCCTGAGAGCCTCCATCTCTGTGGTTCTTTGCGTCGGCAGCGTGCGCGGCAACCAGGGCGGCCGCCTCCTGCTGCGACTGGGCGCGCAGACCCTCCAGCAGCCCACGTCCCGCCTGCTCCATGTACTCTTCGGTCATCTGCGAAAGGGGGCTGTCCTGAGATGTCGAGTGGTAGGGCGTGTCCATGGGCGAACTCGGCGGCGACAGCGAGGAGAGCGATGAGCGCGACGACAGCGAGGCCAGCGACTGCGGCGTGTCGTGAGCGCGCTTGGCCTTGCTGGGAGCGGACGGCTCGGGCGTGTAGGCGGCCTCCGTGGGCAGCACGAAGCGCAGGTGGGGGTCCGTCGGCTCGTCGTGGCGCTCGTACTGCGGCACGCCGTAGATGTCGCTGAAGCTGATGGAGCTGAGGGAACCGCGGCTGGATGCCAGCGAGCCGCGGCTGGATGCCAGGGAGCCGCGGCTGCTGCTGGACGACACCGTCAGAGAGCTGGCGGACAGGCTGGACGCAGAAACAGGAAGTTGAAGACGGGATGAAGTCAAGTGGGGATGCGATAGCGGCTATACCGGTGGTGTCAAACATATGGCCCTCGGGCCGGAACCTGCCCCAAAGGAGGTTAGATCTGGCCGGCGGGATAATTTAAAAGTAAAAAAACTGCATTAAAGACACAGAATGAATATTTTCAATAAAATGCTATTCGTGGATTATCCGCTAGGGGGCACAATGTTTTGTTTTGTTCACAGTAGAAGACAACATTGTTTTGATCGGGGAAGAAAACAGCAGTCTCAGTCTGTCACCGAGACAGACCCAACGCAGCAAATGATATGAAAGCGCCAATCAATGCTTCTTGAGACCAAAACAAAGGAAAGAGACGATATTTTGCTGATTCATAGCACAGTATGGTATAATGTTAATGGTTCCACCCACTTGACATCTACCGAGTCCGTATGTGGCTCACAATGTGAAATGAGTTTGACACCCTGGTCTATACCATCGGGCACACGACATCACGGATTAGATTTACGAGACAATGACGGCAGGAGTGCATCTAGGTGGCAATTGAGACAAAAATGTAACTGGTTCGAATGGGGTCTTTTTCTCTTATCACCATAGTTTGAATATGTTGGGTGTTGTTAACGTAAATTAAATTGTTGCTTGAAAGCAGTGTTGTTTTTGGCAGCCGATCGAGTCTTTTTCAAAATACTTTTTAGTCCGAATCATATTTTAATCATCTTTTATGTCTTTCTCAAATGACATGACTTGTTGGTTGTTCACGAAGGTCATGTTTGTCTGACTACCGGTAAAATATCCTTTTGCATCTTGGACTGGGCGAAAAGTCGCGCTACAAGTCTTGGTCTTGTACTAGCATAGTCTCTATTCTCACTTGCCGTACGAGTAGAATGAGTACCGTATTTTCACGACCATAAGGCGCCATTAAAAGTCTTAAATGTTCTCCAAAGTGGACAGGACGCCTTATAATGCGGAGCGTCTAGTGTATGAGCCGAGTTCCAAATCCTGACTGAGAGCCGACACGCTGTTTATATAGAGAAAAGGCGGAAGTGGGCGTGAACAGGCATGCGGGAAAGCAGCCAGCCAATCAGTGAAGGGTAGGCGTGTAAGTGGCCCGCGAGTGTGACCAGGCGTGCGGGAAAGCAGCCGGCCAATCAGTGAAGGGTGGGCGTGTAAGTGGCCGTGAATGAGGACGTGACAGAGGCCAGCCATGCCGGAAAGCAGCCGGCCAATCAGTGAAGGGTGGGCGTGCCACATGGCAATGAGAGTGACGAGAGGGAACCCGGCGTTTTTTATGGACTACCGGTACTTGCACAATTGTTCAATTCGGATACAGAAGATGATGACTTTGATGGATTTCTGGGTGAGGATTGATCGAAAAACGTGAGTACATTGTAAGATGGCTAAATAAAGTACAACCGATCTCAGTTTTGCTTCTGTTGCCTTTTTAAAAATGTGTTTTTAGCATGTCTTAGCATGCTACGCTATGCTTCAAGCTAACGTGTTTTTAGCGTGCGTGCATGCATGCCGTATGTTTAAACTGGCGTATGTTTTACCACGCCTGGCTGCGCCCAATAATACAGTGCGTTTTGTGTATGTGTAAAATACAGAAATAGCACCCGTTACTGAGACTGCGCCCTACAACACGGTGCGCCGAATGGTCGTTAAAATACGGTAGTCAAGATGTTTCCACAACTAGCGCCACTTCTGCCCTCCAAGAACAACCCTAAGTAAGATACGAGGGATGTGGAATAAAGGCGGGAAAGCTCTTTGCATGACGACGCACCTCTTGAGCTGAGAGTGAAGGTAGGTGGTGATGCGCGTGGCCTCCTCCAGCTGTCGCAGTAACCCGTTCCTCTTCTCCTGCTGCAGGAGCCTGGACGCAAACGTTGAGCAATGACATGTCAGTACACATGCTCGAGTTGGTAGTCAAAGTCGGCGTCACACTCATAGTCATTGTCGGAGTAATAGTAGGCGGTGAGACTTCATCACAGACCCGTCCGTTCTTCTACCAAACTCATCCAAGAGGTAGTTGAAGTAAAAGTCACAGTAGTGGCAGTAAAATTAGTTCGAGGTAGAAGGAGTGATATATATTTTCTTTTGTTGTTGTGAGGAGTGTGGAGTACGGGGTTGGACGATGCCGACCTCTGATTGGCTCCCTGACTCTGTGAGCTGTGCGCCCGCTGCACTTCCTCCTCCAATCGGCAGCGTTCCTCCTCCAGCTGCCGCAGCGTGTCAGAACCGGGATTGAGGTTAGGATCAGGACCGGGATTCTGATCAGGATCGGGACCCGGATCGGGGCCTTGAGCCTTCTTGTGCTGCTTGCTGATCATGATGATGTCGTGCAGCAGAGCTTCCTTCTCGCGCAACAGCTGCAGGAAATCTCGGTCGCGGTCGGCCTCGGCTCGGCCCGACCAGCTATCGCTGTCCAGCTGGGCCAGCTGGTGCTGGATACTCTGCACCCTGGTCGACACGCAGGGTTGCCACAGTCATGAAATAGGAAACAAACTTTGAACAAGAATAAATACACGTGTCACAATAGATAAGGTAATAAGACATTAAATAGAAATATACAGCCCTGCAAGAAAAATGTGAAAGAAAAAAAACAAACTCAAAATGATATTTTTGTATCTTTGGAATTTGGGAATTATAATGTTGATGATAAAACACAACAAAATAAAAAAAAACATGAATAAAAACTAGAAACATAATATTAAATCTCAAACTGGAATAAATAAAGTAAATTGAAAAAAAAATGACATGATATAGTCAACAAAATCTATTTTACAAATCTATAATATAAATAATAAAATATGTTATAAATTAATTATCAAAATACTTTTTTTACATTTAAATGTAATGTCGCAAACACACTTACTTCTTCTTGGCCTCCTCGTACTGCCAGTTGACTTTGACCTTGTCCACCACGTGGGAGGAGTCCTGCAGACAAGATGACCGTCAGTCAAGGCCTCACAGCCGCGACTCACGTGAGGATGAGGAGACATGCGCGACCTCTCCCATCATCATGTCCGTCTGGCAGCCGGCGTCGCAGTATTGCTGCTGATTCTGCTCGCCGGCCCCCGTGGCCCCTCCCCCTCCGCTGCTGTTGACCACCTCGCCGGCCGCGTCACCCGCGCACAAGCTGCTCTGGAAGTTCACCGTCAGCTTGGCCAGGCTCTGCAACATGAAAAATATTGCTATTGATGCTAAACGGGCTGTCACTGAGATCGCGTTTTTCTACCTCGGGTACTTAAAAGCTGTTGCTTCAATCATCTACAGATATGGAGATTAATTTGAGATGCGTAAATGAAGTGACATCATCCTTAATCGAGTCTTCGAGAAGCTAATAGAGGTCCAAAGTAGCTGCAAATAAACAAAATGATTTTTTGCCAAAGAATCACAGGCTTTGTCATGTGTTGCGTTTTTGTTTTTTTTTTTCTTGCCCGAGCTCGTCTGGCGGAATGAGCGGGACGCGGCGGCTGACTCACACGTCTGGAAAGGAGTCGAGCAGTGAATGAATCCCACCTGGATGAGGTCCTGCCTCTCCTTCTCGCCCGCGCTGATGGCCTTCTTGATGCTGCGCAGCTCATTGAAGATGGCCTGGGCCTCGTCCAGTTTGTAGTTGGTCTGACTGGACGACATCTTACGGTCGATCCTGAACCAGGACAAAAATGGCCGCTTTCAATTACACACGGTCACGTGAATCAAGAGTCAAAGCCACATGAACTATCAGAAATGAGATGGATGCGAAACGTATTAAAAGAAAAAGAACCACCGAGATGGGCACCAAAAGCGTAGCTGGGCTAACCCCATGTACGCGGGTAATCGGGAGGCCGAGGGAAGCTCTGTGCTACTTATGCCAAAGACATGAGTGAGCTAGCAAACAGGTTCAGCTTGTTACTAGTGCGCTTAAACATGTTAGAGTCGCTGCTAGGCCACTAATCACCTCCTTCGTGATGATGAAGAAGAAGCTACATCTCTGACAAGTACGATACAAACGAATGGATGACGAGAAAAGATGGCGAGCTATGCTAAATGCTAGGCTAACCTCAGAACGGCACGGCTCATGCACGTGTGATCGATGATACTTTTCACAGACATCTGGCTGGAACAGCGTTAAACCGGGAAAAAAAAACATTAAACTTTGAACAACAAAATAGCCGGACGATGAATACGTGTCTTTTGGAGAGAAAATTACACACGGTCAATTGTAGCACAATTGGAAATGAATTCAGTTCCGTCATGTGCACAGACGCAAGTTATTTTTTTGGGTGATCATGTTTGAGTCGTAAATTTTACAAGAATAAAGTTGTAATGTGACCCCCCCCAAAAATCGGCAATTATATTAAAAGATCAAATCTACATTTCCATGAAGAATATTGAGGACAAACCTCATGACAAGAAGGTGGGAATGCTTCCCGATTTAACAGCGAGACGAGTTTTGCGGCGTTAACGTGGACCTCCTATTGTTCATGCTGCTTTTCAAGTTCTCCTTTCAAAGGTTTCCTCACTGCGTATCCAGTGTCTACTCTGTCAACCCACCACACGGATATATGCGCGCGCGCACACACACACACACATGCGGGCGCACTGTGCTTCAAAGTGTCTTTTCATCATTGAACCACAAAAAAAAGCCAAAAACAAAACAGAACCAATATGCCGCTGGGGTCCTGAATCGGCTTATGTTCTACAGTGTGGTGGCAAGGGATGATGGGGAGTGGGTGGCGAGTGGAGGGAGGGGGTGGGGGGTCGCCCTCATCCCCCCTGTCGCCGGGTCTGGCACGTGGCCGCCGCTCTCACCGCAGCCCGATTCCTTCGCAGCCCTTCAACAGCAGGTAGTGTTCAGCCAGCCACCAGGCAACAAGACCTGCTTTGTTCGGACCCCAAACTAACCCCCCCCCCCCCACACACACACACACACACACACACACACTCACGCATACAAACACACACACTCACACACACTCTAGCAAGGCTGTGGAGTTTACATGCTTACAAGAAGGGGGAGAAGGCACATACTGAAAAGAAAAAAAAAGGGAGGGGGGGACCATACTACAAGAGTTATATGAAGTCATAATCCAAAAATGTCATATTAGGCGTAATTATGTCCAATGTCAATTTTGCTAACAAAAAAAGAGAGACCTCATTATAGACGAATAAAATACAAATATTGACACAAATTCAGTTGTAATTTCAAGAATATTAAATTCAGATATTAAGATTTAAAAACATTTCACAAGACTAAAGGCACAATTAATTACACAAAAAAAATGTATAGCTTTATAAGGATAAAATAAAAATGATACAAAAAACGAAGTTGTAAATATACAAAAATAAATGTGCAACAGTGACGTTTGAAAAAGAAGGGAAAAAAGTATTTTCTTTTATTAAAAAAATAAAACAAATCTTCCATCATTAATTTAAAATTATTTTGTTATTTTAAAAATATAAATATATTACAAAAATTACATTGTAATTTCATGAGAATAAAGTAGAAAATACCATATAAAACGAATAAAGTCGGAATATTAAATCCCAATTTTTTTTTACATGAATCAAGACAATTTACAGGAATGAAATCGAACATTTGAAGAATTAACTTGTAATTTGATAAAAATATATTGTAATATTAAATATATATGTGTGTGTGTGGTGGTGGTGGGGGGGTTCTTTGCGTCCTGATGCAGCACAATACAGCGGGTGAACAATGTACGTTATTTCCATTTGTTTTTCCAAAAGCCCCAAGCTAATTCTCTGGTGTGCAGAGGCAGATAAAAGGCGCAATTGTGTTGGCCAGTAAGTGAAAAGTGTGTGTTTGATCTGATGCGACACAGTGTGGACGGCATATTGCCCACAACAGCCTGAGGTGGCCCCCCCACTCTCCACACACACAGCACACACTGCATGTACACACACACATACACAAGTTTGTGTTTGTAAGTGTGTGTGTGTGTTGCATTTCCATGTTGCGCACAATCTTTGCAGGTTATTCTGGGAACGTGTGCAGTTGTGTACATCTGGCAGATAAGCGAGTCAGGAAGTGCTGAGGAATTTGCTCGCAGATATCTCAACTGCACTGTTTTTCAAACTGTGCGGACCCCCACACCCACCACCCACCCTCCACTTCCTCTCTTTGGCTCCCTGCACTGGTGCATCCTCTTCCTGAGGTGGAGCCCCCCCCCCCATAAAAAAAACCTCCCCTTCCACAACTCCCTTTTCCAGGGACCCTTCGTTTGCAGTTACTAAAAGTACTTTTTCTTTCCCTATCCTGTGGGAGGCGGAGCTTCAAACTTTCTCTCATAAATGTTCCCAAGACATAAAAAGACAGCGACTGTCTTCAAAATCTATTAGTGTGCTAGGTAGTGAGTTGGTCTTTTTGAAGAGTTGTTCTAAAGTACAGTGAGTGGAAGTGAACCCGTGTATACAGTATGCATCCCACAGTGCCTCTTGAAAAGTAGACAAATCAAATACCCATGACGCATCGCGCCAACACAGTAAAAAACAAACTAATGTTCATTTTTAACTTACGCTAACTAAATCAATTTTTAAAAAGTGTCTTTAAAGTAAGCAGAACCTCCGGATAGAGACAACATATGTGCACAGCGATATTGACGTGATTATGCCAACGCTAACCGTTTGTTGTTTCAACAACAGGGATGCTTCAATTCAAATTAACACAAAAAATAAACCATAACGAAATGGCCGTTGATCTGGTACGTTGGCAGCAGTGACTACTACCGTAGCTATTTGCGTTAGCCGCTAGCTAGCCGATTGCTGAGCTTTGATGTGACAGCTAAAACTCGTAATATTCCCGAGCTAGGAAAAAATTGCAGGTGAATGAGGACCTACTCTTCACATGTAGCAAAGGTTAGGCCTATAATGATAACAATATGTTGATATCGAGTAGTAGAAATGAAAAACAATTTGCCACAAAGTCTCTCTTTAAGTAAGGCAGCGCGACTCACACAAACTAGTCCGACTGGAAGACTGCGCACTTGCTCAGTTGAGAAAAGGGGAGAAGTAGTGAGCGGTTCAAACCATTTTTGAGCAAAAAGGGCCGAATACTATACTTTTGTTAATAAACTTATTACGTTTCTACCAAGTGCCGGATGGTTCTAACACTTTTGTGGCTTATTTAAATAAATAAATAAATAAATAAATAAATAAATAAATAAATAAATAACGTGTTGTGGGTGCTTGGATTTACTTTAAGGGTGCTTCGGCACTGACGAAAAATGTGCGGTACACTCTCCTTGCTTGACCTAAGCAGGCTTTCCAAACACAACTGATTTACATGCTTCAAAATGGAGGAAGCACTGGATATAATGAGTCCGAAATAGAGCGGGAGAGAGTGAAGGGGAAAGGGTGGTGGGGAAGAAGGGTGTTGACGAGGAAGGGTGGCGGTCACACTCACTCCTGCAGTGTCTCCACGCCCATTTCCTTGTACTGCAGCTCCTGCCTCACCTGGGCCAGCTCGTGCTTCAGTCGGGAAAGCTGCAAAGACCACAAGACAAGGACGGGTGGGGTTGGGGTGGAGGGGGTCGAACATTAGGCTTCCTCTCGCATCAAAGTGCTTGATCATCAATATCCTAGGCACTGGCCGCACACCATTTTTTTTTTCAATAAAAAGACCATTCTCTTAAAAAAATAAATATATAAATTAAAATTAAAAAAAAAAACATCAATGTAAAAATAAAACACACACACACACACACACACATTTTAATCATACAATGTAAATAAATAAAAATACCCCCAAACGTCATGTGATTAAATATTAATATTAATTAAATAAATATAAATAAAAGAGGTGGAACGCTTTTGACGGCACCACATGTCAACGTGATCGCCGTCCGTGTCATGTCGTTATTCGATGGAACGTCTTTTTTTTTCCCTTTCTTTTTCGCGAGGGGTGAAAACGACTGGCGAGCACGCCGGCATCATGCGGATTGCGCTATCCAAATGAGAGCGAAATGGAGCCGTAGCTTCTTATTAAATATGGCATAAATGTTATATTGTATTGTATTATATTGTATACTGAACCTTAAATATGCTAAATTAGAGTTGAATATAACTTTTTTAGAACATTTTTTCCTTCTTTTTTGTTGTATGTCCACGTTTCGGATATACCATTACCGTAATTTATTTATTTTTTCATGACAAACATGGACAGATGTTTTTGTCACAGGACAGCGGCGATAGGCTACATTAGAGTTGTATAGAACATTAAATCTGGTGTAAATATGCGACATTAGAGTCGGATAGAATCCAAAATCTGATCTGACTCGCCTCTCTCTGACCCTTTGAAGGTGAGCTCATCCTCATTTCTCAAGAGGCCCGCCGGGCCCCGAGCCACTGTATCCTGTTGGGGCAACACCCCGGCTGCCCGGCAATCCCGCCACCCCCTCTGCCCTGACGGCAGGCCATTGTTCTCCCGTGATAATGACTCACCCGCTCTCGCCTACAAGCCACTTCCACTTTGATTTGGTCAGGGTCATATTTCGCGCCTGAGGACGAGCCGGAGAGCGCTGTGAACACAAAGGGGGGACGACGACGACAGAGGCAGAGTGAGTGGCGGCTTGTTGGCGGGTGCGGAATCTAAGGTGGAGATGTAACAGGAATACACCCAAAAAATAAGGCGGAGGATCTGGTGTTCCGGCGGTACTCTTGCCAGTCAACTTGGTGTGAAAAGGACTGTATCAATGGCACCGATATGGAACGGTGGTACAAAGTAAATCTGACAATTTTCCGCTTTCAGAGGTAGTATCACAAGCTCTTTTCATATTGCCTGTAAAATTGGCATTTTCACAATTTTTTTTTTTTATATAAAAGTCATTGACACAGAATGAAGGAGACAAATTCGACCCAGGAATTAGGAGTTAGTAAGAGAAGCCCCTTTCACACTGCATTTTTCCACCTTTTTGTGTCACGTTTCTGTGACCCGGCAATTTTTCACCTCCAGAGCTAGTAACAGAAGTTTTAACGCCTGCAAAAGCTGTCATTTTGCCGTTCTTTCTAAAAGGCGCCGACATGCAACGGTTGGACCACGCCAGCGTCTTACCGCAGCTTGCGACGGAGCGGCTGTCCTCTGAGAGCTCGTGGAAGAGCAACATTTCGCGCTGGGCCAGCTCCAGTCGCTGCTGCTTGACCAGGTACATCTCCTTCTTGGCTCGGAGGGCCTCCTGCGCCACCACCAGGTACTCCTTCAACATGCGCTCCTGCTCCTGGCGCCATTGGGTGCGCGGGTTCTCGATCTGCGTGGTCTCTGAGGGGCGCCACAGAGGACCCGTCGAGTATACTCATTAGTAATACTTGTTGCCACAGAGAAAGAGAAGATACCATTTGCACATGTCGCTGCCCGGCAGTCCTTAAAGGAGCAGTTGTTTGAAATGTTGTCATTTCTGTTAGTAGGGATGGGCGAGTACCGATACCAGGTATCATTTTGGGCCGATACCGGGTCATCGTAAGGTATGCCGATATCAGCCAACGATACTTATGGTAAAAAACATCTCTCATTGAGTAGTTGTTGCTACACTGTGGCCGTTTGAAACATTGGTGAAGCATCGCATGTGTCAGAAAAGCTAGAGATACTCGTACCGGTATCAGTCTGACAAAAAGTGGTATCAAACATCTGTAACTGTTAGCATTAGTTGCAACCCTTTTGCTAACATACCACATGTTAGCAAAAGGACTGCAACTAATGAATCAAATACAAAAAGAACCAGGATTACATTTCCTTCCCTTTATTCCAAAAAAGGTAATTCTTTCAAATTAACAGTGCCAAAAACATAAAATGACTTTCATTGAAGTAGAAGTTTTTTCTATATTGTCTAGAATGATCGCCGGTGATTAACAAGGTTCACTGTACTGCTCGGTGAAGAGGACAGGAAGTGGAGCGACGCTTGCCGACCGGTGTCAGGTACTCACTGTTGATGTGGTCGATGTAGTAAACCCCGACTTGCTGGTCGTAGACCTCCTCCCAGCCCAGGGGCAGCTCATCTCCGACGCAGTCGGCAAACGTCAGCGGCTTGGTGATCCTGAACATCAAAGCGGAGCAGAATTGAAACGAATCGATCGATTGAGTGATATATCTCAGCTGTTCACACACCTATTTTTACAAAAAATTTTAAAATGTGGTACACGTAATTTCAGATCGACACTCCAGCACTGTCACAGACTTACGTAGAGCGCACTCGCTGCATGTTTTCAGTTTGGCATTTGCAAATCCACATGAATAAAGGTATTGCTTTGTCGCCATCTCAGAGCATCTTGATGTCAAGCATCTATGTTGAAGTAAGTTTAGGAATTTAACTTGCGGATTATTAAAGTAGTAAAGTAATTTTTTTTTGGGGGGGGGGGGGACCAATACCTGGAATCAGTATTGGACCGATACCAGCCATATTATCTTATGGTATCTGATACCGATACTTGAGGCACAAAAAATAAAATAAAAAATAAAAGGCAGAATTGCTAAACTGTGGCAATACATTAAAATGACAGATGTGCTTGATAAAATAGGTCTTTTTCTGTATTTCTGTGTCGATTCACAGTCATCCAACTCAGTCTAATCTGCAAAGGTTGAATCGAGGCAACTAAACTCGTTCATAGTTTTTTGTTGTTTTTTTTCCCCCGTTTACCGAAAAGTTCCAAAAATGACTTCAACACCAGGAAACGACAAGGTGCGAATTCATCACGTGTCAGCCGCGTGATTGACAGGTGAAAGCACACACACACCGACGATGACAAACACCTCATTTCAAGTGTTTGCCAAAGGTAAACACACTCAAGTCATGTCTGCGCGCGCACACACACACACACGCACACACACACACACACACACACACACACACACACACACACACACACACACACACACACACACACACACACAACCAGGGATGTAGGAGGAGAAAGAAAAGTGGTTCAATTATGGCGGCTTGTGACAGTCTGGCCATTTGTGTTGTTCGGTACATCCACACGTCAACTTTATTATGACACCATTATTTAATAAGAATTATAATAAGTGTGTATTTTTCCCCCGCTCCCACGTTTCTCAGTTGATTCAAATCATGCCAACGTCAAATTCTCTTCAATCAGGACAGACTGGCGACTATTTTGCACATTCCCACTTTTGCCTCAATTAGTCAGCCGTCCACTGTAGTGATCGCTGTCCCTGAAAGGGTTAAGATGGTGGTGTCAAACATACGGCCCGCGGGTCGGAACGGGCCCCCAAGGAGCTTCGACCAGGCCTGCAGGATAATTTAAAAGTGAAACAATACATAAAAGGCACGGAATAAATATTTTTAATAAGCTGCAATTTGTGGATCATCCACTCGGGGGAACACGGTTTTGATCAGAGTAGAAGACAACATTGTTTTGAGCAGAGAAGAAGAAAACGCCAGTCTCAGTCTGTCAATGATGTCACTGAACTTGTATGTCCGACAAGCGACAAGCTTTTGCCAACAAAGGAAATACATGATATTTTGGTTATTTATAGCAGAGTATGGTATAATTTTAATGGTCCAGCCCACTTGACATCTACCGGCCCACAATGTCAAATGAGTTTGACACACCTGCAACAACAAGCACAAAAAAAACCTGCCCATCTTTGTCATTCCAAGTTGAAACTGTTCAGCTGGTTCAGACCATCCTGGGAAGGATTTTCCTCGAACCCGCACATTCTCACAATTCCACACTTGACAGTCAAATTCCCAAATGAAGACATTTTGCGTTTAACTCCTCCTCCCGCAGTTCTTGACAGATATTCAAACTATCGCAACTCCAAGCTCATTTCAGAACATCTTGGAAACTGATTGCCAACCCATTGCCCAATTTCCTCCATTTTAAAACAAAACAAAAAAAAAACAACGCCAAAATGATACTCCGAAGCGCCCCCACTCTTCATTTCGACAATTGAAAGAATTCCCCATCATTCCAAGCTCTCATGCACTCGCCACAGAAATTGTATTCTCTAGTTGTTGTTCAACGTCACTGTCTTTGGGGGGGGGGGACATGTCCGCTCGCAGATTCTAATCGCGCCACATGTGAATGTTTGCTTTGTTCGGCGGTCTTGTGACAGTGTGGTCACTTCTGCCTCGCAAACACACACACACACACACACACTTCGAGATGCAGCAGAAAGACTTGTCATAGTGACACAGTACCTTATAGACGTCATATTTAATGTATATACTATTCTGCACGTAGTCAGAACCAAATTTTGACAAATAAATGGATCCTGAAATAATAGACGTAAAGTAAAAACATAAGAATTTGTTGAAGAATACAAGCAGACAAATAAATATATTTGTAAAAATAATGCAATAAGTAAATATTATAAATATAATGGTAAACATTTAAAATAAAGTGAGCAAATATTGAAGAAATAATGAATAATAAAAATATAAAAATGTAGC